>OU342740.1:321564751-322164751 GCA_910589775.1 Avena eriantha | reverse complement strand
AAGTTCAACGCGAAAGGGACACAAGCAAGAAAAAGACAAATGAAAAAAATGCAAATGCTTAAAAAGTGCAAATGCTTGTGCCCGACCCATCCTCGGAGACCTAATAGAACTGCTTCTCCCTCTTTGGCACCGAGACAACCAAAAAGGAAGAAGAGCGATGCTAACGCCCCAAGGTATCACTCGTAGTCGTCATCCTCGTCCTCGTCCTTGTTCCCACCATCGTCCTCATCCTCAAGATCCTCAGTGTCATCGTCCTCTTCATCAGCAGTGGTCGCAGAGGGTAACAAGTGACGCTCTAGCTCGCCATAGTTAAGCCCAGAGGAAGAGTTCCACCGGGCATAAGGTGTGGGAGGAGTAGGAGCCGGGGGATCACCAGAAGCACCTGACACGTGGTGAAGCATGAGCTGATGAGAGTGAGCCAACTCATGGCGCTGCTTGTACGCCTCGTACTGGCCCTTCCGTGTGTCCACGCCCATGCAAAGGATGTTCTGCTGGAACCAGTTCAGATGCTTGATCTCATGAGCAACGGGAGGCACTGGAGGCCTGCGAGCATCCCTCATGAGGCCCTCAGGAGCAGAAGAGGGATGAGAGGTCTTCTAAACCTTGGTGTAGATCTTCTTTGCCTAGTGCACAACATCAATGTTGAAATCCTCAGATGGAAGCAGGTGCTTGATGAGCATCATAATGTAGGGAGCATAAGCAATAGACAGCCTGTTGAACATAGCATCAGTCACTTCATGGTAGATGAAGTCCATCACATCCAGCTTGTACTGAACGGACTCATCCTCGCACGAGGCAACCTCATGAGAGAAGGCAAGGAGCTAGACAAGGAGACCATGGATGATGTCATTGTTACCTCCACTCGGAGTGATGGAATCACGGAAGAGGCCCACCAATGCAGCATAGATTAGAGCAAGACCAGCAAGAGTGCCCATAATGCCATTGTCCATCGTGCAAGGAGAGAGAACTGCATCTTTATTGGGCTTCAGTTGGGTGATGATGCGGTGGCCACTGGCCCTATCCCTATTGCGGAAGGAGTAACCAAGCACCTCAGCAAACACACGGAAATCAGTAGTCATAGGCCTGTCATGAGTCATCCACTTCATAGTGCGATGATCATCTCCACAAATAACCAAAGTGGAAAAGAACTGCTTCACCACCTCAGAATCATATGAGCATTGGAGAGCCATGAGATTGTGCAGCCCCATCCGCTCAGCCACATACATGGCATCAACAAGGTGGGGCTTATCCAAAGCCTCAGCAAGAATCAGCGGGTGCATAGGCCTAATGTTCAGCCTGGCATACACATCTTCATATATCCCTTTCTGTTCAGCACACCAAAAGCAAGAATGCCCCAGCTCAGAATCACGGGGCAACTCAGCAAACAGATCATGGTGACATATAGAGGAATAAGTGACTGGATCCAAAGCCTTGTAGTTGATCTTGGGCTCTTTGCGCTTCCTTTTGGACACACCCCTCCTGGATCTCTCCCGCTTCTCTTGCCCAGCCATGCGGTCAGCCTCTTTCTTTCTTCTCCTCAGCTCAACTTTGTCCACATTATTACCCTCATTGTCTACCCCGAAATAGATAGTACAAGGACGACACTTGTAAGTCTTGGGAGCACTGGAACCACCTGGGAAGAGAACAAGGTCGATAGCATGGGGATAAGCATACACACAAGTCCAAGAGAGAGCGTGGAAAAGGTAGTCAAAAAATTCATAGGACAATTCTACTCAATGCACACACTATGGCGAAATTGAACCAGATTTGATTCTATCAGGCCAGATTATCCGGCCTGGCCAGGGGCGGATAATCCGGCCCTGGCAGAAAATTTTCAACTTGCCTAGATTGAGCGCAAAGAAGTAGATCGGGCCTAGAAACTTCAAGACTATGATTTCTACGTGAAATAACATCCTTCTAGACAACGTTCCACCCAACAAATGACACATCTAGCCAAATATGGGGAGGGAGGGAGTTACCCTCACCCATTGGAGGAAGAATGTGGAGGAGAAGGTACCCGGAGGCACGGAGAAGAAGATCCGGGGAGGCCCGGAAAATCCGGTGGCCTGAGAGGCTCCGGGAAGGGTGGGGGACGGTAGGTGGCGGCTGAGGAGGAGGAGAGGGTTGGGGGAGAAGTGCTGCTCGTTATGAACCCTTCCCCCCGATCCCTGCCCTTAAAGACAAAATCCGCCAGGGCCGGATTATCCAACCTACACTTGGGCCAGATTATCCGGCCTAAAATCTGAATTTCTGATGTACACAGATTCAGGCCCACGCGTCCCCAAACGACACCCCCACAAGGTGTACAAGGGATTTGTGTGCAAGAATAGATGGCTTAGGGGTAGGGAAAGTCTTAGGATTAAGAGAGCCAAACTGAGATGGTACTACACACTCAAAATTGCAAGAACCAAATCAACTAAAAGCCAAAATTGAATTTGATTCCCATAAGAACATGAGATGAGCTAAAACAACCAAAAAGGTCAACAAAAAAATCCAACTCTCCTCATGGAAGAGGGCGGTGGCCGAAGCCACCTTGTTGGAGTGTATGGTATGACACCGCGAAGATATATCTTGGGTTCATGACCAATACTCATCAATAAGCTCACATATCACAAAATGATGTTATGAAAAATGACTTAACTTGCTTTCGGCATTATGGGGGGAGGGTTAGCCCAATTAATTAGGACCACACTCCCCCTATTTCCATGCCCACACCTAGACCAAATAAGACTGAGATGTACGAGTGAGTGCATGGGTAATCAAGACAAGCTCCTTGAATCAATGATATTTAGCTCATTCCTCAAGTAGAAAAACCTTGCTTCATCAAGTGGCTACGTGAAAATATCAGCAAGTTGGTTCTTCGTTCTCACAAAAGATAGATCAATATCGCCTCGAGCAACACGGTCTCGAATAAAATGATTCCGAATCTCAATATGCTTTGTCCTTGTGTGCTGTACCAGATTGTATGCAATTTTGATTGCACTTTCATTATCGCATAAAAGAGGCACTTTGTCACACTTTATTATCGCATAAAAGATGCACTTTGTCACAATTGACACCTTATTCCTTTAAAGTTTGCCTCCTCCATAATAACTGAGTGAAGGCACTAGCAGCAGCAAAATATTCAGCTTCGGCGGTGGAGAGAGAGATACAATTCTGGTTTTTAGAAGACCAACACACTAGAGATCTTCCCAAGAACTGACATGCTCCAGAAGTGAATTTTCGATCATCCTTATCACCAGCCCAATCTGAATCAGTATAACCACATAGAGAGAAATTGGAGCCCTTGGGATACCATAGACCAAAGTTAGGGGAATGAACCAAATATCGAAAGATCCTCTTGACCGCCACTAAGTGACTTTCTTTAGGAGCTGCTTGATACCTTGCACACACCCCCACACTCAACACAATATCGGGTCTAGATGCGCAGAGGTAAAGAATAGAGCCGATCATGGACCGATATACCTTTTGGTTTACATCTTTACCATGGGGGTTAAGTTCAAGATGACATTTTGTTTGCATCGGAGTGGCGACACCATTAAGATCCGTCATCTTGAATCTCTTGAGCATGTCTTGGATGTACTTAGCTTGATTGATGAAGGTTTCTTCTCTAAGTTTCTTGATCTCGAATCCAAGAAAGAACCGTAATTCCCCCATCACAGACATCTCAAACCTCTCAGTCATAAGCTTTGAAAATTCATCATTAAAAGCTTTATTAGTAGAACCAAAGATGATGGCATCTACATATAGTTGGCATATGAAGATATCCCCCTTAACCTTCTTAGTAAAAAGAGTGGGATCGATTTGCCCAACTTCGAAGCCACGGTCTAGCAAAAGCTCTTTAAGGTGCTCATACCACACACGTGGGGCTTGTTTAAGGCCATAGAGTGCCTTATCGAGTTTGTAGACATGGTTCGGGAAGTTAGGATCCTCAAATCCTGGGGGTTGCTTTACATATACCAACTCATGTAGAGGACCATTAATAAAAGCACTCTTGACGTCCATTTGCTGCAATTTAAAATTGTTATGGGTAACATAAGCAAGAAGGATACGGATGGACTCAAGCCGAGCCACAGGAGCATAGGTCTCGCTGAAGTCAATGCCCTCAACTTGGGAATAGCCTTGTGCCACAAGTCTCGCCTTGTTCCTCACAACAATGACATTCTCATCTTGCTTGTTTTTAAATATCCATTTAGTGCCGATAACATTGCGGCAATCCTTGGGCTTCTCCACGAGTTTCCAGACCTTGTTGCGCTCGAAATTATTCAATTCTTCATGCATAGCAACAACCCAATCCGAATCTTCAAGAGCTTCAAATACTTTCTTGGGTTCCACCATTGAGATGTGAGCTTGATGCTCACCAAAACTTGCCAATTCCCTTCTTGTGGAAACCCTTCGTCGAAGATCACCTACAACCTTGTTGAGAGTGTGACCCCTTAACTCAAGGTTCCCATTAGCACGAGCCTTGCGACGAAGTTCAATAAGCTTGTTGTCTCTTGGTGGAATAGTTTCATCACTTGAATCTTCATTGGAATCATTTGCTTGACCTTGATTAGAATTCGGATTAACAATAGTAGGAGGTGATGAAGCATGCCCTTGAGGTGGGTCAGCAGCCGTAACAGGAGGTTGCTGAACAACCGGTGATTCAGGGCCGGATAATCCTGCCGATGGTGAGGCCGGATAATTCGTCCTGGGAGAACTTGTTGCAACTTCATCAGGCTGCCAGGGACTTGCTTGAACTGGTGAGGGGCCGGATAATCTGGGGTCAGCCGGAAAATCCGGCGTGGAGCTTGCAGCGATTTCTTCAATACCAGGAGCAGTTTGGTCGTCAGGAGAGTGGTGGCCGGATAATCCAGTGTCGACTGGATAATCCGGCCTGGAGCTTCCTGGAACATCTTGACCTTCAACAATTGATGGAGATGGTGTAGAAGTTACTCCCGTGGTTGGAACATGTTGAGTATTTGTAGATGAGGGCTCTTCATGAGTAGAGCATTGTCCTTCCCGATCTGCCACAAGGGGTTCCTCAATGGGGCAGAAAAATCCCACGCCCATTCTTCTTATGGCATCTTGGGGTATTTCAACATCTGCATCACAAGCATCAACTTGCCCCGCATGGGAGCCGTCATTTTCTTCGAACACCACACTACAAGATTCTACAACAGTTCCGGAGAGCTTATTGTAGACTCTATAAGTGTGGGATTCGGCACCATAACCAACAAAAATACCTTCTAGAGCCTTAGATTCAAACTTAGATAAACGAACTCCCTTGATGAGAAAGAAACACTTACACCCGAATACCCGAAAGTATGAGATGTTTGGCTTGTTGCCGGTAAGTATTTCATATGGAGTCTTGTCCAAGATTTTACGGAGGTATAACCAGTTGGATGAATGACAAGCGGTAGAGATTGCTTCAGCCCAGAAGTTATATGGAGACTTGAATTCGGCTAGCATTGACCTTGCCATATCCATTAGAGTCCGATTCTTCCTCTCGGCTACATCATTTTGTTGAGGGGTGTACGCAGCGGAATATTGATGTCTTATCCCCTCTTCACTTAGGAACTCATTTAAGGTATAGTTCTTGAACTCGGAGCCGTTATCACTTCTTATAGCCAGAATAGGGACGTTGTGTTGATGTTGAACCTCGTTGGTGAAGTCGATGACCGTTTCTTGAGTTTCACTCTTCAACTTGAAGAAATAAACCCAAGTGTATCTTGAGTAATCATCAACAATCACAAGACAATACTTCTTCCCACCGAGGCTTGCATGAGATGGAGGTCCGAAGAGGTCCACATGAAGGAGCTCTAAGATCCTTTTTTACGAGATAATAGTCTTCCTTCGATGAGGAGAGTCATGTATTTTCCCTTCAACACAAGCCCTGCAAACACGATCTTTGGCAAAGGAGACATTTTATTTTAGTCCAAGGATGTGGCCACCCTTGTGGATACTTTGCAAAGTTCTCATATTGACGTGGGCTAGTCGGCGATGCCATAACCAACCCGCGTCAGCCTTTCCGAAAAGACACATTGGGCCTGTAGTGGGTTTCCCCGAAAAGTCCACCACGTACAGGTCATTTTCAACATATCCCACGAAAGCGACTTTTAGAGACTTGCTCCACAAGAGTACCACCAAATCAGCATCAATATAAACTGCAAAGCCCATCTTACCAAGGGCGCGAACTGAAAGTAAATTGTACCCGAGGGTGTCAACAAGCATGACGTCCACGAGAGAGATATCGTGAGCCACCACGACTTTGCAGTGACCCAATACCTCAGATTTTGACTTGTCACCATAGGAGACGGTTATATGATCATGATTTGGCTACATCTCCGTGATGATCTCCTTGCTTCCGATCATGTGACTTGTGCATCCGCTATCGAGTACCCATTTAAACCCACCGGAAGCATAACCCTGCAAGAAAGTTACTTCTTGCTTTTAGGTACCCATTTTTCAATGGGTCCTCTCATGTTAGTGACAAGGGACTTGGGGACCCAAATAGACCAAGGAATGTAACAATCATAAGGACCTACATAACTAGCATAAACATCACCATAATGATCGCAATATAACTCAAAGTTAGGATTGTTAGTCCCTACAAAACCGTCATAATTAGACTTGTCATTGGTGGTGGTGCTAGTCTTTGGTTGAGCAGTCTTGCTCTTCTTCTTCTTGTTGTTTTTCTTGTTCTTTGTCTTGGGAATATAGCCAAGAACTTCTTTTCCACTGTTTGTTCTTTGCTTGCTCAGTATCTCATCTAAAACTTCTTTACCTTTGTGTTGAGAACCTCTTGCAAGTTCTTCTTTTCCATAACATGATGTGGAAGTGCTTGGCACATCATACATCTTCAATTGAGTTTGGAGTTGGTCATGAGACTCATTTAGAGTAGAGTGATCACTCTCCAATACCTTGTGAGCACTGTCAAGTTTATCAAACTTCTCCGAGAGTCTAGCATGAGCATCCCCAAATTCAATCTTTTCGTTCTTTAGTTTATTCACCTTGGCAAGAGCATTGTCACATTCTTTGATGAGTTGAGCCACAAGTTCTTCATGTGACTCCTCAATGGATTCGAGTCTCTCTTCCAAAGATACTCGAGCTTCCTCTTCTTCTTCCAAGGCATTCTTCAAAGAAGCTATCTCCAAGGCATCTTCTCTTTCAATTCTGCCCTTTTCTTCAAGAAGATCTTCGGCTTGGGCAAGTTGAATCATAAGAGCATCAAAATGAAGTTTGTGCTCACCTTGCAGGTTAGTGAAAAAGTTATCCAAAGCAATAACTTCTTCTTTCATTTTAAGACTATCATCCATATCCAAATTTATGTTAGTCTTAGGAAATGAAGAGCTAGAACTTGATACCTCGGACCCTATTGCCATAGGGCAAGCGACGTTGTTGTTGATGACGTTCTCGTTTGGCGAGTCGAAGAGAGATGATGGAGTCGATGTGGTGGCTATAGCAGCCACCTTGTGAGAACTATCTTCATCCTCTTCATCTTCACTTGTAGAGGAGTATTCTTCTTGTGCCACCAAGACGATCTTGGGTTGCTTCTTGTAAGGGCCATTCTTTTGATAAATGGCTTCTTCTTAGGCGCCTTGGATTTTTCTTTAAGAATGAGCCTACCACCATTGTCTTCTCTATTTTGATATGGACACTCGGCTACAAAGTGCAGCCTATCTCCACAATTGTAGCATGTTCTCAGTTTTGGGCCACTTTCTCTTCTTCCACTTGACCCATTCTTGCGCTCGAGTTCCGACTTGGCCTTGGCAGAATCCTTCCAAAAGTTCCTTGCATAAAACGCCATGTACTCACCATGAGCACGTTTGACTTCATCAAGGCAGTCCATGGAGGCACCCTCAAAAGCTCTTTTGTCCTCATCTTGCTCAACAACATTAGCCTTTAGAGCAACATTGACCCCCTTTTGCATTCCAATGGCATGGGCACGGGCATCTTCAGCGTTCTTTGCAGCAACTTTGAATGACGACATTTCTTGCATGACTTCATTGGATGTCATTTGATGGTAGTTGTGTCTACCTTCCAAGCTCTTCAAGTCCGTTGGCACGAAAGGCATTAAAGCACTCACATATTTTCTTTTTATCCAAGCATCATCAATGTGAGTGGCTCCATGCTTTCTATATGTTGTTGCAATGCCCTTGAGTATTCTATACATGTCGTCATGGTTTTCACCATCCAACATGTAGAATCCTTCAGCTTCATTACTAAGAGCATCATACCTATTCCTTCTCATGCTTTCATTCCCAAATAGATCGGTGAGGGCATACCAAGCTTCTTTAGCTGTGTTGAGATGTTCAATGTGGGGCATGTCCTTGGGACCCACACCGAGCTGTATCATGTGGAGAGCTGTAGCATTCAATTGGCTGTCCACAACTTCTCTTCTTGTCAGGTTGGTATGATCTCTAATATGAAGACCCTCTTCAATAATCCTCCAAAGTTCAATAAAAGAGCTACAAACATGAGACTTCATTAAGAATTGCCATTGATTAAATGAGGATGCAGTAAGCTTGGGTGGATCACCCTATTGTTTATATGAGGATGAGGGATAGGTGGGTCGGGGGAATATGCGTGACGAACCTCACTATATTCCTCCTTACCACTTACCTTCTTGGAGGTGCAACCATTATGTTTTTCACCTACCACTTCATCATCCTTGGATCCGGTGTTAGCCTTATCCTTAGACAATGGTATGGTGGCCTCAAAGGAGGATGGGGATGGGGCTACGGATGATGTGAGACAAGCAATCATTTGATCCATCTCCTCCATCTTGGCCCAAAGGATTTCAACAAGGATGTTTCCAACGTCTTGACGTCATCCATTGTGACCTTATCCACAACCTCATTCCCATTATCCTTGGTACCCATACTTCTCTTAGGCGGTTAAGCCCGAATAAAGAGCCGGGGCTCTGATACCAATTAAAATGGATCGTATGGGCACCTAGAGGGGGGGGTTAATAGGTGCTTCTTCAAATTTTAATGCCTTTTCAATTTTAGGCTTAACACAAAGGGTAAATTCTCTAGATAAACTATTAGATGGAATTTCCCTATATGCAAACCTATCTACTAGCTAGTAAAGGGCGAGTGGAAGAGGAACGAGTGAACCGTAGTGAAGCACACAGAGACACATGATTTGTTTTACCGCAGTTCCTTCCTTGTCAAGGGAAGTACGTCTGCGTTGGAGGGGTGGGCGGTACTAAGACCACCACACCACAATAGGCCTCACCCTGTTCTCCGATGGATCCCGCCACCAAAGGCCTGATCCACCTTTCCACTATAGGAACCCTTCGAGGTGGGTACCGGTGCCTTTACACAACTAGCAGGGCACAACTCCACAATCAACTTGGAGGCTCCCGTAATGACAACAAGCTACCACAAGAACAAGTTATTAATAACAAAGAACAAGACCTAGATATTGACAAAAATACTAGATGAGGGATTTCTCCAAATGAATGGATAGGAGTTGATGCGCTTGATTCGTGATGGCGATGAAGATTGTCTCCTCCTCCAATTCCCCCAAAGATCGAAGCCTTTGGGTGGTTGAAGTGGGAGATCTAGTGAGAGAGATCTTGCAAAGGGTTTGAACAATTTCGAGTGAATCAAGAGTTTTGATCGTTGGGGAAGAAGGGATATTTATACCCCTTCCAAATCCAAGCCGTTGGAGCCTTTGGATTCTTCGAATTATCCGACCTGGGGAAAACTCCGCCCAGACTCGGATTCTCCGGCAGGAAAACTGGCTATGGACAGAAGCTCACGCAGACCTGCCCTTCACACCTTCTCCTAGTGATCGAATTATCCGGCACTAGGGAAGGGCCGGATTACTCGGCTGGGGGAAAATCCGCCCCAGCCACGGAATGTTCGGGGGAAATTCCGCCCCTAGACAGAAGCTTGCGTAGGAGCATGCTTGGGCGATTTCCCTGGGGCCGGATTATCGGGTCCAGGGAGAAAATCCGCCCCCAGACAGAGACTTGCGCAGAGCCATCCTTGGCCAAGGTGGTCTAGCCGGATTATCTGGCCCATGATAGGGGCGGATAATCCAGCCCCCAAACTCTCAAAACTTTCCTGCAACACTTAGTACACATTAGAGATTCCACAGTATTGTTATCTAACACACAAAACATAAGAAATCATGAAATGTCCTTTCACACGTGCCTGGTAATCTCACCACTCATTGGAAGAGGTAACGTAGCCATTGTTTTGAAGACAATCAAAGCACAACTATCTATTTTTGGCTTACTCCAACCAAACGATCGCCGACCATATCTCCCTCGGGCCAAAACAAAAATAGCTAGGAGGCAACCAAACGAATTGAACATTTTTGTGCGGCCACGCCCCTGATCTAGCCAGAACGATACCCCAAAATCCATACAGGCTACCAAACACTCCCTTACAATCTAATGATTGATGTGAAAAATATCCATGTAGGTGAAAAGGTTACTTGATAATATGACAAAGGCAAATCGATTGTTAGGCTAGTAAGATTATCATCATCTCTAGAACTTTAATAAGAGTTAGGTAACTAGATTAGGTTGCCATGTCAAACATCGATGTTGAAATTTAGTTAGTTACACTGTGAAAGTCCTATTATCATTGAAAAATGTCTTGTATCTGCTCGAATATCCTCCCAATAAACGTTATTTTGATATATTTCAATCTCATGAGAAAAATATCCACAAAATTAAGATATTTAGAGTTACTCCAATGAACCAATTTATTAATGGCACCAAATGTGTCCATTTTGTTTGTTTGAGCCGTCATGCTAACACGCATCCAATCTACTCCGCCTCATGCCCCGTGTGCGCCTCCAAAGGGACACACACATACCAATAGTTCACTCGATAAAAAGTAAGACTCAGACAACATACACCAACATACGAGGCAATCATGTGCCTATTGGCAATCCCATGAATGAATGGATCCCAGGCCACACACCCAACCAACTTGACCATAGATAATCCTAGGCAGAGCAACTACATTAAGCTTTCAGAGTAGGACCTAGTTGCTCCGGTTGTCTCGGTTCATCGGATTGTGATAAGGCAAGAAATCCAATAGTTGAACATATGGTGAAGTCACTAGTTACAATAATGACGCTTGACATGTGGAAGTTCTCATTTCCGAACGACCAAATATCTCAACCATTGGCGGGAGTTTTGTGCGCATATGATCCCCAATTCTTGTTCACCCCGATCATGTTGGGTAAATTGTGATGGAAAAAGGATAGGATGAACACATGATCCACAACATGAATGGATCCACTCACGGGATCTTCTATGCATGTTGGATTCACACATGATGAATGACATATGCGATCTGTGGGTGAAAAGTGAGCAACACTGGACACATGACAGGTAAAATGGAGAGGGAACTGTGTCCGTCTCCACCCAAATCCCGCCCCCATTTGGGGTAGAAATGGGTCTTCGCAGACACAAAACCTGTTTGTTCAAGCCGTCATGGTTTTATTTAGAGCAACATGGATCAACATCCTGAGTTTCATTGATAAATCAATGAAACCTGAACAAAAGGCATCACATTGAGTGCTTATGAAGGTTATTGGAAAGTAGTAAAATAACATAGAAATAGCCTAAAGAAAACTATAAATGGGGAAACTCTAGCAAAGCTTGGGGAGTTCTTACAAAGCTCTTCGGAGCATCAATAACCATCTACAAAGAGAAAAATGAGGACGCATGAATATGTGATGATGGAGATTTTTCACTGAGGGGAGATCAGGCTGACAGGTTCTAGTAGATAGAGATTTTCTGCATCACTGTGTTAGGTCAGGGCTTTTGTTTTCACGAACATAAACATACACGTCCGGAGAAAATGGGTTGTATCGTTGGAGTTGCTCTTAGGATGTGTTCATTCTGCATGACTTCGCAAGTTTCAGCAAGCCTATGGGAGTGCATTGCATGAGAGGTCAACTTAGTACATGTTATTCGGCTTGCTGCACATGTATTTTTAGTTGAGGGTCTGCATGAGGTGTGTTATGTCCACCTCTTTCAAATATGGTGGTGTTACAACCTCGCTGCTACCCACCCACCACAAATGGAAAGTGAACTATTAAAGCATCATGGTAGTAGCAAGAGGGAGCATACTTAAGAACATGGAGCCCTTTTGATAATGACTTTCATCCAGGGTACACATCCCAACAAAAACCATGCCCGATTTGAAACAACACTAATTACATCAATGGCACACATCCTGATATAAAAGCCACATGTATAATCAATAATAATTACATCAGGGGTTAAGCCCCTAATATAAAATATATAGTTCATGCACTGCCGCTTGGCCGTGGCGGTCATAGGTGCCAGCCATATCAGAGGAAGAGTCAGCAGTAAACTTGAAGCCGTTGTCGTGCACTTTGAATACTAGGACACATTGGAATGAAGTCATGGACCATGAATAAGTCGTGCCACTCTCTGAAGCATAGAAAATATGCCTTGGGGGCCAACCATGTGATGCTGATA
Source organism: Avena eriantha (assembly GCA_910589775.1). Lineage (NCBI taxonomy): Eukaryota > Viridiplantae > Streptophyta > Magnoliopsida > Poales > Poaceae > Avena > Avena eriantha. The sequence goes on along the minus strand of OU342740.1, from coordinate 322,152,288 downwards.
TTTCCTAATCAATTTAAAATTTATTTCTATTAGCCTTTAACATCATCAATGATGTATATCATCGAATACATGATTTGGTTGAGAGACTATAGTTTGTATGATGATTGTAAGGTTATGGTGACACATATCCTTGACTAGTATACGACTCGAATTGGAAAGGGCCTATGGCGGTGCAACATACCTCTAGAATCGGGGATGCGATGAACATAGTGTGCAAGAAAGACGAAGGCAAGAGTGTGGAATCAATTTGATTTCCCCATTCCCCCACTCATATAAAGGGGAATTGTTTCATGGCACGGATATTCACAATACCGAACTAGCTTGACCACCAATTTCATAGGGTTGGCCTGATTTGGGACCGGTATAGTTCAAATGGTAGCCATTCACACCACTTTCTAGTGTGGTCGGTGTGTGTTGTTAACCAGTTCCACATCCACTAGGGACTAAGCCAAAGAGTGTTGAAGGTGGGCCGTTTAGGGTAACCACGTCACAATAACTCCGAGTCAAGGGCACATGTAGCGTGTTCTCCAAAAGCTAGCAGGAGGAGCATATCGACCCAAGAACGAATTGCTACCATGTGAACTACGGTCTCAAAAACAGTTTTGGAGTGTTTTATCATCAGGGAAACTAGATATATATCCCACTTTTCTCGGTAAACCAGGTTCACTCAAGAATCTTGTCAGGATCTATGGTATGCCCATGACCCCATTTACTAGGCTGCAAGTGCATTATCCAGCTAATACACTGGATACCCACTAGAGTTTCCCTGTTACTGGCTCATGTACCGATTAGTTCTCCTATCCTCAACGGGTGAAACATTGCTTAGCATTTTTTATTTTGTCTTGACTATGAATATTCTCGCAATCCCTTCCTTTTCCCATGCACCACCAAAACATGTGAGTTCTCACTTGAGAAAAGGCCAAACACACTCGACTGTGGTAGAGAAATCGTGAAGATGAAGCTACCGCCGAATTGAGAAGCACTCATGGATGTAGTGATGAGTATAAGGATATAAGGTACTTCACGGAAGACAAAGGGCAACCCATGAGTAAGGGTACGCCAAGCCACTGATATGGAGTCAGATAGGAATACAAGAAGAATTGTCACTTGGAGTACAAGGCAAACTTACACATACCTTGAATACATGGGCTAGTTGGGTGAGATGGGAGAATCTCCACAAACCTAAGGCCTTGGAGGTCTTGGCATTATCGATACAAGACTCATGAATGTATGTCTCTTGATCAAATGGATCTGAAAGATCTACTCGGGTGACCAGGGCCTTTGGGCGGACATTATCACGAACAAATATCTCCGCAACAAGGACATATTGGTAGACTAGCACCACCAGGGATCACCCTTCTAGAAGTCAATCCATGAGATTAAACACCTGTTCCGCTTGGGGTAAAAACATGAGGTGATCAGCGGGAAATCCACTAGGTTCTGGTTGGACCGGTGGTAGGGGCCTGGGCCTCAGAGACCATTACCCTACCCTCATTGCTATTGCCGCTGAGCCTGAGGCATCGGTGGCCCAACTTCACACATATTTGGGGTGGCAAGCATCCTTGCATCGGGTGTTGGGCATCTCAGAGCGCATTGAATGTGCTAACCTCCTTAGGGAATTGGAGGGAACGCACCTTAGGGAAGGAAATAATCCCATCAGTTGGGCCTTGGAACCTTCGGGGAGGTTCTCGGTGTAATCCTTATATCGCAAGATGTGTCGGGGCACACCTAGGAAGCATTACAACGATATTTGGCTGATTAAGGTGCCACTGAAGATTAGAAACTTTATGTGGCAACTCACCCGCAATAGATTACCAACAAATGGCAACATCAAACAGAGAAAATGTCCCTCTAATGGTTGTTGTTCTCTATGCAGAGAATACGAGGATGCGAACCACATTTTCTTCTCATGTAATTAAGCCAAGTTCATGTGGAGCATAGTTAGGGAACTTATCTCTTGCTCTTGGAACCCTACCTCCTGCGCAGATGCCTATAGAATTTTGCATACCAGATTGGGAAAACTCTGCGAGTGTTCTGGATCTGTTGCGCAATGCTACTTTGGTCTCTCTAGACCACTAGGAACAAGTTCTCAATCGAAGGGACCTTTCCGTCTCAGCCAGCTGACGTGCTAGACAAAATAACTTCATTCATGCAGGTGTGGAAGCCAATGGCTAGAAGACAGGACCGGGAGACAGTGGAGTTGACGATTGGAAGGATTCGCCATCTTCACGGGAGCATTAGAGATGCACTAGACTAGGACGAACGTCTTCTCTTTTCTTTCTTGTATCCAGGTGCCTGCATCCTTAGGTGTGTATTGGGGCGCCTGTGCCTTGGGACTTGCCCGTGTACGTTGGAACTGTTTGGTTTGTGGGGAGTGATGTTCTCCGGAACTTGATGTACTGTACTTGTTTGTTGTCGGTTGTGACTTCATTAATTTTAAGCCGGGCTCTTCTTGAGCCTACCGTCTAAAATATGTGGGCTAGTTTGTACCCAACTTGTAAGTATACTCGAGAACCTTGTAACCCTACCCTTCCGCGGATATAAGAGGGTAGAGAGCACCTGGAAGAAACGATTCAGCACAATCTACACAACTCGACATGGTCAAAACCTACAAAATACATAAATCCAGAGCATACATACTAGATTACACCACAAACAAGAGTATGACTATTACGAGATGTTTTCCTGGGACCAAATATGTCTAAAGGCTTTTTCCAGTTATAACCCTCAAATATTTACACGTATGATGCCACCTTTTTTATTGTTGCCGGTAAATAACATCGACATGTACCGTACGTAGCTCACAAGTAACACTACCTAACCATATCAGCCGCAACATCCTCCTGAGCACAACCATGGTCAATATCTAAATTAGGCCGAGATACCACACTTTCATTGTTGACCACACATGCTTTACATGGTCAACTGCGTGGGATTTCTCTAGCGGCGGTGGCGAGGGGGGGGGGGGGATAAGGAGGAGGGGAGGTAGACGGTACGGGGTGAAGGAGGCGTCTCCGGAATAGCCCCTATGGGCTCCAGGACTTTCCAATCGACATGTTTTGTTTTGTTTCAAGAGTAGGTCGGTCCAAGCACATGCAAGGAATGTAGATGTACTTGAGAAGCTTCCTCTGACTTCGGCTATAAAGGGAAAGTGTATTTGTTTTCGAGTCAAGTCAGTCGTTATAGAAAAAAATCAAATATAAAAGTAATTATACATGAGAAATAACTAGTTTATGCTTTGTCATACTACATAATTTACTCAAATTGCTTCCCGACTAATTAATAGGTTTATTTTTTGTTTTGAGCAAACTAGTATTATGCTTTTTCTTTCATTTTTAGGACAGAATATTACTTTTTTTCTTTTTTGAGGGAATATATATTTTTCCAATAAGAATGCCGTGAGCGGTGGGCTTGGCTTGCCACTCGTGGGCTAAGAAAGGTACTACTATAGGGTATAGGCCTATTAATCGAACCACCATGGCAAGTTGTAAACCCTAAAACTTCCTTAGGCAGGCCACGCAGTAAGGCCGCACGCACGCACCGGCGAGCCGCCGCCCGTAGTACTCTTGTCTCGCCGGGGGTGACCTCGACTGGTGCATCTGGAGAGTCATGTGCAGCTGCGGCGCAGGACGGGCGGGAGAGTGGAACATTGTCTTCGTGCGGCGCGGGAGCGTGCAAGCGTCTACTTCGTACGGTTCGGGGACATCTCGTGACGTGACCAGGTTTTCCCTCAGCTTCAACGATCTCAGCTCTAAAACTTCAATCAAATGTCTATGCAGTTCTAGTTACTGGTAATTGAGTAGATGTTACCAATTAACTTGCAGATTCGTTAATCATCATGTCCTTCGCTGGAGTCTCTGTCGTCACCGACGGCGAGCTTTGCCCTTCCCCCACATCGGTCATGGATGCCGGCACAGCCAGCGGGTACCACCTGCTTGCGGTCAAAGGCTACTCGCGTACCAAACGGGTACACAATGGCAAGGGCAACAGTTGTCGCCCTTTCATGGTAGGAGGCCATCGCTGGTAACATTCTGTACTTCCCTAGTGGCAACGTCCCACGCAGTGCCGACTTTATTTCTCTCTATATTGTCCTTTATGATGACAATATCGTAAAGGCCCTGAACGTGCACTTCGAGTTTGGTTTCATCGACCAGGTTGAGCTGCAAAATCCAGTGTACATTCGTGGAACCGAAACATGCAGCTTCTCCAAGAGCCATCCGGCTTGAGGCCGTGAAATGTGTTGTAATTTTGCCTAATAAAGGCCCAGCCCATTTATACTAATCAACAATTTCTGAAATTCTAGAGGCCAACTTGGCCCATTCATGCAAGGCAAGAGGTGGGATAAAAGTTTAGTCTCACATTGCTAGTTAAGTGGTAGTTGGACCAGCTTATAAGTTGATCTCTTTCACCACTTGTACGAGCTTGAGAAGAGAAGACATATACACGCACGCTCCTTCTCCGCCGCCCGCCTCGCCACGCCTCGCCTCGTCACGACGCGCGTGCGCCGCGGGTTGCGGGAATGCCTCGAGCCAAGAGGCGTGAGTGGATGTTTAATACAAACTTAGTGGAGATTTAATTCGAGTTTAATGGAGGTTGTTCGGCTTCGGTCGATGCCTGTTCGTTTCCTCTCCTAGCACCGACTATTCGCCTGCCTACCCATGCCTATAAGAGTGAGAGGTCGCTCCTCTCCTCAGACACCAACGCACATCCTTGCGCCTCCAGTTCCAGAGCATTGCGCTGCTTAGATCTTCCCCATCCCGTCTTACGGCGTGCACCGCGAGCTGGGACAGTAGGCCTCCGAAACCCCGCTGCTTCGAGTCCTGTACGGGAGACGAGTGATAAGATTTTTGGGGAGCGCTACCAGCGCGACTACTGGCTTCATCATGGACTCCTTCACGGATAGCGACTGCGTCGACGTCTTCCCCAACGACGATTTCTTCCCCGACATCGACAACCTTTTCCTCAACAACATGGCTGGCGGTGATGCCAACGCTATTGCGAACACCGGCGGTTCTTCTACTGTCATGTATATCATCTTTCTCAGTCTTGTTTACCATATTCAGATAGCCTGTCGTATCTTCTGTTCCTTTCCTATTATTCTGCTTGTGTACTATCTTTTTGTTACTATGGTTAAATCTCTTGGAAAATTGCTCTTTTACTCAACAATCCAAAAACCTTATTATAGGCAATTTGCTCCAAGTGGTTTCGTTGCTTCTGTGAAACCACCTGTCTTTGACGGTATGCATTATAAGTGGTGGCGCGTGAGAGCAGTTCTCTAGTTTCAGAACATGAACTACTATGATGCCACTCTTGGCAAGCCTGAGGGGGGGCTTACTCCTGCTCAGGAATAAGTTTTTCAGAAAACTGATACCCTGTTCAAGGCTGCTTTGCTGTCTATTCTAGGGGAGAACATTGTTGAACCCTATATGTCATTTGATAATGGCAAGGACATGAGGGCTGCGCTTGAGGCCAAGTTTGGGGTCTCGGACGCTGGCAGTGAACTATATGTCATGGAACAACTCTATGACTACAAGATGACTGATGACCGCTTCGTGGTTGAGCAGGCTCATGAAATACAGTCACTGGCCAAGGAGCTTGAGCACTTCCCTTGTGTGTTACCGGACAAGTTCATTGTCGGGGGCATTATTGCTAAGATTCCCCCTTTGTGGAGGAACTTTGCTACTTCCTTGAAACACAAGAGACAAGAGTTTTCCGTATCGGATCTCATTGGAACTCTTGATGTGGAGGAGAAGGCGAGATCAAAATACACACGTGCTTGAGGTGCTGAGGGAGGTTCAAGTGCCAACCTGGTACAGAAAAAGAACTTCCAGTCTCACAAGTTCAAGAACAAGGGAAAGTATGATGGAAAAGGAAAGTTCGATTGAAAGAACAAAGCCTCACAGTCTAATAGTTTCAAGAAGAAGACTGACAAGAAGAAAGACGTTTGTCATGTGTGTGGTGATCCTGATCATTGGGCTCCTGCATGCCCCAACCGCTTTGACAAGCGCCAGCATGGAAAAGGCAGCAAGTCTGCTAATGTTGTCATTGGCGACGTTGAGATGAAAGATGTTGGGTATGGTATATTACCTACTGTTCTTTCATTATGTCATTCTCCTGAGTGGTGGATTGACACAGGTGCTAATGTACATGTTTGATCTGATGTTTCCATGTTTTCTTCATATCAGGTTAGAGGGAGTCCATCCGTGCTGATGGGGAACAGCTCCCATGCTTCTGTTCATGGTGTTGGCACGGTCGATCTGAAGTTCACTTCGGGAAAGACCGTGCGCCTGAAGAACGTGCATCATGTTCCCTCAATAAATAAGAATCTTGTTAGTGGATCACTTCTATGTTGTGATGGCTACAAGATTGTATTTGAGTCCAATAAATTTGTACTGTCTAAGTTTGGAACATTTATTGGTAAAGGCTATGAGTGTGGAGGCTTGTTCCGCCTGTCATTGTCAGATGTGTGTAATAAAGTCATGAATCATGTTTCATCTGATCTTGTATCAAATGTCTGGCATTCATGTCTTTGTCATGTTAATTTTGGTTGCATGACGCGGTTAGCTAAAATGAATGTAATCCCAAAATTCACTACTGTGAAGGGATCTAAATGCCAAACTTGTGTGCAAGCGAAGCAACCTCGCAAGTCACATATGACTGCAGAGGTGAGATATTTGGCGCCACTAGAGCTCATACATTCAAATCTTTGTGAGATGAATGGTGTGTTGACAAAAGGTGGAAATAAATATTTTATGACATTGATTGATGACTCTACGAGATATTGTCATGTGTATCTTCTGAAATCAAAAGATTAGGCTTTGAGTTTCTTCAAAATCTATAAAGCTCAAGTAGAAAACCAACTTGATCGAAAGATTAAGAGGCTAAGGTCTGATCGTGGTGGAGAGTACTTTTCCAACGAGTTTGATTCTTTTTGTGTGGAACATGGTAGAATCCATGAGAGGATGCCTCCCTACTCGCCCCAGTCAAACGGGGTAGCCGAAAGAAAGAACCATACTCTAACAGACTTGCTTAACGCCATGTTAGATACATCGGGTCTATCCAAGGAATGGTGGGGGGAGGCATTGCTGACTGCATGTCATGTCCTAAACCGAGTTCCCACTAAGAACAAACAGATTACTCCATTTGAAGAATGGCAAAAGAAATATTAAATCTTTCCTACTTGCGAACTTGGGGCTACCTGGCATAGGTTCATGTGCCAATCCTAAAGAAGCGCAAACTTGGACCAAAAACCGTGGACTGTGTTTTTCTCGGATATGCTTTTCATAGCATCGGCTATAGATTCTTGATAGTAAAATCTGGAGTACCAGACATGCATGTTGGTACAATCATGGAGTCAAATGATGTGACTTTCTTTGAGGATATCTTTCCCATGAAGGATATACCTAGCTCATCAAATCAGGAGATACCTGACTCATTTAATCAGGAAATACCCACAATTCCTGAACATACCATTCCTATTGAACACTCGGAAAAACCTGAGGAGGATGATGATGAAATTCCTAAAAGGAGTAAGAGATAGATGACTGCAAAGTATTTTGGTAATGATTTCATTGTTTACCTTGTGGATGATACTCCTACTTCTATTTCAGAAGCCTATGCATCTCCTGATGCTGACTACTAGAAGGAAGCCGTTCGTTGTGAGATGGATTCCATCTTAGCGAATGGAACATGGGAGATCACCGATCGTCCTTATGGGTGCAAACCTGTAGGATGCAAATGGGTGTTTAAAAAGAAACTTAGGCCCGATGGTACTATTGAGAAGTACAAGGCAAGACTTGTAGCCAAGGGTTATACCCCAAAAAGAAGGTGAGGACTTCTTTGATACTTACTCACCCGTAGCCAGATTGACCACCATTCGCTTACTACTATCTTTGGCTGCCTCACATGGTCTTATCGTTCATCAAATGGACGTTAAGACGGCTTTCCTAAATGGAGAGTTGGATGAGGAAATCTATAAGGATCAGCCAGATGGATTTGTAGTGAGTGGCCAAGAAGGAAAAGTGTGTAAGTTGTTGAAGTCTTTATATGGCCTTAAATAAGCACCTAAGTAGTGCCACGAGAAGTTTGAGAGAACCCTAACCACTGCAGGCTTTGCTGTAAATGAAGCTGACAAATGTGTGTACTATCGCTATGGTGGGGGCGAGGGAGTAATTCTATGTCTGTATGTTGATGACATATTGATTTTTGGGACCAATCTTAATGTGATTAAGGAAGTCAAGGATTTCTTATCTCAGTCTTTTGAGATGAAGGATCTAGGAATAGCAGATGTTATTTTGAACATCAAGCTATTTAGAGATGATAATGGTGGGATCACAGTGCTTCAGTCTCACTATGTGGAAAAGATCTTGAGTTGCTTTGGGTATAGCAACTGCAAGTCTTCTCCAACACCGTATGATCCTAGTGTGTTACTATGAAAGAATAGAGGCACTGCTAGAGATCAATTGACATACTCTCATATTATTGGGTCACTTATGTATTTAGCTAGCGCTACGAGGCCTGACATCACTTTTGCTGTGAGAAAACTCAGTCGGTTTGTTTCAAATCCCGGAGATGATCATTGGCAAGCTCTTGAGAGAGTCATGCGCTATCTAAATGGTACTGTGAGCTATAGCATTCACTATACTGGGTACCCAAGGGTGCTGGAGGGATATAGTGATTCAAATTGGATATCTGATGCTGATGAGATAAAGGCCACGAGTGGATATGTATTTACACTTGGTGGTGGCGCTGTTTCTTGGAAGTCTTGCAAGCAGACCATCTTAACGAGGTCAACTATGGAAGCAGAACTCGTAGCATTAGACACAACCACTGTTGAATTAGAGTGGCTTCGAGAAATCTTGATGGACTTACCTATGGTTGAGAAACCTATACCCGCAATCCCAATGAATTGTGATAATCAAACTATGATTGTTAAAGTGAACAGTTCTAAGGATAACATGAAGTCCTCAAGATATGTGAAGAGGAGATTGAAATCTGTCAGGAAAATGAGGAACTCCAGAGTTATTGCGTTGGATTATATCCAAACATCTAAGAATCTGGCAGATCCCTTCACAAAGGGTCTATCACGTAACGTGATATAAAATGCATCAAAGGAGTTGGGTATGAGACCCACAATATAAGTTTTCCATAGTGGTAAACCACTCTATGTGATCGGAGATCCCGTGAATTAGAATTGGGAGACAAGCTGTTGGTTAACTGAGAGGAAAGTATCCCTACTTTAATCACCACTCCGTGAAGATGCAATACTTTCCTATTTTGCATGGCAGGTTGATTTATCTTAATGTGTTCTAAGTGGCTTATTTTAAGCAGAGATGCTGTCCTGCAGAATATCTTTTGAAGAACACACCTATATGAGTCTGACTGTTAAACGTCGTAGTCTATGAGAGTTGGGTGCTCTCTAATAAACTCATGAAAGGCTATGGAGTATGACGCATAAGCTACGCCCGAGGGGAAGTCCCACTGCATCCCAGTATTGGTCAAGGCTTTGTGGAAAGCTAGAATGTAGCAAACTTGCAGTTCAAGGCATAGTCCACTGTACAAGTTGCAAACTAGTGTAGCATAGAGTTCTAGGTGGAAGTTCAACTTAATAGTCTCCACTAGTACCAGTATATAAACAATGTTTTGGAACCATAGGAAAATTTATGTGTGCCTCTGGGATCTAGTGGGGGATTGTTGGAATTTTGCCTAATAAAGGCCCAGCCCCTTTATACTATTCAACAATTCCTGAATCCTAGAGGCCCACTTGGCCCATTCATGCATGGCAAGAGGTGGGACAAAAGTTCAGCTTGTAAGGACTTGTTGAGTGGAAGTTGGACCAGCTTATAAGGTGAGCTCTTCTACCACTTGTACGAGCTTGAGAAGAGAAGACATATACACACGCGCCCCACCTCCTCCGTCGCCCGCCTCGCCTCGTCACGACGCACGCGTGCCGCAGGTTGCGGGAATGCCTCGAGCCGAGAGCTTCTCTTTCTTTTTGCCACGCATGAATGGATAATAATTTGAACAGTCTGCGTGAGTGGATTTTTAATACGAACTAAGTGGAGATTTAATTCGAGCTTAGTGGAGGCTGTTCGGCTTCGGTTGATGCCTGTTCATTTCCTCTCCCTGCGCTGACTGTTCGCCTGCCTTCCCGTGCCTATAACAGTGAGAGGTCGCTCCTCTCCTCAGACACCAACGCACATCCTTGTGCCTCCAGTTCCAGAGCATTGCGCTGCTTAGATCTTCCCCATCCCGTCTTGCGGCATGCACCGCGAGGTGGGACAGTAGGCCTCTGAGACCCCGCTGCTTCGAGTCCTGTACAGGAGAAGGACGATAAGGTTTTTGGGGAGCGCTACCAGCGCGACTACTGGCTTCATCGTGGACTCCTTCACGGATAGCGACTGCGCCGACGTCTTCCCCAATGATGATTTCTTCCTCGACATCAACAACCTTTTCCTCGACAACATGGCTAAAAACGGTGCCAACGCTAACGTGAACACCGGTAGTTCTTCTACTGTCATATTCCGATAGCCTGTCGTATTTTCTGTTCCTTTCCTATTATTCTGCCTGTGTACTATCTTTGTGTTACAATGGTTAAATCTCTTGGAAAATTTCTCTTCTACTCAACAAGAGGTTCATCAGAAGAGATGCCCTTGAGCAATCAAAGAATCTAAAAAATGACTATTTCACCATCCGATGTGATATCGTGGTGGTCACTAAGGACGCTCGCATTATCTGGATGTATAACTCGGTCCGGCGGGCTCAACCCGAGGTTCGGCGGCCTGGTGCAAGCAGGCCTCGGCCGAGGCGTGATACATTGCAAATGTATCTACAATGTTTGATGTTCCATGCTTGGTTTTATCTACTTTCTTATGTTTTGTCCACACTTTGGAGTACTTTTCATATAATTTCTTGGACTAACCTATTAACAAGAGCCACAGTGCGAGTTGCATGTTTTCTGCTGTTTTTGGTTCCAAGAAAGTCAGAAAATCAATATTCTCGGAATTGGACCGGACAAAAGCCAAAGTCGATATTTTACCGGAAGACTCACGGAGCCAGAAGACAAGACGGAGAGGGGCCAGGGGCTGGCCACACCACCTGGTGGCGCGGGCCAGGCCAGGCCACGCCAGGGGGTGGTGTGGGCCCCTCCGGCACCCCCTCGGTCTCCCCTCTCGCCTATAAGAGCCTCCTGATGCATAAACCCTAAATAGTCAATGAGAAATCCACGAAAAGTTCCACAGCGCCACCGCCACCGAAGGGGAGATTCGGGGACATAAAGTCCCTGTTCCGGCACCCTGCCGGGACGAGGAAGTGCCCCCGGAGCCATCTCCATTGATCTCCACCACCATCTCCATCGCTGTTGCTAATTCCCATGATGATGAGGGAGTAGATCTTCCTCGAGGCTAAGGGTTCTACCGGTCGCTATGTGTTCATCTCTCTCTCTATGCATGATCATATTGTGATCATGAGCTTTGTAATCAAGTAGATTTACCTTGCTACTCAAGTGCTTTAATAGATCTCTGCTCTCCCCATGTGTGTGAAAGTGACAGCGTGCACACCATGGTGGCACTTAGGCTAGAGATTACAAATACTTGTTATGAGTTATATTTGGAGTTGGATGCTTCTATGAAATTGTGGTGTTTGTTGGAACCATCTAGTACTCAAGGTGACAGTGTGGGGTTACTTAGATGGGGAAAGCGAACTTTGAGGTGTGCTGTTATAGCCCTACCATGGATTAAAGTGTCCAACCGAAGAGTAGTTCAGAGTAGTATCATGAAGATAATATATTTATATGAGAGTGTTCACTAGTGAAAGTATGATCCCTAGGCCTTGTTTCTAAGCATTGATACACCGTTTGCAATTAGATCTATTGCATGTTTGCTTGCTTCCTTATTTATTTCAGTTTGCCTTTAGTCTTTTCCCACGTCAACCACACGCCAGCAAGCTATTTTCTGGCACCGTTACCACTTATAATTATCCATACCACTTGTATTTCATTATCTCTTCGCCGAACTAGTGCACATATACACCTGACAAGTGTATTGGGTGTGTTGGGGACACAAGAGACTTCTTGTATCTTGATTGCAGGATTGCTTGAGAGGGAATACCTTTGACCACTTCCTCCCTGAGTTCGATATATCTTGGGTAATCCACTTAAGGGGAAACTTGCTACTGTTCTACGAATCTCTGCACTTGGAGGCCCAACAACTATCTACAAGAATAGAAGTGCGTAGACATAAAGTTATTTTCTAGCGCCGTTGCCGGGGAGGTAAGGTAAAAGGTACTCACATCCTCCGGTGTGAGTGCTCGAAGTAATTTCCTTTAGATTCTGCAATTTTGTCTTTTTGTTTCTTGTTTTCACTAGTTAGGCTTAATGGAAAAGAACAAAAAATTAGAGAGCTTTATAGTATTTATCTTGACTTAGGACATGAGGTGTTTGAAGAGAAAATTAAAAAAGCTATGGAACTTTATTTGCATGCTAATAGCAATGTTGTTAGTATGAATTCTTTGGACACCAGTATTGCTAATGCTATGGAAAAGTCTAAGCTTGGGGAAGCTAGTTGTTATGAAAATGATCTTTTTAGTTCCCCAGCTTTGGAAGATAGCTATTCTATTGCTTATAATGATACTAAACCTCCAATATATGATGATTACAATGATGAATATGATATTTTCATTCCACCTACTATTGAGGAGGAAATTAATTATGACTACAATATGCCTACTATATTTGATGATTATGGTGATGAGAATAATAATGATAGCGATTTTGTTGAATTTGCTCCCACTACAATTAATAAGAATGACTATGCTTATGTGGAGAGTAATAATTATTATATGAATGTGGCTCATGATAAGAATGTTTTATTTGATAGTTATATTGTTAATTTTATTCATGATGCTACTGAAAGTTATTATGAGAGAGGGAAACATGGTTTTATGCATCTCAATAATATTAAGTTTCCCCTCTTTATGTTGAAAGTCTTGAAGTTGCACTTGTTTTGCTTTACTATGCTTGTTGCTTTGTGCTTTCATGACTTGTTTCTTTGCAAGATTCCTATGCATAGGAAGTGGGTTAGACTTAAATGTGTTTTGAATTTGCTTCTTGATGCTCTCTTTTACTCTAAATTCATATTTCTTATGTGAGCATCTTCTCAAACTATCATGCCTAAATTAAAGGCGTTAAATAAAAGTACTTATTGGGAGATAACCAAAAAGTTTTAGATGAGTCTTGGAAGTTATTACCTCTGTAATAACCGCTTCTTATCCTTTTTATTTGCCTTTTGTGCCAAGAGTAACCTCTAATGAAAGAGAAGTAATGATTGGGAAAGTTGCTGTCCCGAAACAGATTTCTGTGATTCACCGTAAAAATTCGTGTAAAATCTCTGTATGTCGGTTTGAGTTGTGAAATGTTGTGCTTCTGCCCCATGTTTTTATCTAACTTTCCTTAGTTCAACACTTTTCGATTTGAGCAACAGAAGGTCTTCGAAAAAATACGTCTTTACCTCCTAGTCTGTTTTGACAGATTTCTGCCATTATTTGCATTCGCTTCTTGTTGGTTCCTTTTGGAGGTCTTTTGGGGAATTGAGCTTTTTGAGGGAAGTGCTATAGTAGCTTGTGTTTTAATGGAAGCTTATTGGTGTTAGAACTGAACCTAAAGACTTATTTATCTTGAGTGCACTAATGTTGCTAATAAAGATTGTGTGAAGTTTTGTATGAAGGAAAAATTTCAGGTGTATGGAAGGAACGAGTAATGAGATGAAGGATGGACTAAAGCTCAAGCTTGGGGATGCCACGCGTGTCACCCCAAAAAATATCCAAGAAGTACAAGCGTCAAATCTTGGGGATGCCCAAGGCATCCCCTTCTTCATCAATAAAAATCCCAGGTTTCTTCCAAACGCTTTATTTTTATTGTTTCATGCACATTTGTGTTGTTCTTGGAGCGTCTTCTTTTTCTTTTTGTTTTGGTTTTTCGTTTGCTTGATTTGCTTAGTTTGTTGAATAAATTGGTTGGACCCCCTCTTTCATGCATTGGTTTTTAAATAGTTTGGTTTGGATTGGAAAAGAGTAGGAAAGTTCATACTTAAGTGGTAAAGAGAGCTTGTTTTTGACTGTGGCCTATGCTTTGTCATGCCATGCTTGATATTGTTTTGGCTTTATGCTTAGTATTCTTTGCTGTAGCATGACTTGTTATAAACAATTGAGATTGCTTAATGTGCCTTGGAAGAATCATGCGTTGTTTTAGCATATTAAAGCATAGTATTGTGGTATTCTCCTTTGATGCTTTATTTGGGTTGACTTGGCACATGCTCACACCATGTTATGACTATCCCAAGTCACCATAGCCTTGATGATACTTTAGTTTTCAACTTGTAATATCACTTTATGCTTTAATCAATGATGTTTTGTCACTCTGCATGATTATGGCCATTATTGCTCTCTTAGTTTGTTGCTCCCAGTCTTTTGCTAGCCTCCGTAACCAAGTATGAGTTCCACTTATGCATCCAACTCCTTAAACCAAGTTATTCCAAAGAGTTCACCATACCTACCTATTAGCATATGCTATTCCAAGTATATTCATGCTTTTGTTTATCTTCTAAATTAAACTTGTTATGAGAAAATTAGTGATTAAAGCTCTCACGAACTTGATGGCACACTTTACTTTTCTTGCATTTAATAAACTTGAACCATTGGGTCCTTCTTTGTTGCGTATATGCTTGCGCTTTATAAGTTGAAGTTTGCAGAACCATGTATCATGGGGAACGCTTTCAACATTGCACTTGTACTTTGTACCCCATTGATATCATGTTCTTTTTCTTATGGATCCTGGCGGTGTGAAATAAAAGTGGAACTTGTAAGATCATGGAGTTTGTATGTGTGTTAGAGAAACGCCTGGGCCGCTAGCCTAAGCCATGCCTAATCATGGTGGAAACTTGCAGCATAACCATAATGAGCACTCTATGAAGCATCCTCAATAAAAACCTATGCAAATAGCAAATAAAAAGATCGCTGAGATGCTAATTGTCTGCTTGCCTTGTCATTTGATTATGGGATAGCTCTTGTATCATGTTCAAGGGGTACCCCGTTGGCGGTTCTTTATGATACATATGTACTTCCAATGACAAGAGCTTACTCATGACTAAAGTTGAGTAGCATGAGGTTCGGTCTTCGTAAGTAAGGGGCATGAGATTTCGGTTATAACTTGTCAAGCATATCCTCTTAGTTGTGTCACTTCAACCTTAATCACCTTAAAGATGATTATGATAGGGGCAATGAGATCTGAAATCTAACAAGTACCATAATTTTTGGAAGCTCTTTATGAAACTTGAATCTCTACTTCCTTCTATGAAGGCCTTTCTTTTACTTTATGTTGAGTATCCACCCTCTATATTTATGCACCTACTTTGAGAGCATAGTGGCCATTCTTAGTTCTACGTGCATTATCCCAAGACTTGTTGATTGATGCATAACTTTGATATTTCTTGTTTCAAACTACTTGTATCTAGTCACTCTTATGAACTTTGAAGGTGTTCTATGCATTTATGTTTGCTACTCTATGAGGGACAAGCTGAATGCCACTATGCTATCTTTCTTTATGTGAAACAAACAAACGTCTTGCAAAGTATTGTTATTCATGAACCTTTTGTTTATGATTTTTCATGTTGCAACATAGTTGTTTTGTCTTATTGCTAGAACTTTATCTTTCATGTTATGATTGAAGTACTATGATCCCAGCTTTGAATGTTTTACAAATACGTTGATCAAGTTTATGATGGTGCATGTCACCTCAAAAATTAATCACTTACCTACTCGAGGACGAGCAGGAGTTAAGCTTGGGGATGTTGATACGTTGCTAACGTATCCATAATTTTTGATGTTCCATGCTTGGTTTTATCTAATTTCTTATGTTTTGTTCCAACTTTGGAGTACTTTTCATACACTTTCTTGGACTAACATATTAACAAAGAGCCACAGTGCCAGCTGCCTGTTTTCTGCTGTTTTTGGTTCTAGAAAGTGAGAAAATGAATATTCTCGGAATTGGACAGGACAAAAGCCAAAGTTAGTTTTTCACCGAGGGACACACGGAGCCAGAATACGAGATGGAGTGGGGCTAGAGGGCGGCCACACCACCTATCCGTGCGGCCTAGCCTGGCCCGCGCTGGGGGGTGGTGTGGCCAGCTCAGGCACCCCCTCGGCCTCCCCTTCTGACTATAAGATGCCTCCGATACAGAAACCCTAATTACCCGATCAAAATTCCACGAAAGAGTCTGTAGCCACCGTCATCTCCACCCCTAGATCGGGAGGGATCTGAAGCTCTTCCCGGCACCCTGCCGGAGAGGGAAATTCACCCTGGAGGCCTTCTTCATCACCATGCAAGCCTCCGATGTGATGCGTGAGTAGTTCATCCTTAGACTACGGGTCCATGTATTAGCTAGATGGCTGGTTCTTCTCCTTTGTGCTATCATGTTTAGATCTTATGAGCTCCATTCATGATCGAGATCATATATTTATAATCATACATGTTGTGTTTGCGAGGATCCGATGGATATTGAGATGCTATTTCAGATTGATTATTGATTCTGTCATGTCTTTGTTATTTGTGATCTTACATGCTTTCCGTTATTAGTAGCTATCTTGGCCAAGTAGATGCTAGCAACTCCAAGAGTTAGTATTTATGCTCGATAGTGGGTTCATGCCTCTAGTAATCTGGGGAAGTGACAGAAATCTCTAAGGTACTAGATGTGTTGTTGCTACTAGGGAGAAAACAACAATCTTTTGTTCATAGAACAATCGTATTGTTTACTTTGCATGCAATGCGTAATGCAATTATCTGTTGCTTGCAACTTAATACTGGAGGGGGTTCGGATGATAACCTGAAGGTGGATTATTAGTCATAGATACAATTGGATGGCGGTCTATGTATAATGTTGTAATGCCCAATCAAGTCTCAAAGGAGTCAAGATGAGTAGTATATGCATGTATTACTTTCTCGATGTTTGTCAATTGCCCCACTGTAATTTGTTCACCCAGCATGTTATCTATCTTAAGAAGAACCACCACTAGTGAACTATGGACCCTGGTCCTTTCTTTTACTATCAATCTACAATCAACTGTTTACTGCTTTGTGTTTACTTTCTTCCACTCGATACGTTTAATCCTTTGTTTTCAGCAAAATCGGTGAGATTGACAACCTCATCGCAAGTTGGGGGCAAAGTTATGTGGTTGTGTTGTGCAGGTCTCCACGTTGCTGCTGACGCCGGTAGTGCGCCCTGCCAAAGTCCAGCTAGCAACACCTTTGGGGTGTTTCCTTGCTCCTACTGCATTGATAACCTTGGTTTCATAACTGAGGGAAAACTTGCTGCTGTGCTCATCATACCTTCCTCTTGGGATTCCCCAACAAGCTCGGTATATTTTGGGCCATCATAACACCACCACAAAATCATCAAAGAGTGAATTGAGAAACTACCTAGAAGATGCCAGCGAGGAAAATGTTCCCAACTTTGACTTTCTTAATTGGTGGAAAGTGAATTCACTTAGATATCCGGTGTTGGCAAAGATGGCAAGGCGTTTCTTGACTTTTCCGACTAGTTCCGTGTCTTCGGAATCAACTTTTAGCACTCGTCGAAGGTTGATGGATGACTATAGACATTCTCTTAAACCTTATATGGTGGAAGCTTTGGTTTGTGGTGGAAGCTACATTAAGGGTGCCCATAAAGACTTGGATGTGATAGTATGATTCTCATCTCTCTCACATTCTCTACTATCTTGTTTCATTGTCATATAATGTAATATGCATTGCTAACTTTCTCATATTTAGGAGGTAAGCATGGATGATGAGGAGGAGGATGTGGAGAGCATCAAGTTTCCTATAAGTGTGGTGACTAGCAACAAACTACATATTTGATATTTGATTTGAGAGGTGAGAAAAGCATCTACTAAACCATTTCTTTCTTGTAGACTCATGTTGGATTTGGTACTTGAAAGTTGCAACTTATCCTTTTGAATTTGTGTTTTTTGGTTGAAAACATGAAATTAATATTGTAACCATGTCGTTGTCGACTATTTGGTTGAAAACACGAGACTAATATGCACCATGATTGTCAATTTCTTTGTTGTTGCTATATTTTGAAAAGTTAATGCAAGGATGCAACCATGATTGTCAATTTGTTGCTTGTTGCTTTTTTCCAGTTTTATCGTTCAAATGGATTCATCTATATTTAGAGGCAGCTCGCCCTCACTGCTGAGCTATATCGAGCTCGCCAGCTCTAGCCCGAGCTTTTCTCAGGCTCGGCTCGAGCCAGCCCGAGCCATCTCGTGTCCAGGTAGCGCCACTGAGATGCCACTATCAGGCATATTTCAGAATTTTAACCATCTCCTTCAGAATAAAGTGGGTGCTGATGTGATGTTCGAGGTAAGCGGCGAGACAATCCTTGCACACTGGTGTGTGCTCCTCCTCCTCCTCGAAACAGGCTTTCGCTCCGCTTTATAAATAAAGCACACATGTGAGACCGCTGCTGGGACAGACAGCACAATGCCCTAGGTACAAACTGGCACAACTACGAGACCATAGCTGGGGTAGATAGCACAGCAAAAGCCCAAACGAAAAACAAGAGAACAGAAAAAAGAAAGAAATACCGACAACGTCGGATTGACAGAAGCGCTAGTGTCTCGCAACCACTGTGCCCATCGAAGATTACCACCACACTCAGATGCCTTCGAATCTTCGTGTATCAAGCAGCACCTTCAAGAAGGGGACGACGACGATGATGCTGCTAACCAGACAGGTCCTAGGATTTCTATCGGTACACTAGGGGAGTGGAGGAGGGTACACCTGCCGCCCTGAGCTAGGAAGGTGGCGCCCGCAGGCGTCACCACGACGGGGCCGGCCATGCTGACAAGGATTTCTCCCGACCTCCGACCCCACGACACCGAAGAGCTCCACCAAGCTTGCCGCCAACCAACATGCACCACCACGGTCTTGAGGACACCATTGCCGTCTCCCCGAGGCAAACATTGCGAGGCCGGCTGGACCAAAAGCAAGGACCCGTAGGCAAGAGGTGACCGAATCGCAGCCCCATGGGAGGGAACAACCTCCATTGCCATAGGCGATAGCCGTCCGGAATCAACGGCAGGAGCAAACCTGGCCATTGAGAGCCGAAAGGGCAGCAGCCGCACAACCAACTGGAGGACATCCTCCACCACTAAAGAGCGGGTGCTGGCCGGACGCGGTAGTGAGGGCACACCAGGACAGAGGCCCGGCCGGACCAAAAGAGGGACCGTAAAGCCCTCGCCACCATGCTACAGCATGAAGGCCAGCTGCCACCACCTAGGTTCAGCGCCCTAGGCCGAGCTGAGCGGGCCTGTGAAGCTCTCGCTGCCTCGCTGCAGCAGACGCGATGCAGGCGTAGCCACCCAAACCGCAGTAGGTGTGTGCTCGCAACCCGATTTCTTGTCTTTCAGGGCAGAGCTCTTTGGCCCCGTGAAGGAGGGCGTTATAGCGACTGTTGTACTGATCAAAGACATGGATGCAAAGTTTTCAATGCCATGCTTTGTTACATCTACACGGACTCATTAGACCCCACGATGCAGATAGATGGCATGGAGGAGGACAAAACAGAGGAAGATGAATACTTAGATGGTGTAATATTGATGCAACATTTGTTCGTAGCGGCAGATGGATATGGTCTTCAACGTCTGAAACTCATGTGTGAAGAGCATTTATCCAAGCACATAGGTGTGAACTCTAGCTCTAGCTGAGAAACACCAATGCCATGAGTTGAAAGCGGGATGCCTGCGGTTCCTCCAAGTCCAATCTATTGCATGCCTGCAGAGTCTAATTGTAGATGGCCGGGAGCATATAACTAGAACCTATACCTTCTGTTCTAAAGGAGCCCAATGCCCATCTTGCTTGGAAAGTGTAATGCATCAGATAATCACGCACGTTCGTTAAAAAGAATCCAAGTTTACATGCATGGCACACCTAAACATTCTGTCCTGCTTTCGTTTCATCATGCCATTTGCCTAGATGTTTGATCAAAAAATTGTCTTCTATCCAGCGCATGAATCATACTGTGGCGAGCTTCGCCTCACCGCCTTCGTAACGTTGTTGCACAACATGGCCATTACCGTACAGTCTGATGGTGCTCTGATGCATCGTTACTGCTAGGTATTTGTACTTTTAAGTATACATACGATATATATTTTGGGAACATCTTTGCACCTGAAAAATTATTGGAATAGACGGCATAAGAGAGTTTTTAGTCCCTCTTGACAGATCATTAGAAACACATAAAAGTTTCATGCAGTTAGTTATACTTGCTAACATACACTCCATATCAGTTTAATTTCATATCAGGGTAACTCAGTCATAGAGTAGGAAATATTAATACGTTTTAACAAACACCAGTCATTGATACATAGCAGGTTGCATAGTACACACAATGTCACACACCATGCCAGTTCCTTTAATCAACACCAAGCAGCTGAAGCTACTCCATATGAAGAAAACTATATGCGTCAGGATAGTAGTTTCCAGGAGTTCACCTTAGAGGGAGCCATGTGACAAACAAAGCTAAAAAAACAGAGAGTTATCCAAAATAAGTTTCATTTGGGAACAACTACCTATAAATGGTTAAAAATAATCTGTACCTTACCCTATAAGTAATACGACAACAAGATCATATATTTGTGTATGGACATATAGAGAAACTTAGGTCGATTTATTTCCCACACTATCTCAAAAGGAATATTAACTAAACGTGGAGATTTTCTGCGAGTTTGCAGGATCAATCCTCATAGGCCTGGAATATCAATACACCTTATTCATCCCAGTCATGGCACATGTCTTGTCACTATCATGTCCCTTTGATCTACTAGTGCCTAGCTTTAGTAACAACTTTTCCACCTTTGATAGAGGAGTACTAATGTCTATGCACTTCTATTCTTGTAGACAGTTGTTGGGCCTCCAAGTGCAGAGGTTTGTAGAACAACAACAAGTTTTCCATTAAGTGGATTACCCAAGGTTTATTGAACTCAGGGAGGAAGTGGTCAAAGGTATCCCCTCTCAAGCAATCATGCAATCAAGATACAAGAAGTTTCTTGTGTCCCCAACACACCCAATACACTTGTCAGGTGTATAGGTGCACTAGCTCGGCGAAGAGATAGTAAAATACAAGTGGTATGGATATAAGACAACGGTGACGAAAAATAGCTTGATAGCGTGGAAGAGACTAAAGGCAAACTGAAATAAAGATGGCAACAAACAAAAATGTAATAGATCTAGTTGAAAACGGTGTTTCAATGTGTAGAAACAAGGCCTAGGGATCATACTTTCACTAGTGAACACTCTCATATAAATATCTTCTCTTTATGATACTACTCTGAACTACTCTTCGGTTGGACACTCTAATCCATGGTAGGGCTATAACATCACACCTCAAAGTTCGCTTTCCGCATCTAGATAACCCCACACTATCACCTTGAGCACTAGATGGTTCCAACAAACACCATAATTTCATAGAAACATCCAACTCCAAATATAACTCATAACAAGTATTTGTAATCTCTAGCCTAAGTGCCACCGTGGTGTACACGCTGTCACTTTCACACACATGGGGAGAGCAGAGATCTATTAAAGCACTTGATTAGCAAGGTAGATCTACTTGATTACAAAGCTCATGATCACAATATGATCATGCATAGATAGAGAGAGATGAACACATAGGTACCGGTAGAATCCTTAGCCTCGAGAGAGAACTACTCTCTCATCATCATGGGAATCAACAACGGCGATGGAGATGGTGGTGGAGATCGATGGAGATGGCTCCGGGGGCACTTCCCCGTCCCGGCAGGGTGCCAGAATAGAGAATTTCTATCCCCCGAATCTCCCCTTCGGTGGCGGTGGCTCTGCGGAACTTTTCGTGGCTAGAGGCTTGACTCTTTAGGGTTTTTGCATTGGGAGGCATCTTATAGGCGAAGAGGCAACGTCGGTGGGTCTCCAGGGGGCCCACACCACCTGGTGGCGCGGCCAGGGCTAGCCCGTGCCACCACATGGTGTGGCCGCCCTATGGCCCCTCTCTGTCTCGTCTTCTGGCTTCGTGAGTCTTCTGGTAAAATATCAACTTTGGCTTTTGTCCCGTCCAATTCCGAGAATATTCATTTTCTGACTTTCCTGGAACCAAAAATAGCAGAAAATAGGCAGCTGGTACTGTGGCATCTTGTTAATAGGTTAGTCCAAGAATGTATATAAAAATTACTCCAAAGTTGGAACAAAACATAATAAAGTAGATAAAATCAAGCATGGAACATCAAAAATTATAGATATGTTTGCAACGTATCAACATCCCCAAGCTTAACTCCTGCTCGGCCTCGAGTAGGTAAGTGATAAAAAGAAAGAATAATTTTTGAGGTGACATGCACCATCATAAACTTGATCAAAGTATTTGTAAAACATTGAAATCTAGGATAAAAGTACTTCAACATAGCATGAAAGATAAAGTTCTAGCAATAAGACACAACAACTGTGTTGTAACATGAAAGGCACAAACAAAATATTCATGAATAACAATGCTTTGCAAGACGTTTGTTTGTTTCACATAAAGAAAACATAGCATAGTGACATTCAGCTTGTCCCTCATAGAGTACATAAATGCATAGGACACCTTCAAAGTTCATAAGAGTGACTAGATACAAGTAGTTTAAGAACAAGCAATATCAAGTTATGCATCAATCAACAAGTCTTGGGACAATGCACATAGAACTAAGAATGGCCACTATGATATCAAAGTACGTGCATAAAGGTAGAAGGTGGAGACTCAACATAAAAGTAAAAGAAAAGCCTTCATAGAAGGAAGCAGAGATTCAAGATTTATAAAGAGCTTCCAAAAATTATGGTACTTATTAGCTTTCAGCCTCATTGCCCCTATCATAAGCATCTTGAAGTGATTAAGGTTAAAGTGAACAAACTATGAAGTATATGCTTGACAAAGTATAAGTTGGAAATCTAATGTCCCTTGAATACGAGGGCCGCTCCTCAAGCTACTCAAGTTTAGTCACCGGTAAGTTCTTGTCATAGTAAGTACATGTGTATCATAGAGAACCGCCAACGGGGTACCCCTTGCCCGATGATACGGAAGAATCCCCATATCAAAATGACAAGGAAAGTAGACAACGAGCATCTCAGCAATCTTTTTATTTACCATGGGAAAATGGTGTTTTTTCTTTCTTTCCTCTTTTCTCATCCTTTTTTTCTTTCTCTTTTTTTCTCAATATCTGACTCTTTTTTATAAGAAAAATGCTTCATAGACAGCTCATTATGGTTACGCTGCAGGTTTCCACCATGACAGCATGGATTAGACCAGCGGCCCAGGCGTTTCTCTAACACACATACATAACTCCATGGACTTACAAGCTCCCCTTTCATTTCACACCGACGACATCCATAGACAAAAGAGCATGATATCAACCAAAGTACAAGTGTAATGTTGAAAGCGGTCCCCATGACATCATGGTTCTGCTAATCCCCAACATATAAGTGCAAGCATATACAACATAGACGACACAATGGTTCAAGTTTATTAAGGGAAAGAAAAGTAAAGTGTGCCATCAAGTTCGTGAGATCTTTAATTACTAATTTTCACATAACAAGTTTAATTCGGAAGGTAGATAAAAACATGAATATACTTGGAATAGCAAATGCTAATAGGTAGGTATGGTGGACTCTTTGGAATAACTTGGTTTTAGGAGTTGGATGCATGAGTGGAACTCATACTTGGTTATGGAGGCTAGCAAAAGACTGGGAGCGACCAACTAAGAGAGCAATAATGGGCATAATCATGCAAAGCAACAAAATATCATTGATTAAAGCATAAAGTGATATTAAAAGTCGAAAACGAAATGATCATCAAGGCTATGACTTGGGATAGTCATAACATGGTGTGAGCATGCGTCAAGTCAACCCAAACAAAGCATCAAAGGATAATACCACAATACTGGCTTTAATATGCTAAAACAACGCATGATTCTTCCAAGGCACATTAAGCAATCTCAATTGTTTATAACAAGTCATGCTACAACAAAAATCACTAAGCATAAAGCCAAAACAATACCAAGCATGACATGACAAAGGATAGGCCACAGTGAAAAACAAGCTCCTTTTACCACTTAAGCATGAACGTTTCCTACTCTTTTCCAATCCAAACCAACTTATTTGAAAGAACTCATAGAGATAATAATGAATAAAGATCAGTGAGTTTGTCTGACAAATCCAAAAAGAAGAACAAAAAAGTTCTAAGCTAAAAGCACAAGAAAACTAAGGCTAAACCCAGTGCTAGCAAAAGAGAACACTCACAAAATAATAAGAATGAAAACTAGAGTGTTCTAAACAATGAAAGAAGAGTGTGTCTCTCTCAAAAAGAAGTGTTGGGATCCAACTAACTTATTAAAGCAAACTAAGAAAACCAAGCAAAATAAAACCAAAAATGAAAACAAAGACGCTCCAAGAACAACACAACTGTGCATGAAACAATAAAAATGAAGTGTTTGGAAGAAACCTGAGATTTTTATTGATGAAGAAGGAGATGCCTTGGGCATCCCCAAGCTTTGACGCTTGTACTTCTTGGATATTTCTTGGTGTGACACGCGTGGCATCCCAAAGCTTGAGCTTTAGTCCATTCTTCATCTCATTACACCATTCTTTCCATACACCTGAATTTTTTCCTTCATACAAAACTTCACACAATCTTTATTAGCAACATTAGTGCACTCAAGATAATAAGTCTTTGGGTTCAGTTTCAACACCAATAAAACTTCCATCAAAACACAAAATACTGTAGCACTTCCCTCAAAAAGTTCAATTCCCCAAAAAGAACTCAAAAAGGAATCAACAAGAAGCAAATGCAAATAATGGCAGAAATCTGTCAAAACAGACCAGCAGGTAAAAACCAATTTTTTCAAAGACCTTATGTTGCTCAAATCAAAATGTGTTAAACTAAAGAAAGTTAGATAACAACCTGGGGCAGAAGCACAAAAGTTCACGCCTCAAAACGATCTACAGAGATTTTACAAGAATTTTTACGGTGAAGAACAGAAATCTGTTTCAGGACAACAACTTTCCCAAGCATTACTTCTCTCTCATTAGAGGTTACTCTTGGCACAAGAAGCAAATAAAAAAGATAAGGAGCGGTTATTACAGAAGTAATAACTTCCAAGACTCATCTAAAACTTTTGGGTTATCTCCCAAAAAGTACTTTTCTTTAACGCCTTTAAGTTAGGCATGATAGTTTGAGAAGATGCTCACATAAGAAATATAAATTGAAGTAAAAGAGAGCATCAAGAAGCAAATTCAGAACACATTTAAGTCTAACCCACTTCCTATGCATAGGAATATTGTAAAGAAACAAGTCATGAAAGAACAAAGCAATAAGCATAGTAAAGAAAAACAAGTGCAACTTCAAGACTTTCAACATAAAGAGGGGAACTTTATATTACTGAGATGCATAAAACCATGTTTCCCTCTCTCATAATAACTTTTAGTAGCATCATGAATAAAATTAACAATATAACTATCACATAAAACATTCTTATCATGAGCCACATGTATAAAAGAATTAATACTCTCTGATGTCTACGCACTTCTATTCTTGTGGACAGTAGTTGGGCCTCCAAGTGCAGAGGTTTGTAGAACAGCAGCAAGTTTTCTCTTAAGTGGATCACTCAAGGTTTATCGAACTCAGGGAGGAAGTGGTCAAAGGTATTCCCTCTCAAGCAACCATGCAATCAAGATACAAGAAGTCTCTTGTGTCCCCAACAAACCCAATACACTTGTTAGGTGTATAGGTGCACTAGTTCGGCGAAGAGATAGTGAAATACAAGTGGTATGGATAATTATAAGTGGTAATGGTGCTAGAAAATACTTGCTGGTGCGTGGAAGAGACTAAAGTAAAACTGAAATAAAGATAGCAGCAATCAAACATGTAACAGATCTAGTTGCAAATGGTGCTTCAATGCTTAGAAACAAGGCCTAGGGATCATACTTTCACTAGGGAACACTCTCATATAAATATCTTCTCTTTATGATACTACTCTGAACTACTCTCCGGTTGGACACTCTAATCCATGGTAGGGCTATAGCAGCACACCTCAAAGTTCGCTTTTCCCATCTTGATAACCCCACACTATCACCTTGGGCTCTAGATGGTTCCAACAAACACCACAATTTCATAGAAACATCCAATTCCAAATATAACTCATAACAAGTATGTATAATCTCTAGCCTAAGTGCCACCATGGTTTACACGCTGTTACTTTCACACATATGGGGAGAGCAGAGATCTATTAAAGAACTTGAGTAGCAAGGTTGATCTACTTGATTACAAAGCTCATGATCACAATATGATCATGCATAGAGAGAGATGAACACATAGCTACCGGTAGAGCCCTTAGCCTCGAGGAAGAACTACTCCCTCATCATCATGGGAATCAACAATGGCGATGGAGATGGTGGTGGAGATCGATGGAGATGGAGGTGAAGATGGTGAAGAGGCGGCGGTGGCGCCGACGGCGGCGCAGCTCCTTCCCCGCTGCCGGTATCACAGGCAAGCACCGTTCCTTAGCCCTTTCCTTCAGGGATTATTGGGAGCCCTCTCCCATGGAGATGGGATCTATGGGAGATGCAAAAAATGGCTTTGGTGGCTGCAAATTCATGGGTGTAAGTGTCTCCCACGAATTAGGTTTCCTTCCTTTATATAGCTTCTCGGATTCACGTCATCCCATCTTGGGCTGCAGTAAATCGTGTCTATCAGGCCCATCCGGACTCGGAATCAGCTAAATTTTATATCGAGAACGTTTGTCGCAATATTTCCAACAACTTTCTAGTTGAATAGTTTTCTGTTTGACATCGTCTTCGACCCAAAACATGACAATCTTCAAAAAGAGTTTTGAGACAGATTTCTGTAAAATCCCAATTTGACTCCAACAAGATTTCCACTTATATTCTTGGCAATTCCTACACATCAAAGTGTAAAACAAGAACATTGTGCACTTTTGCAACTATTAGTAGGTTAGCCCAAATAATCATAAACTTTATATAAAAGGAGTATCAAAAGTATATTATTAGCAAAAAACCATCAAAAATTATAGATACGTTATGGACGTATCAACATCCCCAAGCTTAGTTCCTACTCGTCCTCGAGTAGGTAAACGATAAAAACAATATAATTTTTGAGGTGACACGCAACCAACACAATCTTGATCATCATTATTGTAAAAGCATTGATAGTTGGAATCAAGGTACTCTAAACATGAACATGAAAGATAGAGTTCTAACAATAAGACATAGCAACTATGTTGTAACATGAAAGGATACAAAACAAAGATCATGAATAACAATGCATTAAAAGACATTTGTTTGTTTCACATATAGAAAACATAGCATAGTGGCATTCAGCTTGTCCCTCATGGAGTAGCAAAACATAAACGCATAGGACACCTTCAAAGTTCATAAGGGTGACTAGATACAAATAATTTAAGAACAAGCAATATCACAGTTATGACTCAATCAATAACTTTTGGGACAATGCACATAGAACTAAGAATGACAACTATGCTGTCTTAATTGGTGCCTAAAGATAGAAGGTGGAGACTCAATATAAAAGTGGAAGAAAGGCCTTCATAGAAGGAAGCAGTAATTCAAGTCTCATAAAGAGCTTTCAAAAATTATGGTACTTATTAGCTTTCAGCTCTCATTGCCCCTATCATAGGCATCTTGAAGGTGATTAAGGTTAAAGTGACACAACTAAGAGGATATGCTTGACAAGTTATAAGCTGAAATGTCATGCCCCTTACTTATGAAGACCGAACCTCATGCTACTCAACTTCAGTCACAAGTAAGCTCTTGTCATTATAAGTACATGTGTATCATAAAGAATCGCCAATAGGGTACTCCTTGCACATGATACAGGAGCTATCCCATAATCAAAATGACAAGGCAAGCAGATAATGAGCATCTCGGTGATCTTTTTATTTGCTATTTGCATAGGTTTTTATTGGGGATGCTTCATAGAGTGCTCATTATAGTTATGCTGCAAGTTTCCACCATGATTAGGCATGGCTTTGTCTAGCGGCCTAGGCATTTCTCTAACACAAATACAAACTCCATGATCTTACAAGTTCCCCTTTTATTTCACACCGTCGGAATCCATAAGCAAAAGAACATGATATCAACGGGGTACAAAGTACAAGTGCAATGCTGAAAGCGTTCCCCATGATACATGACTATGCTAATTTCAACTTATAAAGCGCAAGCATATACGCAACAAATATGGATCCAATGGTTCAAGTTTATTAAATGCAAGAAAGTAAAGTGTGCCATCGAGTTCGTGAGAACTTTAATCACTATTTTATTATAACAAGTTTAATTTGGAAGGTAGACAAAAACATGAATATACTTGGAATATCATATGCTAGTAGGTAGGTATGGTGGACTCTTTGGAATAACTTGGTTTAAGGAGTTGTATGCATGAGTGGAACTCATACTTAGTTACGGAGGCTAGCAAAAGACTGGGAGCGACAAACTTAGAGAGCAATAATGGCCATAATCATGCAGAGCGACAAAACATCATTAATCAAAGCATAAAGTGATATTACAAGTTGAAACCTAAAGGATCATAAAGGCTTATGGTGACTTGGGATAGTCATAACATGGTGTGAGCATGCTCCAAGTCAACCCAAATAAAGCATTAAAGGATAATACGACAATACTATGCTTTAATATGCTAAAACAACGCATGATTCTTCCAAGGCACATTAAGCAATCTCAATTGTTTATAACAAGTCATGCTACAAAAAAGAATACTAAGCATAAAGCCAAAACAATATCAAGCATGGCATGAAAAAGCATGGGCCACAGTCAAAAACAAGCTCTCTTTACCACTTAAGCATGAACTTTCCTACTCTTTTCCAATCCAAACCAAACTATTTGAAAACCGACGTATGAAAGAGGGGGTCCAACCAATTTATTTAGAAAACTAAGAAAACAAAGCAAACGAAAAAACAAAACGAAAACGAAAAAGAAGACGCTCCAAGAATAACAGAACTATGCATGAAACAATAAAAATGAAGCATTTGGAAGAAACCTAGGATTTTTATTGATGAAGAAGGGGATGCCTGGATGCCTTGGGCATCCCCAAGCTTTGACACTTGTACTTCTTGGATATTTCTTGGGGTGACACGCGTGGTATCCCCAATCTTGAGATTTAGTCCATCCTTCATCTCATTACTCGTTCCTTCCATACACCTGAAATTTTTCCTTCATACAAAACTTCACACAATCTTTATTAGCAACATTACTGCACTCAAGATAATAAGTCTTTAGGTTCAGTTTCAACACCAATACAACTTCCATTAAAACATAAGCTACTGTATCACTTCCCTCAAAAAGCTCAATTCCCCAAAAGAACTCAAAAAGGAACCAACAAGAAGCAAATGCAGAAAATGGCAGAAATCTGTCAAAACAGACCAGCAGGTAAAGACGATTTTTTTCTAAGATCTTATGTTCCTCAAATCAAAAGTGTTGAACTAACGAAAGTTAGATAACAACCTGGGGCAAAAGCACAAAACTTCATGCCTCAAAAGGACGTACAGAGATTTTACACGAATTTTTACGGTGAAGCATAAAAATCTGTTTCAGGACAGTAACTTTCCCAATCATTATTTCTCTCTCATTAGAGGTTACTCTTGGCACAAAAAGCAAATAAAAAGGATAAGGAGAGGTTATTATAGAGGCAATAACTTCCAAGACTCACCTAAAACTTTTGGGTTATCTCCCAATAAGTACTTTCTTTAACGCCTTTAAGTTAGGCATGATAGTTTAAGAAGATGCTCACATAAGAAATATGGATTGAAGTGAAAGAGAGCATCAAGAAGCAAATTCAAAGAACATTTAAGTCTAACCCACTTCCTATGCATAGTAATCTTGTAAAGAAACAAGTCATGGAAGCACAAAGTAACAAGCATAGGAAAGCAAAACAAGTGCAACTTCAAGACTTTCAACATACAGAGGGGAAACTTAATATTGTTGAGATACATAAAACTATGTTTCCCTCTCTCATAATAACTTTGAGTAGCATCATGAATAAAATTAACAATATAACTATCACATAAAACATTCTTATCATGAGCCACATGGATAAAAGAATTAATACTCCCCCTATAAGCATAGTCATTCTTATTAATCGTAGTGGGAGCAAATTCAACAAAATAGCTATCATTATTATTCTGATCACCATAATCATCAAATATAGGAGGCATATTTTAATCATAATTAATTTTCTCCTCAATAGTAGGTGGACTGAAAATATCATATTCATCATTCTGATAATCATATAATGAAGTTTTTGTATCATCATAAGCAATAGAATAGTTATCTTCCAAAGCTGGGGAACTAAGAAGATCATTTTCACAAAAACTAGCGTCCCCAAACTTACACTTTTCCATAGCATTAGCAATAATGGTGTCTAAAGAATTCATACTAACAACATTGCTATTAGCATGCAAATAAAGTTCCTTAGGTTTTTTAATTTTCTCTTCAAACACTTCATGTCCTAACTCAAGATAAATAATATAAAGCTCTCTAATTTTGTTGTTGTTTTCCATTAAGCCTAACTAGTGAAAACAAGAAACAAAAGACAAAATTGCAGAATCTAAAGGAAATAACTTCGAGCACTCACACCGGAGGATGTGAGTACCTTTTACCTTACCTCCCCGGCAACGGCGCCAGAAAAAAAGCTTGATGTCTACGCACTTCTATTCTTGTAGAAAGTTGTTGGGCTTCCAAGTGCAGAGGTTTGTAGAACAGCAGCAAGTTTTCCCTTAAGTGGATCACCCAAGGTTTATCAAACTCAGGGAGGAAGTGGTGAAAGGTATTCCCTCTCAAGCAACCCTGCAATCAAGATACAAGAAGTCTCTTGTGTCCCCAACACACCCAATACACTTGTCAGGTGTATAGGTGCACTAGTTCGGCGAAGAGATAGTAAAATACAATTGGTATGGAAATAATACAACGGTGACAGAAAATAGCTTGATGGCATGGAAGAGACTAAGGGCAAACTGAAATAAAGATGGCAACAAGCAAACATGTAACAAATCTAGTTGCAAACGGTGTTTCAATGTTTAGAAACAAGGCCTAGGGATCACACTTTCACTAGTGAACACACTCATATAAATATCTTCCCTTTATGATACTACTCTGAACTATTCTTCGGTTGGACACTCTAATCCATGGTAGGGCTATAACAGCACACCTCAAAGTTCGTTTTCCGCATCTAGATAACCCCACACTGTCACCTTGAGCACTAGATGGTTCCAACAAACACCATAATTTCATAGAAACATCCAACTCCAAATATAACTCATAACAAGTATTTGTAATCTCTAGCCTAAGTGCCACCATGGTGTGCACGCTGTCACTTTCACACACATGGGGAGAGCAGAGATCTATTAAAGCACTTGAGTAGCAAGGTAGATCTACTTGATTACAAAGCTCATGATCACTATGATCATGCATAGAGAGAGATGAACACATAGCTACCGGTAGAACCCTTAGCCTCGAGAGAGAACTACTCCGTCATCATCATGGGAATCAATAACAGCGATGGAGATGGTGGTGGAGATCGATGGAGATGGCTCCGAGGGCACTTCCCTGTCCCGACAGGGTGCTGTAACAAAGACTTTCTATCCCCCGAATCTCCCCTTTGGTGGCGGCGGCGCTACGGAACTTTTCGTGGCTAGAGGCTTAACTCTTTAGGGTTTTTACATCGGGAGGCATCTTATAGGCGAAGAGGCCAGGTCGATGGGTGGCCAGGGGGCCCACACCACCTGGTGGCGCGGCCAGGGCTAGCCCACGCCACCACATGGTGTGGCCGCCCTGTGGCCCCTCTCTGTCTCGTCTTCTGTCTTTGTTAGTCTTCCGGTAAAATATCAACTTTGGCTTTTATCCCGTCCAATTCCGAGAATATTCATTCTCTGACTTTCTTGGAACCAAAAACAACAGAAAATAGGCAGCTGACACTGTGGCATCTTGTTAATAGGTTAGTCCAAGAAATTATATAAAAAGTACTCCAAAGTTGGAACAAAACATAAGAAAGTAGATAAAAACCAAGCATGGAACATCAAAATCTATAGATACGTTTGTAACGTATCAAGTACCTGTTGGAGGAAGTTTCTAGTATTATGATATCATTAGTATTAGAATCAAGATCCCCTACAAATATAGAATGATCTGAAACAATATCGGAGCACTTATCACTCATGCTAAATGAAGCTTAGTTTATCCTAAATGGCTAGCCAGCATTTGGCATTCTATGGCCAACAAAAACATGAAGTATACCACAACTCTATATAATTCAGATTGTATGGTTCATATTATGTGTTGAACTTTGAACCAATTAGGGCATATCCACCGGGCCGACCCAACCATCTCAGGCGTGTCCGAACGCGTCCGTGCGGACGTGCGAGACGTGCGCGGCCTCCCAGCGGCCTGACCCATCTGGACCGACGTGTCTAGCTCGACCCATCCATGCACCTAATTTGGGCAACGGTTGCATCGGGCTGGACAATGCGCGTGGCCTCCCATGTCTGACCTTCACCTTTGGCGGTCCCTCCCGCCAGTGCCACATAAACCACTCCACTTCTCCCTCTAATAACCATCTTCCAAATTTCCACTGGCGGGAGCGGCAGGGAAGGTGATGGATCCCGCCGCCATGGTCGATGTTGTGCCCTCCGGCGTTCCCACCGCCAAGAAGCGCGACCAACTGAAAAAGTTTGCCATGGACCTGATGGCGGAGGAGCGGAAAACTGAGACGAAGAAGCGTGCTGGCCGGCGGACTCGCCGCAGCCAAGCTCAACAAGGAGCACCAGGAGGAGAACAAGCGCTTACTCACCGCGCCAAGATCATGGCCGATTTATTTGATAGTCAATTTGTGTGCTATTTGCCTGTGAATTTGAGTGTTTGAGTTGATTGGTCAAGCCTTGACCAGCGATGGCACCAAGAAATGCTAGTGTGGACAGATGGATCGTGCCGCTGGGCGCTACTAGCCGGATAGGCCGGATAACGATCCAAAAGCGACCACGACCCTGAAAAACTTGATGAGATTGTCGATACCAACAAGGGCCGACCGGTCTCTCATATATATTAAGTTTGGTACATACGATTCATACAAGAGTTGGTCCCGTATACTACTCATACACGGTACTGCCGGAAGGTCCGGCTCCTCACGTACATGACACGTACGGATCCGATCACAATATGTTTAACACCCCCTGTTGGGTCCGCAGCATAGGAAACAAAAAATTTCCTACGATGAGAACTATACGCCAAGGTCTATCTACTAGGTACAAAGCAACGGGTGGACATACATCCAACGAGAACTTACCCTCTAAGACAAGGATTTTGTTAACAAGTAGGAACTCGTGGTTGATGTAGTCGTACACTTGCCGATCTCAAGATCGTGAAGAAGTCCTAGCGCCGCAACTCAGCAGCGCATCCGTGCTCGTGCACACGTTCAAGCCACCAGAAACCCTCCACCTCCTCGCTCCACTGATCCAGCGGAAGCAACAACTCTTTCCAGACGAAATACCACCGGGAACATGTATCTCGCTAATCTGAGACCATGGGGGAATAATTCTAGAGGGGGAGAGAGATCCTTCACAAGGAGGTGTGAGTAAGAAGAAGGAGGAGGGGGTGCCCCTCCTCTCCATGGCCGGCGCATGGGGAGGGTGACCCCTCACCTCCCCCATTCATGTGGTGGTAACCCCTCCACATTAAAATGCCTCTTCACATTCCCTTTTAAAGTCCCCACTTTAAATGCATTAAAATTCTCCAAGTTTAATGCTCTCTCATTTAATAAACCTCTTTTATTAAATTTATTCAGAATTTTGTTAATTACTTTAATTAAAAAACATTCACATATAACCCCTTGCAATATTTCAATATCACATGCAGAACCACTTCTGCAATTTCCCCCGAAACAGATTCCAGTTTCTATCGAAACAATTCCTACGCTTTGCAATTCTTTCGTCTGAAACATATGTGCTCCAAAGTGGTGTCCGGTAACTCTTAAGTGTGTCACCCTACGGTTCGTGAATAATGCAGACATGATTGAGACTCCTCTCAGATCAATAGTCAGAAGCGGGACCTGGAGATCCATACTGACTCCTGCATATTCAACGATGACTTCTGTGATCGTGAGAACCTTTAACGCTGGTAATTTAATCCCTTTGTCTCATGATATAATACATGTCTGAGATTCGATCATCGGTATCCAAATACCTAGTTTGATCTCGTTACCGACATGCACTCTTTTCTCGTTCCCGTGATATAACATTCTAGTGATCACATCACTTTCTTGCAAGCTATCTCAATGTGATATCACCGAGAGGGCCCAGAGTATATCTATCCATCATCGGGATTGACAAGTCCCACTCTTGATCCATGAGCCTCAACATGACATCTTCGGAGTATCTAAACCCACCTTAATAGTCACCCTGTTACGGCGTGACGTTTGATGTTATCAAGTTACTCTTCAGGTGTTAGCAATTAACATGATCTCATGGTCTAAGGATAAAGATTACTTTGTATGATGTTATAGCAATATAAACATAATGACTTGATCGTAATGCTATACTTCGGATGAATGTTCATCACATCATTTCACTAATGCTGTGACCTTGTTATTAACAACATCCAATGTCTATGATCAGGAAACCTTGATCATCTTGTTAATCAACAAGCTAGTCTATAAGAGAGGCATAACTAGGAACCCTTTTGTTTATTAAACACACATGTATTGATGTTTCCGATCAATACAATTCTAGCATGCAAAATAAACATCTGTCATATATAAGGAATACATAATAACAACTTTATGATTGCCTCTCAGGGCATATTTCCTTCAGTCTCCCACTTGCACTAGAGATAATAATGTAGTTCACATAGTGATAAATCTAACACCCATGGAGTTCTGGTGTTGATCATGTTTTTCCCTAGGGAGAGCTTTAGTCAACGGATCTGCTATATTTAGGTCCGTGTGTACTTTACAAATCTTTATATCTCCATCCTTGACATGCTCGCGGATGGAGTGAAACCGGCGCTTAATATGCTTGCAATTCTTGTGAGACCTCGGTTCCTTTGCGTTGTCTATGGCTCCATTGTTGTCACAATAGATCACCATTGGGTCCAATGCACTAGGAACCACACCTAGTTCCGTAATGAACTCTTTCATCCAAACCGCTTCCTGTGCCGCTTTTGAAGCAGCAACATATTCCGCCTCCGTCGTTGATCGAGCCACCACAGGTTGTTTGGAACTCCTCCAACTAACTGCTGCTCCGTTCAAGAGAAATATGTATCCAGATTGAGACTTAGAGTCATCCGGATCGGTGTCAAAGCTAGCATCGACATAACACTTAGTGACTAGCTCTTCTTCACCTCCGTATATAAGAAACATATCCCTAGTTCTTCTCAAGTACTTGAGGATGTTCTTGACCGCTATCCAGTGTTCCGAACCTGGATCAGATTGGTACCTACTAGTCAAACTAATAACATGTGCCACATCTGGTGTTGTACATAGCATGGCATACATAATAGAGTCTATGGCCAAGGCATAGGGGATCTTATCCATCATCTCTCTTTCTTTCGCCGTAGCCGGACTTTGAGTCTTACTCAATGTCTTGCCTTGCAACATAGGTAAGAACCCCTTCTTACTTCCGTCCATATTAAACTTCTTTAATATCTTATCAAGGTATGTACTCTGCTATAGCCCAATTAGGCGCCTTGATCTATCTCTATAGATTTTAATGCCTAATATATATGACGCTTCACCAAGGTCTTTCATCGAAAATTTGTTGTTTAGATAACTTTTAACACTGTTTAAAAGATCTATATCATTTCCAATCAATAATATGTCATCCACATATAGTATCAGAAATGCCACATTGCTCCCACTCACTTTCTTGTAAATACAAGCCTCTCCATAAATTTGGACAAAACCAAACTCTTTGATCACCTCATCAAAGCGGAGATTCCAACTCCGGGATGCTTGCTTCAGTCCATAGATGGATCGCTGAAGTTTGCATACCTTATTAGCATCCTTAGGATCGACAAAACCCTTAGGTTGTATCATATACAACTCTTCTTCATATTACTATTGAGGAACGCAGTTTTGACATCCATTTGCCATATTTCATAATCGAAATATGCAGCAATTGCTAACATAATCCTAACCGACTTAAGCATCGCTACGGGAGAGAATGTTTCATCGTAGTCAACTCCTTGAATTTGTCGAAACCCCTTTGCAACAAGTCGAGCCTTATAGATGGTCACATTACCATCAGCATCAGTTTTTCTTTTGAAAATCCATTTATTCTCAACGGCCTTTCGATCGTGAGGTAAGTCCACCAAGGTCCAAACTTGGTTCTCGTACATGGATTCCATCTCGGATTTCATGGCTTCTAGCCATTTGTTGGAATCCGGGCTCATCATCGCTTCTTCATACGTCGCAGGGTCATCCATTTCATCAACCATGAAATTCACAACAGGATTGCCGTACAGTTCAAGAGTTGCATGTGTCCTGCTTGACCTGCGAGGTTCGGTAGTGTCCTCTTTCGGAGTTTCATGATCAATAGCATTAGCTCTCTCTTCATTAGGTGAAGTCAACTCCGAGACAACTTCCGGTGCTGCGCTACTCGCCATTTCATGAAGAGAAGGTACAATAACCTCTTTGAGTTCTACCTTCCGACTACTCACACCTTTCGTGAGAAACTCCTTCTCAAGAAAGGATCCATTCTTGGCAACAAAAACCTTGCCGTCGGATCTGTGATAGAAGGTATACCCAATCGTTTCCTTAGGGTATCCTATGAAGACGCATTTTTTCCGCTCTGGGTTTGAGTTTATCCGGCTGAAGTTTCTTCACATAAACATCGCATCCCCAAACTTTAAGAAATGACATCTTAGGTTTGTTTCCAAACCATAATTCATACAGTGTCGTTTCAACGGATTTAGATGGTGCCTGATTTAAAGTGAATGCAGCTATTTCCAGTGCATAACCCCAAAATGACAGTGGCAAGTCAGTCAGAGACATCATAGATCGAACCATATCCAATAAGGTACGATTACGACGTTCCGACACACCATTACGTTGTGGTGTTCTGGCAGGCGTGAGTTGTGAAACTATTCCACACTCTTTCATGTGTGTGCTAAACTCGTAACTTAGATACTCTCCTCCACAGTCAGACCGTAGAAATTTGATCTTTCTATTACGATGATTTTCCACTTCATTCTGAAATTCCTTGAACTTTTCAAAAGTTTCAGATTTGTGTTTCATCAAATAGATATACCCGTATCTACTCAAATCATCCGTGAAAGTAACAAAATAACGATATCCACCTCGCGCCGACACACTCATTGGTCCACACACATCAGTATGTATGATTTCCAATAGATCTGTCGCCCGTTCCATTGAACCGGAAAACGGCGTTTTAGTCATCTTGCCCATAAGGCATGGCTCACACGTATCAAATGATTCAAAATCAAGTGATTCCAAAAGTCCATCAGAATGGAGTTTCTTCATGCGTTTAACGCCAATATGACCTAGACGACAGTGCCACATATATGCAGATATATCATCATCAAGTTTAATCTTTTTAGTATTAACATTATGAATGTGCGTAATATTACTATCGAGATCCATCAAAAATAAACCATTCAACACAGGTGCATGACATAAAAGATATTATCCATATAAATCGAACAACCATTGTTTTCAGATTTAAACGAATAACCACTTTGCATCAAACATGATCCGGATACAATGTTCATGCTAAGTGCAGGCACCAAATAACAATTATTCAGGTTTATAACTAATCCCGATGGTATATGGAGAGGCAGCGTTCCGACGGCGATCACGTCAACTCTTGATCCACTGCCGACCCGCATTGTGACCTCATCCCTTGCTAGTTGTCGCTTGTTCCGCAGCCCCTGAATCGAGTTACATATATTAGCAACTGATCCCGTATCAAATACCCAGGTGCTACTGCGAGTACTAGTCAAGTACACATCAATAACATATATATCATATATACCTTTGTTTGCCTTGGCGGACTTCTTGTCCGCCAAATATTTGGGGCAGTTGCGCTTCCAATGGCCAGTCCCCTTGCAATAGTAGCACTCGGTATCGGACTTAGGGCCAGCTCGGGGTTTCTTTTCAGGCGCGGCAACAGATTTTCCACCCTTCTTTCCCTTGTGCTTGCCTTTCTTGTCCTTCTTGAAACCGGTGGTCCTATTGATCATCAACACTTGATGTTCTTTCCTAATCTCCACTTCTGCAGTCTTAAGCATTGACAGAAGCTCGGGAAGAGTCTTCTTCATGCCCTGCATATTATAGTTCATCACGAAGTCTTGTAGCTAGGTGGCAGAGATTGGTGAACACGATGTATGCCTAAGTCAATGGGAATCGTCATTCCCAAGGACACAAGCTTATCGGCGTACCCAAACATTTTGAGTACATGCTCACTAACGGAGCTATTCTCCTCCATCATGTAGCTAAAGAACTTTTCAGTAGCATTATAACTCTCTACGGCAGCATGGGTATCAAAAATCATTGTCAATTCTCCCATGGTATCAAAGGCATTGCCATTTTCGAAATGCTTTCGAAGTTCTGGCTCTAGCCCATACAGTATGCCGCAATGAACTAAGTTGTGGTCCTCCTGACGAGTCACATAGACATTCTTTTCCTCGTCAGGGGCATCAGGAGCTGGTGGGGGGCCTAGCGGCGCATCTAGCACATATTGCTTTTGTGCAGTAGTGAGGAGAATCCTCAAATTCATAGCCCAGTTGGTGAAGTTGCTACCATTCGTAGCAAGTTTCTCTTTCTCCATGAACACATTGAAATTAAAAGCAGGTGGTGCCATCTACAACATAATTTTTAAAGTTTATTTAGGCTAAGTTTATAATAGATTGAGTTCAACTAATCCAAATTACTAATGAACTCCCACTAAAAAACGACATCCCTCGTGTCCTTTTGGTGATTACATGAACCAAATCCACTACACCAAGTTCGATCATCACGTGAGTCGGTGTAGCTTCAAAGGCGAGCATCTATATGGGCATCATATCAACTATATGACTCATGCTTAACCTTTCGGTCCGTGTTCCGAGGCCATGTCTGTACATGCTAGGCTCGCCAAGAACCTTAGTACTCAGTGTGTAAAACTTTCTTACACCCGTTGTATGAAAGCGTAGAGTCAAGTACACCCGATCATCACGTAATGTCTCGAAACACGATCCATAGAACGATGCATACTCAAGGAAGAACACATTTTATCTTGATATCTAAATGAGGGATCATCTTACAATGCTAACAAAAGCGCCAAACTAGCAGTATAAGATGCTAACATCTAATGTGTAAAGTGAGATGATATGGTCCATGCATTTGATCTCTATCATTTGCATCGTGGTATGATCTCTATCATTCCTTTGTGTGTAAGGCCAAGGTCTATGGAACTTACACGTTGAATGTGTTGTAAGAGTATCTATCATACATCTACTTACAACAATACCATATCAATACACTAGCCCAGCAACGATCTAAACTAGACGCCTCTAATTTATCAATTGCAAGTTTTACGTGGCTTAGGGCTTTCGGAGATAGAACCGTTCTCACCTACGAGCATGAACCGCAACGAGGATAACCAAGTTATTACCAACTCGTTGTAAATCAGATATTGACTATATTAGGAGAGACAGACACCCGCCGGCCACTTATGCAAAACAAGTTGCATGTCAGTCGTCGAACCGGTCTCATGTACGATGACATGTAAGGTTGGTCCAGACCGCTTCATCCCACTATGCCACCAATATCCAAAGTACATAGAAGATGCAATAACATGATCATCATCGCCCACATATAAACATATGTGTACTACCCGTAAAAAGCACCTACGCATAGATCAGGCTCTGATACCACTGTTGGGTCCGCAACATAGAAAACAAATTTTTTCCTACAATGAGAACTACACGCCAAGATCTATCTACTAGGTACAAAGCAACGGGTGGACATACATCCAACGAGAACTTACCCTCGAAGACAACGAGTTTTGTTAACGAGTAGGAACTCGTGGTTGATGTAGTCGTACACTTGCCGATCTCAAGATCGTGAGGAAGTCCGAGCGCCGCAACTCAGCAGCGCATCCATACTCGCACACACGTTCAAGCCACCGGACAACCTCCACCTCCTTGCTCCAGCGATCCAGCGGAAGCAGCAACTCCTTCCAGACGAAATGCCACCGGAAACATGTATCTCGCTAATCCGAGACCATGGGGGAATAATTCTAGAGGGGGAGAGAGATCCTTCACAAGGATGTGTGAGGAAGGAGGAGGAGGAGGAGGGGGGCCTTTTATAGGAGGAGGGGGGGTGCCCCCTCCTCTCCATGGCCGGCGCATGGGGGGGTGACCCCTCACCTCCCCCATTCATGTGGTGGTAACCCCTCCACATTAAAATGCCTCTTCACATTCCCTTTTAAAGTCCCCACTTTAAATGCATTAAAATTCTCCAAGTTTAATGCTCTCTCATTTAATAAAACTCTTTTATTAAATTTATTCAGAATTTTGTTAATTACTTTAATTAACAAACATTCACATATAACCCCTTGCAATATTTCAATATCACATGCAGAACCACTTTCTGCAATTTCACCCGAAACAATTTCCGGTTTCTATCGAAACAATTCCTGCGCTTTGCAATTCTTTCGTCTGAAACATATGTGCTCTAAAATGGTGTCCGGTAACTCTTAAGTGTGTCACCCTATGGTTTGCGAATAATGTAGACATGATTGAGACTCCTCTCAGATCAATAGTCAGAAGCGGGACCTGGAGATCCATACCGACTCCTGCATATTCAACGATGACTTCTGTGATCGTGAGAACCTTTAACGCTTGTGATTTAATCCCTTTGTCTCATGATATAATACATGTCCGAGATTTGATCATCGGTATCGAAATACCTAGTTTGATCTCGTTACCGACATGCACTCTTTTCTCGTTTCCGTGATATAACATTCTAGTGATCACATCACTTGCTTGCAAGCTATCTCAATGTGATATCACCTAGAGGGCCCAGGGTATATCTATCCGGCATCGCGATTGACAAATTCCACTCTTGATCCATGAGCCTCAACATAACACCTTCGTAGCACTGAACCCATCTTTATAGTCACCCTGTTACGGTGTGACGTTTGATGTTATCAAGATACTCTTCAGGTGTTAGCAATTAACATGATCTCGTGGTCTAAGGATAAAGATTACTTCGATGATGTTATAGCAATATAAACATAATGACTTGATCGTAATGCTATACTTTGGATGAATGTTCATCACATCATTTCACAAATGTTGTGACCTTGTTATTAACAACATCCAATGTCTATGATCAGGAAACCTTGATCATCTTGTTAATCAACAAGCTAGTCTATAAGAGAGGCATAACTAGGAACCCTTTTGTTTTATTAAACACACATGTATTGATGTTTCCGATCAATACAATTCTAGCATGTAAAATAAACATCTATCATATATAAGGAATACATAATAACAACTTTATTATTGCATCTCAAGGCATATTTCCTTCACCCCTCCCACAATCATAACTTATCTAAGTTAAGGTTGCGTCTAAACATCTCTAGCTGTCTAGTAGAAAGTGATTTAGTGAATCCATCTGCTAGTTGATCTCCTGATGGTATAAATCGTATATCCAAAAGTTTCTGAGCCACCCTCTCACGTACGAAGTGATAATCCACTTCAATATGCTTCGTCCTTGCATGAAACACTGGATTCGCTAAGAGATAGGTAGATCCAATGTTATCACACCATAAACATGCAGCTCGCGGTTGTGGTACACCCAACTCTTTTAGCAAAGACTGCACCCAAATAACTTCTGCCGTCGCATTTGCCAATGCTTTATATTCTGCCTTTGTACTAGAGCGAGAAACCGTGGCTTGCTTTCTAGCACACCATGAAATCAAGTTTGACCCCAAAAATACTTCAAATCCACCAGTAGATCGCCTATCATCAGGACATCCTGCCCAGTCAGCATCAGAGAATGCACTCACAAGAATAGAGTCTGACTTACTCAATCGCAAGCCAACATAGATAGTTCCTCTTAGATATCTCAAGATCCTTTTTACCGCTGTCCAATGAAGTGTAGTAGGTGCATGCAAAAACTGACAGACCTTGTTAACCGAAAAAGTTATGTCAGGCCTTGTAAGAGTAAGATACTGCAATGCTCCATCAGTACTCATGTACCGTGTCATCACTACTCAAAGCATCTCCACCAATTATGGATAACTTTTCCGACACTGACAAAGGAGTATCAACGACCTTGCATGACTGCATGTTGACACGAGAGAGCAAATCATGTGCATATTTCTGCTGAGAGAGAATTATTCCATCTGAAATCTTCTGTACCTCTATTCCGAGAAAGTAGTGTAACTCTCCTAGATACTTTAGAGCAAAAGACATACAAAGTTCATGAAGCAAGGCATCAACAACTTGAGCAGACGAGCTGACTACAACAATGTCATCAACATAGATAAGCATATAAATAGACACTCCCCCTTTGTTGTAGAAAAAGAGCGAGGTGTCAGCTTTTGAAGCCGAAAAACCAAGAGCATGCAATTTAGAACTTAGCCGTGCATACCAAGCACGAGGAGCCTGTTTTAAACCATATAGAGCCTTGTTAAGCTTGCAAACATGTCCCATACGACTCTGATCCTCATAGCCAGGAGGTTGCCGCATATAGACCTCTTCTTCTAGAACACCATGTAAGAACGCATTCTTCAC
Source organism: Avena eriantha (assembly GCA_910589775.1). Taxonomy (NCBI): domain Eukaryota; kingdom Viridiplantae; phylum Streptophyta; class Magnoliopsida; order Poales; family Poaceae; genus Avena; species Avena eriantha. Next base: position 322,109,405 of record OU342740.1, on the reverse strand, counting down.
ATCGAGTTGTCGCAGCTGCCAATTTCGAGAGACGGCCAAGGGCAAGTACCAAGCGAATAGTGGCCGCCTTGACCACAAGACTAAATGTGTCCTCATAATCTATGACATAGCGTTGCTTAAAACCCTTAGCAACGAGACAAGCCTTATACCGGTCAACAGTACCATCAGCCTTCCTTTTGACTTTGTATACCCACTTGCAATTAATAACATTGCGCCCATGAGCCGGAGGAACTAGATGCCAAGTTTCATTGTGCATAAGGGCAGCAAATTCTTCATCCATAGCATGTTTCCAGCTAGGTGCACTCAAGGCTTCCTGCAGAGTAGTTGGTTCGCTAGTGGCAGAAAAATTTGCAAATAGAACTTTGTCATACCTAATAGTGCCATCGGTAACAACCTTGGGTTGGAAAATGCCTCGCTGAGAACGAGTGATCGGACCTTCAACAACAGGAGCAACCAAATCAGCAGCCACAGAAGATCTAGAATTGGAAGCATCTGATCGAGAACTGCCAGCCGAACGAGAATCAGCCGATCCAGTTGCAGTGATTGGCGAGGAAGCAGCCACGGGGGATCCCGTCACAACATTTGGCGTGAAAACCGCGTCGCCACGCGTGCCTACCGCAGCGTCCCGCGCGTGGCCCTAGGCGTGACCAGACGCGACGCTCCGTGTCTCGCTCTGTGCGCCGCCCCGCGCGCTTTTCCTCGCGCCTATCGCGTCACACGCTCGATCTATCCCCATCGCAGGGCCCACCAAATCCACCTCGGGAACCACGAGGGAACCTGTGGAGGCAGCTTCATTGCCGGTGGGAGTGGGAATTTCGCCTGGTTCGGTGTCAGCATGTACGACGTGTGTCGCTGTAGAGGAAGAATCACCAGTACTTGCTCCAAAATCGGTATTAGACAAAAAAATCATCTCATTCCTATACAACAGACTCAGCAGGCAAATAATTTGCAGGATTAGCATGAACATTAGCTCCTAAATCATGACCCCAATCATAGGTAAATGAAGATCTGGTGAGATAAGCGAAATTTCAGCACGTAATTGTGCGCCAGCATTAGGATGAAGATTGGCAAAGGGGAAAACATATTCATCAAACACAACATCGCGCGAGATATACACACAACCAGTGGAAATATCGAGACACTTATAGCCTTTATGAAGACTACTATAACCAAGAAAAGCACATTGCTTAGAGCAAAACTCGAGTTTACGGGCATTATAAGGATGAAGATTGGGCCAAACCGCACACCCAAATATACGTAAAAACGAATAATCGGGTTTGGTTTTAAAGAAGCACTCGAGTGGAGACTGAGAAACAATAACTCTGCTAGGAAGACGATTAATTAAATAAACCGCCGTAGAGAATGCTTCATCACAGAACTTAAGAGGCATAGATGCATGAGCAAGAAGGGATAGCCCAACCTCGACAATGTGCCTATGTTTCCGTTCAGCAGATCCGTTCTGTTGATGAGCATGAGGACATGAAACATGGTGAGAAATCTCAACCTTCTAAAAAAAGAATTGAGTTTTTGATGCTCATCCCCCAGTCAGTCTGAAGAGCGAGAATTTTTTTTATCAAAAAGTCTCTCTACATGATGTTGAAAGTCATGAAACTTTTGGAAAACATCAGATTTATTTTTTAATAAATATATTCAAGTATACTTGCTATAATCATCAATAAAACTGACATAGTATTTATTTCTACCAACTGAAGATGGAGCAGGGCCCCATACATCAGAAAACACAAGCTCTAAAGGAAAAGAAGATACACTTGAGGACTTGGGATACGGTAACTAATGACTCTTAGCCTTTTGACAGGCATCACACACTGACTCTTTATTTGACTCACTAAGCTGAATATCATTATCTCGAAGAATCTGTTGAACCACTACTGATGAAGGATGCCCTAAACGCCTATGCCAATGAGAGGAAGACTGAACACCAAGGGCTTGTTTTCCCGATGACCAAGATGAAGTAGGTAGTGGATAAAGGCCATCCATGCATCACCTTCTAGAAGAATTTTCCTCGTGCCCTGATCCTTAATACAGAAGTGATTAAGCCAATATTCAGCAAAAGCATCATTATCTTTTGTAAGTTGATGAATAGATAGAAGACTCTTGGTGGCTTGAGGCACATGAAGAATATTATTGAGACAAAGATCATGATTAGGGGTATGATGTAAGGAGTGACCAATGTGATGTATATCCATACCTGAACCATTGGCATTATGGACTTGATCTTGACCATGATAGCGTTCCCTCATAGTCAACTTGTCGAGTTCTCCTGTAACATGATTTGTTGCCCCTGTATCACCATAGCAATTTGTATCTATGCCATAAGAGCTTGTTGCCACACCCACAGACTTCTCTGCTTGTGGTTGGAAATTCTTGTTGAAGCGCTTCCAACAGCGAAACGTCGGGTGTCCTTCTTTGCCATAGATTTGACAAATCACACCAGGTGCTCCCCCTCCTTGACCATGTCCTCCCCCTCCTTGGTGTTGCTAGTATTGTCCGCCCTAGGGATAGTAGCCTTCTCCACCATTGTTGTTTTGGGGATAGTAACCACCCCCATCACCATAGTGTTGTGACCCTCGGCCACCACCATTGTTGCCTCCACGCCCGCCACCACGCGACCTCCTCGCTGTCCAAAACCACCGCCGCCTCCTCGGTTGCCATAACCACCTCGCGACGCGATATTAGCTGAGAGGTCACTGCCAAAGTTCCCACCATTGCCAGATACTCTTCCTTCCAGACGGGCTTCATATGGAAGGAACATGGAATATAAGTCACTCACCGTGACTTTTGTTGCAGTTTTCAGCAACGCATTGATTGATGCTACAAAGCCGTCATACTGATCATCTAGACCAGCTAGGATGTAGGAGATGGTATCTGCCTCGTCCAATTTGTGCCCAGCGTTCGCCATCTCATTGGCAAGGGCCTTGATCCGTCCGAAATAAGCCTTTCCGGACATATTCTCCTTCTGTGTTTTAGCCAACATCGTGCGAAGTTGAACAATGCGACTCTGCGACACTGCGGAGAACATCTCTGTCACCGATGCCCACACTTCAGCCGCGCTATCTAGCCCAGCGACTTGGACCAGAATTTCCCTCGTCATATTCCTGAGAAGATAACCGAGCACTGTCTGATCTTGGGAGATCCAAAGTGCATACGCAGGATTGGGAATCTTCACCTCCTTCCCGCTATCATCCTTGGCGGTGAGCTCCACCTCCGGCGCCTGGATAGTTCCGTCGAGGTAGCCAGCCAACTGCGCGCCCCTGATCGCCGGCATCACCTGAGTCTTCCAGATCATGAAGTTTTCTCCCGTCAGCTTCTCTAAAACAGACTCGCCAAGCGATCCGGACGGCGCCATGGAAGAGGATGAGGAAGCTCAGAGGCTCATGCCAATCTAGATGTGATGTAGAAGAAGTGGTGCTCTGATACCATGAAAAACTTGATGAGATTGTTGATACCAACAAAGGCCGACCAGTGTCTCATATATACTAAGTTTGGTACGTAGGATTCATACAAGAGTTGGTCCCGTGTACTACTCATACACGGAGACGTACTGCCGGAAGGTCCGGATCCTACACTTACATGACACGTACTGATCCGATCCCAAACAGACTCGGTCGGCCGTTTAGGTCGGCCCGATGGAGATGCCCTTATGCACCCCACCCAAACATATACGTGTAGTACATAAGAACATAAAATAATAATATAATAGAAGATAACAAGCATGTATCGCAACCAACAGAAGGAAGTATTTCACAATTGTATTGAACAAGTTAGTACTCAAATCTGAACCTAGAGATGCAATACATCATGGAAAAGTAAAGCGTATAACACCACACATCATGTTATAGTATAGAGATGATAAGAATGTTGGTTAAGATGGTGATGGTGCCGGTGTCGGAGGGGGTTGGAGGAAACGGGAGGATCCTGTATATCAAGTGCACAAGCACAACAGTCTTTCCATTAAGGCCTTGTTCGGTTAATCCTCTTCAATGGTGGATTGGGGTGGATTAGAGAGGATTAGAGAGGATTTTGACTTAGATGGGATCTAATTTACTTCAATCTATGTCAATCCCTCCCTATCCCTACGGAACCGAACAAGGCCTAAACGTGAAATAATCCCGCGTCGTGCACGACGAGGTAGTCCATGGGTGGTGACCGGTCAACCGGTGAATTCAGCATGCATGGTGGGCGATGAAACGAAAGGCTGTCCCGTCCGTGGCGTCGCGTGCTCGTGAGATCCGCGGCACGCAGTTCAATGCCTCGACCTGCTTTGACTTTCTCGACCGCGGGCCATCGGTCCGATGATCCATCCATCCACCTGCACCTACCCTCTTTTGTTTCCACGGAATCTGAAGGGTCGGCCCCGGCCCTGGCCACGGCCAGGCATACCTAAGAGCAAGTACAATAAGTCCTAGTCAGCTGGCTATAAGGATTAAAATATTATTTCTTTGCCTAGTTGGAAGAGAGAGAATAAGAGAGAGAAGAAAGTGAGCTCTCATGCAAGAGTCAACTCTAGCACGTGCTCCTAGGCACTTTAAAAGAATGAAAGGTGGGCCATATAGTGCTAAAATAGTATATTTTTGTAACTCACTATTATACATGCTAGCTCTAAGTTGGTTATAGATGACATAGCACTTGGCTTATAGGCCGTAGCTGACTATACTATTGTCTTTGCTATAACATAGTACTATCTGCTTTGCCCGGCAGGCCCCCTCGTATAGATCCCGGCCGTAACTAAAGAAGATCGATGCACGCATGCAGCTGCAAAAGGCTTGCGATAAGCCACTGCTGCTATACGTAACTGAGCAGGGGTCCCTTCGATTGGAAAATCATGGCCAAAAAAGCTACCCTGGATCACCAGCAACACGGTAACAGAGATGTCAGCGATGCGGACAAGCTGAACGCGTGTGTGGATCACGAGCAGAGCGAGCAGTGCAGCTTATGATGGCCTGGCCGGCGATCTATCTTCTGCAGCTAGCGGATCGGCGGATCGGTCGCCCACTCGTGTCTACTGATCATGACAACGAAATCCGTATTGATCAGATCCAGAAATGTGCGCGCATGCGACCTCGCTGCAGTGGATCGATCGAGACTAGCTCTAGTTCCCTGGTGCACTGACATCAACGCGGAGCAAGGACCTGACGTGTAACCAGCGGCTAGCTGATCTCAAGAGTTCATCAAGATTTCCCGTTTTCCCCTATACTAGCTGTTGCAAAGACGGCAGGCATGGCTGGTTGGTGCGCGTCCTGCAGGCTCTAGTGGGGAATTTAGGTACAAAAGGAACAGTGGCATTATCATATACGTCTAGCTGTGTGCAACTTGAGTGAAGCTTTTTTTTTTTCTGTATATGAACTACCGTGTGGCTGGCTCGTGCGTGTGGGGCATACGCGTTTCCAAATAAACCCATACATCGGCCTCCACATTTGCTACTATAAGAGTATGTATTTGTCGGCATGTGTTGAGTAATACGCCTAGCTATACCAGTGTTAAACGACTTCTGATTATTTTCAAATTACAACCTGAACCTTTTGCTTTGCCACACAAAACCGGCAGGCGGCTCGCAGAGATCGGACATCCGACAAGATGGACCGTCGAACGTCCATCCACGTCACATGACATCATCGTTGTTTTCTTCTGGCCACAGTAATATGCACAAAAGGCTAGAACATAACTGGCGCTGTCAAATGATTATTATGTCTAGGCACATGACCCCCCTAGCCGAACGAACAATGTGATCAAATTAAGACTAGCTAGCTTAGGAATCCTATGATCCACTGATCCTGCTATCATGACGGAATGTCGCGTTATCACCGTTGCTTTACTTCTCTCTCCTCAGATTTTCCGCCGGTCAATGAGGGACTAAATATTGTCAATCGAAATGGAATGCGAGCCAGCCAAAAGTGCATATATAAATATAGAGCCATGGTTCAATGTTTTATGTGAGCTATATATATGTGTGGCGACGTACGTAGCTACAAAAGGAAACTTCTGTGGGCATCCGAATGACGGTATGCACGCTAATGCATGTAATATATAATTCTAGTTTAGTGGTTAGGTTCTTAGGATTCCAATCTTTTTTTTAGAGCAACCATATATTTCATTAATTGAAAATCAAGTTACATAGAGCAACACATGTGAAAACTAAAAGACAAACTAGGATAAAATGATTATCCTGAAAACAATGCTTATAAAATCCTAAGAGACCGAGAAATACAAAACGATCCCTAGGTTTTGCCGCAACCACCAAAGTCAGCGGCCGCCACCCAACTACAGCGCCATCGAGACGCATGCTGGAATAGACGTCGAACCTCCAACACTGCAAGATCCAAAAAATCACCATCGTCAACGAGGTTTTGTGAGTGGATGAACAGGCTTGCTGCACGCATCGAGGCACATGTCGCTGTGGCACGTCGACCGGTGGACGTCCCCGTACTATCTTCAACAAAGATCCGCTGCCTCCCATCGACAACGAAAGATCCACCACCTCCGGACAACCATCCTCGCTCTAGAGAAACCACCTCGTCCCGGCCACCGGCGCCGTCGCTGAGAAGGACGAACGCCGACGACACACCGAGAAACTGATCTCGCCAGATCTAAAGAATGGCGAGAATACCAAGATGTCGATCTGAAGAAACGACTAGCACACCTTGCCATCAACTCCGACATGTCGCCATGAAGGTCGTCGCCGGTGTGGGAGTAGAGTTGAGACAGATTTATTGACCGGGCGTCGCTCCCACCACCCCAACGACGCCCCATGATAGACATGCCCTAACCCTAACAACTAGGCGGAGAAACGAGGTTCCCCCTCCTATTGCCGGAGCGGCAAGCAGAGGGAGAGGGAACCAGCGCTCTCGCCGGTTGAGATCTAGAGGGAGGGAGCCGCCGCCGCCTCCTATTTTCGTGACGAGGAGAGGCGAGAAGGGAGGGTTCTCCTGGATGTTGATTGGATTTAGATGATTGTTTAGATGATTCCAATCTTGAAACAAGACAAAACATCAAACACACATTGTAGGGTTGAGTGGATTTAGATGATTGTTTATGCATATTAGGAAAGACAAGACTCTCCGGATGTATGCGTCGAGATGCACACGGCCTTTCTTTGACAACTTTTGTGTGATGGTATGTCGAGAACATATATAGTCGTTCTGAGTTTAATAAGATGTTTCCAATATAACTTACCATTTTATATATTTTTGGGGGCTAACATGGTTGTAGATGTCAAAAGGCATGTTCACCATTCGTTTGTCAATTCAAGATACTTCGGGAAAGATATAGAGAAAATACGCCAAGAAGATTCCAAAGGGTTCCAAAACACACGTAGAGAGAAGAGTTGGAGACACACCCTAGGGACTAGGGCACCCAAATTTTCGCTAGGGGCCGTGCGGAGGGTCTTTGGATATAATTTTATTGTATCACCTTATTTTTCGGATTTTTTGGGGGTTATTGATCTCACTTGGAATATAAAATAGTCACGGGAGTTAGAAATAGGAATAGAGAGAAGAACTCTGCTGGAGGCTAGATCCAATGTAGGGAGCTTTAGGTTCTCCAACACCATGGACGCCACAACTAGAGGATAAACACCTCTCCCTTGAGGTGGAGAGGTCCAAAGAAGGAGGAGAACACTACTAGGAAACAACTTATAGATAGACAAGATATTCAGTGGCGCATATGTAAAACTATGCGTCACAGATATATATCAGTGGCGCGCTAGAAAAAATGTGCCACAGAAGTTTGGCACTTCAGTGGCGCATAAAACCAATATGCGCCACAGAAGTCCATATTTCTGTGGCACATATTTTCGTGTGCGTCACTGAAGTGTCAAACTTCTGTGGCGCATATAGACGTATGCGCCGCAGAAGATTGATGGGACCAAGCAGCAAAAGAAGGGGGAGAAACTTATGTGGCGCATATGTCCATATGTGCCACAGAAAGTGATGTTTATGTGGCACATATAGGTGTATGCGCCACCGAACAAGCATATAGGGGGGAAAACAGATCCCACCCCCCTGATCGCCTTTTCAGTTTTGTAAAAAATAAACAAAAATGATAGAAACTTCAAAAATATAATTCCTTTAAGTTGTAGTTAGATTTTAGGGTATAGATCTAGACAAAATTGAAAAACATGAATTTCGATGTATTTTACAAAAATAGGTCATGGCACGGTAAAACGGCTATAACTTTTGCATACAATGTCGGAAAAAAATCTTTAACCTATCAAAATGATCGTCTCAAAATTTTCTACTCGATTTCAACGCTGGAAGTCATTGAAGATTTTGTGGATTCCCCAAATTCCAAAAGAGTAAAAAGTTATGGCAGACAGAAGATTTTTTCCTGCAAAAAAATAAAAAAGGGGGAGAAACTTCTGTGGCGCATTTCTCCCATATGCGTCACAGAAGCCTTGGGCGGGATTCGAAAATTGAATCCCGCCGGCGCCTCTTCTCCTTATATTCTTCCACCTCTTCTCCTTCTTCTTCCCTTCTCCTCCACTTCTACTCCCCTCCATACTTCTCCCCTTCTCCACTTCTCCCTCCACTATTCCTCCCCCTCTATACTTCTCCCCTTCTCCTCCACTCTCCGGCAACATCCACCTCCGGCCATGGCTACCTCGTGACCTCCTCCTCCGGCGACCTCCTCCTCCTTCTCCTCCTCCTCCTCCACCACCACCATCTCCGGCGGCCTCCTCCAACCATCTCCGGCGAGCCCTTCCTCCACCTCCGGCGGCGGCCTCCTCCAACCATCTCCGGCGAGCCCTTCCTCCACCTCCGGCGGCGGCCTCCTCCTCCTACTACTCTAACCACCTCCGACGGCCTCCTTCTCCTTGGCCATCACATCTGACCCACCTCCGGCGACACCCCCACCTCCGGCCAGATATGGCCCGTTTTTTTTTTGAAATTTGAAAAAAACTTCTGTGGCGCATATTGTCCATATGCGCCACAGAAGTTTGACATCTGGCCCGCCTTTTTTTTGAATTTTGGAAAAAAACTTCTGTGGCGCATATTGGCCATATGCGCCACTGAAGTTTGAGACTTATGTGGCGCATTTTGAAATGCGCCACAAAAGATAGTTATCAGTGGCAACTAAGATATGCGCCACGGATAGTGAAAAAAGGTGCGCCATGATACATTGCAAATGTATCTATAATTTTTGATGCTCCATGCTTGGTTTTGTCCACTTTCTTGTGTTTTGTCCATACTTTGGAGTACTTTTCATATGATTTCTTGGACTAACCTATTAACAAGAGCCACAGTGCCAGCTGAATGTTTTCTGCTGTTTTTGGTTCCAGGAAAGTCGAAAAATGAATATTCTCGGAATTGGACGGGACAAAAGCCAAAGTACCTATTTTTCCAGAAGACTCCAGGAGCCAGAATACGAGACGGAGGAGGGCTAGGGGCTGGCCACACCACCCCCCGGCGTGGGCTAGGCCTGGCCACGCCAGGGCATGGTGTGGTGGCCCCAGGCACCCCCTCGGTCTTCCTCTTCGCCTATAAGAAGCCTTCTAACCTAAAAACTTCGGGGCGTTCGACGTTTTTCCACGAAAGGTTCCGCTGCGCCACCGCCACCAAAGGGGAGATTCGGGGGACAGAAAGTCTCTGTTCCGGCACCCTACCGGGACGGGGAAGTGCCCCCGGAGCCATCTCCATCGACCTCCACCATCATCTCCATCGACCATCCATGTTTCCCCCATCTATGAGTGAGTAATCCCCCACTGTAGGCTATGGGGATGGTAGGGATTAGATGAGATCGTTCATGTAATGGCATCAGATTGTTAGAGCATAGTGCCTAGTATCTATTATTAGTGCTTTTTGACTTTGTTGCAACTTGTTATGCTTAATGCTTGTCACTAGGGCCCGAGTGCCATGATTTCAGATCTGAACTTATTATTGATTCATTATGATAGTATTGTTTCTGGTCTTATCTACAAGTTGTGTACACACGTCGTTGTCCGAAACCTATGGTCCCGAAGTGACAGAAATCGGGGTAGCCGGAAGGGAATGGCTTTGATGTGAGGATCACATGTGTTCACGGAGTGTTAATGCTTTGCTCCGGTGCTCTATTAAAAGGAGCACCTTAATTGCCAGTAGTTCCCTAGAGGCCCCGCTGCAAACGGGCTGGCAGGACAAAAGATGTTGTGCAAGTTCTCATTGCGAGCACGTATGACTATATATGGAACACATGCCTAGGATTGTCTAGTACTTGGGTGCTTTATCTTATTTATCTGCAATTGCCCTATGTTCTGATTGCTATGTGAATTGTCTTGTCCATGCAACGCCCGTCCATCCATCCCTATGCCTACCGCACTCAAATCCAACTGTTTACTGCTTTTGTTACTACTGTCCTTGCTTTACTACTGCTGTTACTTTACTATTCCTACTACAAAACCGTTGCTACTGATAAACTGCCGTGAGCAAGATTGTTTCCAGGTGCAGCTGAATTGACAACTCAGTTGTTTAGGCTTATAAATATTCTTTGGCTCCCCTTGTGTCGAATCAATAAATTGGGTTTCACTTCCCTCGAAAATACTGCGATACACCCCCTATACTTGTGGGTCATCAAGACTATTTTCTGACGCCGTTGCCGGGGAGCATAGCTTTATTTATCAAGTTCACTTGGAATCACTATTGTTCAAGCTAAGTTTATCTTTCTCCTTGTTTGCTTGTTTCTTTATCAAAAATACAAAAAAAATTAGTTCCTACTCTAGTTGTTATTTTCGTTGGTCTGTTATTGTCTTGCTTTATCATGCTTGTTGGCAATGGTTGGTTTCTTTGAAACTGAAGCTCATTGGCAAGGTGGGTTCACGGAAGATCAAAAATATTATTGTAAGAAACACCACTTGTCACAAAAAGGAAAACACTTATGAGAACAAATTGATAGATTGTATACCATTGCTAGAAACGTGTGCTCTACTTATAATGTTACTTATTGCTGTGATGAGTCTTGTTGCAGAAAGAGGTATAAACACCTCCCTTTTCAATGTGAGTATAGTGATAATGATACCATATCTTCCTATGCTAAATGAATTTATGTCTTTTATGATGCGGAACAAATTGAAGAATTTATTGCTTGGAAGGGTGCTTTTGAACTTGCTAGTTTCCTTGAAAATATTGATGATTCACCTTACAAATATGAGGTGTACGGTATACTTAAATTTTGCTTTGATAATTACAAGGATGAAAATGGCTATATTCTTGAATATTTTAATGGATGCTTTCCATAAATGTAAGAGACTAATGCCTTGCAGGATCCTATGGAAGAAGAAATTGATGAACCTGAAATCTCATTAGATGAAAAAAAGGAGGAGAGTGATGAACAAAAGGAGGAAGAATGGATTAGCTACCCATGCCTACCTTCTAATGAGAGTAACTCTTTATCCCTTACATTATTTGATTGTCCCCCTTGCTTACTAAAGGAGAATGAATGTTATGTTCCTGAGGTTTCTCTTGAAAATGTTTATGATAAATATCTAGTGCTTGTAGATCATGAAAAGCATGCTTTATGTGATAGTTATATTGTTGAGTTTATTCATGAGGCTACTGAAAATTATTTTGAGAGAGGAAAATATGTTGGTAGAAGTTTTCATGGTATTGAAACACCTCTCTATGTGCTGAAAGTTTTGAAGTTACTCTTGTTTTATCTTCCTATGCTTGTCACTTTGTTCTTTGCGAATTTATTTGCGTACACGATTCCTATGCATAGGAAGTGGGTTAGACTTAAATGTGTTTTGAATTTTCTCCTTGATGCTCTCTTTTACTTCAACTCATATTTCTTATGAGAGCATCCTCTCAAACTTTTATGCCTGAAGATGATAATATGTCTATTATTCTTGGGAGACATTTTCTTAAATACTGCAGGAGCTGTTATTAATTGTAATCAAGGGAAGGTGACCTTCAATGTCAATGATAAGGAATATACTATCTATTTCCCCAAGAAGATTGATAGGACTTATGGTTTTGAATTCAATTGAACATGTTGAGGGCATTCAAGTTGGAGAAATATATTGTCCCATACCAAGAGAAAAAATTTGAAACTATTATGATTGGGACCATTGCTATCAAGGTTGAGGTAACATAATTATTAGTGGAATACAAAGTTTTGTCTCATATGCAATTGTTTTGGTAGAAAGACTTGATCAACCTTGTTAACAAAAGGATTTCATTGAACAAAACAATGTTTTCACCATGATTATCTCCGCTTACTTCTATTCTATCCATTTCAGTTTTTGCTTATGCCTAACTTAAAGGCATTAAAGAAAAGTACTTTTTGGGAGATAACCCAAAAGTTTTAGATGAGTCTTAGAAGTTATTACTTCAGTAGTAACCGCTCCTTATCCTTTTTATTTGCTTTTTGTGCCAAGAGTAACCTCTAATGAGAGTGAAGTGATGATTGGGAAAGTTGCTGTCCCGAAACAGATTTCTGTGCTTCACCGTAAAAATTCTTGAGAGAGCTCTGTATATCGGATTGAGCTGTAATTATTTTTTATTCTGCCCCAGGTTGTTATATAACTTTCATTAGTTCAACACTTTTTGATTTGAGCAACAAAAGGTCTTCGAAAAAATTCTTCTTTACCTGCTGGTCTGTTTTGACAGATTTCTGCCATTTTCTGCATTTGCTTCTTGTTGGTTCCTTTTTGAGTTCTTTTGGGGAATTGATCTTTTTGAGGGAAGTGCTACAGTAGCTAGTGTTCTAATGGAAGTTTATTTGGTGTTAGAACTGAACCTTAAGACTTATTTACCTTGAGTGCACTAATGTTCCTAATAAAGATTGTGTGAAGTTTTGTATGAAGGAAAAATTTCAGGTGTATGGAAGGAATGAGTAATGAGATGAAGGATGGACTAAAGCTCAAGCTTGGGGATGCCGCGCGTGTCACCCCAAGAAATACCCAAGAAGTACAAGCGTCAAGCTTGGGGATGCCCAAGGCATCCCCTTCTTCATCAATAAAAATTTCAGGTTTCTTCCAACCACTTCATTTTTTATTTGTTTCATGCACAGTTGTGTTGTTCTTAGAGCGTCTTCTTTTTCGTTTTTCGTTTTGGTTTTTAGTTTGCATGGTTTTCTTAGTTTGCTGAATAAATTGGTTGGACCCCCCCTCTTTCATACATTGGTGTTCAAATGGTTTGGTTTGGTTTGAAAAAGAGTAGGAAAGCTCATGCTTAAGTGGTAAAGAGAGCTTGTTTTTGACTGTGGCCTATGCTTTATCATGCCATGCTTGATATTGTTTTGGCTTTATGCTTAGTATTCTTTGCTGCAGCATGACTTGTTATAAACAAGTGAGATTGCTTAATGTGCCTTGGATGAATCATGCGTTGTTTTAGCATATTAAAGCATAGTATAGTGGTATTCTCCTTTGATGCTTTATTTGGGTTGACTTGGCACATGCTCACACCATGTTATGACTATCTCAAGTCACCATAAGCCTTTATGATCCTTTAGTTTTCAACTTGTAGTATCACTTTATGCTTTGATCAATGATGTTTTGTCGCTCTGCATGATTATGGCCATTATTGCTCTCTCGTTTGTCGCTTCCTTTCTATTGCTAGCCTTCATTTACACTGAGTGTTTTACTCATGTTTCCAACTCCCTTAAACCAAATATTGCCAAAGTGTCCACCATACCTACCTATTAGCATCATTTGCTACTTTAGTGCATATTCATTATGCCTTGTTTTCTTCCGAATAAAATGTTTGCTTGTTATGAGAAAGTTAGTTAGTAAAGCTCTCACGAACTTGATGGCACACTTTATTTTCTTGCACTTAATAAACCTGAACCATTGTGAACTCTCCATGAAAGTTATATGCTTGCAAATTATAGGCTGGGGATTAGCAGAACCGTGTTGTCACGGGGAACACTTTCAACACTTGTAAATATATACCTAGTTGATACCTTGCTCTTTTGTTTGCGGATGTCGTCGGTGTGAAATAAAAGGGGAGCTTGTAAGTCCATGGAGTTATGTATGTGTGTTAGAGAAATGCCTAGGCCGCTGGTCTAATCCATGCTGACATGGTGGAAACCTGCAGCGTAACCATAATGATATCTATGAAGCATTCTTCTTATAAAAAAACAAAGATAGCTATTGAGAAAAAGAAAAAAAGAGATTTATGAAAAGAGGAAAGAGAGAAAAAGGACCATTTTCCCATGGTAAATAAGAAGATTGCTGAGATACTCATTGTCTGCTTGCCTTGTCATTTTGATATGGGGATTCTTTCGTATCATCGGGCAAGGGGTACCCCGTTGGCGGTTCTCAATGATATGCACATACTTACGATGACAAGAACTTACCGGTAACTAAAGTGGAGTAGCATCAGGAGCGGCCCTCGTACTCAAGGGACTTGGGATTTTCAGTTTATAGTCTGTCAAGCATATAACTCAGATTGGACCTCACTTTCACCTTAACCACATTAAAGATGCTTATGATAGGGGCAATGAGAGCTCAAAGCTAACGAGTACCATACTTTCAGCATTTGGAAGCCTTTCAAACTATTCAAAACCTTTTCATTTCCTTGTTGAGTCTCCACACATTCTATGAGCACTTTCTTGAGAGCATAGTGGCCATTCTTAGTTCTATGTGCATTGTCCCAAGACTTGTTGATTGGTGCATACCTTGATATTGCTTGTTTTAAACTATTTGTATCTAGTCACTCTTATGAACTTTGAAGGTGTCCTATGCATTTATATTTGCTACTCTATGAGGGACAAGCTGAATGTCACTATGCTATGTTTTCTTTATGTGAAACAAACAAACGTCTTGCAAGGCATTGTTATTCATGAATCTTTTGTTTGTGCCTTTTCATGTTGCATCATAGTTTGTTTGTCTTATTGCTAGAACTTTGTCTTTCATGTTATGATTGAAGTACTATGAGCCCAGCTTTGAATGTTTTACAAATACTTTGATCAAGTCTTTGATGGTGCATGTCACCTCAAAAATTATTCTTTCTTTTTATCACTTACCTACTCGAGGACGAGCAGGAGTTAAGCTTGGGGATGTTGATACATTGCAAATGTATCTATAATTTTTGATGCTCCATGCTTGGTTTTGTCCACTTTCTTGTGTTTTGTCAACACTTTGGAGTACTTTTCATATGATTTCTTGGACTAACCTATTAACAAGAGCCACAGTGCTAGCTGCATGTTTTCTGCTGTTTTTGGTTGCAGGAAAGTCAGAAAATGAATATTCTCGGAATTGGACGGGACAAAAGCCAAAGTACCTATTTTTCCAGAAGACTCTAGGAGCCAGAATACGAGACGGAGGAGGGCTAGGGGCTGGCCACACCACCCCCAGGCGCGGGCTGGTCCTGGCCACGCCAGGGCATGGTGTGGTGGCCCCAGGCACCCCCTCGGTCTCCCTCTTCGCCTATAAGAAGCCTTCTGACCTAAAAACTTCGGGGGGTTCGACGTTTTTCTATGAAAAGTTCCGTTGCGCCGCCGCACCGAAGGGGAGATTCGGGGGATAGAAAGTCTCTGTTTCGGCACCCTGCCGGGACGGGGAAGTGCCCCCGGAGCCATCTCCATCGACCTCCACCATCATCTCCATCGACCATCCATGTTTCCCCAATCTATGAGTGAGTAATCCCCCACTGTAGGCTGTGGGGATGGTAGGGATTAGATGAGATCGTTCATGTAATGGCATCAGATTGTTAGGGCATGGTGCCTAGTATCTTTTATAGTGCTTTATGACTTTATTGCAACTTGTTGTGCTTAATGCTTGTCACTAGGGCCCGAGTGCCATGATTTCAGATCTAAACTTATTATTGATTCATTATGATAGTATTGTTTCTGGTCTTATCTACAAGTTGTATACACACGTTGTTGTCCGGAACCTATGGCCCTGAAGTGATAGAAATCGGGATAACCGGAAGGGAAAGGCTTTGATGTGAGGATCACATGTGTTCACAGAGTGTTAATGCTTTGCTCCGGTGGTCTATTAAAAGGAGCACCTTAATTGCCGTTAGTTCCCTAGAGGCCCCGCTGCAAACGGGCTGGCAGGACAAAAGCTGTTGTGCAAGTTCTCATTGCGAGCACGTATGACTATATATGGAACACATGCCTAGGATTGTCTAGTACTTGGATGCTTTATCTTATTTATCTGCAATTGCCCTATGCTCTGATTGCTATGTGAATTGTCTTGTCCATGCAACGCCCGTCCATCCATCCCTATGCCTACCGCACTCAAATCCCATTATTTACTGCTTTTGTTACTACTGTCCTTGCTTTACTACTGCTGTTACTTTACTATTCCTACTACAAAACTATTGCTACTGATAAACTGCTGTGAGCAAGATTATTTCCAGTGCAGCTGAATTGACAACTCAGTTGTTAAGGCTTATAAATATTCTTTGGCTCCCCTTGTGTCGAATCAATAAATTGGGTTTCACTTCTCTCGAAAATACTGCGATACACCCCGTATACTTGTGGGTCATCACGCCACTGATAAGCTATTTCCTAGTAGTGGAAGGACGGCCCGCTACCCCTAGCTCCCAATAGCAATGAGGGCATTGTATTCACCACAACTTTTTGTCATCAATGTCTTCTTCATTTGTGCAACGGTGACCCCATTGCTAAACCTTTGTAATCCATTCACAAACACAAGGTTTTTTCTATGAATTATTTTCCAGTGATTTATTGCATGTCTATTTTTATATGGTTCTTTGTGCATGAATATGTTCTATGGTGTTTGTAAATAGATTGTGAAATAGTGTGTGGTCTAAACTCGCTTGCACGATGTGATGTTATCTATTAGCTAGTTCATCTTTCGAGTGTGAGTGTGGTTTTATTTCATGAAACCAAGTTGCAGGTGGTTTCGCGTTGCATCATCGACCGTTGTCTGGGGAGGGAATTCAAAAACTTCTATTTCCTCCTAGTGATTTGTACTTGTGGAGAATTCTTATCATGTGAAAGTCAGACGTGGTCACCAACACCATAACTGCTAGAGTTGGGGAGGGGAAAGGTGCGGTTGCATTGGGTGGTAGTTTACTGGGGGTATATGGGCATCATCAAGAAGTGGATAAATGCAGCTTCCTCTAGGATCTTAAGGACATTCGGGATCTGCACCTTGGTCTGTGGGTTCTAGCGGGTGGATTCAACCTTATAGTTGATGCAACCGATAAGAACAATGTCAAAGTGCACCGTCGGATGATGGGGAGGCTATGTCACGCGCTAACTCATCTAGAGCTGAAAGAGATATACCTCAATGGTCGGTGCTACACATCGTCCAATGAACATGAGCATCCGATGCTAGAAAAAGCTAGAAAAGGTTTTTCGACCGCGGAGTGGGAAGTGGAGTTCACGTCCTCTTTCCGCTTAGCCCAGAGGTCCTCTCTTTCTGATCACCACATGTTGCTCCTCCACCTTGCAGCCCCGATATAGACAGGCGGGCCTTTGGTTTTGTGGCTTTTTGGTCCAAGGTGGATGGTTCTGGGAGACTGTGCAAGCCGCATGGGCCTTGACACTATTGATCAAGAATCCTTTCAAGCCTTTGGTGGCCAAGCTCACTTCTAATGCAAAGGTCCTCAACAGCTAGAGTGACTGTTTTATTGGCAACAACAAGCTACATATCCTTTTGGCCAATGAGATCATTCTTAGGCTTGACATGGCTATGGAGTCTAGGGCTCTACTCCCGCAGAGAGTGGTTTGTGGAGTTTTCTTAAACGAAAACTCCTCGGCATGGCTTCTTTTGAGAGAACAATAGCAAGCCAACATTCCCGACTATTGTGGCTTGATACGTTGCAAACGTATCTATAATTTTTGATGTTCCATGCTTGTTTTATGTCTACTTTCTTATGTTTTGTCCACACTTTGGAGTATTTTTACACATTTTTGGAACTAACCTATTAACAAGATGCCATAGTGCCAGTTGCCTGTTTTCTGCTGTTTTTGGTTTCAGAAAACCTAGTAAGGAAATATTCTCGGAATTGGACTGGACAAAAGCCAAAATCGATATTTTACCCGATCAAAATTCCACGAAAGAATATGTAGCCACCGTCATCTCCATCCCTAGATCAGGAGGGATCTGAAGCTCTTCCCGGGACCCTACCGGAGGGGAGAGTTCACCCTGGAGGCCTTCTTCATCACCATTACATCCTCCGGTGTGATGCGTGAGTAGTTCATCTCTGGACTACGGGTCCATGTAGTAGCTATATGGTTGGTTCTCCTCCTTTGTGCTACAATGTTTAGATCTTGTGAGCTCCGTTCATGATCAAGATCATCTATTTGTAATCCTACATGTTGTGTTTGTGGGGATCCAATGGATATTGAGATACTATTTCAGATTGATTATTGATTCTATCATGTCTTTGTTATTTGTGATCTTGCATGCTTTCCGTTGTTAGTAGCTATCTTGGCCAAGTAGATGCTAGCAACTCCAAGAGGGAGTATTTATGCTCGATAGTGGGTTCATGCCTCTAGTAATCTGGGGAAGTGACAGAAATCTCTAAGGTACTAGATGTGTTGTTGCTACTAGGGAGAAAACAACAATCCTTTGTTTATAGAAAAATCGTATTGTTTACTTTACACACTTTGCTTAATGCCATTATCTGTTGCTTGCAACTTAATACTGGAGGGGGTTCGGATGATAACCTGAAGGTGGATTATTAGTCATAGATGCAGTTGAATTACGGTCTATGTATAATGTTATAATGCCCAATCAAATATCATAGGAATCAAGATGCTTAGTAATATGCATGTATGCTTTCTCGATGTTTGTCAATTGCCCCGCTGTAATTTGTTCACCCAACATGTGATCTTAAGGAGAATCACCACTAGTGGACTATGGATCCTGGTCCATTCTTTTACTATCAATCTACAATCTACTATTTACTGTTTACTGTTTACTGTCTGCAAGCAATTACTATCTTCACACAATACATTGAATCCTTTGTTTCAGCAAAATCGGTGAGATTGACAACCTCACTGTAAGTTGGGGCAAAGTTATGTGGTTGTGTTGTGCAGGATTCCAAGTTGGAAGACAATACCTTTCGGTTGTTTCCTTGCTCCTACTGGTTTGATAACCTTGGTTTCATCACTGAGGGAAAATTTGCCGTTGTGCTCATCATACCTTCCTCTTGGGGTTCCCAACGAGCTCATCACTTTTTGAACCATCAAGCCTATTTTCTGGCGCCGTTGCTGGGGAGTCAAGGACAACTTCAAAAGGGGAGTCCTTCATAACTAATCTCTTTACTTTGTTTTTTGTTTTGCTTACTTTATTTCTTCTTTGTTTGCTTGTTTCCTTTATCAAAAACACAAAAAAATTAGTTTTACTAGTTTGCTTCCTTTATTAAAAACACAAAAAAATAGTTCCTATCTGAAGTTGCTATAATGTCTAGCATTGCTCCACTAAACCTAAAATGACTCTAAGCTTGTTCCTTAGCAGTTTTTACTTCGGGACTGCTCTTTGCTATAGATATGCTTTGGATGCTGTAGTAGGAGGAGATTTCCTCCAATGCAATGAGGGTGATGCTTTTAATGCCATAAAAAAGTTGGTTACACCATATAACTTGCCTAGCAAAACTGATTCATCCTTCATAAACATATTTGCTAGATTCAACACTCTTGAGACCAACACTACTAGTTTAAAAGACTGCTACAACATGCTTAAAGAGCATCATGAGTATGTCCCAATAAATTCTGAATCTTCAAAATGGCTTCCAACAGTAAAAGTTGTTATAAATAATGAAACTTTTCATGCTCGCTGTGATATCATGTCTAAATTCTGTCTTATGCCTAAAGATATCTATGAATCTTTGAATCTTTGGGGACTTTTTGAAGGGGGAGAAGAAATATCTCTTACTAATAATGCCACAATGTTACCTATTGGAATAGCTGAAGGAGTGTTTACAAAAAATCTAGGGAAAGTGGTGTCTACTGATTATCTTGTTATTGAATGTGTAGAAAAAGGATAAATTACACTTGGAAGATCCCTACTAAAACTCCTTGGAGCAATAATAGATGTGGAAAAGGGCATCATGCATTTTGCTTCTCCACCAAACAGTCATACGCTCCCCAAGGACAAGAATAAAGGTAAGAAAGGTAGGGGCAAGAAAATTGGTTTTAATGCTTCTTCATTTGAGAATATTTGATTCTTGCTTCTTATGCCTAGCTCAAAGGCGTTAAAGAAAAAAACTTATTGGGAGATAATCCAAATTTCGTTAGGAATCTTTTGTTGAGTCTTGAAGTTATTACCTCTGTAATAACCTCTCCTTATCCTTTTTGTGTGGTCTTTGTACCAAGAGTAACCTCTAATAAGAGAGAAGTAAGACTTGGAAAAGTTGCTGTCCCGAAACAGATTTTGTGCTTGGCTGTAAAAATTCGTGAAACATCACTGTACGTCGGATTGAGCTGTAATATTTTGTGCTTTTGCCCCAGGTTGTTATCTAACTTTCATTAGTTCAACACTTTTCGATTTGAGCAACATAAGGTCTTCGAAAAAATCGGTTTTTACCTGCTGGTCTGTTTTGACAGATTTCTGCCATTATTTGCATTTGCTTCTTAAATCCCTTTCTATTTGAGTTCTTGCCAAATTCTTGAATTTTTTAAAGGAAGTGCTACATTATCTTGTGTTTTAATAAAAGTTTTAATTGTGTTGAAACTGAACCAAAAAGACTTATTATCTTGAGTATACTAACGTTGCTAATGAAGATTGTGTGAAGTTTTGTATGAAGAAAATTTTAAAGTGTAGGGAAGAGGAATGTGATAAGATGAAGTATGGACAAAAGCTCAAGCTTGGGAATACCACCCATGTCACCCCAAGAAATATTCAAGAAGTACAAGCATCAAAGCTTGGGGATGCCCAAGGCATCCCCTTCTGAATCAATAAAAATCTCAGGTTTTCTTCAAAACACTTCATTTTTATTGTTTCATGCACAATTGTGTTGTTCTTGAAGCGTCTTCGTTTTTGTTTTTGGTTTTCGTTTGCTTAGTTTTCTTTAATAAATTGGTTGGACCCCCGTATTCATACATTAGTTTTAAAATAGGTTGATTTATATTGGAAAAGAGTAGGAAAGTTCATGATTATAAGTGGTATAAAAGGAGTTTCTTTTTGACTGTGGCCTAGGCTTTGTCATGTCATGCTTGATATTGTTTTGGCTTTATGCTTAGTGATTATTGTTGTAGCATGACTTGTTACAAACAATTGAGATTGCTTAATATGCCTTGAAAGAATCATGCGTTGTTTTAGCATATTAAAGCATAATATTTTGGTATTCTCCTTTAATGCTTTACTTGGGTTGACTTGGCCCATGCTCTGATGTCTACGCACTTCTATTCTTGTAGACAGTTGTTGGGCCTCCAAGTGCAGAGGTTTGTAGAATAGCAGTAAGTTTCCCTTAAGTGGATTACCCAAGGTTTATCGAACTCAGGGAGGAAGTGGTCAAAGGTATCCCTCTCAAGCAACCCTACAATCAAGATATAAGAAGTCTCTTGTGTGCCCAACACACCCAATACACTTGTCAGGTGTATAGGTGCACAAGTTCGGCCAAGAGATAGTGAAATACAAGTGGTATGGATAATTATAAGTGGTAACGGTGCCAGAAAAGAGCTTGGTGGGTAGAAAGAACTAAAGGCAATCTGAAATAAAGATGGAAGCAAGCAAACATGTAACAGATCTAGTTGCAAACGGTATTTCAATGCTTACAAACAAGGCCTAGGGATCATACTTTCACTAGTGAACACTCTCATATAATAGCATCTCTTTATGATACTACTCTAAACTACTCTCCGGTTGGACACTCTAATCCATGGTAGGGCTATAACATCACTCCTCAAAGTTCGCTTTCCCCATCTAGATAACCCCACACTGTCACCTTGAGCGCTAGATGGTTCCAACAAACACCACAATTTCATAGAGACATCCAACTCCAAATATAACTCATAAGTAATCTCTAGCCTAAGTTCCACCATGGTGTGCACGCTATCACTTTCACACACATGGGGAGAGCCAGAGATCTATTAAAGCACTTGAGTAGCAAGGTAGATCTACTTGATTACAAAGCTCATGATCACAATATGATCATGCATAAAGAGAGAGAGATGAACACATAGCTACCGGTAGAACCCTTAGCCTCGAGGAAGATCTACTCCCTCATCATCATGGGAATCAGCAACGGCGATGGAGATGGTGGTGGAGATCGATGGAGATGGATCCGGGGGCACTTCCCCTTCCCAGTAGGGTGCCGGAACAGAGACTTTCTGTCCCCCGAATCTCCCCTTCAGTGGCGGCGGTGCTGCGGAACTTTTCGTGGCTGGAGGCTGGATTATTTAGGGTTTTCTCATCAGGTGGCTTCTTAGAGGCGAAGGGGCGATGTCAGAGGGTGGACCAGGGGCCCACACCACCTGGTGGCGCGGCCAGGGGGACCCGCGCCACCACCTGGTGTGGCCAGTCCCTGGCTCCTCTCTGTCTCGTCTTCTGGTTCCGTGAGTCTTCCGATAAAATATCGACTTTGGCTTTTGTCTGGTCCAATTCCGAGAATATTCATTTTCTGGCTTTTCTGGAACCAAAAACAGAAAAAATTTGCCTGGCACTGTGGCATCTTGTTAATAGGTTAGTTCCAAAAAATGTGTAAAAGTACTCCAAAGTGTGAACAAAACATAAGAAAGTAGATATCAAACAAGCATGGAACATCAAAAATTATAGATACGTTTGCAACATATCAACATCCCCAAGCTTAACTCCTGCTCGTCGTCGAGTAGGTAAGTGATAAAAATAAAAGAATAATTTTTGAGGTGACATGCACCATCACAATCTTGATCAGGGCATGTATAACATATTGATAGCTGGGATCATAGTACTTTAACATAGCATGAAAGATATAGTTCTAACAATAAGACATAGCAACTATGTTGTAGCATAAAAAGGCACAAACAAAAGATTCATGAATAACAATGCTTTGAAAGACGTTTGTTTGTTTCACATAAAGAAAACATAATGAGAATGGTATTCATCTTGTCCCTCATAGTGTAGCAAAACATAAATGCATAGGACACCTTCAAAGTTCATAAGGGTGACTAGATACAAGTAGTTTAAGAACAAGCAATATCAAAGTTATGCATCAATCAACAAGTCTTGGGACAATGCACATTAAACTAAGAATGGCCACTATGCTCTCTTAATAGGTGCATAAAGATAGAAGATGGAGACTCAACATAAAAGTAAAAGAAAGTCCTTCATAGAAGGAAGCAGGGATTCAAATTTCATAAAGAGCTTCCAAAAATTATGGTACTTATTAGCTTTCAGCTCTCATTGCCCCTATCATAAGCATCTTTAAGTGATTAAGGTTAAAGTGAACAAACTATGGAGTATATGGTTGACAAAGTATAAGTTGGAAATCTCATGTCCCTTGAATACGAGGGCCGCTCCTAATGCTATTCAAGTTCAGTTACCGGTAAGTTCTTGTCATAGTAAGTATGTGTGTATCATAGAGAACCGCCAACGGGGTACCCCTTGCTCGATGATACGGAAGAATCCCCATATCAAAATGACAAGGCAATCATACAATAAGCATCTCAACAATCTTCTTATTTACCATGGAAAAATGGTGCTTTTTTCTCCCTTTCCTCTTTTCTCATCTTTTTTTTCAATCTATATCTCTTTTTTTATAAGAAGAATGCTTCATAGATTGCTCATTATGGTTACGTTGCAGGTTTCCACCATGATTAGTCATGGATTAGACCAGCTGCACAGGCATTTCTCTAACACACATACATAACTCCATGGACTTACAAGCTCCCCTTTCATTTCACACCGACGACATCCATAAACAAAAGAGCATGATATCAACTGGGTACAATGTACAAGTGCAATGTTGAAAGCGTTCCCCATGACAACATGGTTCTGCTAATCCCCAATGTATAAGTGCAAGCATATACAACATAGATGACACAATGGTTCAAGTTTATTAAGTGCAAGAAAAGTAAAGTGTGCCATCAAGCTCGTGAGAGCTTTAATCACTAATTTTCACATAACAAGTTTAATTCGGAAGGTAGATAAAAACATGAATATACTTGGAATAGCAAATGCTAATAGGTAGGTATGGTGGAATCTTTGGAATAACTTGGTTTTATTTGGAGTTGGATGCATGAGTGGAACTCATACTTTTTTATGGAGGCTAGCAAAAGACTGGGAGCGACCAACTAAGAGAGCAATAATGGTCATAATCATGCAAAGCGACAAAACATCTTAATTAAAGCATAAAGTGATATTACAAGTCAAAAACTAAATGATCATAGAGGCTATGGTGACTTGGGATAGTCATAACATGGTGTGAGCATGCAACAAGTCAACCCAAATAAAGCATTAAAGGAGAATACCACAATACTATGCTTTAATATGCTAAAACAACGCATGATTCCTTCAAGGTACATTAAGAAATCTCAATTGTTGATAACAAGTCATGCTACAACAATAATCACAAATCATAAAGCCAAAACAATATAAAGCATGACATGACAAAGTCTAAGCCACAGTCAAAAACAAGACTCCTTTTTACCACTTAAGCATGAACTTTCCTACTCTTTTCCAATCCAAATCAACTTATTTGAAAAGTAATGTATGAATGAGGGGGTCCAACCAATTTATTCAAGCAAACTGACCAAATGAAGTGAACGAAAACCAAAAACAAAAACAAAGACGCTCCAAGAACAACACAACTATGCATGAAACAATAAAAATGAAGTGTTTGGAAGAAATCTGAGATTTTTATTGATGAAGAAGGGGATGCCTTGGGCATCCCCAAGCTTTGACGCGTGTACGTCTCGAATATTTCTTGGGGTGACACGGGGTTTCATCCCCAAGTTTGAGCTTTTGTCCATTCTTCATCTCATTACATCATTCTTTCCCTAGACCTGAAAATTTCCTTCATGCAAAACTTCACACAATCTTCATTAGCAACATTAGTGCATTCAAAAGATAATAAACCTTTGGGGTTTAGTTTTAAACCAGCAAAAAATTCATTAAAAATACAAGCTACTGTAGCAATTCCCTCAAAAAGCTCAGTTCACCAAAAAGAACCCCAAAAGAAATCGATAAAGAGGCAAATATAAATAATGGCAGAAATCTGTCAAAATAGACCAGTAGGTGAAAACCGATTTTTTCGAAGACCTTCTGTTGCTCAAATCAAAAAGTGTTGAAATAACAAAAGTTAGCTAATAACCTAGGGCAGAAGCAAAAAAAATTACAGCTCAATCCGACGTATAGAGATTTTTCACGAATTTTTACAGTGAAGCACAAAATTTTGTTTCGGGACAACAACTTTTCCAAGCATTACTTCTCTCTCATTAGAGGTTTACTGTTGGCACAAAAACCACACAAAAATGGTAAGGAGTGGTTATTACAGAGTTAATAACTTCCAAGACTCAAGAAAACTATTGGGTTATCTCCCAAGAAGTACTTTTCTTTAACGCCTTTAAGTTAGGCATGATAGTTTGAGAAGATGCTCACAAAAGAAATACGAATTTAAGTAAAAGAGAGCATCAAGAAGCAAATTCAAAGCACATTTAAGTCTAACCCACTTCTTATGCATAGGAATCTTGTAATGAAACAAGTCATAAAAGCACATAGCAACAAGCATAGGAAAGCAAAACAAGTGCAACTTCAAGACTTTCAACATAAAGAGGGGAAACTTAATATTATTGAGATGCACAAAACCATGTTTCCCTCTCTCATGATAACTTTTAGTAGCATCATGAATAAAATTAACAATATAACTATCATGTAAAACATTCTTATCATGAGCCACATGCATAAAAGAATTAATACTCCCCACATAAACATAGTCATTCTTATTAATTGTAGTGGGAGCAAATTCAACAAAATAGCTATCATTATTATTCTCATCACCATAATCATCAAATATAGGAGGCATATTGTAATCATAATTAATTTTCTCCTCAATAGTAGGTGGACTGAAAATATCATATTCATTATTGTAATCATCATATATTGGATGTGTAGTATCATCATAAGCAATAGAATAATTATCTTCCAAAGTGTGTTCATTTGTACACATATCATCATTGGAAGGAACATGGATAACAATAATAGTACAACGATTATTAATATCATAATTTTCAGAATTGGTACCGAAGAGATTTTCAATATCAAAAGTAGTGTGCTTTTTCCAATCATGATCACTACTATAGGTAATAGGCATATGAACATCATCGAGTTTAGACTCATCAAGAACTATAATAGGAGCAACATGCTTAGGGGAAAATACCGTTTCCTCTCTCCTTTTACTCCTTCTCTTCTTCTTTTTCATCTTCTCTTTAGGAGGGAGAGGCTTGAATGGAAGCTTCTCCATATACCCTGCTTTATTCCTAGAGACAATAGAAGAAACTTTGGTGGATTCCTTCTTTTCATTAATAAGATCAAAACACATATTAGTCCTGACATATTTTGGTAAAATCTCATCTTTTATAATATTTTGTATGTAAGTATTTGTGTGGCAATTATCAACACAATAAAGATGATAACCATGTAGGACGTTATTCATACCAAAAGCTCTCATATCTACGAAAGAAGTTTTTCTTGATAACTCTTCACACCCCAAAAATAATGTCAGTTCATCATGCTGATTAGGAGTGATCATGTCATCACAATACAAACTTGTAGTACTCATTGGATTAGAAGGGATATTATTTTGGCCTGAGCAATGAAAATTGAAATGACCCACTTCAAAGCAAAGTTCACAAATAAAAGGATAGAGGGCACAAACTTTTTTACCAAGATCATTTAGAGCCCTAAACCACGTTCTAGTTTTTTCATTCCTGTGGGTTATATAATATTATTCTTCAATTTGATTATTCTCACAAGGTCTATGTATTCCACAAAAATTAACATGTTTATAAGAAATAACACTTTCAGAGGTTTGAGCATGTTTATTTCTATCATTAATAACAATTTCATTTTCCAGGCAAGTGTCTTTAAAAGGCTCATGATACATGTCCCATTTTTTCTTTAGGAGCATTGATATGAGAAGCAAATGCTCTAAAGCAATCAACAAGAATTTGAGGATCAAGACCATATTTAGCACTAAGCTCTTGAAAATTAGCAGTTTCAGCGAAAGACTTAATGCAATCATACTCATAGTTTATACCTGGTTCTTTACCTTTGTTGTTATCCCAGTCTTCGGTATTGCTTTGAATTGTTTCAAGAAGATCCCACTTAGATTTGACCTCCTTACTTGTGAAGGATCCCTCTAAACAAGTATCTAGATAGTCCTTGTAATGACCTGAAAGCCTTGCATAGAAATTATTAATAACAATATTACTAGGGAGCTCATGAATGGGATATTTGGGCATTAGTGACTTCAATATCCCCCATGCGTGGGCAATACTTTCTCCATCATGTGGATGAAAATTATAAATGTAATTCCTATATTTATGAATTTCATGAGCAGGATAAAATTTAGAGTAAAAGAGAGATTCAAGTTCCTTACACTCCAAATGATGAGGATCATCTGGTAGATCATACCACTCCCTTGCTTTGCCCTTAAGTGAAAAAGGGAATAGCTTCCTATTAACTTGGTTCATTGAAATACCTGCACACTTGAACAACTCGCATAATTCATGTATAAAGATTAAATGATCACCAGGATGGACAGTTCCATCTCCAAAATAATAGTTATTCATAATACGTTCAACAATTTCCATAGGTATTTTAAAAGGGATGCTTTCAGTATGTGGATTTAAAATATCACAAGTATCATTAGAATTACCACATATGGGAGATAAAATATCATTAGAGCAAATTTTCTCCTTTAAAGCTAGGGAACTAAAACGGTCATTTTCATAAAAACTAACTTCCCCAAGCTTAGACGTTTCCATAGCATTAGTAACAAAGGTGTTCAAAAAATTCATATTAATAACATTGCTATTACCATGCAAAGAACGTTCCATGGGTTTTTTAGTTTCCTTTTCAGACCATTCATGTGCTACCTTAGGAAAAAGACTAAAAAGCTCTCTAACTTTTTTGTTGTTTTCCATTAAGCCTAACTAGTGAAAATAAAAACAAGAAACAAAAAGATATAATTGCAGAATCTAAAGGAAATAACTTCGAGCACTCACACATCAGCAACCGCACTAGAAGATAGCTTAGTAGCCAAAGGATGTGAGTACCTTTTACCTTACCTCCCCGGCAACGGCACCAGAAAATAGCTTGACGTCTACGCACTTATATTCTTGTAGACAGTTGTTGGGCCTCCAGGTGTAGAGGTTTGTAGAACAGCAGCAAGTTTCCTTAAGTGGATTACCCAAGGTTTATCGAACTCAGGGAGGAAGTGGTCAAAGGTATCCCTCTCAAGCAACCCTGCAATCAAGATACAAGAAGTCTCTTCTGTCCCCAACACACCCAATACACTTGTCAGGTGTATAGGTGCACTAGTTCGGTGAAGAGACAGTTAAATACAAGTGGTAAGGATAATTATAAGTGGTAACGGTGCCATAAAAGAGCTTGATGGGTAGAAAGAAACTAAAGGCAATCTGAAATAAAGATGGAAGCAAGCAAACATGTAACAGATCTAGTTGCAAACGGTGTTTCAATGCTTAGAAACAAGGCCTAGGGATCATACTTTCACTAGTGAACACTCTCATATAAATATCATCTCATTATGATACTACTCTGAACTACTCTTCGGTTGGACACTCTAATCCATGGTAGGGCTATAACAGCACTCCTCAAAGTTTGCTTTCCCCATCTAGATAACCCCAAACTGTCACCTTGAGCGCTAGATGGTTCCAACAAACACCACAATTTCATAGAGACATCCAACTCCAAATATAACTCATAACAAGTATTTGTAATCTCTAGCCTAAGTGCCACCATGGTGTGCACGCTATCACTTTCACACACATGGGGAGAGCCAGAGATCTATTAAAGCACTTGAGTAGCAAGGTAGATCTACTTGATTACAAAGCTCATGATCATAATATGATCATGCATAGAGAGAGATATGAACACATAGCTACTAGTAGAACCCTTAGCCTCGAGGAAGATCTACTCCCTCATCATCATGGAAATCAGCAACGACGATGGAGATGGTGGTGGAGATCGATGGAGATGGCTCCGGGGCCACTTCCCCATTCTAGCAGGGTGCTGAAACATAGACCTTCTGTCACTCAAATATCCCCTTCGATGGCGGCGGCCCTGCGGAACTTTTCGTGGCTGGAGGCTGGATTATTTAGGGTTTTCTCATCGGGAGGCTTCTTATAGGCGAAGGGGTGATGTCAGAGGGTGGGCCAGGGGCCCACACCACCTGGTGGCGCAGCTAGGGGGACCCGCGCCACCACATGGTGTGGCCAGCCCCTGGCCCCTCTCCGTCTCGTCTTCTGGCTCCGTGAGTCTTCCGGTAAAATATCGACTTTGGCTTTTGTCTGGGTCCAATTCCGAGAATATTCATTTTTTGGCTTTTCTGGAACCAAAAACAGAAGAAAATAGGCAACTGGCACCGTGGTATCTTGTTAATAGGTTAGTTCTAGAAAATGTGTAAAAGTACTCCAAAGTGTGAACAAAACATAAGAAAGTAGATATCAAACAAGCATGGAACATCAAAAATTATAGATACGTTTGCAACGTATCATGCTCACACCATGTTAATACTATACCAAGTCAACATAGCCTCTATGATACACATGTACTTACAATGCCAAGAACTTACTTGTGAATAAACTTGAGTAGTATGAGGAACGGTCTTCGTAAGTAAGGGGCATTAGATTTTTAGCTTATAACTTGTCAAGCATATCCTCATATTTGTTCACTTTAACCTTAATCACCTAAAGATGCTTATGATAGGGGCAATGAGCTGAAAGCTACTAAGTACCATAATTTTTGGAAGCTCTTTATGAGACTTGAATCCTTGCTTCCTTTTATGAAATGCCTTTCTTTTACTTTTATGTTGTGTCTCCATCTTCTATCTTTATGCACCTATTAAGAGAGCATAGTGGTCATTCTTAGTTTAATGTGCATTATCCCAAAACTTGTTGATTGATTCATAACTTTGATATTGCTTGTTCTTAAATTATTTGTATCTAGTCACCCTTATAAACTTTGAAGGTGTCCTATGCATTTATGTTTTGCTACACTATGAGGGACAAGCTGAATGCCATTCTCATTATGTTTTCTATATGTGAAACAAACAAATGTCTTTCAAAGCATTGTTATTCATGAATATTTTGTTTGTACCTTTTCTTGTTACAACATAGTTTCTATGTCTTATTGTTAGCACTATATCTTTCATGCTATGTTAGAGTACTATGATCCCAGCTATCAATGTTATAAATACCTTGATCAAATAGTGCATGTTACCTCAAAAATTCTTCTTCTTTTTGTCACTTACCTACTCGAGGACGAGCAGGAGTTAAGCTTGGGGATGTTGATACGCCACAAACGTATCTATAATTTTTGATGTTACATGCTTGTTTTATATCTACTTTCTTATGTTTTGTCCACACTTTGGAGTATGTTTACACATTTTCTGGAACTAACGTATTAACAAGATGCCACAGTGCTAGTTGCCAATTTTATGCTATTTTTGGTTTCAGAAAAGCTAGTAAGGAAATATTCTCAGAATTGGATCGGACAAAAGCCAAAGTCAATATTTTACCCGATCAAAATTCCACGAAAGAGTCTGTAGCCGCCGTCATCTCCATCCCTAGATCGGGAGGGATCTAAAGCTCTTCCTGGCACCCTGCCGGAGGGGAGAGTTCACCCTGGAGGCCTTCTTCATCACCATGCCTGCCTCCGGTGTGATGCATGAGTAGTTCATCTCTAGACTACGGGTCCATGTAGTAGCTAGATGGTTGGTTCTCCTCCTTTGTGCTACCATGTTTAGATCTTGTGAGCTTTGTTCATGATCAAGATCATCTATTTGTAATCCTACATGTTGTGGTTGCGGGGATCCGATGGATATTGACGTACTATTTCAGATTGATTATTGATTCTATCATGTCTTTGTTATTTGTGATCTTGCATGCTTTCTGTTGTTAGTAGCTATCTTGGCCAAGTAGATGCTAGCAACTCCAAGAGGGAGTATTTATGCTCGATAGTGGGTTCATGCCTCTAGTAATCTGGGGAAGTGACATAAATCTCTAAGGTACTAGATGTGTTGTTGCTACTAGGGAGAAAATAGCAATCCTTTGTTCATAGAACAATTGTATTGTTTACTTTACACACTTTGCTTAATGCAATTATCTGTTGCTTGCAACTTAATACTGGAGGGGGTTCGGATGATAACCTGAAGGTGGATTATTAGTCATAGATGCAGTTGGATTACGGTCTATGTATAATGTTGTAATGCCCAATCAAATCTCATAGGAGTCAAGATGATTAGTATATGCATGTATGTTTTCTCGATGTTTGTCAATTGCCCCGTTGTAATTTGTTCACCCAACATGTCATCTCTCTTAAGGAGAATCACCACTAGTGAACTATGGATCCCGGTCCATTTTTTACTATCAGTCTACCATCTACTATTTACTGTTTACTGTTTACTTTCTGCAAACCAATTACTATCTTCCACACAATACGTTTAATCCTTTGTTTCAACAAAACTGGTGAGATTGACAACCTCACTGTAAGTTGGGGTAAAGTTATGTGGTTGTGTTGTGCAGGATTCCAAGTTGGAAGACAACACCTTGGGGTTGTTTCCTTGCTCCTACTGGTTGGATAACCTTGGTTTCACCACTGAGGGAAAACTTACTGTTGTGCTCATCATACCTTCCTCTTGGGGTTCCCAGCGAGCTCATCACTTTTTGAGCCATCATGGCTCATGGAGAGTGACACTTTCACGTGTTTATTTCACCTTCATGTGAACCACAGACGGCGAAATAACTTCATTGCCCACCTCAAAGTGGATGGTGTGTTTGTTGCTGAGCAAGCTGACAAGGCGGTGGCCGTGGACTCTTTTCTTGAGTAGTTGATGGGCTCAACCCTGAAGCAAAAATTCTCCTTAGCCCTAGATTTCCTGGGCATGCAGACCCATGACTTGGAAGATCTTGAGATCCCCTTCACGTAAGATCCCCTTCATGTGATTAGGGCACATGAATTAGACAAGGCACCAGGACCCGATGGCTTCACTAAGTGTTTATATACCTCATGTTGGTTCATAATCAAAGTGGTTGTGATGGATGCTTTTTAGTCCATGTGGTCTGGCGACTACCGCGGCTTAGATGCCACCAACCAAGCACTCATGGCACTCCTCCCCAAGCATGCAAAGGCGATTGAAGTGGAAGTGGCCAGATGCATGTCTGTGTGCTTTTCTTTGCACGCGACAAAGATTGTGGGGCCTCATCAGAGTACCTTCATACGTGGACGCTGTTTCCTATAGGATATTTCATCTCGTAGAAAGAACACCGCAGAAGTTACATGCTAGTGACACTGCATCTATTATATTCAAGCTATACTTCACCAAGGCTTCCAACACAGTGGATTGTGCCTTCCTAATCCAAATACTCTCCAAGATTGGCTTCGGAAGGAGATGTCTCTCCATCATTTGTGGACTTCTCGGTATGGCATCGATATGGTTAGCGGTCAATGGTGTGGCGGCAACCTCATCTACATTAGGCATGGTCTGGCAAGGAGATCCACTCTCCCCGCTCATGTTCGACTCAGTTATAGATGTGCTACATCTCATGATCGAGCATGCTGTTGCGGAGGGATAGTCTCTAGCCTTGCTTTGCGTGGTCTCCATCACCACACATCCATGTATGTAGATGATGTACTAACTTTTCTCCACCCTGCACTATTGGATGTGCATGCCTGCACTGCCATCATGTAGGATTTTGGTGAGGCTTCAGGGTTGTGCACTAACATCTCCAAGTTCTCCCTACATCCGATCCGTTACACACATAAGCATATTGATACGATGCGTGATATCTTGGGTTGTTTTTTTTGCCATGAATCAAAGGTATTCAACTGAATACCCAAAAGTTTCACACATAAGCATATTGTCCTGAGGTGTTGGCTGAGTTCTTATTTCTTTGACATGCAGTTGTAGGCATTCAAATCATGCTAGATATGGAGGACACGTTGGTGTGGTGATAGAGAAGTGATTGAGTCTATTCGGTGAAGTTAGCTTACAACACCTTCTTCAAGGGCACCACCTTCGCTCGAGTCATGGACCCTTTGGAGAGCGCAAGAACCTTTTAGATGCCAATTCATCATGTGGCTTGTCTCCAAGAACCGATGTTCGATGGATTGTAGGCTTTAGTGTCGTGGGCTAGCACACCCATTGGCTTGCCCACTGCGTGACTAGCACCAGGAGACCCTGCAACACCTCCTCTTGGGATGTGTCATCTCTGGGGAGTTTTGGGGCTAGGCCTTGTAATGTTTGGGCCAACTAGATTGGCATCCCAGCCTGGATACCGTCTGATCCAATGGTGGACTACCATGACAGCCCCACATCGACCTAACATGACTTATGAACAATGCTCATCTTAGTATTCTAGTGCATCTGGAGAAACTAGAACGATGTGGTCTTCAATGGAGCC
Source organism: Avena eriantha (assembly GCA_910589775.1). Classification (NCBI taxonomy): domain Eukaryota; kingdom Viridiplantae; phylum Streptophyta; class Magnoliopsida; order Poales; family Poaceae; genus Avena; species Avena eriantha. The sequence goes on along the minus strand of OU342740.1, from coordinate 322,075,928 downwards.
ACATTGACAATTGTGTCGATCATGAAGAAGATCAAAGAGGAGTTATTGATAGGTGGCTCTTAGCGGGTCTCTTCATGACCGATAGCTTTAGCTTTTCCTAGCCCTTGCCTCAAGCGTGGCTGGATGGAAATTAGACCACTAGTACCAAGCGATACTAAGGATACCCCAATGGCAATTGAACGATGATAACCCACGGTTGAAATAATTTGCACGCTGCCATAGGGGCTTGCCAAGACTGGTACTTCAATGAGCCGACAACAATGGCAACAGTGTTCTATAGAGCTCGTTTCCAGTATATTCGGTAACGGTTATTTTAGGTTTTTCGTTGCCGATGAGGTCTAATTGGAAACGGCCATGGCGCCTAATCCGTTGCCATTGTGGGCTGCCCAGAGAGGCCCTGGTAGCGCCTATAAACTCTAAGCATTCCCGTCGGTCTCACTCCCAAGGAAAAACGTGCGCGTATATGAATTAGATTACACGTTTTTAGCAAGCTAAAACACCATGCTAAAAAGACAAAATAGAGGGAGTATATATAGGAGTAGCATATGTCGTCAGGTGTTGCGTATCAATGTTTAACAATGGATTACTAGCTTAGCTTAGCTATACCAATGTTAACCCACTACTGATTTGTCAAAATCCATCTAAAGCTTTTGCTTTGTCACAATAAACCGGCAGGTGGCCCGTTGGATTTGTTAGCCAACAAGATCGACCGCCGCACGCTCATCCACGTCAGCAATCACTGTTGCTTTCCGGTCATAGTAATAATATACAAAAGGCTGAAACATAAAAAAAATGCATTGTGAAATTTTGGCCAGGTTCACCATCCCAGTTGCAGAACAAAACAATATGAAGTCAAATTACTTGCATGATCAGTGGTATGCTATCATGACAGAATGTTGTGTTATCGCCGTTGCTTTACTTCTCTCTCCCAAGATTTCAGTATGTCAAAGAGGAATTAAATATTACTAATCCAAATGGAATGTGAGTCAGCCAAAAGTGCATATATAAAAATATAATATAGTGCCGTTATCAATGTTTTATGTAAGCTTTATATGTGTTGTGACATAGGCGAGGAAACTTTCCAAGTCTTTTCAATTCTATTTTAATGGTTTGGCTCTCAAGATTCCAGTCCTAAAACAAGACACACACCAACCAGACACTCCAGGGTTGAGTGAATTTTAGATGATTTTTTATATACTACATACGGAAGAACATCAAGGTACACACGATCAATAGTAGTTATGGTCGTCCGTGTGCTACCACGGGTTTTAATAGACCTGATCTGTACTAGTGTCACCAAATACATCGTACAAATATGCTAAGTTTTGCTAGGACAAAAGTACACGGTCTTTTAAAAAACACAATACAATCCTGAGATGAGTACCATGATTAACAAACTATGATAAGATGATTTGATAGAGAATGTTTTAGGGAATCATATGTCTATCTTCTGATTCCCACAAAGTGGGTGACTTCTAAATTTGCATTAGGTGTCTCACTAAAGCATACACACAATACTAATATTATATTTTCTACTAATTATTATCTAGATAAACTACAACTCTATTCTTCTTGGCCGTGGCAGGCGGCGGCGCTCGCCTGGTGCATATTTGGGCCCCTAAGGCCCCATCCGGGTCGAGGCGGGCCGGCAGTTCAACGTGGCACGGGCGCTCCCTGGAGGGGAGGAGGGAAGTCGATGGATGTTAGACGGTGGCAGCGCTAGCAGTTGGCTCGTTGCAGCATGGTGGCGGGGGCTTTGCAGGCTCGATCATGGCGCGGCCGCGCCCATAGTGGTCTGGTGTGCCCCTGCTACCGTGTTCGGTTGGCTACCGCCACGGTGGTGGAGGCAGATCCCTTTCACACAGTCACGGTGTTGCACCCTGATTTTCACTGTACTTCCCTATTCTATCCTCTAGGACTCGTGACGGTGCCTACAGAGAGACGACGAGGGTGACAACAAGACCGTGGTGGTGCATGTTGGTGGGTAACAAGCTAGGTGGAAGGCTACGGATCACCAGTGGTAGTGGTTTCTTGGAATTTGGGAGAAATCTATGTCGGCTCGCCCATCACCGACGCGGTGACGCTTGCGAGCATCACCATTCCTTTATGAAGGGCGTCGGATACCCCTTCCCCACTTACCTCCGTGTGCTGGGGGAAACCCTAGGACCTGTCCGGATAGCAACTTCTTTGTTATTGTATAATTTCTTAAAGGTGTTGCTTGGTACGCGGCGTTTCGAAGCACTAGGAGCGTGGTTGGACGTCATCCTTGTTTTGTTGATCTGCTGATGTTAGCGTTTAGTTTTTTCTTTTTCTTTTGCGCTTGATTATGATGTTTGTTCCAGCAAATGTATCATATGGTTGCTATATAGTATTGATATATAGCACAAGAAAACCTGTTTCGAGGAGGGCCCCATGTCGCGTCTCGTGCTGTTCAATGTGCGGCACGCCGTTCACCGCCCCGACGTGCTTTGACTTTGCCAGCGTGGACCATCGCTCGCTGTATGATGCACGGCGATCCATCCAATCCAATCCACCTGCGCTTTTGTTTCCAAGGAATAGGAGGAGTCAGCCCGGCCACGCAAACCTAATTTTCTGCTTTGCTTGGCCCCCGGCAGATCCCTTATCTAGATCCCATAAACGGAAGCACATCGACGCACGTAGCAGCAAAAGGCAAGCGATAAGCCTAGTACAAAGAAAAGAGAGGCCATGATAGCGATAAGACACTGCTGCTATACATGGATCGGAGTAGCCAGCTAACCAACCACGGAGCAATGCAAGGGTCCCTTGGATTGGAAAATCATAGCAAGAGCTGGCCCAAAAGCTAATCCTGGATAACTCGACAGCAACACCAGCACAGTAACACGGCGGTGGCGGGCACGACCGTCGTTGACGAGAGCGAGCGACGACACGGAGACCGCGGAGCGGCCAAGCTGAACGCATGGATCACGAGCCAATCGAGCAGTGCGCAGCTTATGGTGGACGGATCTATCCGCTGCAGCGGTCGTGCACTCAAGATGACAACGAAATCCATATATTCATCAGATCCAGAAATGCACAAACACATGACCTCGCTGCAGCGGATCGATCTAGCAGCTGCGTAACACGGAGCAAGGACGTGACGTGTAACCAGCGGCTGGTCTCCAAAGGACGTGCAGATTGTTTCCCCCTTCTCTGCTGTCGCCGAAACTGCATGGCTGGTTGGTACGCGTCCTGCAGGCTCTAGTGGGGGATTTAGCTAGGAGTACAAAGAAACAGTGGTAGTATCATAAACATCTGGCTGTGTGCAACTTGAGTGAAACTTTTCGATATTATGCATCAACGACCGTGTGGCTGCCTCGTGCGTGTGGGGCGGCATAGGCCTTTCCGAATAAACCCATACATCGGCCTGCACATTTGCTACTACAGGAGTAGCATATGCCGGCCTGTGTTGCTTAACAATGCAATGCTAGTTGCCTTTGCTTAGCTTAGTTATACCAATGTTAAGCCACTACTGATTTTTCAAATTCCAGCCTGAACTTTTGCTTTTGTCACACTAAACCGGCAGGCAGCTCGTAGGATTTGTTAGCAGACAAGATCGACCGTCGCACGTTCTTCCACGTCAGCAATCATCGTTGCTTTCCCGTCACAGTGATAATATACTCAAAAGGCAAAAACATATAAAATCCATTGTTAATTTTTTTGTCTAGGTGCACGCGGTCCTAGTCGCAGAACGAAACAATGTCTAGTCAAATTACATGCATGATCGGTGGGATGCTATCATGGCAGAATGTTGTGTTATCGCCACTGCTTTACTTCTCTCTCCTCGGGTTTCAGCATGTCAAAGAGGGATTAAATATTATTACTAATCCAAATGGAATATGAGTCAGCCCGAAAGTGCATATATAAAAATACATATAGCGCCGTGATCGGTGTAGTATGTAAGCTATATATGTGTGGTGACATATGTGATTTAGTTAGAAGAGGAAACTTTTCAAAGCCTTTTCGTGCCATCTTTTGCCATCGGTACTATGAATTTGCTTTTTAGTAAAGGTCATGTGGGCGTTTGAATGACGGTATGCACGCTGATGCATGTAAAATATAATTATAACTTAATGGTTTGCCTCTCAAGATTCCAGTCCTAACATAAGACAAACATCAACCACAGACTGCAGGGTTCAGTGAATTTTAGATGAGTTTTATATACGACATATGGAAGAGCATCAATACACACAAAGTCGAGGTTAAATTTTTCAATGAAATTTCGGCGGGTACCAAATTACTTGTAACTTTAACATATAAGGCAAAGTCCAAATTAATTCCAAACAATATTCAAATTTTGCAGAAACATTAAAATTCACTATATCTCGAGGCATCCATTTCTTTCATTTTTTTTTTGGATATTCCGGTGCGATCCTAAATAGTCATGTTACCCGAAATTCTAAATCTGCCACACAACTAAATTAGTGCAAAATCATACACGGTTCACCAAAAGTGGTAGAGAAACATGAATTAATCAACCATTACATACTCTAGCTTGATCGTAGACTGCAGCTTGAGAGCTCCAACCGCAATGAACCTCTAGTCGTAGTGTCACTACAACAAGGATCATGATCGCCAACGGTTAATACGAGGTAGATAACCTAGTAGGACTTTAGCTGGGTCTAAGTTCCATTGTCGAGTGCCAGAACATCATTGCTTAATTAACTTGAGTTGTGGTAATTTGAGTATTTTACTTGGAGTCAAAATGGTTGTTTATTTATCTCGAAGCACGGGACATACTACGCCCACATATTCACACCACTAGAGTGCACCTTATATAACCTCCAATAGCTCTCAAATAACAACAATGGCCGAGGCCGTGGTGGAAGGTTCTCAAATACCTCTAATCAATCCAATGAGGGATTTGGAGGAAGCTTTATGGCTAGGGAATCCAGCGGTACGGCAGGGGGAAGAGACATGGATCATCGGTATGATTCTAGTAATCAGAACACAAACTTTGACAATCAATTCAACTCTCGTGGAGGTGCTTTTGGAAGCTTCCATGTGGGATCAGGTTTCAACAATGCTGGGCGTGGTAATGGTAATGATACTGGTTATCAGAATCGGCGCCGATACGAGTTCAGGGCTTCAAGAAGAGACAATTGGAATAGAGGAGGTTATGGTGGAAGATATAATTCTGGTGAGTTTGGAAATAGGAATTCTCTAAACAACAATGTCGAGGGGCAGAATAACTCGAGGGGCTCGGTGAACCAAAGTTTGATCAACCAAGTGGTTGAGGCAGTCGCTGCTGCTGCCCAATTGTCAACTCTGGTGCAATCTGCTTCTTTGCCGATTGGTGCAGGTGTGGGACAACCGGCCATGGGAGGTGCCTTGTCTAGCGCAAGCAACAACGTCCAACAACCGATCACGGCACAGGCCCTGCCGCGGCATAGAATTTGTCTGCCGCAGCCCCATGGCACGCTGCCGAGGCGCCACGGCAGCCTGTCGCCGTGCTTTTTCCTGCTGCGACAGTAGGTGGACAGCCAGTTGAGTCAGGTATGAGTGCTGATATGGAAATCGCTGAGGCTGATGGTCCAAATAAAAAGGGAAAGAAAACTGATAAGGTGTTTTCGGTGTGAACAATCTGGGCATTTTCATGAGGATTGCTTGGTAGTCATTTGTGATAATTGTGAGTCTCCACAACATATTACTACTTCCGCTTTTGAGTGCTACTAAGCCAACAATGGTAGTGCAACAATTGATGTTCTTGGAATTGCCAACGACATAAACTTTCAAACCTAGAGTGGAGAATTCTAGGGTGGAAAGAGTGTTGGTTGATGAAGGTTCTTTGTCTATTGCTCAAGTTACTGATCAGTTAAAGAAACTAGTCCGATCGGAGAATTATGTTTGGGAAGTGTTAGAGTTTCAACAGAATGTATTCAAGGTGAAATTTCCTACTAAGGCTGAAGTGACTCGCACGAAAGAATTCAGACAATATCAGATTCTAGATACACATATCCGTCTAAAATTTGAGGAGTGGGGCATGGTTGAGGAACCAATATTCTCTCTTCCTCTAGCGTGGATTCAAATCGCTGGGTACCTAAAGATGTGTGAAGGGATTTCTTATCGCTTTGGGGTGAGGATCCATATTTGGCAAAACGTGTGCGGTAGATATGTCGTTCACTAGGCTTCATGGAATTGTTCGTGTACAGCTACCACTACAAGAAAAGTTTCCTTTCGCAACGACTTGGCCCGACGATCGTCGTAGTAGGTGCGTCTTCCGCGACGAAATTCTCGACTCGGTCGTGGCCGATGGAAAACTTTTTTTTCTGGTTTTGCGGCCCTCTACTATGACGGATCTGCTAAAAACGTGGAGGAAGCTCGGCCAGCGTGTGGCAGAAGCAAGATTTTTGTTTCCTCGCGCGATGTTGACTCGCTGAACTCTTTTGAGACGTGTGGGTCCCGGACGTCAGTGTCTCTAGCGGACCATACTTTTCAGTCACGTCTCCATGATTTGAACTCGATAACGTTGCTCGATGCGTCTGCCGTTTAGTCAGGCTGCTAGGTCCCACATGTCAGCCTCTCATTAGAAGGATCATGTGGTATGATGGAATTTTTTTCCTTCGTTCGGGCTACCCTATTCCGAAGTTGATAGCGCTGCTCGATGCATCTACCGTTTAATCAACCTTCTAGGACCCACATGTCATCCTCTCATTAGAAGAAAAGTGTGTATAATGGATTTTTTCCTTGGCTATTGCCTCCCTGATTTCAACTCGATAACGTTGCTCGATCTATCTGCCGTCTAGTCACGATGTTGGGTCCTCCATGTCAGCCTCACATTATAAGAATCGTGTGTATGATGGAATTTTTTCTTCGCTCACGCTACCCTGTTCCAAACTTGATAGCGCTGCTCGATGCATCTACCGTTTAATCAAACTCCTAGACCCCACGTGTCATTCTCTTATTAGAAGAAATGTGTGTATGATAGAATTTTTTCTCTCGGTCGCGCCTCCGTGTTCCGAACTTGATAGCGTTGCTCGCTGTATCTACCATTTAATCATGATGCCGGGCCACACATGTCATCCACTCATTAGAAGAAACGTGTGTATGAAGGAATTTTTGCTCTTGGTCGCGCCTCCGTGTTTCGAACTTGATAACGTTGATCGATGCATCAGCCGTTTTTCCAGGCTGATGAGTCCCCCATGTGAGCCTCTCATTAGAAGAAACGTGTGCATGCTGAATTTGTTTCTCGCTCGTGCCTCCCTGTTTCGAACTTGGCAACGTCGCTCGAGTTAGAACCTGTATAAGGCCACGCTACTGGGTCCCACATGTCGGTCTCTCTGTATATCAAACCTGCGTATGATGGACTTTTTTTTAGCCGTGTCCGCTGGTTTGACCTTGGCAATGTTGCTCGATGTGAAAGCCGTGTATGGTCTTGCTGCTGAGGCCCCCATATCAGCCTCTCTGGTATGTTCTGGCGGGTTGGTCCCTGATGCCAGCCACTCTGTACAAGTATTTAACTTTTTTTCAAACCCGACCATTAAACTCGAGGGATGCTGCAGGCTAGTGGGTCCGTGATGTCAGCCTCTCCGTAATGCGATATTAAAAAGTAAACCCTTTTAAAAAAAGTAAACCCAAGATATATATAAATATGTACACACAGGGGATTCGAACTAAAGACCTTCAAATCAAATTAAATAGACATAAACTGAGTGTTTTGCCACTATACCAAAGATACTAATAGAAATTGAATCGTTAAATATGTATTAGTACTACAACTTATGTATCAGTCTTTAAAAAATATTTTGTGTGTCCATATTATCTCTCTTAAAATAGAAGAGCAGTGCTACTAGAACCTCGATTTATAAAAAGCCACATAATGGATTAGTTTCTTAAAAACATGGGTAGACAGAGTTTTTTAGAGGTGGGAGGCAATGCCAAAAATGCCAAATTAAAAAGTTTTTGGGCTATGGTCAATGGGCTCCTATCTCAAATTTCACTAGGTTTTGGCTCGCCAGATTCAAACACAGACCTCTTCGAGGGAGGAAAAAAGCGACAATTCCTTTGACAGATATTCATGTAAAAATATCTAATGAACACACGCCACATGCGCCAAAACATGGCTGGTATAGAATGACTTCACTAGGTGAAATCATGTTGTATATCTTTACCCTCTCATCTCTGTCCAAAATGCATCCAATAGTTCCGATGACACAAAGGCAAAAGCTCTAGAGCAAGCAGCCAACAACAACGATATAACTTTTGACAAATTCAATACCATTTAAAAGATTAAGGAGTACAGAATAAAAAGACATAAAAAACGATAGATTCCTAGTTCATATTCAGCAGCACTTGACCAATTCAGAAGCATTTCAAAGTGACTGATTCGGCAATACAGACACTAGAATTCAATATCACTACAGAGAGAGACAGTTCTTGTTTCAGCTCTAAAAACCATGTCACGCGATCAGTTTGCCCTTTTATCCAAACACACTCGATCACTGGAACACAATCATTGTCATAATATTTGTTCATATAGGGAACCGTCATTGTCGTGGTGGTGTCACGGCATATGCCATGGATAGGCTAAAAGTGGGGCCAATATGCACTGGAGGAATCCAGGGAGGGATAGTGTGGTGATTCCACACACATATGCTTTCTATTCTCCAAGTTCACCGAGTTTGCAGGTGCTCCTCGAGCTGTGTTGGGGAGAGGAGGAAGAAGAAGCTCTCTTACTCTCACCACTACTTTCACCCAATGATCAGACCACCAGCCAGCCAGCCCCTTCTACAGAGGTCCTAGCGCTTCTTACAAAGGGGAGGTTAGGTTACCAGTTAGGGCATACGTGGAGGCATATTCCTAGGAATATGCCTCTCCCAAAATAGAAAACCGACCGGGTCACCTTTTCCCTTCGTAAGCCATGCAGAGGCCGCATAACCCTCTGTGGCGCCAGCATCAGTCGACATAGGCTACATCACCTTTGTCGGCCATGCCCTGCTGGTCCTTCCCTCTGTCCGCTTCGCTCACGCTCCAGCGCACAGAGACTACCTTTTGACCAGCGGGATACCTTCCTTCTCTTGCAAGCCTGATAAAACCCGGCTCAGGCCTGGTTAATCCGGCCACGTGGGTATCTGCAGACAAGTTACAAAGAGCCTGTCGATATACGATATATGTCGGCTGGGATGCGGTTAGGCGGACATCCTCCGGCCCGGGTTACTCCGTAAGTCAGCCTGCCTTGAGGTGACCCGGCCAGCTTGCGCTTTGACCTTGCCATACCTCGGCTAACTCGGCCTCTATACCCCGGCGTGACCCTACCCGGGGGTATTCCTCCAACATTAGTCCTGAAGCTGGTGCGATCTTAGCAACTTCAGCTGCTAAGGCCACGGCCGGTTCAATCTACCAAGCTTTTTGCTCCCCTTTCCGAGTTACCCTGCAGCTCGGATCTCGTGGCCTAGCTTTCCCTTGGCACATTCCGAGTTATTACTCGCTGGCCGGGTTACTCTTCAGTTTTCCGTGTTATCCTTCCTTCTCTCGTACACTTCCCCACGTCCTACGTGGAGGTAATCATCATTTTGCCTCATTTTAAGGGCCTGCGCTAGTCACTGTACCGCAAACATCGCGTCGTGGCTGCCTCCTCGTTAACTGTATCACCACGTCACGTCGTGGGATCCCCTGTTTGTTGTGGCCCTTCCTGTGGCTTGCTTTTGATTGGCGGACCCGGCAGATACACGGCCACACCGTGTGGCTTCGATGCACTGCCCGATTCCACTATCCTTCGCTAGGGCGTGGTAAAATAGGGGAGAGGGCGCGCCCCTTGGCTGTTTTCGCCCTTCTCGCGCCCCTCTGCCCATCTGCTCCTTCTTCTTCCTTGCGACAGTGCCGCCGCCACCGCTTCTGCTTAGCACGGCCACCGCTGCGCCTTGCTTCCGTGCTTCTTCGCATTAGCCTCGCTGCCGCTCCCACGCCGCTTCACCGCCACAGGGCCGCGCCAATCCAAACCATTGTCCCCCACCTCTGATTGGGCCGGCGAGGACAGCGATTTGGAGATGACAGAGGAGGAGCTTGCTATCGTCGAGGAAAAGGAGATGGAGGAGGAAGGCGAGGTGCAGGAGCGCGGTGCCTGGGCCGGCTCGTGGGTGTGCCAAGATGACCTTGATTGGCTTTACCGCACCCGCCGCATCCCCGAAGGCATAATCTCCCGCCTCGCCTCCGAAGAAATTGCTCCCTCACCCAATCCGAGTGAGTTCGTCGTCTTCCTCTCCCACTTCCAACGCGGCTTCGGCCTGCCAGTCAGCGACTTCTTTCATGACCTTATCAACACATATGAGCTCCAACCTCATCATCTTCCGGTGAACGCCATTACTTCCCTCTCCTCCTTCGAATCTGCCATAGAAGGATACCTCGGCTTGTGGCCCACTAAAGAGCTTTGGATCCGATCCTTCGGTCTTCGGAAGAATGTCATTCTGGATAAGACAATTGGCCCTACCGACAAGTTGCTCACCTAGTGCGGCGCCGCTTCCATCTCTCCCCGAAAGAATTCCATCTTTCCCCTGGTTACCGGCCTCGAGTCTTGCAAGGGCTAGGCTTGGACCTTCTTTTATGTGAGGAACAACTCGAATGAAGATCTGATCCGGCTGCGCCCCTTCGCGATGGGCACGCCAAATCCGGCTATGTGGGACTGGATCCCCAAGAAGCCAACTACCTTGGTGAATCAGGTGAATAACCTAGTCATGGAACTGAAGAAGTTGGGGCTACGCAACGAGGATGTGATGATCACATTTGTCTGCAGCCGGATTTCCCCCCTGCAGAGGCGCACACACAAGCTCTGCCATATGAGCGGGCATCTTGACCCCAACCGGACCTCCTCCTTCGAGATGAACAACACCGAGATCTTCCGACGGGTTAAGGCTATCTTCACGACCGACAAATACTTCAACGCGGATTGGGATTGGGGGTTGGAGCACTACTTCCGGGACAAGCCTCCTCCTGCGGTAAATTTTCTTACCCAATCCTTCTTCGAGTTACACCCTATGTCGGAACATGTTATTTATTTGATCCCCTTGCATTTTGCTTTTAGTTGTTTCTCCAGCAGACCATCGAAGATGGCACCGAGCCTTCCCTCAAATGGGGGAAGGATCGACTTGTCTCAGACGAGGAGGAGCCGGATCAGGAGATGTTCTTGCCTGCCCCGGACGGATTCAAGCGAACCTCTGGTAACTTCTTTTCCTTAAGGGATTGGCCCGACGATGAGGATGATTCTGATATTGAGATGTTGGAGGTATTTGACCCGGTGCCCATTTATTACGCATTTCCCGCTTCAGCTAATCCGGCTGGGCAGATCCACGAGGATCCCCCTCTTGCTACGGGTGAGCCGGTTCCAGCCGTGTCTAAGAAGCGGGCTACCACTTCGGTTGCTTCTTCCGAGCCTCCCCAAACAACCAAAAGGCGAAAGAATTCCGCTGACAAGGCCGCCAGCAAGCCTCCGACTAAGGCCATAGTTCGGAGAGCTCGAAAGCCTAGGGAGCCTCCGACTTCTGACGAGTGAGTCTCTTTTTCCTTGTCCAATTTTCTGCTTCATGCTTCTTTGTCTCCATGCCTCTCTTTCTGTTATAACTTGTTATTCGTTGCTTGATTTGGCAGGGCTGCCAGGGAGGTTCCCCAGAGCGGCTCCAGCATCGCTTCGTCTTTCTAGCGCACCCCATCTTCCCCTCGCGACGACGACACGCGCCCACTGAGCCCAGTTCATGAAGGCTTGGTGGCTGCTCCGGATCTTAGCCCATCTCGTCCAGAGGAGGGCGACCTCGGTGTAGGGGGAAGTGGTGCGGCCGAGGACACGCTAATAACGGATACTCCCAGCCGTTCATCGGCTCAGCCGCAAACCGTCGTTTTCGAGGTACCAGCAGTAGTAGCAGCACCAACACCAGCACCAGCAACAGCACAAGCACCAGCACCTGCAGCAGCACAAGCGCCAGCGCCAGTACTACCAGCAGCACCAGCATCCGCGGCAGCACCAACACCAACTCCTCCTGCCTCGTCCGAGTCTTCCAAGACTCGGCGAGAAGACCCAACTAGCACCAAGGCTGCGCCCAAGTCCAAATCCGCAGCTCAAGCCTTAGCCTCCCAACAGCAACCCAAGACCAGCAGTCAGCCCAAGAAAGGTTCTGATGCCACCAAGGCATCATTCATCGAGGCTGGATAGCGCACCCTTGCGTCCATGCTGCCGAAGGGAGATGCCTCCTCCGGGTCAGCTGGCAACAAGCAACTTGCACTGCATATCAGCCCCGCTGCCGCCCTAGTTGCAAGGAGAGAGGCCCACGCCAAAGGCTTGGTTGCGCCCCACATGCTTAGTGGAGAGAGCTATCCTTCGGCTTTGGTTGAATATGTCAACAACTGGAACAACGCGGAGTTCATCAATCCAAACAATGATCTCCCAGAGAAGTTTGGGCCTGCCGAGTTCGGCGCGCAGATGAACATGGCAGCCAAGGCTATCAACATCACTGGCCGGATGATGGAGGTACGCTACTTTGTATTTTCCTTAATATGCACAAGTGCTTAGAGATATATCCATTAGTCCCCGAGCCTCCGGGGGAGTAACTTGTTATTCGGCCGGATGCTCCTTAGAGAACTAGTGTAGCTCCTTAGTAGCTTCGAATATGCACACACCCAAAGCCGGGTTAAGTTCCACTTGGCCCGGATTTGGTACACTTCGAATATGCACACACCTAAAGCCGGGTTAAGTTCCACTTGGCACGGATTTTGTACACTTCGACCTAGAGCCGGGTTAAGTTCCACTTGGCCCGGATTCTGTATACTTCGAATATGCACACACCTAGAGCCGGGTTAAGTTCCACTTGGCCCAGATTCTGTACACTTCGAATATGCACACACCTAGAGCCGGGTTAAGTTCCACTTGGCCCGGATTCTGTACACTTCGAATATGCACACAGCTAAAGCTGGGTTAAGTTCCACTTGGCCCGGATTCTGTACACTTCGAATGTGCACACACCTAGAGCCGGGTTAAGTTCCACTTGGCCCGGATTCTTTACACTTCGAATGTGCACACACCTAGAGCCGGGTTAAGTTCCACTTGGCCTAGATTCTGTACACTTCGAATATCCATATAGCCGAGCTAACATTGCTCTTTTCAGATCACTACCAACCGCCGGACTGCTGAGTTTCAGCGCCTCTTGGACTCACATAAGGGGTTGCGCTCGAAACATGTTGCGCTTCTTGCTGAGTGCGAGAAAAAGGGTAAGTTTTCTCTTTGACTTTTCCCCCATATTTCTTTGCCTTTTCCCGCCGAACTAATCTGTGAGTCAGATTGCGCAGCTGAAGTGGAGGCCGAAAATGCAATCATGAGAAAAAAATTGGCCGAGATAAAAGGTAATTCGCTTTGGTTACCCATTTTCCGTGCTCTTTCTCCTTTCTCCTTGATTCAGCAGATATTTATACCTCGGCTCTGCCGGGTCAACAAACTGTTGCAGCATCCCTTGAAGATAGTGTGCCCCTGCCTGATATGATGCTGCATTTTCTCAGACAAGCAGGGCAACATCATGCTGAACTTAAGAAGAAGGACAACGAGCTTGCCAAGCTCCAAGCCAAGGATGATGAACTTGCCAAGCTCAAGGCTGAGATGAAAAAGCTCAAAGAGCTCCACAAGGCTGAGGTGGACAAGGCTAGCCAAGACTTCACCGAAGAGCGAGAACGTCTTAGCCTCCAACTTGCAAAGGATCAGGAATTGTTGAAGGAGGCCGACGTCAAGCTTGAGTCGGCTAGTGGCGAACTTGAGAGGCTCCGGAAGAGGCGTGCTGATTGCACCATAGAGCTAACCCAGATCCATAGTCATATCTCCTGTAAGCTCTTTTGCTTCCGCCAACGTGTATTTCTCTGGGTTAAACTCCTTTACTCATTTTACTTGTCTTGTTTTCAGACAAATTCCTAGAGGGCGATGTCATTGCGGCTACTGCCGTTGCCAAGTTCCGTCGGCAGAGGGGAAACCCAACTGGTTCTGCCTCTGAAACCATTCCTTATGACATGGAGGACCTGCTGGCCAGCCTATCCTCCCGAATTGAAATTGTGAAGAACTATGGTTCGGGTATCATGGATTCAGCCATCCGGATCTTCCGTGCACTTTGGCCCGGTGAGGATCCTCTGGAGGGATCCACTGCTTTGATCAACAGGATGATGGATTGCGAGACCCAGCTCGACCCCTGGAGGGAATCCGCCGCACATGCCAGAGCTGATACTATCCTCCACTTCGTGCTCACTTGGTATGAAAAGCTGGATTTGAAGGTTCTCGAGCGCTTGCGCACCGGGTCCAGGTGGTCGAATCATCCGGATTGGCTCGCTTGGCGCAAGGCTTGTGCCCACAACCTTATCCAGTTTGCCCCTATCCATCAATGGAACGAAGGACCAAGCTTCATCGGCATTGTTGACGATGAATACGTCGAAGATGGTTCGGATGGCGAGGAAGAGGACGAAGCCTCGGATCTCGAAGAGAATGAAGATGACAATGAGGCTGGGGCTGATCCGGACAACGAGGCTGAAGCCGAAGCTCCACCCGTTGGCGCCGAGCTACCCCCTCCTGCTGATGCTCCTTGAGCACCAAAAACACTTTGAAGTTTATCAGATCCCCGGTATCCCGGGTGCAGATGTATCAAGCATACTGATTATACTTTGCTACTAAGTTATTCAAACCGGATTAACTTGGGCGTAGTCCCCGAGTTTCATTTTCTTGTTTCTCCAATTTCATGGTTCGGCTCGCGTCTACCTTGATTCGGTTTTGTGACTTACGAGTCCGAGTTTCAAAAATTGACTTAACAATACTTGGAAACTTTAGGATTAGCTCAAAATAATCCAGCATAGTAAAAGTAAAGTAAACATAGGGTTAGTCCGAATAATAAATGTTGGCTTGATTACGTTCTTTTCCTTAGTCGTTTTTCGTGTGCTACACAATTCCAAACTTGTTCTCTTGCTTGCCATGAAGCCAATTCTTGTTGGACAGTAGCAAGTCGAAGAGTTGAGCTTTTGGTGCTCACACACTACTAATCCGTCTTAGGTAGAAGTAACTTAAGCCAGCCGACATAAAAATAATTAGTAAACACATAGAACAACCAATATTACTAAGGCAGTCCCCGAGTTAATGCTCGAGGTGCCAAGATTTCATTGATAAACTCATTGCCGGCATACATACCGACATATGAGAGACTCGAATACACACACTTCTTTGTTAAGTGTAGAAGGGATGAAGTAGGGCTACATTCCATGGACACTTATATTCCTCGCCAGACCTGTCCGCCTTGTTCTTCTCCTGTGGTTGTGCATCAATGAGATAATAAGAGTCATTGTGCAATGATTTGCTTACAATGAATGGCCCTTCCCATGGGGGGGGATAACTTATGCATGCCAGCAGTATGTTGTATTAGCCAGAGTACCAGATCACCTTCCCGGAAGACTTGGGGTTTACTTTCCGGCTATGATAGCGTCAGAGATTTTGCTGATATATGGCGGATCTGGACAATGCCAATTCTCTCGCTTCTTCCAGCAAATCCACATCATTTTGCCGGGCTTCTCGCACTCCGGCTTCTGTGTATTGGGTGACCCTAGGCGAATCATGCTCTATGTCGGCTGGTAATACAGCTTCTGCCCCATATACCAGAAAAAATGGCTTATAGCCTGTTGATCGATTCGGAGTTGTTCTTAAACTCCACAGTACCGCTGGTAGTTCTTCTATCCAGCACCCCACTGATCTTTGCAGCGGCTCCATGAGCTGGGGTTTTATCCCGGATAATACTAATCCGTTGGATCTTTCCACTTATCCGTTCGATGCGGGGTGGGCTACTGAGGCAACGTCCAGCCGGATCTTCTTCTCCCGGCAGAATCGCGCAAATGCTCCTTCAGCAAAATTGGTGCCGTTATCCGTTACGATACTGTGAGGATAGCCATATCTCAGAATGATATCTTTGAGGAATGACACGGCTGTAGCTCCATCACATTTTCTTATTGGCTTTACTTCAATCCATTTTGTAAACTTGTCAACCATAACCAAGATATGGGTCATGTTTCCTTTTGCCGGCTTAAATGGGCCAACCATATCCAAACACCATATGGCAAATGGCCATGTAATTGGTATAGTCTTGAGCTCCGACATTGGCATGTGTGTCTTGGTAGCATACCTCTAACAACCATTGCATTTTCTTACTAGACCCTCTGCTTGCTCCAAGGCACTTGGCCAGTAAAATCCATGCCGGAAAGCTTTTGCCACTAAGGCTCTGGATGAGGCGTGATGCCCACATTCCCCTTGATGTATATCTCAGAGGATGTCAAGCCCTTCTTCCGGGTCAACACACCGTTGCAGGACATTCGTGACACTCCTCTTGTATAGCTCGACATTGATAATCGTGTATGCCTTTGCCCTCCTCTGAATTTGCCTTGAAAGCACTTCTTCATTGGGCAAAGTTCCATCCTTCAGGAATTGGAATATGGACAGTGCTCAAGCTGGTATAGCTCGCACCGAAAACACATCCTCGTCAATTTCCATTTGATCCGCCGACATAACCTCTGCCGGGTCACGCTGCGCAGTCCCCGGGTTCTGCGAAGCAGTCCCTGGGTCCTGCAAGGTAGTCTCCGGGTTTGCCGAAGCAGTCCCCGGGTTTCTCGAACCACTTCCCACATCAATGTCCATGGGCACAGCTTCAGACTCCGGATTGTTCGGGACATAGATTGACTCGGATTCTGGGGATGGCCTGATAGATGGCTTTTTGAGGTGCTCTAGTGCTACACCCGGTGGGATCGCTTGTCGGGTTGATCCGAGCTTCGACAGTACATCGGCAGCCTCATTTTCCAGCCGAGGTACATGGTGAAACTCACATCCCTCGAAGTATCCTGATATCTTCTGCACATGAAATCTGTACGATGCCATGTTTGCATCCAAAGCATCCCATTGCCCTGAGACTTGCTGAACTACCAAATCCAAGTCACCGAAGCACTGGATCCGATGTATTCCAATTTATTTTGCCACTTTGAGTCCATGCACAAGTGCTTCATATTCGGCAACATTGTTTGATGCTGTGAAGTGGATCTACAACACATACTTCAGCTCGTCTTTCTTGGGAGAGGTAAGCACAACTCCGGCACCTAACCCGGTTTTCGTTTTTGATTCGTCAAAATGCATTCTCCAGTAATTCGGATCTAGCAACGGTGGCTCATATTCCATCTCGGCCCAATCTACGAAAAAGTCGGCCACAGCCTAAGACTTGATCGCATCTCTCCTGTCGAATTGTGAAGCATAAGGGGCTAGCTCAATTGCCCATTTTGCAATCCGGCCGCTTGCATCCTTGTTGCTCATTATTTCAGATATGGGGGGCTTCACATATCACTTTGATGGGGTGCTCTTCAAAATAGTGCTTCAGCTTCTTAGCTGCCATATACACACCATATGCCATCTTCTGATAGTGAGGATAGTTTTGCTTTGACGCTGATAATACCTCGCTCAAGTAATAGACTGGCCTTTGCACCGACTTACCCTCTTTGTCGCGCTCTACCATTATCACTACAGTTACAACTCGGTTGGTTGCGGCTATGTAGAGCAACATTGGATCTTTTGATAGTGGGGAGGCTAACACCGGTGCAGTGGCTAATATCTTCTTTAACTCGATGAAGGCTTCATTGGCCTGCGGCGTCCATATGAACTTGTCCGACTTTCTCATTAGCTGATAGAGAGGCAATGCCTTTTCTCCCAACTGACATACAAACTGACTTAAGGATGCCAGGCAACCAGTGAACTTCTAGACATCGTTAAGGCACTTCGGCAATTCCATTCGCTCTATGGCTTGGATTTTAGTTGGGTTAGCTTCGATACCTCGGCTGGAGACAAGAAATCCGAGTAATTTTCCAGCCGGGACACCGAAGGTACACTTCTCCAGGTTAAGCTTCATTCGGAACCTCCTTAGGTTCGCGAATGTTTGCCGGATATAATCAAGGAGCGTTTTGCTTTCCTTGGTCTTTATCACCACATCATCAACATACACTTGCACATTTCGACCAATTTGGTCGTGTAAGCATTTTTGCATACATCTTTGGTACGTTGCCCCTGCATTACGTAAATCAAAAGGCATAGTGCGATAGCAATAAGCCCCGTACGGGGTGATAAATGCAGTCTTTATTTGATCATCCGGGTTCAGAGGTATCTGGTGGAAACCAGAATATGTGTCTATGAATGACAACAATTCACACCCAGCAGTAGAATCTATGACCTAATCTATCCTTGGCAGTGAAAATGGATCTTTTGGGCACGCCTTATTCAGGTTTGTTGAATCTATGCACATACGCCAAACCACTGCCACATTCGGATCATCTTTCTTCTTTTCCACAAGCACTGGATTATATACCCAATCTGGGTAAAGCACTTCCATGATGAACCCGGCTGCGAGGAGCTGAGCTATCTCATCCCCGATGACTTTTCTCCTATCTTCGGCGAAGCGGCGGAGAGGTTGCTTCACCGGCTTTGCTCCAGGTCTCACATTCAAAGAGTGCTCGGCCAACTCCCTCGGAACACCTTGCAAGTCCTGTGTGGACCAAGCAAAGATATCCCGATTCTCACGGAGGAAATTGACGAGCTCGCTTTCCTATTTCTCAGTTAACCAGGCACCAATTGTTACGGTGCGCTCTGGGAACAGATAATCAACAGGCACTTTCTTTGTATCCTTTGTTGCTTGAAATGAGACACTTCCATGCAGGTTACTCAGCACCGACATATGTTGCTGCGCGGACTGAGCCAATGTCGCTACTTCCTGGATCTTTATTTTTTCTTGTGCAATCACGAGTGACTTGGCCAGGTTAGACCCGGCTGATGCACACTCAATGGAACGTCAGAAATCCCTAGCTATGGTAATTACTCCATTTGGCCCAGGCAACTTCATCTTCAGGTAACTGATGTGAGTACTTGCCATGAATTTGTTCAGGGCTGGCCTGCCGAGTAACGCGTGATATGCGCTTTCTAAGTTCACAACCTCAAACTCCAAATTCTCAGTTCGGCAGTTATCTCTTGTGCCGAATAACACGTCAACCCGGACTTTGCCAATGGGTTCCCAGGAGATACCCAGCACAATGCCATGGAAAGTTCTCCTTGTAGCTTGGAGCATGTTCTCTGAGATACCCAACTTGCGCATTGTATCCGTGTACATGATATTGATGCTGCTTCCATTGTCAATCAGCACCTTAGAGAACCTCACATTGATACTTGGCCCGATGAACATTGGGTCCAGCACTAATGCATGCGAACTAGGACTCGGCATGAGCCTAGGATGGTCCTTGATACTCTAGGTAATTTCCTGATCAGACCAAGGCATATACCTCGTCACTGCCGACATAACTGCATTCACCTCCATATGTCGGCGTTGCAAGCTATTTCTATCTGTTTCTTCCGGGGTAAACACACAGTAACTCTGGTGATGCTCCTGATGACCCATAAGTATAGGGGGTGTATCGCAGTATTTTTGATAAGTAAGAGTGGCGAACCCAACGAGGAGCAGAAGGTGCTGGCTAGTGGTATGGATCAAGAATTCTCTCCAAATACTTAGCAAACGGATTTTTAGGGGTTTTTGATAAAGCAAGTAAACAAAGTACGAGTAAATAAAAGACAGTAGGAATAAATGCAGCAAGTGGCCCAATCCTTTATGCAGCAAAGGACAAGCCGGTTGTATTACTTAAGATGACCAAACGTTCTCGAGGACACATGGGAAGACTGTCAAGTGCTTTCGCGTCATATAGTTGATTAATTTTCTTTAGCTTGCTAAGTGTTGTGTGGGTGAACCTGTGCTAATATACCGACCTTCCTAGGAATAATACATACTTGTGAATATACCCCTTGCAAACATCCGTAAGTACAAGAAAGTAATTAAGGTAGAAACCTAACCACAGCTTTAAACTCTAAGACCCTTACGTCCCTTGTGCAATGGTTTCCTAACGGGGGTTCAGGTTTCTGTCACTCCGGCAACCCCTACGATTAGTAGCCAAATACACAATGCATTACCCTAGGCCCATATAGGTGAAGTGTCATGTAGTCGACGTTCACATGACACCACTAGAAGAAGTACACCACAACTTAAATATCAAACTATTGAATCTTTCTCAACACAATTCCACTACTAACAACATGACTTCTCCCATGTCCTCAAGAACAAAATGAATTACTCACAAGACATCATATGGATCATGATCAGAGATGGAATAATGATGTATAACAATCTGAACATAAAAAATAATTCAACGGTTCACTCAATAGCATCAACTACAAAGAGTAATCAACACCGGGAAAGTTTCCCCTATGAACTAATGCAAGATTCAACTCAATTGTTACAGCAATATGGAGATGGTGATGAGGGTGGAGATGGTGATGATGGTGGTGATGATGATGATGATCCCGATGAAGTCCAGCTTGATGGTGGTGTTGATGGCAACGATCTTCCTACTCCGGGAAGGAATTCCCCCGGCAGAAATCTGTCTACCGGAGAGATCTTTCTCTCTCGGTGTTTTCCGCCGCGCAGAGGTGGCGGAATCTTTCTGTGGTCGCTCTCTGAGTCTTAGGGTTTCGGGAGGATAATATATGCCAGAGGGGAGAGCCAGAGGTGGGCCAGGGCGGCCACACCACCTGGTGGCACGGCCTAGGGTGGCCCGCGCCAGGGGGTGGTGTGGCCCCCCTGTGGCCCATCTCCACTCCTCCTTCTGGCATCCTTCGTCTTCTGGAAAAATAGGATTTTCCGTATATTTTTCCGGATTTTCTGATCTTCGCGAATTTTGCCTCCAAACAGCACCCTTTCCATCAGAATCCTGACTGCAGCGGTCCATGCTCCAAAAGTCATCAACCATGCAAAAACAGATGAAATAACATAAGTATCACCTCTCAATACGAAATATATCAATGAATAACAGTGAATTATGACATAGAATAGTGATGCAAAATGGACGTATCAACTCCCCCAAGCTTAGACTTCACTTGTCCCCAAGCGAAACTGGGCTCAATAAACATGGCCTCAGGTTTATGGAGTGAAGATTCGATAAAAGAATACGGACAAGAAGCATCACATTTATCAAATACACAGATCATAATAGAAGACAACTCACTATTATATAACTCAACTTGCAATGAGTAAAGGAAACACTAAAGATACATAAAGTGAATCATAATTGGTAATGGCAAACTTAGCTCTTGGTCGAAGAATAGTTGATAATTTGCTGGAGTTCACAAATAGCTGGTTTTCAATGATAGCTTTCAAAGCAGTAAACATCAAGATAAGAGCAATGTGCAAAACAAGGAACATAAGACATGATTGAATAAATGATCATATGAATGAATGGAACACAACAACTCAAAATACTTGTTGAGATAGAGAGGAATAGGTTTACTGACTCAACTACAAAGTAAAAAGAAAGGCCCTCCGCAGAGGGAAGCAGGGATTGCAAGTCTCATAAAGAGCTCCCAAAAATTATGATACTTACTAGGTTTCAGCTCTCATTGCCCCTATCATAGGTATCTTTAGGTGATTAAGGTTAAAGTGGTCAAATATGAGGATATGCATTGACAAGTTGTAAGTTGAGAATCTCATGTCCCTTGAATACGAGGGCCGCTCCTCATGCTACTCAAGTTTAGTCACCGGTAAGTTCTTGTCATCGTAAGCATATGTGTATCATAGAGGACCGCCAACGGGGTACCCCTTTGATGACCCACAAGTATAGGGGGTGTATCGTAGTATTTTCGATAAGTAAGAGTGTCGAACCCAACGAGGAGCAGAAGGTGCTGGCTAGTGGTATGGATCAGGAATTCTCTCCAAATACTTAGCAAACGGATTTTTAGGGGTTTTTGATAAAGCAAGTAAACAAAGTACGAGTAAATAAAAGACAGTAGGAATAAATGCAGCAAGTGGCCCGATCCTTTATGCAGCAAAGGACAAGCCGGTTGTATTACTTAAGATGACCAAACATTCTCGAGGACACATGGGAAGACTGTCAAGTTCTTTCGCTTCATATAGTCGATTAATCTTCTTTAGCTTGCTAAGTGTTGTGTGGGTGAACCTATGCTAATATACTGCCCCATCCAAGACTAATACATACTTTTGTTTATACCCCTTGCAAACATCTGTAAGTACAAGAAAGTAATTAAGGTAGAAACCTAACCACAGCTTTAAACTCTAAGACCCTTACGTCCCTTGTGCAATGGTTTCCTAACGGGGGTTCAGGTTTCTGTCACTCCGGCAACCCCTACGATTAGTAGCCAAATACACAATGCATTCCCCTAGGCCCATATAGGTGAAAAGTGTCATGTAGTCGACATTCACATGACACCACTAGAAGAAGTACACCACAACTTAAATAACAATCTATTGAATCTTTCTCAACGCAACTCCACTACTAACAACAAGACTTCTCCCATGTCCTCAAGAACAAAATGAACTACTCACAAGACATCATATGGATCATGATCAAAGATGGAAAAATGATGTATAACAATCTGAACATAAACAATAATTCAATGGTTCACTCAATAGCATCAACTACAAAGAGTAATCAACACCGGGAAAGTTTCCCCTATGAACTATGCAAGATTCAACGCATTGTTACAGCAATATGGAGATGGTGATGAGGGTGTTGATGGTGATGATGGTGGTGATGATGATGATGATGATGATCCCGATGAAGTCCAGCTTGATGGTGGTGTTGATGGCGACGATCTTCCCTCTCCGGGAAGGAATTCCCCCGGCAGAAATCTGTTTGCCAGAGAGATCTTTCTCTCTCGGTATTTTCCGCCCCGCAGAGGCGGCGGAATCTTTCTGTGGTCGCTCCCCGAGTCTTAGGGTTTCATGGGGATGATATACGCCAGAGGGGAGAGGCTAGAGTGGTCCAGGGCAGCCACACCACCTCCAGGCGTGGCCTAGGCCTGCCCGCGCCATGGGGTGGTGTGGGCCCCCTGTGGCCCACCTCCACTCCATCTTCTGGCATCCTTAGTCTTCTGGAAAAATAGGATTTTCTGTATATTTTCCCGGATTTTCTGATCTTCACGAATTTTGCCTCCAAATAGCACCCTTTCCATCAGAATCCTGACTGCAGCGGTCCATGCTCCAAAAGTCATCAACCATGCAAAAACTGATGAAATAACATAAGTATCACCTCTCAATACGAAATATATCAATGAATAATAGTGAATTAAGACATAGAATAGTGATGGAAAATGGACGTATCACCCTTGCCCGATGATACGGAAGAATCCCCATATCAAAATGACAAGGCAAGCAGACAACAAGCATCTCAAGAATCTTCTTATTTACCATGGGAATATGGTGCTTTTTTTCTCTCTTTCCTCTTTTCATAATATCTCTTTTTTTCTTTTCTCTTTTTCTCAATCTCTATCTCTTTTTATAAGAAGAATGCTTCATAGATACTGGTTATGGTTACGCTGCAGGTTTCCACCATGTCAGCATGGATTAGACCAGCGGCCCAGACGTTTATCTAACACATATGCATAACTCCATGGACTTACAAGCTCCCCTTTCATTTCACACCGACGACATCCATAGACAAAAGAACATGATATCAACTTGGCACAAAGTACCAGTGCAATGTTGAAAGCGTTCCCCATGACATCATGGTTCTGCTAATTCACAACTCACAAAGCGCAAGCATATACGCAACATAGATGAGCACAATGGTTCAAGTTTATTAAATGTAAGAAAGTAAACTGTGCCATCAAGTTCGTGAGAGCTTTAATCACTAATTTTCACATAACAAGTTTAATTTGGGAGGTAGATAAAACAAGAATTTACTTGGAATAGCAATAATGCTACTAGGTAGGTATGGTGGACACAAATGGCATAGGTTTTGGTTTAAAGGAATGGATGCACGAGAAGAATTCCCTCTCAGTACAGGTTTTTGGCTAGCAAGGCTGGGTAGCAAGTATAAGAGTTGAAGGAAACAAACAAACATACAAGTGATAAAGACAAACATGAAATCTTCCTTGGAAGCACAAACGATCTTAACTAGAGAATACTAAACTTATGAGCAAATCAAGAAAGAAAGATGATGAAATTATTTTTCTTTAGAGTACTTCTGTCTTTTTCAATCAACTCTCAAAAATAGTGTTGATACTAACCGAGCCAGGTTTGCCAAAACCAACTAAATTAACTCAATTATCCCAAAGTGATACCAATACTAACAACAAGATCAATCATATAACCATGAATTGAAAACTAATATAAGCTATGAAAAAGAGTGAATGATAGAATTTCTCATTAATATTCCATAATGGCAACTCACACCAAGGGATACATATCTAACGAGAGGGGAGACACTTCCATAATGCAAACCATCCTACATAATAACTCTTCTATTCATGATATGACTCTACTAATAAGATAAAAAGATAGAAGATAGTGATATGATACCGCGGCACTCCCCCAAGCTTGGAACAAACCAAGGGGATGCCAAACCTGATGATGAATTACTCCTTTGGTGGTGGTGGTAATATTTTCTTCGTTGACGTGAGGAAATCTTCCAGCATCTTGCGAAGCGTATTATTCTCCCATTGAAGCAGGTCTACCTTCCTTCTGAAGTCTCGGTACTTATCGCAGAACTCATTAGTGACTCGTAGAGCTTTCGTTGATGTGCGGCAAGAGACTAAAGGTACTAGCCCCTGCTTGGGGTCTTGAGAATCCTCCTCCATAGGCTCCTTCCGTTTATCCTTGGTGGACACCATTGTGCTTCTAAACCTTCGAAGAGTATGTCCTGGCAGAAACAGATCGAAACAAAAACACGATATACGAACCTGGGGAGATCCGGGGGGTTATATATTACGAAGTTTCATATCAGAAGGACGGTACTAGGAGAAAACGAGTCGGAGGCGGAGTCCGGGGTGGACTCACCACCTGGTGGCGCGGCCAAGGGAGGGCCGGCGCCACAGGGTGGTGTGGGCCACCGTGGCTCCGTTTCCGTCCCTTTTTCGCTTCGTAGCTTTCCTTATTGACTGAAAACTGCAAAAATATAGTTGGATTGTATTTTCGCGGAACTTTTCTTACCGGAACTATTACCTATTTGAAAACGGACTCTGCAGGTCTCTGAATTTGTTATTTAGTGGGTTCTTCCGGAGTCACCACTTGAATATCATCGATATCTTCATCTTCATACACTTATTATTTGAGTCATAAAACCCTTCTCTTCCTTATTACACCATTATCTCCACTTCCTAGAAATTTCTTTCACACAAAACTTCACACAGTTCTCATTAGCAACATTAGTATAAGTGAAGTGATAAAACCTTTTTAGTCCAACTTCAACCGAAAACCATCAAAACATAAGCTACTGTAGCAACTCCTTCTGAAAACCCAAAAAGAATTCAAAAAGGAAATCGAATAAAGAAGCAAATGCAAGTGGCAAAATCTGTCAAAACAGACCAGCATGTAAAGTTCAATTTTTTCGAAAATCTTCTGTTGCTCAAATCAAAAAGTGCAAACCTAACGAAAGTTAAATAACAACCTGGGGCAGAAGCACAAAAAATTACAGCTCAATCCGATATACAGAGATCTCTCACGAATTTTTACGGTGAAGAACAAAAATCTGTTTTGGGACAGCAACTTCCCCAAATCTTACTTCTCTCTCATTAGAGGTTGATCTTGACACAAAAACCAAACAAAATGGATAAGGAGCGGTTATTACCGAAATAATAACTTCCAAGACTCAAAGAAACAAAAACAAACTGACAGCAAAAACAAATTGGGTTGTCTCCCAAAAAGCTCTTTCTTTATAGCCATTAAGATGGGCATGATAATTTTGAAGATGCTCACTCAAGAATATGAATTGAAGTGAAAGAGAGAATTAAAAAGAAAAAACACACACACATTTAAGTCTAACCCACTTCCTATGCAAGGGAATTTTGTAAACAAACAAGTTGTTGAAACTAGAGGCTACTTGCATAAGAAGGCAAAAGAAGTGCAACATAAAAACTTTCAGCATAAAATGAGGAAACTTGATATTATTGAGATGCACAAGAAAACTTTTCCCTCTCTCATAGTAACTTTCAGTATCAAGCATAAACTTAACAATATAGCTATCACAAGAACCATCATAGCAATAATCACTTATTCTAACAGAAAACACAGGAATACTAGTTCTCATAACACTACTATGTGAAACAATATTAGAGGTATCCTTACAGAGGATAGTGTGTCCCTCTTCTTCATACTTAGTGACAAAGTATTTCACATTTGCTATTATAGGTTCATCAACCATTTGTTCAACAGCTTCATTCGTACTTTCATTAACCATACTAGCTATCATAGAGTGTTCCTTAATCTTAACTGGGAAGGGCATTTTCTCAATATAAGGTTCAGGTAAGACATGATTAGCAGTATAAACTTCTGTATTTCTTGCAGGAACACTCTTAGCAACATCTTTATAAGGTTCATGATACTTATTCCACTTCTTTTTAGGCACTTCAATGTAGGAAGCAAAAGCCTTAAAATAAGAAGCAATAGCTTGAGAGTCTAGACCATAAGCATTTTTAATATTTTGAAAGTCATCAGTTCCCATAAAAGATTCGATGCATTCATAATCATAATTTATACCTGACTTTCTAACTTTGTCATTGTCCCAAGCTTTAGCATTATCTTGAATACGGTCCAGAAGATCCCATTTAGCTTCTTCTTCCATGCGAGTGAATGATCCAGCAGAAGAAGCATCCAATAAATCTTTATCATGAAGAGAAAGCCTTGCATAAAAGTTATTGATAATAATATTGTTGGGGAGCTCATGAATGGGACATTTGAGCATTAGTAACTTCAATCTCCCCCAATCTTGAGATGTACTCTCTCCATCAAGAGGCCAAAAGTTGTATATTTGATTTCGATCTTTATGAATCTCACTAGGAGGATAAAACTTTGAATAAAAGAGAGGAACTATTTCCTCCCATTCAAGAGCTTGACCATTCTTCAGCAGCTTATACCATTCCTCAACTCTTCCCATTCAGTGATAATGAGAATAACTTCTTCTTAACTTGATCTGTACTAATACCTACACACTTAAACAACCCGCATAATTCGTGTATAAAGAGTAAATGATCACCGGGATGGACAGTTCCATCCCCAACATAGTAGTTATCCATAAGACGATAATTAATTCTTGTAGGTATTTTGAAAGCATCATTCTCAGCAGGTGGTGTCTTATCTACTACCTTGGCAGTGGTAGTAGCATTACCAAATAAGAAACTCAGCGAATTATCCATAACAAAAACAAAGCAACTAGCAGAAGTAAACAATACTCACAGTAGAAGTTTCCTTTACTAGTTCCACTCTCCAATAGTGCTTCACTCCCCGGCAACGGCGCCAGAAAATAGTCTTGATGACCCACAAGTATAGGGGGTGTATCGCAGTATTTTCGATAAGTAAGAGTGTCGAACCCAACGAGGAGCAGAAGGTGCTGGCTAGTGGTATGGATCAGGAATTCTCTACAAATACTTACCAACGGATTTTTAGGGGTTTTTGATAAAGGAAGTAAACAAAGTACGAGTAAATAAAAGACAGTAGGAATAAATGCAGCAAGTGGCCCAATCATTTATGTATCAAAGGACAAGCCGGTTGTATTACTTAAGATGACCAAACGTTCTCGAGGACACATGGGAAGACTGTCAAGTGCTTTTGCTTCATATAGTTGATTAATCTTCTTTAGCTTGCTAAGTGTTATGTGTGTGAACCTGTGCTAATGTATCGACCTTCCTAGGACTAATACATACTTGTGATTATACCCCTTGCAAACATTCGTAAGTACAAGAAAGTAATTAAGGTTGAAGCCTAACCACAGCTTTAAATTCTAAGACCCTGACGTCCCTTGTGCAATGGTTTCCTAACGGGGGTTCAGGTTTCTGTCACTGCGGCAACCCCTACGATTAGTAGCCAAATACACAATGCATTCCCCTAGGCCCATATAGGTGAAGTGTCATGTACTCAACGTTCACATGACACCACTAGAAGAAGTACACCACAACTTAAATATCAAACTATTGAATCTTTCTCAACACAATTCCACTACTAACAACATGACTTCTCCCATGTCCTCAAGAACAAAATGAACTACTCACAAGACATCATATGGATCATGATCAGAGATGGAATAATGATGTATAACAATCTGAACATAAAAAATAATTCAACACTTCACTCAATTGCATCAACTACAAAGAGTAATCAACACCGGGAAAGTTTCCCCTATGAACTAATGCATATTCAACTCAATTGTTACAACAATATGGAGATGCTGATGAGGGTGGTGATGATGATGATGATCCCGATGAAGTCCAGCTTGATGGTGGTGTTGATGGCGACGATCTGCCCTCTCCGGGAAGGAATTCCCCCGGCAGAAATCCGTCTCGGTGTTTTTCGCCCCGCAGAGGCGGCGAAATCTTTCTATGGTCGCTCTCCGAGTCTTAGGGTTTCGGGAGGATAATATACGCCAAAGGGGAGAGCCAGAGGTGGGCCAGGGCGACCACACCACCTGGTGGCGCGGCCTAGGGTGGCCCGCGCTAGGGGGTGGTGTGGGCCCCCTGTGGCCCATCTCCACTCCTCCTTCTGGCATCCTTCGTCTTCTGGAAAAATAGGATTTTCCGTATATTTTCCCGGATTTTAGGATCTTCGCGAATTTTTCCTCCAAATAGCACCTTTTCCATCAGAAACCTGACTGCAGCGGTCCATGCTCCAAAAGTCATCAACCATGCAAAAACAGATGAAATAACATAAGTATCACCTCTCAATACGAAATATATCAATGAATAACAGTGAATTATGACATAGAATAGTGATGCAATATGGACGTATCAGCTCCCTGTATTCATTTCTCCCCTCATTGCCGGGGTACCTTTGATCTAGCTGATGCTGATTTTCCACCTGATGCACTGCATCTCTTCTCTCATGGTTCTCATACCTCGGCGTAGGTGGTGGCAACATTAACTATTGCGTATTTGCTCCGGAGAGTAGTTGCTGTCGAGGTAACTCCTACCGAGGTTGATCGTTCCGCCTGAGCATTCCCTAAACCACTTTGCTTTATCTTCCTCATCCACTCACACTGCCGAGTTGTATGACCCGCCGGGTTACTCGGATTTGGCGCGTGAAACTTGCACGGCTGATCCAGCATTTCCTCATACGTATACCTCGGCCGGTCTTTATTTTCTTGCCACTGTCTCTTTTGCTCCGGTGTCCAAGTTGTCTTGCCATCATTTCTTGGAGTCCACTGCTGCCCTCCAGTTTTCTGACACTGATTACTCCCTGGTTCGGGTTAATCTTGGTTTACAGCAGCAACTTGTTGCGAACTGTACCTGTAATCCGGTCTATCATCTCTTCTCTTACTCCGGTAGTCATTTCGCCGGGATGATCCAGCTCCGTCTTGCTGGTAGTACTCCTCAGTTGACTTGTTTGACACAAGCCGGGGTTGAGTCGAATCACCTAAAGCATACGAATCAGCAATCCGGATTGTTTCTGCCAGCGTAGTTGGCATATCCCTTTGTAACCTTTGCCACATCATGCTTGCATATCTACACCCTTGTGCAAACCAAGCTATGCCCTATGACTCAATCACGCCTTCACATGAGTTTCACACATTGCACTAGCGAGTTAGGAACTGCCGGTCTCTCTCATTTGGTCTCTGCTTGCACATTTCTAGGATCTGTGGCCTATTCGGCCTCTGATATGTGCTTGAGAAGGTACTGACGAACATTTCCTCAAAATCCAGCCAGCAGTTGATACTACTGGGTGGTAAATTGTTTAGGCATACCCTCGCTGGCCCCTCCAACATCTGAGGTACGTATCTCACTCCCATCTCAAATTTCCTATAGCAATTTTTACTGCCGTTGTGTAGTTAATCAACCAATCCTCCTGCTTAGTGCTGCCGCCATATGTTTTCGTACCTCTAGGTAACTGGAAGTTAGGTATCGGAGGCTCTTTCATGATCCGGGGCCCAAAACATGCTAGACCGGGAGGACCTTGCCCCTCAATTTGCTCCGACCTATAGAGTCGATCCAGCTTTAGCCTGGTGTCATCCGGTAGCAAGTTCCTGCTTTCCAACCTTGACGCTATCACATGAGGATCCGACCTATGGTATCCTGCATTCGCCATTTTCAAATCACCGTTGTTGTATCTGTATTGCTCTCGTTGAGCACATTTCTATTGCATACCTTGGCCGGCACTTTGCTCTTGCCGAGGTATACTCCGCTGCTGCTGTTGCGGAGGTAGGTTTTGCCCTGCACCCGCCAACTTATGTTGTCCGGGATTGCCATTTCCAGCATTTCTTGACCGGCATTGCCTTGGTCGACGTTACCTCGGCCAGCTTCACCTCGGCTAACACTTTGTAGATCCTCATTACCTTGCACTGCCTTTCCTTTCCCTTCCCTTGCCGGGTCATACGAGACTATCTGTTTGTTTCTCCTTGCCGAGGTTACCACTTCCTCTCTTCTAGGGCCATCATGAGGGGATGATGCAGCCCCAGCGGATTTCTCCGGGTTACCCACTACTGAATAAACGACCTTGGAAGCCCCAGATCTTGCCGGGTTAGCCCTGAGCAACTCCTCATTCTGTCTATTAGCGATCTGAACTAACTCGTTGACCCTCTCCTGATGTCTTTGCCGGGCTTCACCCATCAAGCCTTCTAATTTGGATGCAGCCGCATCCGCTGCCCTGAGGTTCTTTATCGGGGTGCTGTACTTCGGCAGCCCCATGGACAAAAGGTTGTATGATTCCTCAACTCTAGTCTCACCCTCTTTGTTGATTTCGCTAATGAGGTTTCTCCCTTTTACTTTCACAGCATCCACCTTATTTGCTCTTGCGTACTCGCGTAGCGTCATGTTCAACGACTGCTGAGCCGCGGCTATCTTTTTTGCACCCTCTAACATTTTCTTCCTAGTTTCCTCTAACATGGCCTGTGCCTGAGCCGGATCTACCACAGGTGCTATGGGTGTTGCCAAGCTATCTATTGACTGCTGCAGCACATTCTCTGGCCTCTCTAACGGAGGACCTCTACTTTTCCTAGGTGCCTTGGGTGTTACCTCCGGATCTAGTGCCGGGTCTTTGCTCGCGCCAGCGTCAGGCACTATCATCATCACCTCAGCGCGGTCAGGGGAGCGAGTGATACGTGCACCGTGAGCCGCGCTAAGGGGTGGCTCGCCTCCCACGACGACGTGTTGCGGGTGAATGCAAGACACATCGACACCGACGTAGATCTTATGGGCACCAAGCTTGATGAAGAGGCCATTGCGCGGTGGAGGTCGCCTGCCGAAGCTACCAGCATTGTCGCTGATGTAGTCCAGCGCTCCAAAGCGTTGAACGAGCCCAGAGACGATGCGCTCGCCGGTGCCGATGATGCTTCCCGTCCGGATCTTCACTCCTGCTAGCGCCGCTAGCCCCACGATGGGTGCCAACTGTCGTGGTGGTGTTACGGCAGATGCCATGGATAGGCTAAAGGTGGGGCCAATATGCACTAAAGGAATCTAGGGAGGGATAGTGTGGTGATTCCATACACAAATGCTTTGTATTCTCCAAGTTCACCGAGTTTACAGGTGCTCCTTGAGCTGTGTTGGGGAGAGGAGGAAGAAGAAGCTCTCTTACTCTCACCACTACTTTCACCCAATGATCAGACGAGCAGCCAGCCAGCCCCTTCTACAGAGGTCCTAACGCTCCTTACAAAGGGGAGGCTAGGTTACTAGTTAGGGAATACGTGGAGGCATATTCCTGGGAATATGCCTCTCCCAAAATAGCAAACCGACCGGGTCACCTTTTCCCTTCGTAAGCCATGCAGAGGCTACGTAACCCTTTGCGGCGCCAGCGTCAGTCGACATAGGCTACATCAACTTTGTCGGCCACGCCCTACTGGTCCTTCCCTCTGTCCGCTTCGCTCACGCTCCAGCGCATAGAGACCACCTTTTGACTAGCGGGATACCTTCCTTCTCTTGCAAGCCTGATATAACCCGGTTGAGGCCTGGTTAATCCGGCCCCGTGGGTATCTGCAAACAAGTTACAAAGAGCCTGCCGACATACGGTATACGTCGGCCGGGATGCGGTTAGGCGGACATCCTCCGAGCCGGGTTACTCTGTAAGTCGGCCTGCCTTGAGGTGACCCAGCCAGCTTGCGCTTTGACCTTGCCATACCTCGGCTAACTCGGCCTCTATACCCTGGGGTACCCTACCTGGGGGTATCCCCCCAACTAGTACGTAATAGTCATAGCTCTAATCCAGCTAAAGGTTATCATAGTTTTACCACCCATATATGATTAGTGGAGATAAGATAACCACATAATTAATTACAATAGCATGCGGCCAAAGAGCTAGATAGCTAGGAAGTTCATGAATAGCATGCGGCATTCAGGACAGCTAGATACATCGACCTTGACCGTTTTTCCAATAGTAAGTTTGGCTGCTTTCTGGAACTTGATCCACCTAGATGTAGCTGCCAAGCGCCCATCAGTCGAGTTAATGGTGTAGCATCCCTCGATTCGCAATCCTTCGCTCTGCATCGTGAAGACTATTATGCCCTTTCGTCTGGCCTGGAGTTACTTTGTGGCACTCTTAGGCAATTTCTGAGTCAAAGCAAGAGATAGACCCATAATTACTAAGAACAATGCACTGAATCATGTGAAACTTGAGAAGACATTTAGAGCAGTTTATCTTCCGCCATATACTCACAAACATAATTTGGTGCGACCTTGTGATGACACATGTGTAGGATATGGTCTGACAAGGTGCTGCCCAGGGTGATGAAGGAGGTTGTGCCGGTGCCTGTGCTGGGGCTAGTGCTGGTGCAGGAGATAGTGCCACTAATTGTAGAGGGGCTATTGCAGGAGCCAGAAGGCCCAGAACCGGTGCCGGTGCCAGCAATTTGATGCTAGATTCCTTCTAAGGGTAGCTAAGCTGACTGCATGGATGGTAGATGCAGATGATAAGTGTACAAGCAAAATGGTCTCTTATACAACAGTTACTCACAAGACAGTGATCAGAAGATATGATGAGTATACAAGCAAATTAAGTTACTACCTCCATTCTTTCTCCTTAGGTCAACAGGTGCCAGAGCAGGAACTAGGGTCAGTGCCGTTCGGGGTGCCAGCAGCTTGGTGCTGGTTACCTTCTGAGGGGTAGGCAAGGGGACTGTAGGAGTGGTCAGAGAGGCATATGAGATGTGGACAAGCAAAATGGTTTCTTATACAATAGTAACTCCTAGACAGATATGAGAGTATACAAGCGAATTAAGTTACTACCTCTATTCTTTCTCCTACTAAGGTCAACCGATGTCGTTGCGGGAACTGGGGCCGGTGCTGGTGCCGGTGCCAGCAGCTTGATGCTGGCACCCTTCTGGGTGGTACATAAGGGGAACAGACTGCATAAGTGGTCAGGGTCATATGATGAGTAAAGAAAATGGTGCAGAACAGTTAGTCGCAAGAAAATCATTAGAGGTATGATGAGTACATAATCAAATTAATTAGTACTACCTCTGTTCTTGGTCCTTCAGTCAACAGGTGTACAATGGCGTGCAAGTATCTGCACAGGCTTGCTAAAATCGAATGATACCTCGTCCCCCTGCTTCAGACCATTCTCATGGACATACTTGGACCAACCTCGGCCACCCAAATAGGTGGTGGCCATCGTCTAGGAGACATCCACATCATATAGTTGTCGCATGCCTTTAGGGCCCTCGCTATACCGAGTTAGAAACTTGTCATTTCCGAACATCTTGTTTATAATGGGGCGAGCGAAACAAGGGACAACCTTCATGAGAAAATTGATAGAGAAGAAGGCGATAGAAAAAAAAGTGAGATATAAGATCTTACATCAAGTCGGTCCAAACCACTTGGAATCCATACCTGATACCATGGGTACCCTTTGCGAAGGGTGGCCATGCACCATTTTTCATCCATCTGCCTTTGGAATGGTATACAGGGGCCCCCTTTCAATCCACAAGCTTGACAAGAGGAGGGTAGTAGAAAGGGCTGAGGAGCTGGTGCGTGGTACTGATTGAAATTAAGTGGAAAGGTTAAATTATATAAAGAGCAAGTAAATCTAATAATATAAGACAAAGCCATTTCCTGTAAAGCAAACATATTTTATTTTTGTGAACTTCTAATGAGCGTAAACATATAGTACTAGCTGATAACAATAACATGGAAAATCATAACATGTGAAATTGTGGATTTCCAAATTATACCCACTTCTTAGAGAGGTCACTTCCCACCTGGGTACTTTGTTGGTGCTTCCTCGTCGTGTAGAGGATGTCCTCCTTTGGTGCGGGCATCAGAAATCTACTAGTCTCTACAGCAGCCTTAGCCTCCGCAGCAGCACCTTCAATCTGCATAAATAGTAACAGAGCTCAACAGTTCAATATTATGTAAAGTTTAACCATGTTTTTAGAAAAAAATTATAATATGAATTATATATCCTTGGATACATCATGAAACATATATTCACAACTTATGTATATAATATCATAGTTCTTGATAGTTTTTGACTTTTTTCAAAAGTTTGGTCAAACTTTCTGTCGCTTGACTTTTCAAAAATATAGTATATGCCTAAGCATTGGGAATGAGGGAGTATAGTACATAGTACTCATACTGACTGTATGAGACAGTCTGATAGATCTAGATCTGGATTCACATAAACACGGTGCCAGAATTAATAATATCATACATATGTTTGTGAACATCTAATAAGCATGCATGACACCAAGCGGGTAATACTAAAATCTGACTACACCATGGTAATAAGAGTATTAAGAACAAATACCTTTCTCTTTAAGCTGGGCCCTCCTAGCTGGTTGGTGGCCTTGCGCTTGTCTGGTGAGTAGTGGTACTGGCCGGATCCTGTGGCATGTGGGGGTACCATCATGTTTGCCGCACCTAGAGCACCGCACGTTTGTAGGTATGTACCACCGTGCTATAGTAAATAAAGAAGAGATGGTGTCACAGAGGCTTCCACAAAAACAGGATGCAGATAGAGACAACTTTTAGCACATGGATACATCCAGGTTGCAGCCAACCACTTTTAGCGTTGGAAAGAATGGAAGAACGCAACGAATATACTGCTACATTACCTTTTTAGGCAACTTTTAAGGGAAATGACGGGACCATCCGTGTCCGTAGTGGCCGTGGGTGCCACTGATCCATTGTTCTCCATACAGAATCTGATGCAAAATCCATTGCACATTATGAGTAGCAACTAAAGGTTACAGAAGTGAAGAACACCGAAATCGAACCCGACCAAATGCCCCAATCAGAACAACGGTGACCATGCCCTGATCCGGAATCCATACGAAATCAGTACCACCTCCCCCACCCCATCCCCGTATATACTCGGAAGGTTACAGAAGGTTTAGGAACCGATAAAATGATAAGCTCAGATTTCATACTAGAAACACACACAAACACACATATACTCCGCATATACTAATATACGGAATAGTTTCCAGTTACAGTTCTGCTAACAAAGGCCTAGAAATCATAATAAGATAGCTCCATATTACAGAACTATGACAGTAGTAACCCGATCATGGGATAGCTCTACACCCCAAGAGTTTTGCAGTTGGGCTAGTGGTCATGAGACTACCCAAACGACACCAAAAGTACACCCCTGATGATCAGCAACCCTACATCAAATCCATCCAGAAGCAGTGTACCCGATTCACAACCTCAGGTATAGGCTCATCAATGAACAGGTCATTGTCATTACCATCAAAGACCTCTTCGGTCGTCTGCCTCTGCGATTAGTAGATTTACAGATACGTGTATAGAGAAACATCAAAGAGACACAACCTGAACATTTGTCGTTCTACAGATATACCTTTTCATCTGGCATAGTGGTAGTACCAGAAATGAAACCTATTTCATGCAGCTTGCGCTTTTTCTCTCCTCCCCCTTCTCCAAGTTGATCTAGATGCTCAGGAGCTGCCTCTGTCAGTTGATCTAGTTGATCCACATCTGCTTCCCCTACTTGATCTTGATGATAAAGATGTGCTTCACCTAGTTCATATGGAGGATCATATGGTTCACCATGAAATACCCATCAAACATATGTGCTTAGCATCCCAAATGTAAAAATATGGTCTTCCACTATACTTTGAGGCAACACCCTATGATTCGGACACAACCGGCAGGGACAGTGTACTTTTGAGTTGTCACAATGAGCTCTAACAAATCCAACAAATTGTAGAACATCAAGGATACGTTTAGCGCTGTCTAATGGAGCAATCTCTATCCAAAATCTGCCCATCTATTTAATTATGACATACAAGGTTGGTTATTATTAAAATAAAAGCAGGAAACATATAGATGGAGTACAAAAACTATATATGTCTATGCGTTTTAGCAAACATATTGACAGCAAAATACGCTGAAGGTATTTAGGAACATAGATCCAGCGTAGAATAAACTATGACCATACAGATTGAGGACAAATTAAACTATGTATTTGAAAGGGCAATAAGATGCCAACCAGATCGAGCTAGAGAGAGAAGGACTACCATGAGATCAACGTGCCCACCGGTGCGTCTCAAGAAGACCAACGGGTAGGGAAAGCTTCTTCGTGCATGTTGGTGATGAGGAGCGGCCATAAGCACGTCTGTTTTGTGGGGAAGGGAGTGAGGGCCTAGGTGACGGACGGTGGAAGTTAATACACAGCGCAAAGATGTGCGGAGGGATAACTTTGGAAATTCTGACCTACCCTGCTTTGGACACTACCATATACGTGGCCCACCTGCCAATCACCATAGATCAAAATTGATCCAAAACTTGTCAAAATACAAGTTTATGTTTTACCATGGAAACTAATGCACATAGCATTGCACTTTGCGAACGAATTGCTTTATGTCAAAAAGTTATTTAATTTCAGCATCTTCAGCTAGGAAGCTTGGAAACTCATGAAAGTAGGGCATTATCCATCAAATCTAGAATCTCCTTTGTAAACAATTGCTTGAAATGTCAAGATGCACCGATCTACCAAATATGGATACGTTTGTAAGCTTGGTTGGCAAAGATGCTTCAATGTACGGAGTAGTACAAAACATGAAAAAGGTACAAAAACTATGGTTGTGACCTTGCTCCTCTTGTTTGAAAGCCTTGAATTAATGTTCATTAATTTTGGCAGATGTCTATAAACTTATTAAATGCTGGAAAGCATACAGGCATGTGGGTCTATCTGACGGGGACAACATCCCATGTGGGAGTAGCATACCTTAGAAGCTTAAACTTCAAAATTCTGGCAGAGCGCCGAAATATCCTGCCCACCCATTGAAACATCCCGCCCATCCATTCAAACATCCAGCCCCAAAAATTCTTTTATTGCACAAATTTAGCCTGGAAGCTTGAAATGACGTTATACATTGTGTGAAAAAGGGGGCGTGGCATTTTGAGCCATCATCTTTGTAGTTGCTTCACAACAAAACACATTGTTGTTACTTGGAAATTCGAAAACAAACTTCAAATTTGGAAGCAGACATATTGGTTGATTTGCAAAGATGCACCGATCTACCAAATACGGACACGTCATCATAAATTATTTCCATGACCTTGGTCACCTTTTTTTTGGACGATGGTCATCTTCTTGAAAGCCTTAAATTGTTCGAAAATTTTAGCAAATGCCTAGAAACTCGTTTAAATGCTGGGAAGCAACTCTTGATGGCGTGTGGGCCTAGATAGTGACAGCTCGTCTGAGAGGCCTCACGCCGGAGTAGCGTATGCTAGAAGCTTCGACCTCAAAATTTGGTACGGTGCCCCAACACCGCACCCATCCATTAAAATATCCCGCGCATCCATTCAAACATGCTTCACCTCTTTCTAGAATGCAAAATTCCTCTTCTATCCCTGCTCCGGAAACAAGAATCCGAGGGAGCACTGCAATAACAGAGGGATATAGGTGGTAAATTTGTATTCTCCCAAGTGCATCACCCCATCGATGTTTCCCATCCCTTCTTCAATATATACCTGCCCGCCCACTCCGAACATTATTGAAAATTCCTGAAAACCTAATCCCTAGCTAAAACCTTAAAACCCAAATAAACCCTAAACCCCTATACCCCAAAACTTGACCAACAAGTAGCATGCACTTATAGATCAAAATTTGAGATACTTTCGTTAAATTGGGTGACGCCATTCTATTTGATGAATATAAGCATAAATCCTGAGCATTATCGAAAATTCCATAAACCCTAAAACCCTCAGCTCAAAAACCCTAACCAAGCAGGTGTGTCATGCACTGACAAATCAAAATGTGAGATACTTTCATTAAATCATGTAACGCCATTCTATTAGAAGAATATAAGCATAAATCCTGAGCATTACCAAAAATTCTCTGAACCCTAAACTGGAAACAACCCATAAAACTAAACTGTAAAACCCTAAACCCTCGACCTATAAACCCTAACCAAGCAGGTACCATGCACTTATATATCAAAATTTCAGATACTTTCATTAAATTGCGGTAACGCCATTCTATGCCACGAATATAAGCATAAAGCTTGAACATTATTTAAAATTCCTGAAACCCTAAA
Source organism: Avena eriantha (assembly GCA_910589775.1). Lineage (NCBI taxonomy): Eukaryota > Viridiplantae > Streptophyta > Magnoliopsida > Poales > Poaceae > Avena > Avena eriantha. The sequence continues at coordinate 322,037,423 of OU342740.1, read as the reverse complement.
ATGTAAACACTAAACCCTAAATCCTTACCAAACACGTAGCATGCACTTATCGATCAAAAAATTGATATATTTTCATTAAACTGGTAACTCCATTCTATTCGATGAATATAAGGATAAATCTTGAGCATTATCGAAAATACCCTAAACCCTAAATAACCCCTAATAAAACCTAAACCTAAAACCCCAAACCCTCAACCCATAAACCCTAACCAATCAGGTGTCATGCACTTATAGATCAAATTTTGAGATACTTTCAATGAGTTAGATAACGCCATATTCTATTCGACGAATATAAGAATAAAGCTTGAGTATTATTGAAAATTCGATAAACCCCCTAAACCCTATTCAGTCCATAAAACCTAAACCGTAAAACCCTAAACCCTCGACCCATATAAACCCTAACCAAGCAGGTACCGTGGACTTATAGATCAAAATCCGAGATTCGATCTTTCATTAAATTGCGGTATCGCCATTCTATTCCACGAATATAACAATAAAGTTTGAACATTATTGAAAATGCCCTAAACCCTAAAACCCTAAACTATCAACCCCGCCTAAACGACATTGGCAAATGAGGTATCACATGCACTTGTAGATCAAAATTTCAGATAAACTTTCCTCAAATTGTGCTAACGCTATTCAATTCCATGAATATAAGCATATATAAAGAAGCTTGAACATTATCGAAAATTCCCAAAAAACCTAAACCCTAAACACCTAAACCCATAAAACAATCAACCCTAAACCCTCATCCCCTCAACCCCTTACCAAGCAGGTATGATGCACTTATAGATCAAAATCCGAGATACTTTCATTAAATTGCGATAACACCAGTCTATTCCATGAATATATATAAGCATATATATACATATAAGCTTGAACATTATTATTGAATCTTCATAAACCCTAAAACCTAGAAAACCCTAAACCCTAAATACCAACCTTAAACTCCTAAGCCCTAAACCCTAAAATCCTAAATCATATACCATAAACCCTAAACCCATAAACCCTCAACCCAAAAAACACGAACCCTAAACCCATAAACCCTCAACCCAAAAAAACACGAACCCTAAACCCAGTCTATATATATCTTGTGTGGAAACTAGGGCAATGGGATTTTGAGCCATACTTATTTGTAGTTTCTTCATGACAAAAGCCATTGTCGTTGCTTGAAAAATTGAAAATAACTTCAAATTCAGAAGCTTGCTTTGTAAATAATATTTTAAATGCCAATAATACAGACCAATCTACCAAATACAAACATGTTGTGATAAACTATAGCAAAGATATGGCCATGACCTTGGTCACCTGTTTTGAAAGCCAAGCAAATTCATACATGGTACGCCATATATCGTATGAAAAAATTAAAGCCATTATTATTGATTGGAGCTTTGAAAATAACTCCAAACATGTAAGTTCTTTTTATAAACAAAGTTGAAATACCAATATGCACCAATCTACCAAACATGGTTACATTATCATAAAGTATGGTAATACATATGGTCTTGACATTGGTCATCTAGTTTTTGAAAGCCATGAATGTTCAAACATGGCACGCCATATTGTGAAACGCGTTCTTCAAGAGTTATCAAATTTTATATATTTTCATGGCGATTAGCCAATGCACACAGTGAGACACCAATGGAGAACGAATGGTTGTATTTTGTTTTATATTTCGTTTCTTTATTTTTTTTTAAAACTGGCCCAAATTTGGTGTCATTACTATTCATATCAAAAAGTTGAAATATGGCAAAACTCTCGGTGGTTCTCCAATATTTGGCTAATTCGGTACCTTTAAACTATTTTTAAAAAGTCAAGAGCAAGCTATATCACGCACTTTGTAGTTCGTAAATAGAGATACTTACTTTCAATTGTCAAAAAGTTATTTAATTTCAGCATCTTCACCTAGGAAGCTTGGAAACCTAGGAAAGTAGGGCATTATCCATCAGATCTGGAATCTCCTTTGTAAACAATTGCTTGAAATGCCAAGATGCACCGATCTACCAAATATGGACACGTTTCTAAGCTTGGTTGGCGAAGATGCTTCAATGTACGGAGTAGTACAAAACATGAAAAAGGTACAGAAACTATGGCTATGACCTTGCTCCTCTTGTTTGAAAGCCTTGAATTAATGTTCATTAATTTCAGTAGATGTCTAGAAACTGATTAAATGCTGGAAAGCATACAGGCATGTGGGTCTATCTGACGGGGACAACATCCCAAGTGGGAGTAGCGTACCTTAGAAGCTTCAACTTCAAAATTTTGGCAGAGCGTCGAAATATCCCGCCCACCCATTCAAACATCCAGCCCCAAAAATTATTTTATTGCACAAATTTAGCCTGGAAGCTTGAAAGGGCGTTATACATTATGTGAAAAAGGGGACGGTGGCATTTTAAGCCATCATCTTTGTAGTTGCTTCAAAACAAAACACATTGTTGTTACTTGGAAATTCGACAACAAACTTCAAATTTGGAAGCAGACATATTGGTTGATTTGTAAAGATGCACCGATTTACCAAATACGGATACGTCATCATAAACTATTTCCATGATCTTGGTCACCTTTTTTTGGAACATGGTCATCTTCTTGAAAGCCTTAAATTGTTCGAAAATTTCAGCAAATGCCTAGAAACTCGTTTAAATGCTGGGAAGCAACTCTCGCTAGCGTGTGGGCCTAGACGGTGACAGCGTGTCTGAGAGGCCCCACACTGGAGTAGTGTATGCTAGACGCTTCGACCTCAAAATTTGGTACGGCGCCCAAACATCGCACCCATCCATTAAAATATCCCACGCATCCATTCAAACATGCTTCACCTCTTTCTAGAATGCAAAATTCCTCTTTTATCCCAGCTCCGGAAACAAGAATCTGAGTGTGCACTGCAATAACAGAGGGATATAGGTGGTAAATTTGCATTCTCCCAAGTGCATCACCCCATCGATAGCCCTTCTTCAATATTTACCTGCCCTCCCACTCCGATCTACACTGACTTTTTAGACCCACTATGCAAGTGACCCACATGTCACTGAGCCAGAATTATGGGAAGTAGAGATTCCCATCGCTTGTTGTTCAAAATTTGAACATTTTTCACTGAACCGAGATAAAATCGTTGAAATCATCCAACCTGGCTTATACTATCATTCCACTATGTTAGAGTAAAAGCTAAAAAACAAAGTCAAAAACACGTTAGTAGCTTTATAAGCCAAAAATCCAAAGCCAGCATTAGAGCCCAACCAAACAGCACCTAAATCTCAAGGAACTCTTCCTGTTTCTCCCTTGTTTTAGTACTTGGGTACCTTTAATTTTATTTAACAAAATATATGACCAAGCAGGGTATCATTGATTTGTAGATCAATTTTTGAGATACTTTCATTAAATTGCGGTAACGCCATTCTGTTCCACAAATATATATAACCATAAAGTTTGAAAATAATATTGAGAATTCACAGAATCCTAAACCATAAAATCTAAACCCCTAAAACCTGACCAAGTAGGTATCGTGCAACTATAGATCAAGAATTGAGATACTTTCGTTAAATTGAGTGACACCATTCTATTCCATGAATATAAGCATAAAGCTTGAACATTATTGAAAATTCTAGAAAACCTAAACCCCTAAAACCCAAATCCTAAACCCCTAAACCCTATAACCCTAAATCCTCACTAAGCACGTAGCATGGACTTATTGATCAAAATTTAAGATAATTTCATTAAATTGGGTAACACCATTCTATTTGACGAATATAAGCATAAATCCTAAGTAATATCAAAAAATACCTAAACCCTAAAAAACCCCTAAAACTTAAACCATAACCAAGCAGGTGCCATGCACACATTGATCAAAATTTGAGATACTTTCATTAAATCAACTAACACCCATTCTGTTCTACGAGTATAAGCATAAATCTTGAGCATTATTGGAAATTCGCTAAACCCTAAACAACCCATAAAACTAAACCGTAAAAACCTATAACCCTAAACCCTCGACCCATAAACCCTAACCAAAGAAGGTATCGTGCACTTATACATCAAAATTTGAGATACTTTCAATAAATTGATGTAATGCCATTCTATTCCACGAATATAAGCATAAAGCAACTTGAACAATATTGAAAATTCCTAAAACCCCAAACCCTAAATCCCTAAAACCTGAAACCCTAAACCCTTACCAAGCATGTAGCGTGCACTTATAGATCAAAATTTGATATACTTTCGTTTAATTTGGTAACGCCATTTAATTCGACGAATATAAGCATAAATCTTGAGCATTATCGAAAATTCCCTAAACCCTAAACAACCCCTAAAACCTAAACCCTAAAACGCCAAACCCTCAACCATAAACATTAACCAAGCAGGTATCATGCACTTTATAGATCAATATTTGAGATACTTTCAATAAATTAGGTAACATCATTCAATTAGACGAATATAACAATAAAACTTCAGCATTATTCTAAATTCACTAAACTCTAAACCCTTTACAATCATAAAACCAAAACTGTAAAACCCTAAAACCCATGACACAAAAACCCTAACCAAGTAGGTATCAACATTTGTGCTACTTTCATTAAAGGAGGTAATGCCATTCTATTCGACGAATATAAGCATAAATCTTTGAGCATTATTGAAAAATCGCTAGTCCCTAAACCCTAAACAACCCATAAAACCTAAACTGTAAAACCTAAATCATCGACCCATAAACCCTAAACCAAGCAGGTACCGTGCAGTTATAGATCAAAATTTGGGATACTTTTGTTAAATTGCGGTAACGCCATTCTGTTACATGAATATAAGCATAAAGCTTGAACATTTTTGAAAATCGAAAACCCTTAACCGTAAACGCTGATAACCTCCTAACCCTATAACCATAACTTCCTAACCCTAGAACCCTAAACCCTTACCAAGGAGGTATACTGCACTTATAGATCAAATTTCGAAATACTTTTATTAAATTGCGATAACGCCATTCTATTACACGAATATAACCATATATATAAAGCTTGATCATTTTTATTGAAAATTCCCTAAACCCTAAAACCTAAACAATCATAAACCCTAAAACCCTGAACAACCCTAAACCCTAAATCATGAACCCTAAACCAATAAACCCTAAAAGCCTAAACCATAAAACATGAACCCTTAAACCCTCAACCCAAAATAAAACACCGAACCCTAAACTTAACCCTAGGCTATATATAGTTTGAGTGAAAACCGGGATAGTGGGATTTTAAGCCATGTTTTGTAGTAGCTTCATGACTAAAGCCATTGTTGTGCCTTAGAAAATTGAAATAACTTCCAATTCAGAAGATTCCTTTGTAAATAATATTTTAAATGCCAATACACACCAACTAGCAAATATGGATAGGTTATTATAAACTATAGAAAAGATATGGCCATGACCTTGGTCATCTGGTTTGAAAGCCATGTATATTCTTACATGGTACTCCATATATTGTGATACAAGTTTTTCTCAGAAGTTATCAGATTTCAAGATTATATTTTTCCATGGAAACTAGCTAGTGCACATAGTGAGACACGAAGAGAGAAAATAATGCATGCATTTCTTTTTATATTTTGTTTGTTTATATTTTTTAAATGGCCAAAATTAGGTGTCATTACTATTCATATCAAAAAGTTGAATTTTGCGAAACTCTCGGTGGTTCTCCAATATTTGACTACTTGATATCTTTGAATTATTTTTAAAAGTCAAGAGTAAGGTATATCACACTTCTAGTTCGAAATTAGACATACTTACTTTAGATTGTCAAAAAGTCATTTTATTGCATACATTTAGCTAGAAACTTTGGAAATTCATGAAAGTTGGGCATTGTCCATCAAATCTAGAATCTTATTTTGAAATGCCAAGATGCAGCTATCTACCAGATCCGGACACGCTATTATAAACTATCACAGAGATATGGCCGTGACCTTGGTCATCTTGTATGAAAGCCTTCAAAATATATTGTTTATCAATTTTGGCAAAGGTGTGAAAACTCATTTATTTTTTGGTAAGCATATTGTCGCTGGTATGTGGGTCTAGACAGGGCCAACACGTGAGATCGGCCGCATCAGAGTAGCGTACATCGGAAGGTTCAACCTAAAAATTTCTACATGGCGCTGAAACATCCCGCGCACATCTATTCAAATATCCTACGTATCTATTCAAAAAACCCGCCCCGATTTTTGCAAATGAAAAATTCCTCTTCTATCCTTGCTCCGGAAACAAGGATCATGGGAGTACAACAATAATAGAGGGGTATAGGTGGTAAATGTGCGATATCCCACCTACATCCCCCCATCGCCTCTTCCCTGCCCACATCCCTCCAACCTTGACCTTCCTCCAGCTGCTTCACCATCGGCCCTCTCTTCCACACCGGAGCTCTTCCACTGCATGCGCTCTTCACCAGAACTATTTCACCGACTCCCTCGCTACACCGGATCTGCTTTGCCAACGTCATCATCTACCCTATCAGGGCCGCTTCACTAAATCATTCGTTGCTGACCCTGAAATGCCGAGCCGCCGCCCACGCCGCCCTCTTGCCCGTCCCACCCATCCTCGCCGCACAGAGGTAATTTATCTTGTCTATTTGCTATATTTTTAGTACTCGTAAGCTACGAAATCATTAGGATGTTGCTCAATATCCTGGATGCTATTGCCATTTCGTTTGCACCCTTCAGCTTGTAGGTCCTATCCACATCATTAGTTTCTCTCTTTTATTCCGTTTCTTACATTCTCACGCTATCGATTTAATCCTCCAACACCAACTCATAGATTCTATTCTTTCTGAGCGCTCGCACGGGTCATGCAAACAGCTCATAGGGGATCCAACACTGACAATCTAACGCCCAACAAGGCTAAATCGTGAGGTTTCCTTGTGTTACTTAGGCCAGTTTCTTGTCATGTTAATTAGTTGTATAACCTACATGCCTAATAAGTTAATAAGTCATTCTACCTAAGAACTTGCCATGACACTTGCATTTATGTCCCATTGTGAACATATGTGCGAATGCTTAATTCAGAAAATGTCCATCTAGTTTGGATGATATATTTGGTCATTTTTAATGCTATATATTGGTGTTTTCACCTGCTTTCATCCTTGCAAACCAGCTATCTAGTTTGAAACATACATTTGGTAATTTTTAATGCTATGTTTTTGGTGTTTTCAAGAGTTTTCATCCTTCCAAACCAACCAACTTGGTTTCAAATGTCATGCAGAGAAATGACAATCGAGTACAAGGACCAGAGTTCCAACTGCTCTACTCAGATTCTTCTGGCAGATTGACCAGGAGTCGCACCCACTCGAGAAGGAGCTACTGTCAGCCTGAACGTGCTACTATAAGTTCATACTTACTTTAAATGATCTCTACTTTATATAATAATACTTGTTTTCCTTGTTGTTTGTTTTAACCTCTTTCACCATATTTTAGCAGACTGCAGTTAAAACCTTGTAGGAGTCCTTGGAAGGCAGGACTGAAAGTTGTGATCCCTCATGCCATTCATCCTCCCATTGCATTTCTGAAGCAAACAACTTTCTTAACAGTCCACCTAGAACAACTCATGTAGGTGATAAATATATAAATGATGTATTGCATGCAAAACGAAAGGGTGTAGATGCTCTTAGATCCGTAGCTGAAATGTTGAAGAAGAGGACAGATGATACATTGAAGCAAATCGCCATGTACCGATCTCTTATTGATGGTACTGACACGTTGTAATCTGCCTAAATTACGATCTTGTTGTATAACCTGTTGTAACAAACTTTTATTGTTGTGTAATAATTAGTTTTACTTTCTACGTGTTTATTAATCGATGTCTTGATATTCACCTGTTCTGCAAAAAGTAGGCGCTAGCAAAAAAGGCCGAAGCAGTAACAGGTTTGAGCAGTAGCATGCTGAACATTGAAACAACATGAGCATGGACGGCCCAAAACGACCAGAACAGTAAAAGGTCAGAATAGTAAAAGTCCAGAACAGTAAAAGGCCAAAACACTAGAAGGCCAGAACAGTAGAAGGATAGAACAGTAGAAGGCCAGAACTGTAAATGGCCAGTACAGTAAATGGCCAGTATAGTAAAAGGCTAGTACAGTAAAAGGGCAGTATAGTAGAAGGACTAAACAGTAAAAGGCCATAGCAGTAAAAGGCCAAAACAATAAAAGGCCAGAACATTAAGAGGCCAGAACATCAAAAGGCTCGAATAGTAAAAGGCCAGAACAGTAAAAGGACAAAACAGTAAGAGGCCAGAACATCAAAAGGCTCGAACAGTAAAAGGTCAGAACAATAAAAGGCCAGAACAGTAAAATGCAAGAACCACAAAACGTATCAATAGTAAAAGGCCAGTACGGTGGTAGGCCAGTACAATAATAGGCCGAATAGTGTTGGCCTGAACAGGCGAAAGCCCAAACACTAAAGGGCCTAAATAGTAACGGGTCAAAATTCCTAAAAGGCTGGAACAATAACAGGACTGAACAGTAAAAGGCTAGATTGGCAATAGGCTTGAATAGTGTTGGGCCGTATTTGTGCATGCCTCAAGTGGCAACACAGCGTTGGACCAACATGGGCCATCTGTAGGCCGAAACAGAATCGGTCCTGAAAGTTCGCGAGCCGCTGCTGGCTGCATTTTTTGGCCCATTTCAAACAGTGCAGGACAAAACAGTAACGGACCATCTTCTTATTGGGCTCCCCTGATGAGCCGTCCCAGTTAGTATTTAGCAGGCCTTGGCTGGGCCTGGCTTCTGCCACAGTTTCTATGACTGTTAACGGCGGTAATCGGCCGCTAATGGCAGCTGCCACATGGTAGTTTGCATGACGTCAACTGTCAGCGCGGCTGGCAAACAGATCTACAACGGAACAAGTTTTCATGGTAGAAGGGTGCGATCCACCACGGTCGAAAAAAAATCATGGTTAATTCATTTGTGACGAGGCTTTTACCACGAAGGCCATCCATCGCGGAAGACGCTTTGGCCACGAAAAACGGGCCTTCAACCACGAAAATCGTCCGTTGTAAAAGCCAACTTTTGTTTTAGTGTACATTGTGTGGATCCTAAACTCATTCCAGCGCATCTCAACATTTGGATCTAAAGAGGCTTCTTCAGAATTTCTTTTTTGGTTGAGAAACCAAATGAACTTTCGGATCCTTTAGGGCGGTCGAGTGAGCATGATCATCACAATGATAAGGATGATGATGTTAATAAGGAGAACAAGGAAAGTTCGAATATGGAGGAAGATTTTATCACTAAAAAATATGGAAACAATTCCAACAATCAGTTTGCCGGGGGAGTTGATACTTCAAGCGGTGGAGGAAAATAGTAGTGATGCCTATGGATCCATTATTTCATGTGGGGGCTTTTGCTATATTTAATCACAAGGTACCTAATTCTCACAATGATGTTTTTTCTAAAAAGCTTGATACATGTTGTGCGTCTAATTCTTTGACGGTTATCAATGATTTGTATCATAATCAGGAACTTGGGTTACCTCTCATCGTGCCTCTACGCATAGTTGCGGCTGAGAAACATGTGCACACTGCTTCTCCTATACTTGAATATGGCATCGCACGTGATGGGGATATGATCATCTTAGAGAATACGGCAAAGGAGTACCGAGACTCGCTCGAGCATTGGAGAAGTACCAACTAGTGATGAGAGGATGATCTTACAGAATGATCAATTTTTCGTGCTAGGTAGCCCGACGAAGGAGGATCTTCATAGGGGTGTTTCAAATGATGGTTGTGCATCTCCCAACACCTGGGAGACTACATTCCCTATGTCCCCTATTCACAAATTCGGGGGATCAGTGCTGATTCTAACACAGGAGAATGATAAAAGGAGTTCTGTAGTGAGATCACCTCCAACGCTGGATGAGGTAATTGCTTTTGGAGGTATCCCTTTATCTATGGTGAATTCTATTTGGTCGAGCGACCAAATTTTATCCCAACCTAATGCTGATGCTACACAGTTGGAGCGGGCAGCAGAGTTGGTCAGGCGTCGCAACAGGGAACAAGGTACTCTTTCAAATTCTAAAGTTTCAATTTTGTCTTTATTAAATGATCAAATTATTGAGAGGGCAAAGTATATAGGGGTTTCGTTAGAGGAAACATCTGAAAAAAGGAATGTAGCAGCCAAATTAATAAAAGACAATGAATTTTGTAGAACTTTAACTATGCTAGAGCACAACACAAATCAAAATCTCCAAGAGTGTACACCAGCTAATCTTTTTTTTTCAAAAGTATCTAATCTTTGTGAAGATATTGCTGCTAAAGAGATGGATTCTCTTGAGTGCGGTCATGATGCGGGAGACCTTGAGGTTAAAAAATCCCGCAGGTACAAAATAAAACAGTACGATACTACTACTGTTCGGAGAGGTACTAGAGTGAGGATTAAAAATACTTTTTAATGTCAGGCTTGAGAGGTTTAATATGGAAGAATGATGGGTTTAGAGATCCTGGTAAGCATATTTTCACTTTTGAAGCAATCAAGGAACATAGGCAAGATTTTATCGCCTTGTTAGAAACTAGGAGATCAAATTTCACAGTTCCTTTTCTTCAGCATTTGACACCTGGGGTGGACTTTGCATGGTTCTGCTTACCTCCCCATGGTCGCTCTGGTGGTATACTCGTAGGTATAAATACTTTAACTTTGCAAGTTACTAAGGTAGATACGGGTGACTACTACGTCAAAATGTATATGAAGTGTCGTAGTGATGGGTTTGAATGGCTTTTGTCCCAGTTTATGGTGCGGCTCAGGACCGTCACAAGCATGAGTTCCTGGCTGAACTAGTTCAGATATGTGAAAATCAAACAATCCCTTTGTTAGTGGGTGGTGATTTTAAAAATTTATATAAATGGGAGGAAAAGAATAATGACACATTTAACTCTAGATGGCCATTGTTTTTAACACAATTATTGAAAGTCTAAACCTATGAGAGATTGCTCTCTCAGGTAGACAATTCACTTGGGCTAATCGTAGAGAAACACGGACTTATGAAAAACTTGATCGAATCTTGTCCAGTGTTAAATGGGAACAAAAATTTCCTTTGGTCAGATCACACACCTCTCTTGATTGACTTAGGGTTTAGAGCACATCTTGGCAATAACCCGAGATTTTCATTTGAACTATCGTGGTTACAACAAGATGGTTTCTTTGATATGGTGGTTGCTGAATGGTTAGCTATAACACATGGTGTTACACCAATTTAGAGATGGCAAAACAAAATTAGGCATTTGCGGCGCTTTCTTCGTGGTTGGGCTAAGAACCGGAGTGGTAAATATAAGAAAGAAAAAGATCGGCTATTAGCTATTATTTATAGACTTGATATCAAGGCTGAGACAAGTGTTCTGTTGGAAGCCAACAGAAATGAACTCAGATCAGCAAACGATAAAGTATCAAAGCTGAAAAGAGAGGAAGAGACCAAGTGGGCTCAACGGACTAAAGTCAAGCATATTCAGGAAGGGGGAAATAACACTAAGTATTTCCACTTAATTACTAGTGGTAAACACCAAAAGAAGATCTTCGAATTAGAGAAGAATGAAGGCACTATCGTGGGGGCGATGTCTATGGACACTTCTATTCTTGTAGATAGTGTTGGGCCTCCAAGTGCAGATGTTTGTAGAATAGCAGCAAGTTTCCCTTAAGTGGATCACCCAAGGTTTATCAAACTCAGGGAGGAAGTGGTCAAAGGTATCCCTCTCAAGCAACCTTGCAATCAAGATACAAGAAGTCTCTTGTGTCCCAAACACACCCAATACACTTGCCAGGTGCATAGGTGCACTAGTTCATCAAAGAGATAGTGAAATACAAGTAATATGGATGATTATAAGTGGTAATTGCAATCTGAAATAAGAGTGGCAGCAAGCAAAAAATATAACAGGGCTGATTGTAAACGATGTTTCAATGCTTAGAAACAAGGCCTAGGGATCATACTTTCACTAGTGGACACTCTCATATAAATATCTTCTCTTCATTATGCTACCCTGAACTACTCTCAGGTTGGACGATGTAGGGCTATAGAAGCACACCTTAAATTTCGCATTCCCCATCTAGATAACCCCTCACTGTCACCTTGAGCACTAGATGGTTCCAACAAACACCACAATCTCATAGAGACATCCAACTCAAATTATACTCATGATAAGTATTTATGTAGCCTTAGCCAAAGTTCCACACGGTGTGCACACTACCAACTTCACATACATGGGGATAAGTAGAGATTAATTAAAGCACTTGAGTAGCAGAATAGATCTATAGATTACAAAGCTCATGATCTCATAAGATCACGCATAGAGAGAGATGAACACATAGCTACTGGTAGAGCCCTTAGCCTCAAGAGAGAACTACTCCCTCTTCATCATGGGAGTCAGCAACGGTGATGGAGATGGCGGTGGAGTCGATGGATATGGCTCCGGGGGAACTTCCCCGTCCCGGCAGGGTGCCGGAACAGAGACTTATGTCCCCCAAATCTCCTCTTCGGTGGCGGCGGCGCTGACGAACTTTTTGTGGAAATCTGATATTGTCTTTAGGGTTTTTGTCCCGGGAGGCTTTTATAGGCGAAAGGGCAAGGTCAGTGGAGGCCCCAGGGGCCCACACCACCTGGTGGTGCGGCCAGGGGGTACCCGCGTCACCATAGGGTGTGGCCAACCCTTGGCCCTCCTTCGGATGCCCTCCAGACTCCATGTTCCTTCTGGTAAAATATTGACTTTGGCTTTTGCCCCGTCCAATTCCGAGAATATTTCCTTACTAGATTTTTTGAAACCAAAAACAGCAGAAAACAGGCAACTGGCACTATGGCATCCTGTTAATAGGTTAGTTCCAGAAAATGTATAAAAATACCTCAAAGTGTGAACAAAACATAAGAAAGTAGATACAACACAAGCATGGAGCATAACAATTATAGATACATTTATGACGTATCAGTTACGCGGCATGACTCTTCCAAATCCGTGATTTCTTTCCCTGTTTTGTTAAGATTCTTTTCTTGGACGACATTTGGTGTTTCTCACGAGTTTTACCGACCTCTGATCCCCCCTTATATACTGCCATTGTCTCTCTCTAATCACAATCTCTAGAAACTAACCTAGCAATGCGTTATCCCGCCCCAGGCCATGGGAAACCCATGGGGCTCATTTCTCCTTCCAGGGGCCGCTCTATCAGTCTGTCCATGGAGGACAATGACGAGGAGGTGGAGAGGTTTAGCCCGAAGTACAAGGAGTACATCGATCCAAGCTACTTCAACAATGATTTCGATGGTGATGATGGCGTAGTTGACGTCTACATCCGCCATGACATCTACGATCCACCGGAGATCAATTTGGGGGCGATGAAGAAAGCTCAACAAGAGAGAGTAACATGTAACAGGGCTGATTGTAAACGGTGTTTCAATGCTTAGAAAAAAGGCCTAGCACACCTTTGGACACTCTCATATTTTCACTAGTGGACACTCTCATATAAATATCTTCTCTTCATTATGCTACCCTGAACTACTCTCTGGTTGGACGATGTAGGGCTATAACAGCACACCTTAAAGTTCGCATTCCCCATCTAGATAAACCCTCACTATCACTTTGAGCGCTAGATGGTTCCAACAAACACCACAATCTCATAGAGACATCCAACTCAAATTATACTCATGATAAGTATTTCTGTAACCTTAGCGTAAGTGCCACACGGTGTGCACACTGTCAATTTAACACACGTGGGGATAAGCAGAGATTAATTAAAGCACTTGAGTAGTTGAATAGATCTACTTATTCAACTAGATTACAAAGCTCATGATCTCAATAAGATCACGCATAGAGAGACATGAACACATAGCTACCGGTAGAGCCCTTAGCCTCGAGAGAGAACTACTCCCTCCTTATCATGTGAGTTAGTGACGATGATGGAGATGGCGATGGAGTCGATGAAGATGGCTCCGGGGGCACTTCCCCGTCCTGGCAGGGTGCCGGAATAGAGACTTATGTCCCCCGAATCTCCTCTTCGATGGTGGCGGCGCTACAGAACTTTTCATGGAATTCTGATCTCCCTCCTAGGGTTTTCGTCTCGAGGGGGGGTTATATGGGCGAAGAGGCAAGGTCGGTGGCTGCCCGAGGGGCCCACACCTGGGCCTAGCGCTCCCAGGGGCCGCGCCACCCTATGGTGTGGCCTCCTCGTGGCTCTCCTCCGTCTCTACTTGGACTTCCGTGTCGTGTCGGGAAAAATAGGAACTTCAGCTTTTGTTTCGTCCAATTTTGAGAATATATTTCTTTACTAGCTTTTCTGAAACCAAAAACAGCAGAAAACAGGCAACTGGCACTATGGCATCTTGTCAATAGGTTAGTTCCAGAAAATGTATAAATATGCCTCAAAGTGTAGACAAAACATAAGATAGTTGATACAAAACAAGCATGGAGCATCAAAATTTATAGATACGTTTATGATGTATGAAGCATCCCCAAGCTTAACTCCTGCTCATCCTCGAGTAGGTAAGTGATAAAAAGAATAATTTTTTAGGTGACATGCACCATCACAATATTGAACAAGGTATTGTAAAACATTGATAGCTAGAATCAAAGTACTCTAAACATGAGCATGAAATATAGAGTTCTAACATTACGACATAGCAACTATGTTGTAACATGAAAAGGTACAAACAAAAGATCAAGAATAACAATCCATTGAAATACGTTTGTTTATTTCACATATAGAAAACATAATAACAGTGGTATTCAGCTTGTCCCTCATGGTATAGCAAAACATAAATGCATAGGAAACCTTCAAAGTTCATAAGGGTGACTAGATACAAATAATTTAAGAACAAGCAATATCAAAGTTATGAATCAATCAATAAGTTTTGGGATAAGGCACATTGAACTAAGAATGACAACTATGCTCTCTTAATTGGTGCATAAAGATAGAAGATGGAGACTCAACATAAAAAAGATAAAAGAAAGCCCTTCACAGAAGGAAGCAGGGATTTCAAGTTTCATAAAGAGCTTCAAAAAATTATGGTACTTACTAGCTTTGAGATCTCATTGCCCCTATCATTGGCATATTGAAGTGATTAAGGTTAAAGTGACACAAATATGAGGATATGCTTGACAAGTTATAAGTTGAAAATCTCATGCCCCTTACTTACGAGTACCGAACCTCATGCTACTCAACTTTAGTCACAAGTAAGTTCTTGTCATTGTAAATACATGTGTATCATGGAGAACCGTCAACAGGGCACCTCTTGCCCCATGACACAGGAGCTTTCCCATATCAAAATGACAAGGCAACAGACAATGAGCATCTCAGCGATCTTTTTATTTGCTATTTGCATAGGTTTTTATTGAGGATGCTTCATAGATTGCTCACTATGGTTATGCTGCAAGTTTCCACCATGATTAGGCATGGCTTAGACTAGCCACCCAGGTGTTTCTCTAACACATATACAAACTCCATGAGCTTACAAGCTCCCCATTTATTTCACACCACCGGGATCCATAACAAAAAGAATCATGATATCAACTAAATAAAGTGCAATGTTGAAAGTGTTCCCCATGGTAACATGGTTCTACTAATTCACAACGTACAAAACGCAAGCATATACGCAACATAGATGGGCACAATGGTTCAAGTTTATTAAGTGCAAGAAACTAAAGTGTGCCATCAAGTTCGTGAGAGCTTTAATCACTAATTTTCACATAACAAGTTTAATTCGGAAGGTAGATAAAAACATGAATATACTTGGAATAGCAACAATGCTAATAGGTAGGTATGGTGGACTCTTTGGAATAACTTGGTTTTATTTGGATTTGGATGCATGAGTGGAACTCATACTTGGTACATGTGGAGGCTAGCATAAGACTGGGAGCGATCAACTAAGGGAGCAATAATGGCCATAATCATGCAAAGTGACAAAACATTATTAATTAAAGCATAAAGTGATATTACAAGTCGAAAACTAAATGATCATAGAGACTATGGCGACTTGATATAGTCTTAACATGGTGTTAGCATGCGCCAAGTCAACCCAAATAAAGCATCAAAGCAGAATACCACAATATTATGCTTTAGAATGCTAAAACAACGCATGATTCTTTCAAGGCACATTAAGCAATCTCAATTGTTTGGAACAAGTCATGCTACAGCAATAATCACTAAGCATAAATTCAAAGAAATATCCAACATGACATGGTAAAGTCTAGGCCACAATAAAAACAAGACATTTTATACCACTTATAAGCATGAACTTTCCTACTCTTTTCCAATCCAAATCAACTTATTTGAAAACTAATGTATGAATGCGGGGGTCCAACCAATTTATTTAAGAAAACCAAGCAAAAGAAAACTAAAAAAACGAAGACTCTCCAAGAACAACACAATTGTGCATGAAGCAATTAAAATGAAGTGTTTGGAAGAAAACCTGAGATTTTTATTGATGAAGAAGGGGATGCCTTGGGCATCCCCAAGCTTTGACATTTGTACTTATTGAATATTTCTTGGGGTGACACGGGTGGCATCCCCAAGCTTGAGCTTTTGTCCATACTTCATATCATCACATTATTCTTCCCTACATTTTAAAATTTCCTTCATACAAAACTTCACACAATCTTCATTACCAACATTAGTGTATTCAAGATAATAAGTCTTTAGGTTCAGTTTCAACACAAGTAAAACTTCCATTAAAACACAAGCTAATGTAACAATTCCTTTTAAAAGTTCAAGTGATCAAAGAGAACTCAAATAGAAAGAGATTAAGAGGCAAATGCAAATAATGGCAGAAATCTATCAAAACCAACCAGCAGGTAAAAATCAATTTTTTCGAAGATCTTATGTTGCTCAAATCGAAAAGTGTTAAATAAAAGAAAGTTGGATAACACCCTGGGACAGAAGCACAAAAAATTACAGCTCAATACGACATACAGAGATTTTTCACGAATTTGTATAGCAGGCACAAAAATCTGTTTTGGGACAGCAACTTTCCTAAGTCTTACTTCTCTCTGATTAGAGGTTACTCTTGGCACAAAAACCACACAAAAAGGATAAGGAGAGGTTATTACAGAGGCAATAACTTCCAAGACTCGACAAAAAGAAAAATGTATTGACTAAATATTTGGGTTAGCTCCCAATAAGTGCTTTTCTTTAACGCCTTTGAGCTAGGCATAAGAAGCAAGAATCAAGTATTCTCAAATGAAGAAGCATTAACACCAAATTTCTTGCCCCTACCTTTCTTACCTTTATTCTTATCTTTAGGGAACGTATGATTATTTGGTAGAGAAGAAAAATGCATGATACCTTTCTCCACATCTATTATCGCTCCAAGGAGTTTTAGTAGGAATCTTCCATGTGTAATTTGTCCTTTTCCTACACATTCAATAACAAGATAATCAGTAGACACCCGTTTCCCTAGGATCTTTGTAAACACTCCTTCAACTATTCCAATGGGTAATATTGTGGCATTATTGGTAAGATATATTTCTTCCCCTCCTTCAGAAAGTCCCCAAAGATTTAAAGATACATAGATTTCTTTGGGCATAAGGCAGAATTTAGACATGATATCACAGCGAGCATGAAAATTTTCATTATTTATAACAACTTTTACTATAGGAAGCCATTTTGAAGATTCAGAATTTATTGGAACATATTCATGATGCTCTCTAACCTTGTTATAGCATTCTTTTAAACTAGCAGTGTTGGTCTCAAGAGTGTTCAATCTAGCAATAATGTTTGTAATGAAGGAATCAAATTTGCTAGGAAAGTCATATGTTGCAACCAACTTTTTTATGGCATTAAAAGCATCACCCTCATTGCACTGGAGGAAATCTCCTCCCACTACAACATCCAACACATATCTATAGTAAAGAGCAAGTCCAAAGTAGAAACTACTAAGAAACAAGCTTAGAGTCATTTTAGGTTCAGTTTTTTTATGTAAATCAGAGATTCTAGACCAAGCTTCTTTGAAACTCTCTTCAATTCCTTGTTTGAAAGTAAAGACCATTTCCTCAGGCAACATAGTGATTGGAGCAATGCTAGACATAATGGCAACTTAAGATAGGAACCAGATTTTTTTGTGTGTTTTTGATTAAAAAAAATAGCAAACTGGAACAACTAATTTTTGAATTTTTAAAAAAGAAACAAGCAAACAAAACAGAAATAAAGTAAGCGAAACAAAAAACAAAGTAAAGAGATTGGTTATGAAGGACTCCCCTTGTGAAGCTGTCCTTGACTTCCCGGCAACGGCACCAGAAAAAAGGCTTGATGGCTCAAAATATATCGAGCTCGTTGGGAACCCCAAGAGGAAGGTATGATGAGCACAGCAACAAGTTTTCCCTCAGTTATGAAACCAAGGTTATCGAACCAGTAGGAGCAAGGAAACAACCCCAAGGTGTTGTTTCCAACTTGGAATCCTGCACAACACAACCATAGAACTTTGCTCCAACTTACAGTGAGGTTGTCAATCTCACCGGTTTTGCTGAAACACAGGATTAAACGTATTGTGTGGAAGATAGTAATTGTTTGCAGAAAGTAAAAAGTAAACAACAAATAGATGGTAAAAGAATGGACCAGGGTCCATAGTTCACTAGAGGTGATTCTCCTTAAGATAGAGCACATGTTGGGTGAACAAATTACAGCGGGACAATTGACAGACACCGAGAAAGCATACATGCATATACTAATCATCTTGACTCCTATGATATTTGATTGGGCATTACAATAGTATACATAGACCGTAATCCAACTGCATCTATGACTAATAATCCACTTTCAGCTTATCATCCGAACCCCCTCCAGTATTAAGTTGCAAGCAACAGATAATTGCATTAAGCAAAGTGTGTAAAGTAAACATTATGATTGTCCCATGGACAAAGGATAACTGTTTTCTCCCTAGTAGCAACAACACATCTAGCACCTTAGAGATTCCTGTTACTTCCCCAGATTACTAGAGGCATGAACCTACTATCGAGCATAAATACTCCCTCTTTGAGTTGCTAGCGTCTACTTGGCCAAGATAGCTACTAACAACGGAAAGCATGCAAGATCACAAATAACATAGACATGATAGAATCAATAATCAATCTGAAATAGCATCTCAATATCCATAGGATCCCCACAAACAGAACATGTAAGATTACAAATAGATGATCTTGATCATGAACGGAGCTCACAAGATCTAAACATGATAGCACAAAGGAGGAGAACCAACCATCTAGCTACTACATGGACCCGTAGTCCAGGGATGAACTACTCACGCATCACACCGGAGGCAGGCATGGTGATGAAGAAGGCCTCTAGGGTGATCTCTCCCGTCTGGCAGGGTGCTGGGAAGCGCTTCAGATCCCTCCTGATCTAGGGATGGAGATGACAACGACTATAGACTCTTTCATGGAATTTTGATCGGGTACTTAGGGCTTTCGTCCCGGGAGGATTTTATAGGCAGAAGGGCAAGGTTGGTGGAGTACTAGGGGGCCCACACCAGGTGGCGGCACGCCTAGGGCTGGCCGTGCCACCCTAGGGTGTGGCCAACCTGGTGCCCCTCTTCGGCTCCCCTGGACTCCGTGTTGCTTTAGGCAAAATATTGACTTTGGCTTTTGTCCGGTCCAATTCCGAGAATATTTCCTTACTAGCTTTTCTGAAACCAAAAATAGCAGAAAATATGCAACTGGCACTATGGCATCTTTTTAATAGGTTAGTTCCCTAAAATGTGTAAAAATACTCCAAAGTGTGGACAAAACATAAGAAAGTAGATATAAAACAAGCATGGAACATCAAAAATTATAGATACGTTTACGACGTATCAACATCCCCAAGCTTAACTCCTGCTCGTCCTCGAGTAGGTAAGTGATAAAGAAAAGAATAGTTTTTGAGGTGACATGCACCATCACAATCTTGATCAAGGTATTTGTAGAACATTGATAGCTGGGATCATAGTACTTTAACATAGACATGAAAGATATAGTTCTAACAATAAGACATAGCAACTATGTTGTAACATGATGAGGTACAAATAAAAGATTCATGAATAAAAATGCTTTGAAAAACGTTTGTTTGTTTCACATATAGAAAACATAATGAGAATGGTATTCAGCTTGTCCTTAAAGTGTAGCAAAACATAAATGCATAGGACACCTTCAAAGTTCATAAGGGTGACTAGATACAAATAGTTTAAGAACAAGCAATATCAAAGTTATGAATCAATCAACAAGTTTTGGAACAATGCACATTAAACTAAGAATGACCACTATGCTCTCTCAATAGGTGTATAAAGATAGAAAATGGAGACTCAACATAAAGGTAAAAGAAATGCCCTTCATAGAAGGAAGCAGGGATTCAAGTTTCATAAAGACCTTCCAAAAATTATGGTACTTATTAGATTTCAGCTCTCATTGCCCCTATCATCAGCATCTTTAGGTTATTAAGGTTAAAGTAAACAAATATGAGGATATTCTTTCCAAGTTTTTAGTTGAAAATCTCATGCCCCTTACTTACGAGTACCGAACCTCATGCTAATCAACTTTAGTCACGAGTAAGTTCTTGTCATTGTAAGTACATATGTATCATAGAGAACCGCTAACGGGGTACCCCTTACCCCATGATACAGGAGCTATCCCATATAAAAATGACAAGGCAACAGACAATGAGCATCTCAGCGATCTTTTTATTTTCTATTTGCATAGATTTTTATTGAGGATGCTTCATAGATTGCTCACTATGGTTATGCTGCAAGTTTCCACCATGATTAGGCATGTCTTAGGCTATCCGCCTAGGTGTTTCTCTAACACATATACAAACTCCATGAGCTTACAAGCTCCCCTTTTATTTCACACCGCCGGGATCCATAAGCAAAAGAATCATGATATCAACTAAATAAAGTGCAATGTTGAAAGCATTCCCCATGGTAACATGGTTCTGATAATTCACAACTTACAAAACGCAAGAATATACGCAACATAGATGGACACAATGGTTAAAGTTTATTAAGTGCAAGAAAGTAAAATGGGCCATCAAGTTCGTGAGAGCTTTAATCACTAATTTTTACATAACAAGTTTAATTCGGAAGGTAGATAAAAACATGAATATACTTGGAATAGCAACAATGCTAATAGGTAGGTATGGTGGACTCTTTGGAATAACTTGGTTTTATTTGGAGTTGGATGCATGAGTGGAACTCATACTTGGTACATGTGGAGGCTAGCAAAAGACTGGGAGCGACCAACTAAGAGAGAAATAATGGCCATAATCATGTATAGGGGCAAAACATTATTAATTAAATCATAAAGTGATATTACAAGTCGAAAACTAAAATGATCATAGAGGCTATGGCGACTTGGTATAGTCTTAACATGGTGTTAGCATGCGCCAAGTCAACCCAAATAAAGCATCAAAGGAGAATACCACAATATTATGCTTTAGAATGCTAAAACAACGCATGATTATTTCAAGGCACATTAAGCAATCTCAATTGTTTGGAACAAGTCATGCTACAACAATAATCACTAAGAATAAAGTCAAAGCAACATCCAACATGACATGGTAAAGTCTAGGCCATAGTCAAAACAAGACCTTTTATACCACTTATAAGCATGAACTTTCCTACTCTTTTCCAATCCAAATCAACTTATTTGAAAACCAATGTATGAATGCGGGGGTCCAACCAATTTATTTAAGCAAACCAAGCAAAAGAAAACTAAAAACATAACAAAGACGCTCCAAGAACAACACAATTATGCAAGAAACAATAAAAATTCAGTGTTTGGAAGAAAACCTGAGATTTTTATTGATGAAGAAGGGGATGCCTTGGGCATCCCCAAGCTTTGAAGCTTGTACTTCTTGAATATTTCTTGGGTGACACGGGTGGCATCCCCAAACTTGATATTTTGTCCATACTTCAGCTCATCACATTATTCTTCCCTACTCTTTAAAATTTCCTTCATACAAAACTTCACAGAATCTTCATTAGTAACATTATTGTATTCAAGATAATAAGTCTTTAGGTTCAGTTTCAACACAAGTAAATTTTTTATTAAAACACAAGATACTGTATCAAATCCTTTTAAAAGTTCAAGTGATCAAAGATAACTCAAAGAGAAAGAGATTAAGAGACAAATGCAAATAATGGCAGAAATCTGTCAAAACAAACCAGCAGGTAAAAATTGATTTTCAAAGACTTTATGTTGCTCAAATAGAAACGTGTTAAACTAACAAAAGTTAGATAACAACCTGGGGCAGAAGCACAAAACAGTACAGCTCAATCCGACATACAGAGATTTTTCACGAATTTTTACAGCGAAGCACAAAAATCTGTTTCGGGACAAAAACTTTCCCAAGTCTTACTTCTCTCTCATTAGAGGTTACTCTAAGCACAAAAACCACACAAAACAGATAAGGAGAGGTTATTACAGAGGCAATAAATTTCAAGACTCAAAAAAAAGAAAAATTTGTTGACTAAAAATTTGGGTTATCTCCCAATAAGTGCTTTTCTTTAACGCCTTTGAGCTAGGCATAAGAAGAAAGAATCAAGTATTCTCAAATAAAGAAGCATTAAGACCAAATTTCTTGCCCCTACCTTTCTTACCTTTATTATTATCTTTAGGGAACGTATGATTATTTGGTAGACAAGCAAAATGCATGATACCTTCCTCCACATCTATTATCGCTCCAAGGAGTTTTAGTAGGGATCTTCCAAGTGTAATTTGTCCTTTTCTTACACATTTAATAACAAGATAATCAGTAGACACCACTTTCCCTAGGATATTTGTAAACACTCCTTCATCTATTCCAATGGATAATATTGTGGCATTATTAGTAAGAGATATTTCCTCCCGTCCTTCAAAAAGTCCCCAAAGATTTAAAGATTCATAGATTTCTTTGGGCATAAGGCAGAATTCAGACATGATATCACAACGAGCATGAAAAGTTTCATTATTTATAACAACTTTTACTGTAGGAAGCCATTTTGAAGATTCAGAATTTATTGGAACATATTCATGATGGTCTCTAAGCATGTTATTACATTCTTTTAAACTAGCAGACTTAGTCTCAAGAGTGTTCAATCTAGCAATAATGTTTGTAATGAAGGAATCATATTTGCTAGGCAAGTCATATGTTGCAACCAACTTTTTTATGGCATTAAAAGCATCACCCTCATTGCACTAGAGGAAATCTCCTCCCACTACAGCATCCAACACATATCTATAGCAAAGAGCAAGTCCAAAGTAGAAACTACTAAGAAACAAGCTTAGAGTCATTTTAGGTTCACTTTGTTTATGTACATCAGAGATTCTAGACCAAGATTATTTGAAACCCTCTTCAATTCCTTGTTTGAAAGTAAAGATCATTTCCTCAGGCAACATAGTGACTGGAGCAATGCTACACATAACTTAAGATCGGAACAAGAATTTTTTGTGTGTATTTGATAAAAAAGGGCAAACTAGAACAACTAATTTTTTGTGTTTTTGAAAAAAGAAACAAGCAAACAAAACAGAAATAAAGTAAGCAAAACCAAAAAAACAAAGTAAAGAGATTGGTTATGAAGGACTCCCCTTGTGAAGCTGTCCTTGACTCCCAGGCAACGGTGCCAGAAAAAAGGCTTGATGGCTCAAAATATCTCGAGCTCGTTGGGAACCCCAAGAGGAAGGTATGATGAGCACAACAGCAAGTTTTCCCTTAGTTATGAAACCAAGGTTATCGAACCTGTAGGACCAAGGAAACAACCTCAAGGTGTTATTTCCAACTTGGAATCCTACACAACACAACCACAAAACTTTTCCCCAACTTACAGTGAGGTTGTCAATCTCACCGGTTTTGCTGAAACAAAGGATTAAACGTATTGTGTGGAAGATAATAATTGTTTGCAGAAAGTAAACAATAAATAGTAAATAGATGGTAGATTGATGGTAAAAGAATGGACCGGGGTCCAGAGTTCACTAGAGGTGATTCTCCTTAAGATAGATCACATGTTGGGTGAACAAATTACAGCGGGGCAATTGATAGACACCGAGAAAGAATACATGCATATACTAATCATCTTGACTCCTATGAGATTTGATTGGGCATTACAACATTATACACAGATCGTAATCCAACTACATTTATGACTAATAATCCACCTTCAGGTTATCATTCGGACCCCCTCCAGTATTAAGCTGCAAGCAACAGATAATTGCATTAAGAAAAGTGTGTAAAGTAAACATATGATTGTCCCATGGACAAAGGATTGTTGTTTTCTCCCTAGTAGCAACAACACATCTAGTACCTTAGAGATTGCTATCACTTCCCCAGATTACTAGAGGCATGAACCCACTATCGAGAATAAATACTCCCTCTTGGAGTTGCTAGCATCTACTTGGCCAAGATAGCTACTAACAACGGAAATTATGCAAGATCACAAATAACATAGACATGATAGAATCAATTTGAAATAGCATCTCAATATCCATCGGATCCCCGCAAACACAACATGTAAGATTACAAATAGATGATGTTGATCATGAATGGATCTCACAAGATCTAAACATGATAGCACAAAGGAGCATAATCAACCATCTAGCTACTACATGGACCCATAGTCCAGGGATGAACTACTCACGCATCACACCAGAGGCATGCATGGTGATGAAGAAGGCCTCCAGGGTGATCTCTTCCCTCCGGAAGGGTGCCGAGAAGAGCTTCAGATCCCTCCCAATATAGGGATGGAGATGATGGCGGCTACAGACTCTTTTGTGAAATTTTGATCAGGTACTTAGGGTTTTCATCTCGGGAGGCTTTTATAAGCGGAAGGGCAAGGTCGGTGGAGTACCAGGGGGCCCACACCAGGTGGCAACGTGCCTAGGGCTGGCCACGCCACCCTAGGGTGTGGCAGCCCTGGTGCCCCTCTTTGGCTCCCCTCCGAACTTCGTGTTGCTTCGGGTAAAATATTGACTTTGGCTTTTGTCCGGTCCAATTCCGAGGATATTTCCTTACTAGCTTTTCTGAAACCAAAAACAGCAGAAAACAGGCAACTGGCACTGTGGCATCTTGTTAAAGGGTAGTTCCAGAAAATGTGTAAAAATACTCCAAAGTGTGGACAAAACATAAGAAAGTAGATATAAAACAAGCATGAAACATCAAAAATTATAGATACGTTTACGACATATCAACTGTCAACTTCACACACATGGGGATAAGCAGAGATTAATTAAAGCACTTGAGTAGCAGAATAGATCTACTTGTTCAACTAGATTACAAAGCTCATGATCTCAATAAGATCACGCATAAAGAGAGATGAACACATAGCTACCGGTAGACCCCTTAGCCTCGAGAGAGAACTACTCCCTCCTCATCGTAGGAGTCAGCAACAGCGATGGAGATGGTGGTGTAGTCGATGGAGATGGCTCTGGGCGCACTTCCCCGTCCCGGCAGGGTGCCGGAACAGAGACTTCTGTCCCCCGAATCCCCTCTTTGGTGCCGGTGGTGCTGCAGAACTTTTCATGGAATTCTGATCTCCCCCCTAGGGTTTTCGTCTTGAGGGGTTTATATGGGCAAAGAGGCGAGGCCAGTGGCTGTCCGAGGGGCCCACACCAGGGCATGGCGCGCCTAGGGGGGCCGCGCCACCCTATGGTGTGGCCGCCTCATGGATCTGCTCCGTCTCTGCTTTGGACTTCCGTGTCATGTCGGGAAAATAGGAACTTCGGCTTTTGTTTCGTCCAATTCCGAGAATATTTCTTTACTAGCTTTTCTGAAACCAAAAACAGCAGAAAATAGTCAACTGGCACTATGACATCTTGTCAATAGGTTAGTTCCAGAAAATGTATAAAAATGCCTCAAAGTGTAGACAAAACATAAGATAGTTGATACAAAACAAGCATGAAGCATCAAAAATTATAGATACGTTTCTGACGTATCAGGGGGATGAGAATTTGAGAACTTATATTCTGAATATTATAAAAGTATTTTCGGTGACCTGGAAGCAAATAGCTTTTCAATTATGGAGCAGATGAATCTTGATATTCCGCAAGTACAGCTATGGAGAATTCAATTCTAACTTCGA
The DNA here is from genome assembly GCA_910589775.1 of Avena eriantha. Taxonomy (NCBI): domain Eukaryota; kingdom Viridiplantae; phylum Streptophyta; class Magnoliopsida; order Poales; family Poaceae; genus Avena; species Avena eriantha. Next base: position 322,011,443 of record OU342740.1, on the reverse strand, counting down.
TTTTTTTCGAGAAAGAAGTGCTTGATGCAATTTCTTCTACAGAACATAACAAAGTCCTAGGTCCTGGTGGATTCCCAGTGGAATTTTATCAGACATTTTGGGAAGTTCTTAAAGGGGACTTGATGGCTTTGTTTGCACAGCTGCAAATAGACGAGTTACCTTAAAGCTAAATTTTGGAGTAATTACACTTCTACCAAAGAAAGAAAATGTGATTCAGGTTCAACAACACGAGTTACCATAAAGCTAAATTTTGGAGTAATTACACTTCTACCAAAGAAAGAAAATGTGATTCAGGTTCAACAATACAGACCGATTTGTCTTTTAAATATTAGTTTTAAAATCTTTACCAAAGTGGCCACTAACAGCCTATTTGTGATTGATCACAAGATTATTCGTCCTACTCAAATGGCTTTCATGCGTGGAAGGCATATCCTAGAAGGGGTAGTTATTTTGGATGAAACAATTCATGAACTCCATACGAAAAAATGGATGGTGTACTTTTCAAAATTGATTTTGAAAAAGCATACGATATAGTTAAATGGCCATTTTACAACATGTGCTTCGTTTGAAGGGTTTTGATCCTTTGTGGTGCAAATGGATTGTTAATTTTATTCAAGGGGGGGAGTGTTGGGATCAGAGTGAATGATGATATTGGTTATTACTTTCAGATAAGAAAAGGGGTGTGACAGGGAATCCTTTATCATCTATACTTTTTAATATTGTGGCAGATATGTTGGCCATTCTCATAGCTAGAGCTAAGGAAGAGGGTCAAGTAGGGGGTTTAATTCCTCATCTTGTTGAGGGAGAGATATCTATACTACAATATGCATATGACACAATTATTTTTATGGAACATGATATTGCAAAGGCAGTTAACATGAAGCTCATATTGTGCATTTTGAGCAACCTTCGGGACTTAAAATTAATTTCCACAAAAGTGAAATATACTGTTTTGGTAATGCAAAGGAACATGAACAACAGTATAGAGATATATTCGCCTGTGAATTAGGTTCATTGCCTTTTAAGTACCTCGGGGTAGACTAAGAAATTCTTAGTGGAATCTAGTTGAGAATCGTTTTGAAAGGAAATTAGACTGTTGCCAAGGGAAGCTTTTATCCTATGGGGATAGATTAGTGTTAATCAATTCCATTCTGACTAGTATGCCTATGTTTATGATATCTTTTCTGCTAATACCAAAAGGGTGTTAGGAAAAGATTAGACTTCTATCGATCAATATTCTTTTGGCAAAGGTGATGATCATAAGAAAAAATATAGATTAACTAAATGGAATATTATTTGTAGACCTAAGGATCAGGGTGGTCTGGGAATAGAGGTCCTAGAAATAAAAAACATGTACCTTCTTAGTAAATGGCTATAAAAATTGTTGTCAGAGCAAGGGGTTTGGCAAGATTACTTCACAACAAGTACCTGAAAAATAAAACCTTAGAACAAGTTCAGGCCAGACCAACAAATTCCCCGTTTTGGAAAGGCCTAATGGAAGTAAAAGAGTGTTTATTTCATAGAGGGTCTTTCAAAGTAGGGAATGGGTTGGCAACTCGGTTTTGAGAAGATATTTGGTTAGGGGACACATCTTTAACCCAACAATATCCGTCTTTATGTAATATTGTTCACAGGAAAAATGTCTATGTTCATGATGTTCTATCTCATAATCCTCTGAATATTGGTTTTAGGAGGAATTTAACTGGAACTAAATGGGATGCATGGTTTCATTTATGTTACAAATTAATACAAGTTAACTTAACCAATGATCCTGATTCGTTTAAGTGGAAGCTGGCCATGGATGGAGTTTTCAGTGTTAAATCTATGTATGAGGATCTCATGAATGATCACCAGATATTCCCCACAAAATATCTATGGAAACTTAAAATACCTTTAAGGATCAAGATTTTCATGTGGTTTTTAAATAAAAAAGTCTTTTTGACTAAATATAACCTTCTAAGAAGAAATTAGTTAGGTTGCAAGAAATGTTGTTTTTGTGATGGAGAAGAAACTATTGAACATCTTTTCCTTTCTTGCCCCTTTGCAAAAATGTATGGCGTATTGTTTTATTTACTTATGATGTTCCACCTCCAACCAATATTTCTAATATGTTTGGGAATTGGTTAAATGGGATGGATAGGACTAACAAAGCTAGAATACGTATAGGGGTATCAGCTTTATGTTGGTCAATCTGGAAATATCGCAATGATATTATTTTTAACAAGGCTCAAGTTTAATCTTTTTTGCATGTTATTATTTTGGCGTCCCATTGGATTCAGGTATGGCTTGTCCTTCTCCCAGAGCACCAACGCACCATGATGGTTTCTAGGTGCAACCGTCTGGTGACGGTCGCAGAGGATATCGACTGCCAGGCTTCGTGGCGACATACTAGTAGATTGAGAGATGTCTAGCTACTATATGCTTTACACTTTTGGACCTATTTTATTTTTTAGATGGTTGGTGTTTGTCTCAACCCTTTCTAATCCTTGAGTTGTAATGAGTACACTCTTGATACTTCTTAAGCATCCGTGGATGCAGAGGCCGGGGTGCAACCCCATTTCGAAAAAAAATCACCTCCAATAGCTAGGTTATTAGTTGTCTAGTACATTGTCCATGTAATATAGCAACAACCCATCATACAATTTTTTCAGTATAGAGTGTCTAATTGTTTCGATATAGTGTGTTTAGGTTGTCTAGGAAGAGAGGGAATGCATGTTTGATCACTCATTGCATGTTGGAGCTAGTGTAAAGGTTGCTGCTCATGTTCTTTGAACCTTTTTCCCTATGCTCTCATCTATCTCCGCCTCACCATCCTATATGGAAAAATGTACCAACTAATATTTGAGATATCCCTAGGCCGCTCCCAATGCTCCAACAACAACGCTTCAGGAAAGGAAACAATGCAAACGTGTTGTCATTTCCATATCTAACCGTCAAACTTAGATCATGTGTAGTTTTTTACCTCCAATAATGCCTTCAATATTGAAATGCCTAAAAGTCCACCATTATCAGGTACAAGCGATAAGGGTGAGATCTAGGGTTTTCATCCCTCAAACAAAGACCTGGTACTTGAGTATCACTACCAAAAGAGAAGTCATGTTGTGATTAAACTTCTAGAAAATTGTATTTGAATAACACCACAAAGTGAAGTCACGTTGTGACGCCGCTTCCACTTGCTAATCACATCGACAATGCATCGATCATCGGGCTCATAGTCCCGATTCAAGATTTTGATGTATCCATCGCCACACAAACGAAGCCCTCTCCGCATGATGTGTTGTGATGAATCGTCTTCAACCCCATCCATTGTATCCACACCTGGAAATGACAGCTCACATGCATGAATCCAACATGGACATCGCCTGATCGCCATGCATCAAAAAACCATGGCTTCTCATTGTGTACATGCCATGTCAAGATAGGTCAGCCTTGAGCAGTATTAGAGTTGCTAGACCTGCCATCGGAGATGCCTTCGTAGAAGCCCAATCATATGCCTACACCAAACCGGCGTCAACATTGGAGTTGCTGTCACTAAAAGTATATACCTACGAGAACGTGGTACTAAGAGACAATGCATTGGGAGTGACCAAATATGCTAGAGTGGTCGGGAATAACTGTTGAGATACACTTCAATACGTGGTTAACCTAGTTTCTGCTACATAATATTTGAGGCCCTCCAGCTCGGTTTGCTAGACTACATGAGTAGATTCTTAATTCCCTATCACTAGCTAACTAAAGGACTATGTTTCCCCTCTTTTTGCTCGTTGCAAACAAACCTAGGCATTTTTCGGGCCGAGCCGGGCTAGAAAAAGCCCGGTGAAAAACCCAGGCTCGAGCCCTGCCTAGCCCGACTGCTGTGCCTAATTTTCTATCCCAAGCCTGATCCGAGCATACAAAATCCTGTCGGGCCATCGGGCCAGGCCGCCTCATTAATTTGACATTTTGTGAAGCCTATCTAGGCCCATCCCATGCAACCATTCAGGCATAAATCTTTGGCCCGGGCCCAGCCTACGGGCCATATTAGGCCCATCCTATGGACCATATTTCGGGCTGGACCGGGTTGCCCACGTCTAGGTTTGGTTGTGAACCATGACATGTCTGGATGATTACTAGCATTATCACGTACTCCAAGCAAGCTAGAAGTGTCCCTGGCCAAGCAAAGAGTATTTCCAGCATTTTCATTTGTCACCACTTACCTCTTCTTTACTTGCCGTTAGGAGCCACACATTTTGACGTTTGCGGAAAATGCGAGAAGCCATGGGCTCAAAGTCTTCCCCTATTCATGCGGTACAAGGGGAATGATCGATCCATTCCGGGAACAAGATCGTGATATGATCCCTAGTGGGCAATCAACTTATACTTAATCTCATGGCCGAGAGGAGCACCGAACATATTCCCCGGAGGAGCAACAAGGATGGTCGAGAACCCGTGGGGCGCAAACCCTCTAGGACCTCCTCCCGGCCCTTGAATGAAGGAATTAATGTATAGTATCGCCCACCCAGCATGCATGCACAACAAGCATGCAGGCGTGTATCATGCCAGCACAGAGAGATAGTACTACACACCCTATAAATACCATGGCCTGTGAACACACTTGAAGCACCACAGCGAGTTTGACACGCATATATACATTGTATTATTGTCCTTGAACTTGTGTTGGGACTCTCTGGAGAGAGGAGAGGGGATCAAGAAGAGAGGAGAATTTTGCAAGGTAAGCACCAGAATGCATGCATGCATCAAAAGCTGGCTAAGCTAGCTGCGGTGTTGCGATCTTATCCTGTGTTAATCAGGGCCTTAGCATATGTGTTATGAGTACTACCTTAGATATTTGATGATCTTTGTGTAGTTAGTGGCAGCACATGCATGCAGATGCTAGTACGATCGGTGCAGTAGGGCCGTGTGTAACAACTAGGGGCAGCTAGGCCGGCTGTTGTCGCTGACCGATGTAGCTTTAGTGGCGAGACAGAGCTAGAGGCAAGTTGGCATGTGTGCCCGGAGGACGATAGGTCCAACCAATACACTCAGACACGGTTTTATTTTGAGCCACTACGTACGAGCGAGCGCAGTCCCGCTGCCTTGTCAATTCTTTTGAAAACACAAATTCGTCATCAATTCAGTACTACTCCCTCCGTCCTGGGTTTGTTTAGATTTTCATGTGTGTAGATACTAAAATGTGTGCAAATACACACGCATCTAGAAAAATTCAAGTCACTTATTTTAGGATCGAATGCAATATTTCTTTTCAATTGACAAAACATACTTATTAAAAATTCAGAAAACCCGTGGCTGGCTTTCCTACTTGCATGACTCCATAGTCCACGTACACACCCAAGGTTTTTAGTTAGAGGAGAGATATGTACCAATAGACGACAAGAGTTTGCCATCCATGCATGCATGGGCATCACCCAACCATCCATCCTACATGTACTACAGATGCGATGTGACCAAGTGGGCGAGACTCGCATTCCATATTCTCCACATAATAGAGGAATCAGGCATTACATAGTGTAGCTAAGGCACGGCACAGAAGGGCATGTTTGCCATCCATTTCGACTTAAAGATCGTCGAGAACAGATGCTAAATACCCATGGCATATTAGTGGCATATTAGAGAAATTCCGTTATTATCCCGGCCCCAACCCAAACAACCCGGTCCACAAAATCATCCATGTGGACCAACCCGGACTATTTCAACTTAAAGATCGTCGAGAACAGATGCTAAAATAATTTTATGGGACCTGAGCCACAAAATCATCCCTGTGGACCAACTCCTGTGATTGACACGTGTCCAAGAGAGAGAAACATCACAGCATTTAAGTGTCTATTTTTAGATTTGAACTGCCATAAATAACACGTGTCAATCATAGGAGTTGGTCCACGTGGGTGATTTTGTGGATAAAATTATTTTCCATCGAACAGCCACCCACCTTCCAGGCAGGCGCCTATAAATTGCCGCCCCCACTCCTCTTCCCGATTCGTCGCAGTGCACTCACTCGTTCGCTCGTTGGCCTACGATCGACCCCGGTCGATCTAGTGGAGCAGTAAACGAGCCACCAGCTTTGAATTCTACGCAGAGCGAGAGAGTCGTCGCGTGAGGTCTCCTCACTAACCCCAACCAGCCACCTTACTCGCAGCTGAGATAGCTATATATCGCGGCGACGCAAGCATACAGCCACGGTGGTAGCTAGGTATCTCGCTAAAATTTGAAATCTGCTGCTGCTGCTGCTGAGATACCGAGCTGTGTGCTCTAGCTACCTGTGTTCTCAGTTCTCACTGCTAGCTCGGGTCCTGTGGCTGGTGCAGAGATGGGGGAGAACGGCAGCACTACTGTGGCCAAGCATCACTACTACCAGCAGGGGTCGGCGGCCATGGAGGTGTCCTCCGCGGAGCAGGGCCACACGGCCGCCTCCAAGTGCTTCGACGACGACGGCCGCCTCAAGCGCACCGGCACCATGTGGACGGCCAGCGCGCACATCATCACGGCGGTCATCGGCTCCGGGGTGCTCTCGCTGGCGTGGGCCATCGCGCAGCTCGGCTGGGTGGCAGGACCCGCCGTCATGCTCCTCTTCTCCCTCGTCACATACTACACCTCCGCGCTGCTCTCCGACTGCTACCGCTCCGGAGACGAGACCACAGGGAAGCGCAACTACACATACATGGACGCCGTCAACGCCAACCTCAGTAAGCTAGTGTCAACTGCTATACATGCTCTCGCTCCATCCTCGAGTTCGCAGCTGCATGCATGCACACTTCTTGCAGAGAGATCATGACACTCCGTCTCTTGTCGTTTCGTCGAGCAGGTGGCATCAAGGTCCAGATCTGCGGATTCCTGCAGTACGCCAACATCGTCGGCGTCGCCATCGGATACACCATCGCCGCCTCCATTAGCATGCTGTGAGTACCCACAGCTTCCATTAATTAACACTTTCTTCTTTCTTTGCAACACAAGTGGTGGCCTATAGTGAACTTTACTTACTTGTGAACCCTACACAGTGCGATCAAGCGGGCCAAATGCTTCCACGTCGAGGGGCACGTGAACCCGTGCCACATCTCCAGCACGCCCTACATGATCATCTTCGGCGTCGCCCAGATCTTCTTCTCGCAGATCCCGGACTTCGACCAGATCTCCTGGCTTTCCATCCTCGCCGCCATCATGTCCTTCACCTACTCCACCATAGGCCTCGGCCTCGGCATCGTCCAGGTCGTCGCCAACAGGGGCGTCAAGGGCAGCCTCACGGGCATCAGCATCGGCGTCGTCACGCCCATGGACAAGGTCTGGCGGAGCCTCCAGGCCTTCGGCGACATCGCATTCGCGTACTCCTACTCCCTCATCCTCATCGAGATCCAGGACACCATCAGGGCGCCGCCGCCGTCAGAGTCCAAGGTCATGCGCCGCGCCACCGTCGTCAGCGTCGCCACCACCACGCTATTCTACATGCTCTGCGGCTGCATGGGCTATGCCGCCTTCGGCGACAACGCGCCCGGGAACCTCCTCACGGGCTTCGGCTTCTACGAGCCCTTCTGGCTCCTCGACATCGCCAATGCCGCCATCGTCGTCCACCTCGTCGGCGCCTACCAGGTCTACTGCCAGCCCCTCTTCGCCTTCGTCGAGAAGTGGGCGCAGCAGAGGTGGCCCGAGTCGAGCTTCATCACGGGAGAGCTCCAGCTCCCGCTCGTCCCCTCCGGATTCAAGCTCAACCTCTTCCGGCTCACCTGGCGGTCGGCGTTCGTCGTGGCCACCACGGTGGTGTCCATGCTGCTCCCCTTCTTCAACGACGTCGTCGGGTTCCTCGGCGCCATCGGGTTCTGGCCCCTCACCGTCTACTTCCCCGTGGAGATGTACATCGTGCAGAAGAAGATACCCAAGTGGAGCTCACAGTGGGTGTGCCTACAGCTGCTCAGCCTCGGCTGCCTCATCATCACCGTTGCCTCCGCCGCCGGCTCCATCGCCGGAATAATGTCCGATCTAAAGGTCTACAAGCCCTTCTCCACAACTGACTGATCGCCGAACGGTCCATGGCCGGCCCATGAATGCACAGATCGTCGATCAACAGACTATGCCAACATACTCTAATTAATTAATCGACCAATTATAACAGGTTCGCCGAAAATTGAGACAAGCTGCATGTATGTTCTATGTAGTAATTGTTGCTTCTAATTAAACAGCCGGCCAGTGTGCCACCGCTGCTTCTAATTTTCTTTGTTCGCGAACCATCGTGTTAACTGAAAATGATAGAGAGAGGAGCTAGACGAAATGGAGTACTTCCATGTCAAATTAATGATGTATTTCTTAGACAAATATCGTGTTTGTGACTTTCTCAATGACAAATGTTGCTTTTGTAAGATTCTTTGTATGGAGTATTATTATAACGTTGACTGTTTCAGCTTCCACGCATAGTACAACGCAGCAGCTGGAACAAGGAACGTGTGCATTTTCTGTGAACGAATACCATATGGGCGGCTGTGAGCTTCCATGAAAAAGGATGGCTCGTAGGATGTTGGTGTGAGGAATTGAAATGGATTCGAAGGGCCAAAGAAAAGGAACGAAATTCTGGATGGATATAGTAATAATACTAAATATTTCCATGCCAAGGCTAATGGTAGAAGTAGAAAAAGATGTCATTCTGATCTCCTTAGAACAGGAAGAGGGGGTCATTGAAGGTGAAGATAGTTTAACAGAATACATAACTAATTTATACAAAACCCTCTTTGGAAAACATGACAGAAATACTATCACTCTCGGGGTTGAAGGAGCTGATAAAATAGACAATTGTATTAGTGAAGCTATGCTGAAACCTTTTACTTTAGAGGAACTTGAAACTGTTGTTTTTCAAATGGATAAAATAAATCCCTGGTTCCCGCGGATGTTTACCATAACTATTGGGACATTGTTCATGTTGATCTCATGAACTCGTTGAATGGTTTTTAAAATAGAACTTGGACACTCAAGGACTAATTATGGCATGATAACTTTAGTTCCTAAAATGACATATGCTAAACAAATTTATAAAATAGGTTGATTTGTCTTTTATTTGGTAATATCAAAATTATTACACAAGTTATGATGAATCTATTGGAGGCTATGATTGGAGAGGTTAGTTCCCCTGACAAACTTTTTTTTTGAAAAATAGAAATACCATAGAAGGAGTGAATGTCGTGCTTGAGGCTTTAAGTTCTGTTCATACTAAGAAGTAAGAAGAGAGCTTCTTTAGTTTTAAAGTAGACTTTGGAAAAGCTTTCGACAAAATTAAATGCCCTTTACTTTACCAAATTTTGAAGCTAAAAAAACCTAACAAATGGGACGGTCTGATAATGAGGTAGATGATTGAGGTAAAGTTTGTATTCAAGTAAATGATAGGTTTGATCCTTACTTCCTACTCATAAGGGGCTGACGCAAGGGGATCCCATGTCCCCCTACCTTTGACTTGGCTATGGATGCTTTGGCTATACTTTTAAATCATACAAAATAGAGGGTTTGTTAAAGGGGTAATTCTTGACTTAGTTGATGGAGGTTTGATACTCTTCAATATCCCGATGACACCATTTTTTGATTCAAAATGATATTGAAAGTGCAAAGAATTTAAAATTTATCTTATATGTGTTTGACTACATGTCAACACTCAAAATTAACTTCCACAAAAGATATTTTTATGTTTTGTGGAAGCATTGTGGAAGAGGAAACTTTGGTGACATCTTTATCTTGCCAACCACCGGTGCTAGCCTTGTCGATGCGAGTACTCTCCCTTGATCACCATATTTATCTTCCCCGTTCCATCTTCAAGTTTTTATTTCAAGGATTTTCTTCCCAGTTTTTTTAATATAGCATAAATTGTGAGACAGTGATACTTTAGTACCATAATGATTAAAATTTGACAAAATTTGTCTTACTTAAGCCCATGGGTCTACCTGTTAGCCAAGTATGTTGGAGTTAGATGTTAAAGGACTAATTGATTGCAAAAACGACATGGCATTTTATTTTTTATTTTTTGCAAAAATTCCACCGATCTATTAATAATCATCAATAGTAGTACGAAGAGGCCTAAAAATAATAAAAAGTATAAATAGGTCGATGGACCACCTAGCGAAGATGAAAGGGTAATTGCCCCTATGTGTGGTTTTGGTGATTAATGACCATCCCTATGGAATAATGTTTTCATTAAGTTTTATATCAAGGAATATTCCATAGGTCATGCTTGTAGTCCATGTGTTGGATTCAAGTACGGATGCCATGAAGATAAAGATATAGCTTGAGTATTAGCATCAAGATCATCGAGTTGAAGAAGAATATGATATGATCAACATCTCGAGAGTGTGATCTCAATAGAAGAATTCAATATATGGCTCTAAGTCGGTGTCATGATAGCCTCATTAGTTGAGATATGGTTGACTAAGATTCAGAGCATATAATCAAATGAAGAGTTCTTTATGTACCTCAAGATATTGAGATGGAGCATGAGAAGATACTTGGTTGACCAATACAAAGAGTGAAGATTAGATTCAAGCTTGGTTAACACATGAAGCATAAAGAATGTACCACGTGTCTTGTGGTATGGTATCTTTTCATGGGCATGCTTCAAAAGTGAAGATATCATATAGCTCATGAGAGGATGACATCAAGTGGTGATCGTCATCAAGGTTGAGAAGAGAAAGTTCAAGATAAGCATCTCGAGAAGATCATTTGCTTGAAGCTTGCCATCCATATTTGTGATAATGGACATGTGAAGACATGTCTTAATGAAGCTATCCCATAGTGGTGTATGGGGGAGCAAATTATGAGTCTTCACGAAGCAACAATGATCAAGTGATGCATTCCGGCTTGGATGGAGCTTGAAGCGTTGTCATCAAGATCAAGCGGGATGCACAAGGCAAAGGTATGGCCTTGCTAGGTTTTCCTTTTACCGATCTCAAGGTGGTTGTTGGGAGACCGGGTTATAGGATAGATAGCCGCACTATCAAGAGGGGCTTTCGGTTGGGTAACTTGATCACATCGTCGTAGGGAGCTCAATCCATTGCATACTTTTCATCTTCCTATTTTGTTTCTTCTTGGCATTTCTCCATGTGAGGTTCTTGAGCTTGTTGCTAGCTCTTCAACAATCCCAAGTTCATCAACAACGGAATTCGTATGCATCTTGTATGGCATTTTCAAGTTTGAAGGTTTTACCGGCTCTTCCTATAGGGAGGCTTCATGCCTTTATTCATTTGGGTCTATCCTCCTTTGTTGTACTATGATGTTTTCATGCACAATATTGCAGACCATGTTGTCCTCGTCAAAACAAGCCCAAGGTCACCGAAATCGGAGTCCGAATGCAAAAGTTATTGCATTTTCGTGAAGTCTGTTTCATCCCGGTTGTGGGTTTGGTTCAACCGACTCCCACACCGGACGGTCCGGCGCCAGCGCCGGTTAGACCGGATTTTCTGGTTTTCACGACAGAGTCTATTCCGAGTTGGCAAACAGAGATATTCCGGTTTGTAGGTCGATCCTCCGGCCTAGGGACCGAGTTTCCCGGTTCTGGGGCCGGTCCAACCGACTTTGAAACCGAGTTTTCGCTGTTCTCTCCAACAGCCATATTTACTTTTCCCTATAAAAGGGGGTTCTTCCCCCCAACGTTTTTGGGTGTTCTTGACCACAAAATTTACCTTCATTGTTGAACCTCTGGAGCTTGCTTCCTCTCCCTTTCCTCCTATGATTCTTGCATCTTTTTGAGGGCTTTGGAAGAAGAGATCTAGATCTACAATCCCACCAATCAATTCCTCCTCTAAGTGAGGGGAACTCTTTGGATCTAGATCTTGAAGTAATTGGTTGACTTCCACCATTGTTCTTCCTCTCTAATTCTTCCCTAGAACTTGTTGCTTTGGTGGGATTTGAGAGTGAAGGATTTGAGCACCCTTGGTGTTCTTGCTTTGCATTCTTGCATAAGTGTTGAGCTCTCCATTACGATTTGTTCGAGTGGAAGACCGTGAGTTTGTTACTCTTGGAGGGTGACCTCCTAGTTGGCTTGGCGGTTGGTTCCGTGGTGTCCTATTCGTGGAAGATTGTGAAGAGACCCAGGCCTCTCCTTCGTGGAGCTTGTGAAGTGGTTGTGGAGCTTGCCATCTCCGGAGTGGAGGAAAAGCTAGCCATAACGAAAAGGCACATTCCTTCATGGGATAGACTCGGAGAAGAAGGTGAGCCTTCGTGGCGTTGGGAAGCCTTTCGTGAAATCCCACACCTCTCCAACATGGTGTACCTTCTTGTAAAGGAACACGGGAATACATCTTCGTCTCCGCGTGTCTCGGTTATCTCTATACACGAGCTTACTTTCCTTGTGATAGCCATCGTGCTTGAAGTACTTATATCTTGTTTATCACTTTTCGTATATTTATCTTGTGCTATCTTGCTTAGCTTAACTTTTTGTTGGTGCACTTAGTCACTACAAGAATTCCCATCTATTGCAACAAATTATTTTGTCGTAATAAGTACCAAATTGTCGTAATAAGTACCTATTGCCACGACATATCGTTCGTTTCCAGCCGTTGCGACAGGACGCATGGTAATAGGTTATCGCCACAAAAAACAAATTGTGGTAGTAAAATGTGTTATTGCAACAATCACACATCAAGTTGCCACATTTTTCCCCGTGGCATCATGCCCTTTGCTGCCACAATTCGGTTTGTTGCGATAGCTTAATGCAACAAATACTGAAATCGTGGCAATTGTTGGTTCCGTGACGATAGTTGTTCGTGGCAATAAACTATGGCAACAATGCTTGTTTCGTGGTGCATACTTTCTATGGCAATAGTCAATTGTGGCATTAGCTTATGGCAACAACTCTTGTTTTCGTGGCACTAACCTTTCGCCACAAACCAATATGTTTGTCGAATTAGCTTATGGCAACGCTACATTTTTCGTGGTAATAGTCAACTGCAACCGAAAAGAATACAGGCATTTAATTGCTTGCTAACCATACATGATTCGTAAATATCCGAGTTCACATATCAAATATCCATAAAATGAAACTCAAATATAGTTTAGCAATCATTCAACATACTGAATGTGTCATCCTAATTAAATGTCACGACTAAACTGTCTATGGCCTAGAGTCTTGTCCGGTTACTTCTTTGGTTCCTACAATCAAGAAATCGAAGAATTATTCAGCACATGTTACTAAATTTAGCATAACATACTTCATAAAATTATGTAAGGTCCATTGTACTTTTCATTGACAAACTTCGGTAGTACACATATATATGTCTCTATGATAAACTTTGCGATGTGGAGCTGTTGCCTCACAGTTACCAGCCAAAAGAAAATAAACATGCAAACTAATGGCCTACTCAAAACTAAATAAACATGGATAACAATAGCAGTTGTAAGGAAATTTGATTAAACTAGCAGCGACCTACTAGCGGTACAAGCATATGTGTGCAATATCTCACAAGATGACCAAAACCGATAGCGTTAGAATGAGCACTAGCACAAGCAAATTAAAAGCCATTTGACCTACCATGGCATCTTTTCTCCCCTCTATCTATCGATCAACCAAACTAGGCTTAGCTGACTTTCTTTCTTTCTTTCCTAACAACAACCTCAGTCAATCAAGAAAGAAAATAAAAAGGCACAGGGAATTCTGGCTAATCAACGTACACTACTCGCAAAAATTCAGAGAGAATTTTGGCATCAACTTTGCATAACTCATAATTAAAGTGCATGTACCGCAACAATTGTCACATCCATCTAATTATAGAATTCAACTTCCCGGTCTCACAATTTCTAATCAAATTAACACCACTGCAAGTTACAACTCAAGGCTTGGAAAAAAATGAAAACAATATTACACGAAGCATTATGGCTATGCCATCTGAATCTTGCAAGGAAAGTGACGTCCAGAGCTCAAATATGTGTTTATACGCTATCAAAGAACCATTACTCAAAAACGTTAAAATAACCATGTGGCATGGTTTCCCTGTGTGGTCTAGCCATGGAGATGTCAAGGTGCTAACATGGAAAGTTGGCGACGTATCTAGTACTAGTTGTTGGCTATCTATAGTACATATATCAGTTGTATATTCCAAAGAAAAAAATGCAAGCCAATGGCCTACTCAATACAACTAAAATGCAAGGTCTCAAAGTTTTAAAAGAGAGATCAGTGACAGAGCATGGTGCCGAAAGTTAATTCAGGCGGGGTAGGGAAAGACGAGTCATTTCTGCTAATATTTTGTAATTGAACTTCTGCAAACAACCTTTGCATGTTCAGATTAAATCATTTTACAATTTCAACTAGATCAATCCGGGGAAATTACTTCATTCAGTTCACGGAAAGGTGTAAAATTAAGCGGCTAGATATGTAGCATATCAATCCACATGTACCGCAAATAGTATACAATATAACAGACCCAAAAATAGAAACATGAGCAAAACTAGCAAATCTTAGATTGTCAAATATGTTCCTACCTAGAAAATGATCATATGCTGTAATCTCATGCCCATATAGTCTCTCTAGGAGAATTGTTTTTCTTGATAACTCTCTAAGAGAATTGTTGGGGGTACTACTAGCTGGCCTCTTTTTCGTACTGTTTTAGGGTAGAAACAAGTTTAAGATTTGCTCTCTGGATTACTCAAGAAATTAATCATTTAAAAAAATACAGTACTTAAACCAAGACGTACACTTGAAGAGATCCTATCTGATAACACACTATAAATGACACGTACAGCATATGAGAAACTGCTCAGTATGATTTGGTTTAGGCTTAAACTAACCAGGTTACCACTAGTTCTTTTATGTAAAAAACACAAGTTAGCTTTTATGGATGAGGATTGAATCGCTTGTTGTGAGTTATTGTCTAGGAAATCATAGCAATCACCATCACAAGAGTTCAGATGAACCGTTGCATCTCAAGGTTTAGTGGACAACTTGTCACATTCAGCTGCACCAATCTGTGTATATGATGACATTGTGAGAGGAGAGGGATGCCCCTTAACTGGAGCAAGGGCATATTCACATAGTCAAAAAGTTACAGAAAGAAACTCATGATTCACAGCTTGCCCTATGCCAATCAAAGCAGCCATTAAGATACCGAATTATATATTTTTTCCTTTACTCAAACATGGTCAATGACCTCCTAAATATTTACTTAAAACTATAGATGATATCTACTATCTTTCCATAATATTTCCAGTTCATGAAGATGATAGGAGATGGCATTATGTCATATAATCAAATTATCAAATAATTTTAAAAGGCAATGAAATTCAAGTGCAATTTTTAATTTAAAAATTCATTTTCAACACACGCAGTGATCCTGGCATCTTTTCCAAAGTTTTGACATGTTCGTCTATTGTGAAAGAAGCTCACGGTTGAAACAGAGTCCACTCACAGAAAGGAAATGACTGAGCAAATATTCAGTTTCAAAATCTTTCTACTAGTCCCAAGTTCTACATCCATTTCAACACCTAGTTGTCCCTAAGTGCAGTGTATCACATCGATAACACCCAAAAGCATGTTCTTAACATCCTTTCCAGCTGAGAAAAGGCTTCAACAATACTGATATCAACCGACACAAAATTAGGCTCCATCAAGTTTCTGCATAAGCCACAACATCAGCAGATACCTAACTACAGCATTCAGAATGGCGGTGCACAAAATCATTCATTATTCCAATTGAAAACCCACTAGAACCATACCGAGAGCAGCACACATACCATCACATTTATTTTCTTCCTATGACTACCCAAGAGGAACACTACATAATTTGTTTTTTGATAAAAGGGGTGATTAGAAACGGAGTGAGTATATTTTTTGTTGCATGGCGGGGTAGGATATTATGATCTCAGGAGCACCTAAGATACCAGAAGAATGCACGGAAGTAGAAAGGTTGAATCATGTGCATATTGCAAATCACTATCCTTATTCACTTCGTGCAAGTTCCATGCAGTAAATCTGGCTTCTGACTTTGCATGTGTTTTGTTCAGAATGACTGAGTGGCTAACAATTTGCTAGATTTATGCATCTATGCTATTCCTGCATCTTTCTGAACACTTCAAAGTCATCTTGTGTGGATAAGTTATTGAACCCCAACCTTCATGCTACATAGTTTCCTCAGCAATACCACCAGCACCACCAGAGCCGCAGAACAAAACAATGCAAAACGAAACTACCAACTGGAGATTACGGCTAGAAAGATCAAGCTGAACTACCCCAGCAAGATAGAAGCCAGAACCAAAATATCCTATTGAGCGCTATCCCAAGCTCTGTCTAAAATTATACAGCTACAACCAACATCTAAAATTATCGGATCATGGACAGAGAAAAGAGGAAACAAGGCGTGTACGGTTCCGCCATCACAGGGCTCGACGGTGGCCTACTATCTAGAAGACCTCCCAATCGAGCCGGGGGATCAACGAGGTGTTGGAAGACGTGGTTGGGGTCGCCCTAGCTGTGGCCGTCGGCGAGGGGATCTTGCATCCCTGCGGTTGTTCTCGTAGGACAGCGAGGCGGGCAATTGCACGGCGGCCGTCGGCGAGGTAGTTTCTAGGATGGAAAGGGGGTGCTGCGCTGAACACCTAAACTATCATGCAGAGGATATGGAGAAAGGAATTGGAGTACCTGAGAACTTCTCCCTACGATGGAGTCCAGCGTGGTTCGCACAGTTGACGCCGTGAGGACGGAGAGTGGGGAACGAGAGTCAGATCCAATCCCGTCTGACGACGCCATGATTTGTTTAGAGCGCTAATCGCGATTAGTTATGACTTACGAGGGTTGTAGTATAGCGGGAAGGTAAAAAATTATTGGCGCAAGACACACCTTAAATTATTTGGTGGGAAATTACATTATTTTTTGTGGGACACAGGGGTCCAGCGGGAAAGTTTTGGCGCATAGTACAGTCCACGCACATTATTTGGTGAGAAACTTTGTTTTAGAAAATGTATAGAATAATCAAATAAATTTAGAAAAATAATATTTTTAAGCAATATGAAATATATATGCTGCTGAAATAATGTGCAAATAAACTTTTCTCCTAAAGGTTATTTCGTTGTGAAAAAATTATCAGATCCTAAACTCCCAATGGGACGAACCAGCGCCTTCCCCTCTAATGTTGTCGCATCGGTCGTAGCTAATCTTTAGCCTCCCCCGACCACCCTCTCTGGCCGCTGAGAAGGGAGATGATGAAGAACACGATGAAAAAGGCACAAACACGTGGAGATAAACGGTGAAGCCTACCGTAGATTTGAAACTAGCAATCAACTCCCAATGGAGCAATGGGGAAAATCGCCCCGTGAAGGTCCGCCATTGTAGTTAACATTATTACAATATCTTGTTCCTTTTCGCAACAATGGAGAATTGTTGTAAAAAGTTCTACATATTACCATGGATACACAATTTGTCGCAATATATAATATTTATTGCCACACAATGAAACTGAGGCAAAAAGTATGCGCTATTACGACCAATTCGTGGTTTGTTGCAGTAAAAAGGCATTTCTTGCAACAATATTTGTGTGTACCGCGACATGACAAAAATTATTGCAATATCTTGCCAAATATTACCACGGAGGTTTGTTTTGCTGCAATATATAATATTTATTGCAACAAAATAAATAATTCTCTCAACAAACCATGGTTGTAGCAATATCGCTACCGTATTACCACGACGATGCATTTTGTTGCAATATGTGGCCTTTATTGCAACAAAAATGGCACGTACTGCGACAAAACTAAATTGTGGCAGAAAGTAGGACCTACTGCCACAAACGAGAATTTTGTTGTAATATTCCATTTTATTGCAATAAAAGTCAGTTGTAGTAATATTTTTTGTTGCAATAGACCGGAATCCTTGTAGTGATTTGAGCCTAGTGTATTTAGGTTTTATGCTTGTAAAATAAACGTTAGTTTAATTCCGTATTCTATCAAGCCAAAACTGTAATAGTTTTGAAATTGCTTATTCACCCCCTGTAGGCGACATCTCTATCCTTTCAGAAGACTACAAACATTTGCACAAGCCGAAGGCGTACCGCCGTCCTCGCCCTCCATCACCGAAGCCGGGCAAAGCTTGTCGTAGTAGAGATTGTTGTAGTAGACCGGGAAATCATCGTGCTATGTGCCAAAAACTCAGCACACTAAAATAGCAACCATCGCCAATGATGACATCACTAGATTGGAAGAGACTAACCTGAAATTAGCACAAAAAACGACTAGATCCCAGGAGATCAGCCGGACACACGACTCCACACACCCTCTGTCAGCGCTAGGCGCACCACCGGAGCGAGGATATAGCGGGAAGGACTTTATTCTGATTAGAATGTATCCGTCGCCTCAATATTCCCCAAAAGACACGAGAAAATAGCTTAAGAACAGAACAAAAACCTCCCGCCGATGAGAGGCCGTGGTCCGTCACACCTCCAAGGCCCTAAGTCCATTGGAGACGGCATGGACCGACGACATCACCGACGGAGGGAAGGGACCCTAGATTGATTTCACGGTTCGTATGGAGTACGTGTCACGTAATCAGATTTGAATTAGTATGGCTTCTGCATATCAAATGTTGGATATCTGGTGATATGTAGGACAAAATGTACTTATATGTGAGAAAGCATATCTGAACTTTTTTTCATTATTCTTGTTCAAAACGCACCTTAGTAGTCCAAGAAAAAGACATTATTTATAAAAAGTATATGATTCCATTGTTATGAACTATTGATTATGAAAAAAATAATGACTCGTAAAATCCTTAGACTAACATAAATAAGTACTTCCGTCATTCTAAATTAGTTGTCGCGGCAAAAAATAATGACGCGTGTACTTGCAGATTGCAGAGCATTATTCATCACTTTGGTATCTTTTGAAGTTTTTTAAATATCTAATTTTGTTCCCAGCATCGTTTCTAGAAAGAATCATTTTCATCTACCTATCGGCCTTTGGTTTACTGTGTCGGCTTATATTGGTGAACATTCAATGTCAAAATATCGGCCATAGAATATATTGTTCTAATTAAGTTTGCCGATATGTGTGAACATATTTACGAAATGGCACGTCATGTTCATGCCGGCCCTGATTCAAAACTTGTGTGTGAGAAAGGAAGGCCACGGTACATCATTTTGCCATCGATAAATCTTAGAATTGATAGAAATCGACATGACACTAGTACAAACCAGCCTAATAGTCCCGGTACGTAAGGACCTTTAGTCCCGGAATGTGACCTGGGACTGCAAAAGCGGAACTAAAGATCTAAGTATTAGCATCGGTTCTGTTACGAACCGGGACTAGAGGTCCAACCACGTGGCCCCGCGAGCCCCGCTAGGCTGGAGGACATTTAGTTTTGGTTCGTAACATGAACCGGGACTAAATGTTCCCTGCCGCGGCAGCGTTTTGGGCATTTGGCTTCCGCGACAGGAGATGGGGTTTTAGGGTTTTGTGTTTTTTTTTATTTTGTGTTTCGTGTTCAATTATTTTTTATTCTGTGTTTTCATTAAAAACAAATTTTCGTATACATACAGAACACTACTACACAGTACTTATACACATTGATGCAATATATAATATAATTTCTTTTACAAACATATATGGAGTCCCAACCGGATTCAGAGCATATCTATTTGATTACATGGAGATCATTACATGGATGCTTTAGGGTCTACGTAGAGAGAATTCTCCGCGTGGATCTATGACCTCGTCGACAAAAAATTTCAGCAAATTTCTCTTGGATTGCTATTAGACGGTCCTCTGGTAGGAGCATGTGTCGCATCGCGTCCAACTATATAAAGAAGGAGATCGTATGAATTAGCCTCAACACAACTTTTTGTAATAAAAATAAAGGGTGAATATATTGTTTACTTACTCGAACATTTTCCAAGGGCTTCTCAATAGTGATGCGAATGAACTCGCACACGTAGAATCCACATATATTAGTCCCCCGTGGCTTTCTCGCATACTTTACAAGACTAGAATTCAATTAAATAATAACTCTAGCATGATAAATGTACATAAACAAGAATTAAATAGATGCGCGGACTTAGCTCGTACTACTTACCGAGAGCGATTTAAAAAATAGCTCCTCACGCCATTGACCGTGGACATGGTTCTTGAACCGTGTCCAAACCCTACCCGGAAAAGAAAATAAATGTATGAGTTAATAACCACTTGATATCCTAGAAAATGAACAAAAGAAACCGATATAGTGCGATAATGGTTGAAATTACCTCTGGAGCACATCGATAATGATGTGGTAATCTTCAATGTCTTTGTTTAGTGAGTCCATGATTTGAACTCTTACCAAGTCAACTGAAATGCTTAGAAGAATCCAGTGGTACCTAAGCAAGGTTTACATACGTCAGTAACTCATCATTTACACTGAACATCGAGTAAGCAAAATTTAATGTGTACAAGAACTCACTTGTTATCGTGGAAAGGAAATAGTATTTCATTACAGAAATGCTGGTTCGTGAGAAACCGGAACAAGTTGTGCTCGGTCTCTAGTGGCTTATCCTTTTGTATAGCTTCATGAACTCGATGTGGGTCAATCAACCCAAATCCATTGATAGCCTTTCTTTTACAATCGAGAATCTTCATTCTGCATCATTATATATAGCGTACAAAAGAATATAGTGAGTATACTTACCGGCAATGAATTGAACAAGTTGAGATAGAGACTTAATTATATAAATAAAGTAATCACTCACAGACAATAGGAACTGAGGATAGATTTGTCGAGTTCTTTAGGTTGAATAACTGAAATAATTCTGTAAATTAAACAGGGACTTCGTCTTCAGTGAAGTAATGCAATTTTCGAACTTTCAGTATGAGCCAATATTGCTGTTCTTTTGATGCTTTCATGTACCATTTATGGAATCGTCGCATTTTTGTTGGCATATCCCGAAGCCTCTTAGAACTGACCAGAGGCTCCCCGTGAACAAATTTGGGTGCTACCTTAGCCTTGGACATATCGCCGTGAATAATGTCATGAATAGACATATTACATTGATCGGCCAATATCTTAGCCGTTTTCGGATCCATAGGTTCTCCCTCATATAGTTGAGGTTCGGGTATGTTCACCTGGAGTGGGGGAGCGATTGATTTGCTTGTTTCCCTAGCTGGGGAACGTCTCTTTTGGTTCTTCGGCTACCACTCGATTGTTTTGCTTGTTTCCCCAGCTGGGGGACGTCCGTTCTGATGTTTCCGCTACCACTTGATTGTTTTGCTTATTCCCCCTACTGGGGAACCTCTTTTGTGATGCTTCCTCTACCGCTTGATCTCTTCTGTTTTAGTGTCTTCTGAAGACATCGTGCATAGTCATCTGGCGCACTTAACTGAGCTTGGGGTGGCTGCATCAGTAATTTCCTAAAGTGCTCCTTGGTTTCCGGTTTTATTTGGACCTCTGGCTCAGGTTGTTTCTTTTTAAACTGAGCATCCACTTCGGCCCGTACGGTCAGGTCGTAAGCCCTCTTGGGAAGAACCGGCGGTACTCTTGGGAGGGGCGACAACTGTCGCTTTGGGCGTCAGTTATCGCTCGACGAAGCGGTGATATTCTTCCGCTTTTGGCCCTTAGTGGGTGAAGGCGGCTACGTAGATTGAGATGGACTTGTGTTGGGGTCATGGACTGGACTTGAAAGTGGTGGACTTTTATTGGGAGGAGACGGTGCACTTGGAGGTGGACTTGGAGGTGGACTTTTACTGGGAGGAGACGGTTGCCTTGGAAGTGATGGATTGTTTCTCGATGGAGAAGGTGGCCTTGGAGTCGATCCTGGAACTTGATGTATTCTTTTTTCCAAAGAATGAAGCCACTCGTGACTTCTCCTAGTGTCGTCTCCCCTTCACCTCCAGGGATGTCAAGGTTTAGTGACTGATACATCGGTTGAACTTCATCCACACCGACACGAGCATAGCTAGCTGGAATCGGATTGCAATGGTAGGTCGCTCCCGGTGCAAAAGGTAAAGCAAAGCCGACCGCCACCTTCATGGATATATTCTTCAGTTTAACATGTAGCTCACAACTAGTCTTCTGCTTAATTGCATCCGTGGGGTACACATCCATCATTGCATCATTACCGTGGCCCTCCGTGGAAGCCACGCTGCTTTTCCGTTGCGATGGGCCGACCTTACTGTCTGGTGCAGGATCTTGCTGTCGGAGTCCTTTAAGTTCATTAAGCTCCTGGCGATGCTCCTGCAACATGGCTTCAAACCTCGCGAACCGCTCCGTATCCTCCTCTTTTTGCTGCTTTGTTTTTCTCGATCGTCTTTTGTACGTGTCAAGGTGCTCGGAAAACCCGATAACCCATGGACAAGAAGGTCCGAACCCCCTTGTTCGTCCAGCCTTTTCAGGATTGTCGAGAGCCTTTGTCAGCTCATCGTTCTCTCTGTCGGGAACAAACGTTCTCTCTGTCAGGAACAAGCGTTCCCTCTTCAACCTCTTTTATCACTTTAATAAGTTCATTCTTGGGTGAAGAAACTTCTTCGGCTGCAACAATCTCACTTGTTTCTGGGTCATACGATGCCCCATGACCGAGTACCCAATTTCTTGACCTCCTGGGCCAACGAGACGTAGCTGGAGTGATCCCTTTAGCCTCCAGGTCAGCCTCAGCTTTATACCACTTAGGCATGGCACTCCTGTAGCCACACCATATGATGGTGATATTTCTTGTTGGCTGCATTTAACTTATTCTTTTCTGACATTGCCTTAGCTGGTGCAAAGGTCTTGTATTCCACAAATCCGGCCCAGTTATCCTGCTGCAACTCTAGTGGGCCAATGAATGGAGAAGTTTACTTGTGGTACAATATTTTCTTCCATTCCTTGAATAGTTTTCCCATCTTCTTAAGAGCAAAGTTCTTAACTTTCCTCGTCATTTGTTCTGTGATCTCATCAGTCTCCAAGACTGGTAGGGTGAAATGTGTCATGAGAGAATTCCACATCGCATCTCTCGCTCTGTCATCTACAAAACTAGCCCAGCTGGATCCCTTTTCTTTCCTAGCTTATTCCAATTTCACGTGGTGATCGGGACGGTATCTCTAACAATCACTCCGCATTGAGTAATAAATGCATTCACCGATTCTTTGGGCTCCAACGATTGACCCAGCGGAGAGACTAAGTCAATGCTGAAACGGACATCAGCGGGCAACTTGTGTGTCGGGCCTCTTGTCCTTGTAGAAGATTGGCCGGAAGCGGAGGTCTAAGAGAAGAAACATTCGTCAGTATATATATACGAATCAATTAGTGCATATATACTAGTGATCGATCGATAGAGGCTTTATATACCTCGACGGAGTTTGTTATTATTATGGTGTCTTCACCATGGTCTCCACCATGGTCAGCACCATCGTCTCCACTATCGTCTCCTCCAGACAAATTAGGATACTCGGAGCCATCGTAATAAGAACCCCCAGTACCCTCATCTATCATGTTGAGAAGCTCCTCTTCATTCTGTCTACCGTCCATAGCTTAACTAATACAGAAAAAGAATATTGCATTAAGTAAAAGAATATTACAATTGCAATAACTCGGATACAGAAAAAAGATTACGTACTAATAATGAAATAATTTTGCATTAAGATAAAGTACAATAATATAAGATAAAATACATTATTAATACATCTCGCTCATATCTTGCTCATAATATAAAGTACATTATTAATATATCTCGCTCATATCAAACTAGCAAACTCGGCTGCCGCGTTCTATGCTACGAGAGCTCTGCAGCTAGAGAAGAGGAACCATCACCGGAGAATAGCTCGGGTGAGATCCATGAACCTGCCAGATATTGGAGAACCTAGTCTCCAAAAGATACATGTATCGCCGTATTACCCTAATAACACTAACCCGGGACCTAACACTAACTAAACTAAACCTAATTAACTAAGTATCCTAACTAACCCTAACTAACCCTAGATAAATATTAACCTATACAATTAACCTAATACTAGTACTAACTAATAGTTATACTAATACTAAATACTAACCTAATACTAATACTAACTAAATACTAACCTAATACTAATACTAACTAATATTAATACTAAATACTAACTAATACTAAATACTAATACTAACTACTAAATATTAATACTAATAATAATACTAAATACTAACTAATACTAAATACTAATACTAACCTAATACTATAATAACCTATAATACTAATACTAAATAGTAACTAATACTAAATCCTAATACTAACCTATAATACTAATTAATAATATGATAACCTATTTAATATTATTATACTAATCAACCAAATGGGGCATGGCGATCACCTGAGGCAGCGCGGGTGCGGGGCGGAGAAGGTGCAGCGGGGCGGCGTGACAGCGCGGCGGCGCGGAGACGGTGCGGCGCGGAGACGGCGCGGCGGCTCGAGGCGGGGCGGCACGGAGACGGTGCGGCGGCGTGGCGCGGGCGGAGACGGGGCGGCAGGGCGGCGCGGGGCTCCTCTTCTCACGGGCGCGGACGGCATGGGAGCGGCGAGGTCCTTTGCACTAGAAAGAAGGTGATCTGGCTCTTCGAGCCGTGGCACGACCCGGGGTGGGGTATTTATACCACCCCCTTTAGCCCCGGTTGTAATACAAAATGGGGCTAAAGGGAGCTAAAGGTATTTTCGCCCGTCGCTCTTCCCACGCGCGTACACCCTTTAGCCCCGGGTTGTAATACAAACCGGGGCTAAAGGGACCTTTAGCCCCGGTTTGTATTACAACCCGGGGCTAAAGGTTATTTTTGGCGCCAAAAAGAAAAATGGTTTATAGTTTTCAGAAAATTATGTATTATATATCAAAATTTTCAGAAAAAGAAGATCTATAATTTAAATCTATTATCATACTTTATTATACAACTTAAATAAAATTATCTATTGTTTAACAAATATTATATTTAGTACAAATGTTGGAAAAATATAGTTTATTATTTAAAAACAGAAAAATACATATAATATACCAAAATATTCATAAAAAATAATATAGTCATTAGAAATATAACATTTAATACTAAACTAGTAACTAGGACTAAAACATATTTCCCGCCATTTCCCCCGCTTCCCGCCATGTTCTCCCGCCATTTCCCCCGCTTCCCGCCATGTTCTCCCACCATTTCCCTCTATATCTAGGCCGATCGCAATGTCCATCCACACATCCACACCTTCTCTCTCACAACAATGAACATCGCTTACTGGGCCTTTCTGACGCTCTAGGAGACCGAGGCGCTGTGCACTCCAGCTACCCATCCCCGCCGGGGTACCGGCTGCCCGCCAGCTGGATGCTGAGCGCTGGAGGGGTTCCTGTTCCTCTTGTGCCTCAAGGTTCGGCCCACCAGGCGGCCATCATGAACCACTTCTACCTCGAGCTCACGCTAGAGCAGCGAATGGATCCCCATTGGGATCCCGACAACCTCGACACCTGGAATGCCTTCTTCGCAAACCGGCGGGAAAGGGAGCTCGCTAGGTACGAGGGTGGCGGCCCCGCCCCCAGTGAACCACAACGAGGCTGGTCGCCGCCTGTGGTAGGCGAACTGGACTATCGCCGGTGTGATGCGCTACAACGCCATGGGAGACCATCCTCGTTTGAGGTACCCACACTTTCACCAGCCGCATAGCCACAAGAATGGTGGTGGTGGTGAAGGCCTAGAGCGTACTGTGGTCGTCATCCGGGAGCCCCCTCCCCCGCGCGTCGTGAATCCGAGGGCGGAGGATCCAGCCGCATGCTACGAGGAAGGGCTAACGATCCAGTCGCGTGCTACGAGCGACGACGATTCCGAAGACGACCCTGAAGTTGTGTACTACAGGGCTAGATATGATTATGACTAATTTTTATATTTTAATATTAATAAATGTCTGGCCACAGCAAGTTGCAATACTATCTATTGAGATCGAGATAGTTCATATCCATATACATATAAGCAGATCATTAAAAATAAAGATTTAATAATATTGTACATCACCAACATCCACACATCTCTATTGTTTGGGTTTTCTTCTAATCCGTAATAATGGAGCATATTCCTTACTTAACGGGATGCTTGGGTCATCCTTCACAGTGAAGGGCGGAATTTCATGAAACTTATCATAATCTTCTGACATGTTTGTCTTATCCTCCACCCCTACTATGTTTCTTTTTCCTGAAAGAACTATGTGGCGTTTTGCCTCATCGGATGTTGTATTCTTTTGCTTACCTTTCCTTTTTCTCGGTTTGGTAGACATGTCCTTCACATAAAAAACCTGAGCCACATCATTGGCTAGGACAAATGGTTCATTTCTATATGCAAGGTTGTTGAGATCCACTGTTGTCATTCCGTATTTCTTGTCTACCTCAACCCCGCCTCCTGTCAGCTTGACCCATTTGCACCGAAACAAAGGAACCTTAAAAAAAGGTCCATAGTCAAGTTCCCATATCTCCTCTAGGTAACCATAATATGTATCCTTTTGCCCATTCTCGTCCGTTGCATCAAATCGGACACCACTGTTTTGATTGGTGCTCTTTTTATCTTGGGCGATCGTGTAAAATGTATTCACATTTATCTCGTACCCTTAGAAAGTCAATATAGTCGAAGATGGTGACCTGGCCAACAAGTACAACTGCTCTCCAACATTTATGTCATTCATGAGATATGTCTGCAACCAATCGCCGAAAGTCCTCATGTGTTCATCTCTAATCTAGGAGCCAGGCTTCCCCGGGTTGTTGGAGTGTACAATATTCTTGTGTTCCTCGATATACGGAGCCACCAAGGTGGAACTTTGCAGAACTGTGTACAGTGCTTTTGTGAGATAATGTCCGTCCATACATATCCTTGCTTTCTTTCCTAGCGTGCCTTTTCCACTAAGTCTACCCTCATGCCGTGATTCAGGAACACCGATGGGCTTAAGGTCAGGAATAAAGTCAACACAAAACTCAATGACCTCCTCTGTTCCATATCCATTTGAGATGCTTCCTTCTAGCCTAGCACGGTTATGAACATATTTCTTTAACACTCCCATGAACCTCTCAAAGTGGAACATATTGTGTAGAAATACATGACCGAGAATGTTAATCTCTTCGACTAGGTGAACTAGGAGGTGCGTCATAATATTGAAGAAGGATGGTGGGAACACCAACTCGAAGCTGAAACGACATTGGACCACATCTTTCTGTAACCTTGGTAAACTAGCTAGACTGATTACCTTCTGAGAAATTGCATTGAGAAACACACATAGCTTCACAATGGGTACTCGAACATTTTCCAGCAGGAGTCCCCTCAATGCAATCGGAAGCAGCTGGGTCGTAAGCACGTGGCAGTCATGAGACTTTAGGTTTTGAAATTTTTCTCTGCCATATTTATTATTCCCTTCATGTTCGACGAGAAACTAGACGGGACCTTGATACTGTAAAGTGAAGGAGTTATGCCCTAGAGGAAAATAATAAAGTGTATTATTTGATATACCTCCTATATGTTCATAATACGTTTCATACTAGGCTATAACTATGTTAATACGAAATGTTAATACACGTGTGGTATGTAAACAAACCGTGTCTCTAGTTAGCTCTAGTGAACTAGGTCATTGGTCATGATGATGGTCTGTGTTTTGAGATCATGGGCATTTATGCCAACTGACAATAAGGTCATGTTATTAGTTGAATAACATGATAGACAAACATCCGACTGTTATATCGTGATGAGATCTAGTTACAAAGTTCACCATTGATGATAAAACACAGAGAACCTCGCAACCTGATCCTTTGACTGTGAGGTAATGCAAATCACCATTCTGGAAGAAGCTTACATGGTTATCAAGAATCATCTCGTAACAGGGTGATCAAAAAGGTGCCACTCAGGTTTTCCGAAGGAATATGTAGAGGAGTACATTTCAAGACCAGGATTTGTCTAGTCCATGTAACGGATAGATACATGTGGCCATCTCGGTGATGTTGCATTAATGAAGCTTGCAAGCACGTGACTAGGTCACGGAATACGACGACATGAGAACGAGAAAACAAGTTCATCGGTAACGAGATCGAACTAAGGTATAGAGATAACGAAGATCAAGTCTCGGATGAATTAGGTATCGTATGACAAAGGGAATGGGGAACGGCTATCTCACGGTTCGAGCGATTGTATTCGTGAAACACACGGGGGTCACATGGCCATCCTGGTTCCTCTGTTGATCATTGATATGAGAGTGGTCTCTATCATGTCCGGAGTGTTTCCGAACCGAAGGATGTCACGCTTAAGGGTGGGGACGCTTAGGGTAGATGAGGTATCGTATGAGAAATAGAGAGAGAGAAACCGGAATAGTTTCGGTAACATCCGTTGGAGATTGCTCCAAGCGAGAAAACGTATGTGCAGCCCGGAAGATGTTCCGGAGTGAAGGAATAATATAATATGTATATTTGAATGTTAATTGGAGAATTAATATTAAATATATATTTTATTTTATTTTAAAAGGCACTATATTGCTAATGGGCCTCACCCAAGGGGAGGCCCAAGTGGGCAAGGCACCTAGGGAGTGGGGGCCAGCCGGCCTAGGGCTAGTGGGCCGCCCCAGTGGGGCCCACCTAGGGCCGGCGGCTGCCCCAAGGTGGCCGACGGGTGTGGGAATAGTCCCACACCGCCTGGCCCCTGGGTTGTGCGCCCCCCTCCTACTATATAAAGGGGTCCCCCTCCCCTTGGGAGACACCCATTCCTCTCATTCTCTCTCTCTCTCATCTGCTGAGGGCTTCCCCGTAATATTGGGGAGGACCTCGTGGTTGAGTTCTCCACCTTCATACTACCGTCGTGTGATCGGCGATCCGACATCTGCTTCTTCCGCTGCTTGGCTGGATCGGAGCCCAATTGACGTCCACTACACCGGACGTGTGACGAACTTCGGAGGCACCACACTTGGGGTGCTGCTCGTCTTCATCAATATACGCCTTCCTGTGTAAGGCGTGCCACGCTCTGCAAAGGTATGAATACTGTATTCCTTCTCCGTTACTTATGTCTACATAGTATAGATCCTGGTATTAGTGTTCGAGTAGATAGAATTTTTTTGTTTTCTGCTACGGAACCCTTCAGTGGTATCAGAGCGGGTCTATGAGTTGACATGTCGTACGGATAGAACACATAGCAATATGTGGGCATTGATTCTCTAGTTGCTACCCTCTTTAGTGTTATTGTTCATATCGCGACACTGTTTGATGAAGCGGCCCCCGACCGACCTCACGTGGTGATTCATGAGACTGGTCCACAAATCAAAGTGGCTTAGGGGGGCGTCTGTCTCTCTACAGTAGTTGATATGGCATTGACACTGGAGGGCCCTGAAAAGGGAAGAAGAACGGCAATCACTAAATCCATGTTGTGGCTCGACGTTCGTAGGTGGGAAGGGATTCTACTGCGAATGCCCTAAAGCCGCGTAAAACATGCAATAGTCAATATAGAAGCGTCTACTTTGTTATTGCATAGGGGCAAGTATTATAACATGTCAATGACAAGTTTATGAAACTCTCATTGAAGCTATTGATGATGATCACAAAGCTATAACCATGTCAAAGCACTTCACTTTAGAAGTATTACTTACTATGCTAGTATACTTACTAGACGGTAGCATGATAAGATAATCCCTCATAGTATTCCAGTTATCATATTCCCCTTGTGTGTGCACCACCAAGAAAGTTCTTCGGTATGAGGCCGGCCGTGATGATCGGGGGTCAGACATATCTACGTTCGCATACAGTGGGTGCAAGCCATGTTGCACTGCGAATACACACGAGTTAGAACTGGCGAGCCTAGCATGTACAGACATGGCGTCGGAATACAAGAGACTGAAAAGTCGAGCATGAATCACATAGTTGATGTGATCGACATTAGGGAATGTCCACCTTTGATGCTGCACTGATGGCCGTGATGATCGGGGGAGGTGCAGGGGATAGGGATCATGTGATCACTAAACGAGTAGAGGGATGTTCGTTTAAGTGGGAGTTCCTTTATTAAAATTTGAACTCATTATTGTGAACATAGGCTAAACACTTTGCAAATCGTTTGTAGATGTCTCGCCCACCCACCTTCAACCTAAGCACTTTCCTCGAGAAGGACAAGCTGAAAACTGATGGAACCAACTTCACTGCATGGTTCCGCAATCTTAGGATCCTCCTAGTCCCCTACAAGTTGACTTATGTCATCGAGGCTGAGCTTCCGGCTAAGCCTGCAGATTCCACCTCTCAGGACGAAAAGAATGTCTAGCAGTCCAAGGCGGACGATTTCTCCCTCATCCAGAGTGGAATGCTCTATGCCATGGAGCCGGAGCTTCAAAAGCGTTTTGAGAAGATGAATGCTTTTGAGATCATTAAGGATCTCAAAGCCGTCTTTGCTCCGCAGGCTCATGCAAAGAGGTATGATGCTTCCGAGCTCTTCTTCTCTGCTAAAATGGAAGAGCACGGCAGTATTAGTGAGCATGTGGTCAAAATGTCTGGCTACGTTAAGCGCCTAAACGCCCTGGATTGCAAAATCCCGGAGGATCTTGCCATAGATAGGGTGCTGCACTCGCTGCCCCCTAGCTATAAGAGTTTTGGGATGAACTACAACATGCAAGGGATGACCAAGACCCTTGCTGAGGTGTTCGCCATGCTCAAAACTGCTGAGGTTGAAATCAAGAAGGAGCACACAGTGTTGATGGTCAACAAGACTGCCAACTTTAAGAAACCGGGGCAAAAGGGAAAAGGCAAGGGTAATAAGTCTAAGAGGGATGGCAGGTTTGTTCCTAGCACCCCAAAGACTTCGAAGCCTGGCCCTAAGCCCGGCACTTCGTGCTACTACTGCAAAGGGGATGGGCACTGGAAACAAAACTGCCCAAAATACCTTGAAGACAAGCGAGCTGGCAAGATAGCCATCCCGGACAAAGGTATATATGATATACATGTTATTGATGTATTCCTTAAAAGTGCCAGGAGTAACACCTGGGTATTTGATACCGGATCTGTTGCTCACATTTGTAACTCTCAGCAGGATCTGCAGAGTAGGAGGCACCTGAGGAAGGACGAGGTGACGATGCGTGTCGGCAATGGTTCGAGAGTCGAAGTGATGGCCGTCGGCACCCTACATCTCCGTCTACCGTCAGGATTATTGTTGGTTTTGAATAAATGCTATTATACACCCGCACTGAGTATGAATATTGTGAGTGGGTCTTGCTTGTTGCAAGTCCATTATTCGTTTAAATCAGGAACAAATGGTTGTTCAATTTGTATGAATGATATTTTCTATGTTCATGCTCCTGTATGTGATGGTTTATTCCTACTTGATCTTGATTGTGATACACACATCCACAGTGTTGATGCTAAACGTTGTAAGCACAGTGACAATAATTCCATGTACATATGGCATTGCCGTCTTGGTCATATTGGCATAAAGTGCATGAAGAAGCTTCATTCAGAAGGGCTTCTTGGATCATTGGATTTTGAATCCCTTGATACATGTGAGCCATGCCTTGTGGGAAAGATGACCAGGACACCATTCTTCGGCATAGTGGAGAGAGCTGTAGACCTACTTGGGATCATACATACAGATGTATGTGGACCAATGAGTGTCTCAACACACAATGGTTATCATTACTTTGTTACCTTTACTGACGACTTGAGCAGATATGGATATATCTACTTGATGAAGCACAAGTCTGAAACCTTTGAAAAGTTCAAGGAATTTCAGAAAGAGGTAGAGAATCAACTTAACAAGAAAATCAAGCACCTTCGATCGGATCAGGGAGGCGAGTATTTGAGTTATGAGTTTAACATGCACTTGAAGGACTGTGGGATCATCCCACAGCTTATGCCAGCCGGAACACCACAGCGTAATGGTGTGTCGGAATGTCGTAACCGAACCCTATTGGATAGTGTACGGTCCATGATTTCTTTAACTTATTTGTCTGTGTCTTTTTGGGGATATGCATTAGAAACCCCCGCTTTTATTTTAAACCGAGAACCATCCAAATCCATGGAGACAACACCATATGAGATATGGTATGGCAGAAGCCAAAGTTGTCTTTTCTGAAAGTTTGGGGATGTGAGGCGTATGTTAAGAAACTGCAGCCTGACAAACTCGAACCCAAATCGGAAAAATGTATCTTTGTAGGATATCCAAGGGAAACTATTGGATATACCTTCTACAATCAAGCCGAAGGCAAAACACTTGTCGCAAAAACCGGCACCTTTCTCGAGAAAGAGTTTATTGCAAAAGGGGTGAGTGGAAGGAAAATTGAGTTAGATGAAATTGTTGACCCTTCTCTCCGTATTCCGAGTAGCACAACGAAAGCTGTTCCAAAACCGCTCTCTAACATGGAGGAAGAGTCTATTGATGCTGATCAAAACAACGACATTGAGACTCCTGAAGTTTGCAGGTCTACAAGGGTTCGTGCCACTCCAGATTGGTACAGTAGCCTTGTAATGTCTGTCATCTTAGATGATCAGGAAGAACCTGCAAACTACAAAGAAGCTATGGGTAGTGCTGACTCCGAGAAATGGCTAGAAGCCATGAAATCCGAAATAGGATCCATGCATGAAAACCAAGTTTGGACCTTGGTGGATCTTCTAGAGGGTCGCAAGGCCGTGGAAAATAAATGGATTTTTAAGAAAAAGACAGATGCGAATGGTAATGTAACCATTCACAAAGCTCGACTTGTTGTAAAGGGGTTTCAACAAATTCAAGCAGTTGACTACGACGAGACTTAGTCTCCTGTAGTGATGCTTTAGGCTATCAGGGTTTTAATAGTAATTGTTGCACATTTCAACTATGAAATTTGGCAGATGGATGTCAAGACCGCGTTCCTCAATGGTCACATTGATGAAGAGTTGTATATGATGCAACCAGAAGGTTTTGTTGATCCTAAGGATGCTTGAAAGGTATGCAAGCTCCAATGGTCCATTTATGGGTTGAAGCAAGCATCTCGGAGCTGGAACCAATGTTTTGATCAAGTGATCAAGAGCTTTGGATTTGTCCAAAACCAACAAGAGTTCTGTGTTTACAAGAAAGCGAGTGGGAGCTCGGTAGTTTTCTTAGTAGTATATGTGGATGACATATTACTCATGGGAAACGATGTGGATCTTATGAATAGCGTGAAAGCGTATTTGAGCAACCAATTTTCCATGAAGGATCTAGGTGAAGCTGCATACATATTAGGAATCAAGATCTATAGAGATAGATCAAGGCACCTAATAGCATTAAGTCAGAGTACTTACATAGATAAGATTTTGAAGAGGTTCAAAATGGAAAACACCAAGAGGGCTTTTACACCTATGATGAAGAATTGCAACTTGAGTGTGACTCAGTGTCCTGTAACGGACAATGATAGAGAGAAGATGTCTGACGTCCCCTATGCTTCTGCAATAGGATCTATGATGTATGCAATGCTTAGTACCCGACCTGATGTGGCATTGGCTCTTAGTTTGACGAGCCAATATCAGAGTAATCCAGGACCGGATCACTGGACAGCTATGAAAAATATCCTAAAGTATCTGAGAAGAACAAGGGATATGTTCCTAATATATGGAGGAAATGATGAAGCTCTGAACGTAACAGGTTACATAGATGCGAGCTAGAATTCAGATCATGATGACTCTAAGTCTCAAACAGGATTTGTTTTCTTGGTGAATGGTGGGGCGGTAAGCTGGAAAAGCAAGAAGCAACCGGTGGTGGCACAATCTTCAATGGAGTCTGAATACATTGCTGCAGCAGATGCAGCAAATGAAGATGTTTGGCTAAGGAATTTCGTCATCGAACTAGGAGTTTTTCCCAATGCATAAGACCCCGTGACAATCTATTGTGATAACACGGGAGCTATTGCAAATTCTAGGGAACCAAGAACATATTCCACAACCAAACACATCAAGCTTAGATTTCACGTCATCCGGCAGTTTGTTGACGAAGGTGAAGTCAAGATTTGCAAAGTAGATACGGAACTGAATGTAGCAGATCCTTTGACTAAAGCTCTCCAACATGACAAGCACGAACAACATCGAGATTCCATTGGTGTTAGGTTCCTGCCTATTGTAAACTAGTTTTGTATACTCTAGTGCAAGTGGGAGACTGAAGGAGTTATGCCCTAGAGGCAAATAATAAAGTGTATTATTTGATATACCTCCTATATGTTCATAATACGTTTTATACTATGCTATAACTGTGTTAATACAAAACGTTAATACACGTGTGGTATGTAAACAAACTGTGTCTCTAGTTACCTCTAGTGAACTAGTTCATTGGTCATGAGGATGGTCTGTGTTTCGAGATCACGGGAATTTATGCCAACTGACAATGAGGTCATGTTATTAGTTGAATAACATGATAGACAAACATCCGACCGTTATATCATAATGAGATCTAGTTACAAAGTTCACCATTGATGATACAACACAGAGAACCTCGCAACCTGATCCTTTGACTGTGAGGTAATGCAAATCACCATTTTGGAAGAAGCTTACATGGTTATCAAGAATCATCTCGTAATAGGGTGATCAAAAAGGTGCCACTCAGGTTTTCCGAAGGAATGCGTAGAGGAGTTTTGTCTAGTCCATGTAACGGACAGATACATGTGGCCATCTCGGTGACGTTGCATTAATGAAGCTTCCAAGCATGTGACTAGGTCACGGAATGAAACGACATGAGAGCGAGAAAACAAGTTCATCGGTAACGAGATTGAACTAAGGTATAGAGATACTGAAGATCAAGCCTCGGATGAATTAGGTATCATATGACAAAGGAAATGGGGAATGACTATCTCACGGTTCGAGCGATTGTATTCGTGAAACACACGGGGGTCACATGGCCATCCAGGTCACTTTGTTGATCATTGATATGAGAGTGCTCTCTATCATGTTCGGAGTGTTTCCGAACCGAAGGATGTCACGCTTAAGGGTGGGGACGCTTAGGGTAGATGAGGTATCGTATGAGAAACAGAGAGAGAAACCGGAATAGTTTTGGTAACATCCGATGGAGATCGGAAGGGGTCCGGAAGATGTTCCGGAGTGAAGGAATAATATAATATGTATATTTGAATGTTAATTGGAGAATTAATATTAAATATATATTTTATTTTATTTTATTTTAAAAGGCACTATATTGCTAATGGGCCTCACCCGAGGGGAGGCCCAAGTGGGCAAGGCGCCTAGGGAGTGGGGGCTAGCCGGCCTAGGGCTAGTGGGCCGCCCCAGTGGGGCCCACCTAGGGCCAGCGGCTGCCCCAAGGTGGCCGGCGGGTGTGGGAATAGTCCCACACCGCATGGCCCCTAGGTGGTGCGCCCCCTCCTACTATATAAAGGGGTCCCCCTCCCCTTGGGAGACACCCATTCCTCTCATTCTCTCTCTCTCATCTGCTGAGGGCTTCCCCGTAATATTGGGGAGGACCTCGTGGTTGAGTTCTCCACCTTCACACTACCGTCGTGTGATCGGCGATCCGGCATCTGCTTCTTCCGCTGCTCGGCTGGATCGGAGCCCGGTTGACATCCACTACACCGGACGTGTGACAAACTTCGGAGGCACCACACTTGGGGTGCTGCTCGTCTTCATCAATATACACCTTCCTACGTAAGGCATGCCACTCTCTGCAAAGGTATGAATACTGTATTCCTTCTCCGTTACTTATGTCTACATAGTATAGATCCTGGTATTAGTGTTCGAGTAGATAGAATTTTTTTGTTTTCTGCTATGGAACCCTTCATAAAGGACTTCAAAAAAGATTTCCTTCTCTTCTTTGGTAAGAGCGTAGCTAGCAGTACCTTCAAACAGCTTTGGATGCATGCTGTCTCGGTCTTTTATACGTTGTTGGTCCTGCCGTGCTTTAGGTGTATCTTTGCTCTTCCCATACACGCCCAAGAAGCCTAGCAGCGTCACGCAAAGATTGTTCGTCAGGTGCATCACGTCAATTGCAGAGCGGACCTCTAGGACTTTCCAATAGGGTAGCTCCCAAAATATAGATTTCTTTTTCCACATGGGTGCGTGTCCGACATCGTCCTTCGGAATAGATTGTCTACCAGGACCCTTTCCAAAGATTACTTTTAAATCCTTCACCATATCAAATACATCATCACCAGTCCGGCGGATAGGCTTACACTGGTTGTCTGTCTCACCATTGAAATGCTTACCTTTCTTTCTTAGGGTGTGCGTGGACGGAAGAAAACGATGATTCCCCGGGTACACCTTCTTCTTACATTTATCCAAATATATACTTTCAGTCTCGTTTAAACAGTGTGTGCATGCATTGTATCCCTTGTTTGTCTGTCCTAAAATGATACTAAGAGCAGGCCAATCATTGATTGTTATGAACAACAACGCTTATATGTCAAATTCCTCCTGCTTGTTCTCATCCCACACACGTACACCTTGTCCGTGCCACAACTGTAAGAGTTATTCAACTAATGGCCTTAGGTACACATCAATGTAATTGCCGGGTTGCTTCGGGCGTTGGATGAGCACTAGCATCATAATGAACTTCCGCTTCATGCACAACCAAGGAGGAAGGTTATAGATACACAAAGTCACATGCCAGGTGCTATGACTACAGCTCTGCTCCCCAAAAGGATTCATGCCATCTGTACTTAGACCAAACCATAAGTTTCTCGCGTCACCTGCAAAGTCCGGAAACTCTCTCTCGATT
Source organism: Avena eriantha (assembly GCA_910589775.1). Taxonomy (NCBI): domain Eukaryota; kingdom Viridiplantae; phylum Streptophyta; class Magnoliopsida; order Poales; family Poaceae; genus Avena; species Avena eriantha. Next base: position 321,974,914 of record OU342740.1, on the reverse strand, counting down.
TTTCTCCACTGTGACCCATCAGTGGGGTGTCTCAACATCTCGTCTTTCTTACGGTCTTCCATGTGCCATCGCAACAACTTGGCGTGCTCTTTGTTCCTGAAGAAACGTTTCAACCGTGGTATTATAGGAGCATACCACATCACCTTGGCAGGAACCCTCTTCATGCATCACTCGCCCTCAACATCACCAGGGTCATCTCGTTTTATCTTATACCGCAATGTAGTGCATACTGGGCATACATCCAAATTCTCGTACTCCTCGCCGCGGTAGAGGATGCAGTCATTAATGCATGTATCTTCTGCACCTCTAATCCTAGAGGGCAGACAACCTTCTTTGCTTCGTAGGTACTAGCGGGCAGTTCGTTATCCTTTGGAAGCAACTTCTTCATTATTTTCAGCAACTTTTCAAATCCTTTGTCAGTCATACCATTCTCTGCCTTCCATTGCAGCAATTCCAGTGTGCTACCCAGTTTTTTGTGCCCATCTTCACAATTAGGGTACAACAATTTGTTGTGATCCTCTAACATATTCTTGAACTTCAACCTCTCCCTTTCAGTTACGCATTCTTCATGGGCATCAGCAATGGCCCGACTAAGATCATCATCGGGCAGATCTGATGCCCGTTCTTCATCTTTTTCTTCATCAATGTCTTCCATTCTAGTACCATCGTATTAAGGGGACATAGTAGGGTAGTCGTTATCATTCTCTTCTTCTTCGTTGTCTTCCATCATAACCCCTCTTTCTCCATCCTTGGTCCAACAATTATAGTCGGTCATGAAACCGGACCGAAACAGGTGGTGGCTGTGAAGGACTCTTGAGGAAGAGTATTCCTTATGATTCCGACAGACACCACATGGACAAGACATAAAACCATTCCGCTTGTTTGCCTCGGCCACAAGGAGAAAAGAATTCACGCCTTTAATGAATTCGCTAGAGAGTCGGTCAGCGTACATCCATTGCCGGCTCATCTGCATTATATAATTAATTAAGTACATCAAACATAATCATAATTAATTAGTACTAATCTAAAAAACAAAATAAAAGCTAGCAACCGGGAATAAAGATATGATGAACCTTTAGTCCCGGTTGGAGGCACCAACCAGGACTAAATGTGGATGTGGAGACAACATGTCGACACTATGTCCTCAGTGGGCAGCACTAAGCCAGTAAATTAAATGACGACACTATTTTGGGTGGGTGGCAGCATAATCATAATTAATTAGTACTAATCTAAAAAACAAAATTAAAGCCAGCAACCGGGACTAAAGATATGATGAACCTGGATGTGGAGACAACATGTCAACACTATGTCCTCAGTGGGCAGCACTAATCCAGTAAATTAAATGATGACACTATTTTGGGTGGGTGGCAGCACTATGCCAAGGATGAGTGTGTCGACATTATGTCATCAGTGCCCGACACTATGTTGTGCTGCTTAATCTATAAATAGGTATGCGTTCTTGTGAAGAACTGCAAGATGGTGTGCAAGACCAGGGACAGCACTACGGCGGAGCTTCTCGAAGATGTCTTAGGACCTCGTCCTTAGACATCTTCGAGGAGCTCACCATAGAGGCACTCTCTAATATGTGAAATTAGTTAGCTCCACCGTCATACTGATCTAGCTAGAGAATATATAAACCGAAAGATGGTGTGCGAGAGCAGGGACACCACTACGGCAGAGCTTCTCAAAGATTTCTTAGGATCCCGTCCTCAGACATCTTCGAGGAGCTCGCCATAGAGGCACTCCCTAATATGTGAATTGTTTTAGTTACCCGGCGTATTAATCTATAGCTAGAGAAGTTATTAACTCCAATATGGTGCGAGAGGGACACCACTACGGCGGAGCTTCTCTCAAAGATGTCTTAGGATCCTATCCCCAGACATCTTCGAGGAGCTCGCCATAGAGGAGCTTCTCGAAGAATTAACCCTATCTTTGTTACAATTTTTTCAGTTTGTTGAACGCGGGTAGATGAAGAAGGATATTTTGCCCAGCTAGTTAGAATGATGAACTCACGCATCTGTGTGCTTCTAAAATCAAATTTCGAGACTATGTGCCAAAACAAGATATATATAGATAGAATCACATATTTTGATATTTACCTTAGAATTCCTTACATTAATACAAGGTAGATAGAATGTAAACATCGATCTCATGTTATCATTGCAAAAATTACTACCAAACTAAATCCACAAATCCATCTACAATATAGAGCAGGAAATGAGCTAATATAGCAATGAGAGTTCAAAGGATGAAGTTGCTCACCTTTTAGAACCTTTGGATAGATGGGGCACCACAAAATATAGACAAATCTTGAGAGAAAATTGGGCATGAACTCGAGCTTGAGCAAGAAAGAGAGAGAGGAGCCACCAGCTTGAATGGTGGCTCGGGAAGGGGAAGAAGATATAGCCAGACCTTTAGTCCCGGTTCGTGTCTAGAACCCGCGATAAAGGTCCACCTTTAGCCCCGAGTCATATAACAAACCGGGACTAAAGGGTCTAGCGCCCGACCTAGCCTGCCTGAAACCCTTTAGTCCCGGTTTGTTACACGACCCAGGACTAAAGGTCCCGTTTGAACCGGGGCTAGTGCCTGCCACCCCCTGGGGCCAGATCTAGCCGTTGGACCGGGGTATTAGTCCCGGTTTGTAGCAAAACCGGGGCTAATACCCCTGGACCAAAGGCCCATTTTCTACTAGTGTGAATCTGTCTTCTAATCGCAAATATGGCCGATTCGGACCGTACACAGAGCCGCACTACACTACGGGAGAATCCAAATACGTCGACGGCTTAATCCTATGCCGACGGCAAAAGGTTGGGACCGTCGGTGAAGGTTCCCGGGCTCGTCAGCCGGGCGAACAGGCCGTCGGCGTAGCACCCTCGTCGGCGTAGAGCCAAATGCCCTGACGGCCACCGTCGGCGTATGCATAGTCTAGCCCGACGGCAGCCGTCGGGCCCAGATATACCATCGGCCCAGAAGGCTACTTAATGGCCCACCTGACAGGGCGACCTGCAGCGTTAGTCACATATCTACGCCGATGGCCTGGCCGTCGGCCTATCTAGGCTACAACCTCTACGCCGACGGTAGTGCCGTCAGCGTAGGTGTTTTTTTATTTTTTGGGTGTTGCTTGTTTATTTTTTCCCACTAAAATTTGAATGTATATGTACTTTTTTCATAAATTGGTGATTGTAAAATAACCACGTGAATCTTCAGCATCCTGCCACACCCACATAGAATAACGATGCACACACATCTCGATAATATCTTATTTCAAGTTCTGGACTAATACATCTCAATAGTATCACTAATGCATCTCACTCAATAAAACTGGATACCGATTTCCGGGTCCTGAGCCGCGGGCGGTGAATACCCAAAGAGAAGGAACCATCACACGAGCAGAGCTCGGGTGAAATCCCTGAAGAACCTGCCATGTATTGGAGAACCTGACCTCCAACATATACATATAGTGGCGGACGTGCTCGTCCTCCTCCCTAACACGCCTCTGTACCACCTCCTCGGGGGCCAGCTCCCTCTGAACCGCTCCTCGACCATGTGACCGCCACCAAAGAAGCTCTGGGTCGACGACGAGACTCGGATTCCTCGCCAAGCTACGGTTCCCGGAAGGAAGCACCTCCTAGTGCCAGCCCGGCGGAGCCCAAGCTCGGACATCCCCGTCCCCGATGGAGCCCAACAGTCCTCCGGCGTTGCCGCCGAGTTGAGGACAGACTCGCGGGTTGGCATCCTAAAGTATCCATTTGATCGAAAGAACAAATTTCTAAGTGTGGGTTCTCCAAAATGCATCTAATTAACAAAAAAATGGGCTTGGAGATTATGGGCTTGGAGATTACCTGCGGGAGGCGACGATGGGCGGCTTCGGGTGGAGGATACTTTAGATGGGAGGTGACGGCGTCTGCTTTGGGCAGGAGGAGGAGGATGCAACGGAGTGGAATGAGAGGGGAGGGGTATTTAACCTAAAAAAAACCTAACCCACTAGATATACATGGGCCGAGCCTAGATTTTCTTGGGCCGAGCCTTGGTTTTCTTGGGCCGAGCCATGGTTTTCCTGGGCCGAGCCGGAGCGTCGAAACAACTGGGGCCTTGCGTAGGTGCCATGTGTAGGCCCCAGGTGTGGTCCCCCTTCCCGGACATGCGTTAACGCTTGGTAAAATCCTGGATCTGTACGTGGAAACTCCCACCGCGGGACAACCGGGGCCTAGAATGTGGCAAAGTGGGCCCAAACTTTGCTCTCCATGTATATTTGTCTTAAACAAACCAAAACTACTAGAAAGGTCCATCGGGATACCCTCGTACGGAGATTACTATAGGGGTAGACTATCTGGGGCCCCCGGTCTAGGGTTTCGCCGGAGGAAGACCACCGGAACGTCGGAATCACATGAAAACTTGCATGTGCCCCTATCACATGTGTGTAAGAGGGGTGGAAGGTTGGTAGGTGCCATGCGTAGGCCCCAGGTGTGACCCCCCTTTCCGGACATGCGTTAACGCTTGGTAAAATCCTAGATCTGTACGTGGAAACTCCCGCCGCGGGACAACCGGGGCCTAGAATGTGGCAAAGTGGGCCCAAACTTTCCTCTCCATGTAAATATGTCCTAAACAAACCAAAACAAGTAGAAAGGTCCACCGGGCTACCCTCGTACGGAGATTGCTATAGGGGTAGACGATCTGGGGCCCCCGGTCTAGGATTTCGCTGGAGGAAGACCACAGGAGCGTCAGAATCACAAGAAATTTTGCGTGTGCCCCTAGAACATGTATGTGAGAGTGGTGCAAGGTTGTTATGTGCCATGCGTAGGCCCCAGGTATGACCCTCCTTCCTGGACATGCGTTAACGCTTGGTAAAATCCTGGATCTGCACGTGGAAACTCCCGCAGCGGGACAACCAGGGCCTAGAATGTGGCAAAGTGGGCCCAACATTTGCTCTCCATGTACATATGTCCTAAAAAAACCAAAACAAGTAGAAAGGTCCACCGGGCTACCCTCGTACGGAGATTGCTATAGGGGTAGACGATTCGGGGCCCTCGGTCTAGGGTTTCACCGGAGCAAGACCACCGGAGCGTCGGAATCACATGAAAACCTGCATGTGCCCCTAGAACATGTGTGTGAGAGTGGTGCAAGGTTGGTAGGTGCCATGCGTAGGCCCTAGGTGTGACCCCCTTCGCGGACATGCGTTAACGCTTGATAAAATCCTAGATCTGTACGTGGAAACTCCCGCCGCGGAACAACCGGGTCCTAGAATGTGGCAAAGTGGTCCCAACCTTTGCTCTCCATGTACATATGTCCTAAACAAACCAAAACAAGTAGAAATGTCCACCGGGCTACCCTCGTACAGAGATTGCTATAGGGGTAGACGATCCGGGGGCCCCCGTCTAGTGTTTCGCCGGAGGAAGACCACCGGATCGTCGGAATCACATGAATACTTGCATGTGCCTCTAGAACATGTGTGTGAGCGTGGTGCAAGGTTGATAGGTGTCATGCGTAGGCCCCAGGTGTGACCCCCTTCCCGGACATGCGTTAACGCTTGGTAAAATACTGGATCTGTACGTGGAAACTCCCGTCACGGGACAACCGGGGCCTAGAATGTGGCAAAGTGGGTCCAACCTTTGCTCTACTCAGGGACTCCGGTAAATTATTTGCTAACTACGCTGTTACCGTGCAACTGTGTCTTGGTGGTTGCTAACTCTGGCTCAAACGTGTAGGGAGTGGGATGTTCCTCCATGGTACCCTTTGGTCGAGTAGTCGCCTCGCCGACTTTCTCGTGCACGATAACACCGGTTCATACCGGCCATGGTTCTCCTGGTGCTTCCGGTGCTACTTCTACTCCTGATGGTGTTGCTTCTCCTTCTACCAGTCGTGGCGGTGCTACTCCTCCTTCTTCCGGTGTTGGTTCAATGGCGGCTGCTCCACGTCGTCCTACGCCTGACTTCATGCGGGGAGACATGGATCTCTCTAGCTCTCCGCATGTGCGGGGAACTTTTGTATCGATACTACCTATGTGGATGATCTACCTATCATGTACCTATATGATATTTTGATGATGATGACCTTATATTTGCCTTTATGTGTATGTGTTGAATGCTTTATGTATATGTGTTGAATACTCTGCCTAAATTTGGGTTGCGGGAGTTTTAAATGTGCAGGAAACTAGGCAGACTCTACGCCAACGGTGTAGTGATGACCATATGGCACCTAGTCAACCTAGGCCGACGAAATTGCTATCGGCGTAGGGTCTTGCATGGCCCAGTTAGTCAACCTGGCCCGACGGTAATGCCATCGGCGTAGGGTTCCTGCGTGGCCCAACAAGTCAACCTGGCCCAACGGCATTGCCATCGGTGTAAGGACCACGCAGGAGCTGCAGGACGGCCACGTGGCATTCTGGGCCAACGGCGAGGCCATCAGCGTATAGAGAAGGGAGCTGACGGACGTTACCTACGCCAAGTGGTCCCCGCGGAGCCTACGCCAACGGCGCGTGCACCGATGGCTCGAACTTTCCGTCAGCCTAGGTTATACGCCGACGGGTTTTTGTATGCCGACGGGATCCGTGGATACGCCTACGGGGTGCTACGCCAACGGGTTTACGCCGACGGCCACCGTCGGCGCAGCCTACACCGACGGTATACTGGGTGTACGCCGACGGGTCCGGCTGTCGGTGCTAGACTAATTTCCTGTAGTGCTAGCCATGCATACAAAAGAAAAGAGAGAAAATGCAAGGATTCACATACGGATGGCCGCTGATACATTGCAAATGTATCTATAATTTTTGATGTTCCATGCTTGGTTTTATCTACTTTATTGTGTTTTGTCCACACTTGGGAGTACTTTTCATATGATTTCTTGGACTAACCTATTAACAAGTGCCATAGTGCCAGTTGCCTATTTTCTGCTGTTTTTGGTTCCAGGAAAGTCAGAAAATCAATATTCTCGGAATTGGACCGGACAAAAGCCAAAGTTGATATTTTCCCGGAAGACTCACAGAGCCAGAAGGAGAGTCGGAGAGGGGCCACAGGATGGCCACACCACCCCATGGCGCGGGTTCCCCCAGGCCGCGCCAGGGCATGGTGTGGCCCCCCTGGCCGCCCACCGACCTTGCCCTCTGGCCTATAAGAAGCCTCCCGAGGCATAAACCCTAAATAGTCAAGCCTCCAGGCACGAAAAGTTCCGCAGCGCCGCCGCCACCGAAGGGGAGATTCGGGGGACAGAAAGTCTATGTTCCGGCACCCTGCTGGGACGGGGAATAGCCCCCAGAGCCATCTCCATCGATCTACACCGCCATCTCCATCACCATTGTTGATTCCCATGATGAGGAGGGAGTTGTTCTCTCTCGAGGCTAAGGGTTCTACTGGTAGCTATGTGTTCATCTCTCTCTCTATGCATGATCTTATTGTGATCATGAGCTTGTAATCTATAGATCTACCTTTCTACTCAAGTGCTTTAATAGATCTCTTCTCTCCCCATGTGTGTGAAAGTGACAGCGTGCACACCTTGGTGGCACTTAGGCTAGAGATTACAAATACTTGTTATGAGTTATATTTGGAGTTGGATGTCTCTATGAAATTGTGGTGTTTGTTGGACTCATCTAGTACTCAAGGTGACAGTGTGGGGTTTTCTAGATGGGAAAGGCTTACTTTGAGGTGTGATGTTATAGCCCTACCATGGATTAGAGTGTCCAACCGGAGAGTAGTTCAGCGTAGTATCATAAAGATGATATATTTATATGAGAGTGTTCACTAGTGAAAGTATGATCCCTAGGCCTTGTTTCTAAGCATTGATACACGTTTGCAATTAGATATGTTACATGTTTGCTTGCTTCCATCTTTATTTCACTTTGCCTTTAGTCTCTTCTACGCCATGAAGTTATTTTCTAGCACCGTTACTAGTTATAATTATCCATACCACTTGTATTTCACTATCTCTTCGCCGAACTAGTGCCCCTATACACATGACAAGTGTATTGGGTGTGTTGGGGACACAAGAGACTTCTTGTATCTTGATTGCAGGGTTGCTTGAGAGGGAATACCTTTGACCACTTCCTCCCTGAGTTTGATAAACCTTGGGTGATCCACTTAAGGGAAAACTTGCTGCTGTTCTACAAACCTCTGCACTTGGAGGCCCAACAACTGTCTACAAGAAAAGAAGTGCGTAGACATCAAGCTATATGATACTATGCATGGAGGCCCAACAACTTGATGTTTTTAGCCCCCCAGGCATGGAGGAGAAAATTTACTTTGATGATACTATGCCTCCAATATATGATGATTACAATGATGAATATGATATTCTTAGTCCGCCTACTATTGAGGAGAAAATTAATTATGATTACAATATGCCTCCTATATTTGATGATTATGGTGATGAGATTAATAATGATAGCTATTTTGTTGAATTTGCTCCCACTACAAATAATAAGAGTGACTATGTTTATGTGAAGAGTAATAATGATTATATGAATGTGGCTCATGATAAGAATGTTTCATGTGATAGTTATATTGTTAATTTTATTCATGATGCTACTAAAAGTTATTATGAGAGTGGGAAACATGGTTTTATGCATCTCAATAATATTAAGTTTCCCCTCTTTATGTTGAAAGTCTTGAAGTTGCACTTGTTTTGCTTTCCTATGCTTGTTGCTTTGTGCTTTCATGACTTGTTTATTTACAAGATTGCTATGCATAGGAAGTGGGTTAGATTTAAATATGCTTTGAATTTGCTTCTTGATGCTCTCTTTTACTTCAATTCATATTTCTTATGTGAGCATCTTCTCAAACTATCAAGCCTAACTTAAAGGCGTTAAAGAAAAGTACTTATTGGGAGATAACCTAAAAGTTTTAGATGAGTCTTGGAAGTTATTACTTCAGTAATAACCGCTCCTTATCCTTTTTATTTGCTTTTTGTGCCAAGAGTAACCTCTAATTAGAGAGAAGTAATGATTGAGAAAGTTGCTATCCTGAAACAGATTTCTGTGCTTTACCGTAAACATTCGTGTAAAATCTCTGTACGTCCTTTTGAGGCGTCCATTGTTGTGCTTTTACCCCAGGTTGTTATCTAACTTTCCTTGGTTCAACACTTTTCTATTTGAGCAATAGAAGGTCTTCGAAAAAATTCGTATTTACCTGCTGGTCTGTTTGAACAGATTTCTGCCATTATTTGCATTTGCTTCTTGTAGATTCCTTTTTGGGTTCTCTTTGGGGAATTGAGATTTTCAAGGGAAGTGCTACAGTAGATAGTGTTTTAATGAAAGTTTTATTGGTGTTAGAACTTAACCCAAAGACTTATTATCTTGAATGCACTAATGTTGCTAATAAAGATTGTGTGAAGTTTTGTATGAAGGAAAAAATTCAGATGTACGGAAGGAATGAGTAATGAGATGAAAGATGGACTAAAGCTCAAGCTTGGGGATGCCACGCGTGTCACCCGAATAAATATCCAAGAAGTACAAGCATCAAAGCTTGGAGATGCCCAAGGCATCCCCCTCTTCATCAATAAAAATCCTAGGTTCCTTCCAAACGCTTTATTTTTATTGTTTCATGCACAGTTGTGTTGTTCTTGGAGCGTCTTCTTTTTGTTTTTGTTTTGGTTTTGGTTTGCTTGGTTTGCTTAGTTTTCTGAATAAATTGGTTGGACCCCCTCTTTCATACATTGGTTTGCAAGTAGTTTGGTTTGGTTTGGTTTGGAAAAGAGTAGGAAAGTTCATGCTTATGTGGTAAAAAGAGCTCATTTTTGACTATGGCCTATGCTTTGTCATGCCATGCTTGATATTGTTTTGGCTTTATGCTTAGTATTCTTTGCTGTAGCATGACTTGTTATAAACAATTGAGATTGCTTAATGTGCCTTGGATGAATCATGCGTTGTTTTAGCATTTTAAAGCATAGTATTGTGTTGTTCTCCTTTGATGCTTTATTTGGGTTGACTTGGCGCATGCTCACACTATGTTATGTCTATCCCAAGTCACCATAAGCCTTGGTGATCCTTTAGTTTTCACCTTTTAGTATCACTTTATGCTTTGATCAATGATGTTTTGTCGCTCTGCATGATTATGGCCATTATTGCTCTCTTAGTTTGTCGCTCCTAGTCTTTTGCTAGCCTCCACAACCAAGTATGAGTTCCACTCATGCATCGAACTCCTTAAACCAAGTTATTCCAAAGAGTCCACCATACCTACCTACTAGCTTATGCTATTCCAAGTATATTCATGCTTTTGTTTATCTTCCAAATTAAACTTGTTATGAGAAAACTAGTGATTAAAGCTCTCACGAACTTGATGGCACACTTTACTTTTCTTGCCCTTAATAAACTTGAACCATTGTGTCGTCTATGTTGTATATGCTTGCACTTATTTGTTAGGGATTAGCAGAACCATGCTGTCATGGGGAACGCTTTCAACATTGCACTTGGTACTTGTACCTAGTTGATATCATGCTCTTTTGTTTATGGACGTCGTCGGTGTGAAATGAAAGGGGAGCTTGTAAGTCCATGGAGTTATGTATATGTGTTAGAGAAACGCCTGGGCCGCTGGTCTAATCCATGCTGACATGGTGGAAACCTACAACGTAACCATAATGAGCTGTCTATGAAGCATTCTTCTTATAAAAAAAGAGTCCTATATTGAGAAAAAAAGAGAAAAGAGAAAAAAGAGATTATGAAAAGAGGAAAGAGAGAAAAAAAGTACCATATTCCTATGGTAAATAAGAAGATTGCTGAGATGCTCGTTGTCTGCTTGCCTTGTCATTTTGATATGGGGATTCTTCCGTATCGTCAGACAAGGGGTACCCCGTTGGCGGTTCTCTATGATACACATGTACTTACAGTGACAAGAACTTACCGGTGACTAAACTTGAGTAACATGAGGAGCGGTCCTCGTATTCAAGGGACATGAGATTTCTAACTTATACTTCGTCAAGCATGTACACCATAGTTTGTTCACTTTAACCTTAACCACTTCAAGATGCTTATGATAGGGGCAATGAGAGCTGAAAGCTATAAGTACCATAATTTTTGGAAGCTCTTTATGAAACTTGAATCTCTACTTCCTTTTATGAAGGCATTTATTTTACTTTTATGTTGAGTCTCCACTTTCTATCTTTATGCACCTACTTTGAGAGCATAGTGGCCATTCTTAGTTCTATGTGCATTGTCCCAAGACTTGTTGATTGATGCATAGCTTTGATATTGCTTGTTTTAAACTATTTGTATCTAGTCACTCTTATTAACTTTGAAGGTGTCCTATGCATTTATACTAGCTACTCTATGCGGGACAAGTTGAATGCTATTATGCTATGTTTTATTTATGTGAAACAAACAATCGTTTTACAAATCATTGTTATTCATGAATCTTTTGTTTGTGCCTTTTCATGTTGCAACATAGTTTCTTTGTCTTATTGCTAGAACTCTATCTTTCATGCTATGTTGAAGTACTATGATCCCAGCTTTCAAAGTTTATGATGGTGCATGTCACCTCAAAAATTACTCTTTCTTTTTATCACTTACCTAGTCGAGGACGAGCAGGAGTTAAGCTTGGGGATGTTGATACATTGCAAATGTATCTATAATTTTTGATGTTCCATGCTTGGTTTTATCTACTTTCTTATGTTTTGTCCACACTTTGGAGTACTTTTCATATGATTTCTTGGACTAACCTATTAACAAGTGCCAGTTGCCTGTTTTCTGCTGTTTTTGGTTCCAAGAAAGTCAGAAAATCAATATTCTCGGAATTGGACCGGACAAAAGCCAAAGTTGATATTTTCCTGGAAGACTCATGGAGCCAGAAGGAGAGTTGGAGAGGGGCCACAGGGTGGCCACACCACCCCATGGCGCGGGTCCCCCCAGGCCGCGCTAGGGCATGGTGTGGGCCCCCTGGCCACCCACCGACCTTGCTCTCTGGCCTATAAGAAGCCTCCCGAGGCATAAACCCTAAATAGTCAAGCCTCCAGCCACGAAAAGCTCCGCAGCGCCGCCGCCACTGAAGGGGAGATTCGGGGGACAGAAAGTCTCTGTTCCGGCACCCTGCCGGGACGGGAAATTGCCCCCGGAGCCATATCCATCAATCTCCACCGCCATCTCCATCACCATTGCTGATTCCCATGATGAGGAGAGAGTAGTTCTCTCTTGAGGCTAAGGGTTCTACCAGTAGCTATGTGTTCATCTCTCTCTCTCTCTCTATGCATGATCTTATTGTGATCATGAGCTTGTAATCTATAGATCTACCTTGCTACTCAAGTGCTTTAATAGATCTCTTCTCTCCCCATGTGTGTGAAAGTGACAGCGTGCACACCTTGGTGGCACTTAGGCTAGAGATTACAAATACTTGTTATGAGTTATATTTGGAGTTGGATGTCTCTATGAAATTGTGGTGTTTGTTGGACTCATCTAGTACTCAAGGTGACAGTGTGGGGTTTTCTAGATGGGAAAGGCTTACTTTGAGGTGTGATGTTATAGCCCTACCATGAATTAGAGTGTCCAACCGGAGAGTAGTTCAACGTAGTATCATAAAGATGATATATTTATATGAGAGTGTTCACTAGTGAAAGTATGATCCCTAGGCCTTGTTTCTAAGCATTGATACACGTTTGCAATTAGATATGTTACATGTTTGCTTGCTTCCATCTTTATTTCACTTTGCCTTTAGTCTCTTCTACGCCATGAAGTTATTTTCTAGCACCGTTACTAGTTATAATTATCCATACCACTTGTATTTCACTATCTCTTCGCCGAACTAGTGCCCCTATACACATGACAAGTGTATTGGGTGTGTTGGGGACACAAGAGACTTCTTGTATCTTGATTGCAGGGTTGCTTGAGAGGAAATACCTTTGACCACTTCCTCCCTCAGTTCGATAAACCTTAGGTGATCCACTTAAGGGAAAACTTGCTGCTGTTCTACAAACCTCTGCACTTGGAGGCCCAACAACTGTCTACAAGAATAGAAGTGCGTAGACATCAGCCGCCGAGGTGTCAAAATCGCCTTATGCACCGCCGTCCAATAACTCGTACGGTCGTACTCGTGCAACGGGGAGAAAAACTTGTAAGTTCTTTTTTTGCTGCCCTCTTCGCAAGTTATGTACTCCCTCCGTCCCAAAATAAGTGATGTGAGTTTGTCTAGATTCGCATGTATCTAGACATGTTTTAGCATATAGATACATATCGAATATAGATTAACACAAGTCACTTATTTTGGGACGGAGGGAGCACGTTGTTCGTCTTCCTTTTTTTTGCAGTAAAAGAACTACATTAATTTATAAGAGTTTTACAATCAGCCATTACAACCTCATGAATCTCCTGTGGATACCCCTTGATCCAGAATTGCGTTTTATTCCTAGACCTACCAAAATGAGCTAACTTATGACTCGCCTCATTTTGGCTTCTGTCGATCTTGTGGATTGTACTGTTCCTTTCTCCTAAAATTTCTTTAATACTTGAATGAGATGCGTCAGGGTAGAGCAGTCCCTTTCTTTTGATGTGATCATTGTAATGGCAACTGAGCAATCCATTTCCACATCGATCGGATATGTGGACCAGGTTAGAGCTAGCTTGAGTCCCTCCTGGCAAGCGAGAAGCTCAGCTTCCAAGGCGTATGAGCACATGTAGACTGCTCTACACGCGGTGAAACGCACTTCCCCTTCGCTATTCCTGAGGATCATCCATGTGCCTGCAGTTCCATCTCTGTACACATAGCTTCCGTCGACATTGAGTTTCAGCCGCCCCACCTTTGGTCGCAACCAATTTTCCTGCTTCGACGCCTTCTGTATTGGTTCCTTCTCCTGCTGCATTCCCACCACTTGCTTGCCTTTTATAACATCCTGCTGCGGTAATTTCCCGAGAGAGATCAGTGTGTCCACATAACTACAGAGGAAACGACTAGATACCTGGACTAGTGGGGCTGGTTTGTCGTGAGTGAGCTTATTATGTACATGCCAGTATCTCCATAAGATCATGAGCACTCTGAGGCGTTGGTTCACATTCAGCTTATCAAGTAGAGGTAACAACCAGTCCGATCCTTCCCTGCTAATCTCACTTGACTTTGGTAATTCCCAAACTTCTTGCATCCCTTGCCACTAATCTTTTGCATGGGGACATGTGACCAGGGCATGGTACGTATCTTCATCCTCTCGGCCACAAATAGGACAGGTTCCTACATTGATCATCTTCCTCCGTGCTATGTTCGCCCTTGTGGCTAGGTCATTCGTGGCTAATTTACAAGCAAATGTTTTGACTTTAGGGGGTGCCAGGTTGTGCCAAGTTAGCTGCCATTCTTTGTTTTCTCTGTACGGTTTATCACTAGTTGTTCCCTTGTCCTCCTCACGTATCTTTGCCTCCATCCCTAGCCGATACGTGCTCCTGACCAAGAACAATCCTTTGCTATCTGGATTCCAAGCTATGAAGTCATCCTCATTTGTAGGCGATGGTTTTATCTGGATGATTTTCTCAATGTCGATGGGTAAAAACCACCGATGTAGTAGCTGCATGTTCCAGGTGCCGTCGTAGTTTATTAATTCTGATACCCACTTAAGTCTGCACCTTTTCTTTGGAGAGATCGGCGTTATCTGGTTATTCCTCGGTATCCAAGAATCCCTCTATATCCGGACCTTAGAGCCATTTCCGATTCTCCAAATGGCACCTTTCTTAACTAGTTTCAGTTCATGTTCAATGGTGTGCCAAGTCGAAGATCCGTTACCTGTAAACACTGTGTCCAACAAACTTCCATTTGGGTAATACTTAGCCCTTAGGAGTTGAGCGCATACATAATCTGGGAATTTGATTAAACGCGAGGCTTGCCTTGTTAATAAAGCTTGGTTAAAAATTCTCATGTCTTTGAAACCCATACCCCCTTGCTTCTTTGGCCGCAACAACATGTCCTAGACCACCCAATGAGTTTTCCGTTTGCCCTCTTTTGTGCCCCACCAAAAGTCCCTGATAATCTTCTCTAAATCATCACAAAGGCCCAAAGGTAATTTATATACTCCCATTACGTATGTAGCCAGGGCTTGTTCGATCGCTTTAATCATCACCTCTCTACCCCCTTGGGCCATCTGATTTTCTCCCACCTGCATGAATCTCTTGGCTAATTTTCCTTGTAGGCTCTGAAATTTACCTTTTGTCATACGTCCATCTGGTGTAGGGAGGCCAAGGTACTTGGTTTCAAAACTCTCCTCCACAACCTGTAGTGTGTCGATGACGACTCTTTTCTGTTCGCCATCACAAGACGGTCCAAAATAAACTGAGCACTTTGTCGGGTTAATAAGCTAACCTGTACTTTTACTGTACTTGTCCAGAACTTGCAGCACTTTATTTGCTTGTATTGAATCAGCTTTAAAAAAGAGGAGACTATCATCCGCAAAAAGTAAGTGAGAAATACCCGGCGCGCGTCTGCAGATTTTTACTGGCGTTATCTGATTATCCTGCACTTCTTTACTCAGCAGAGCAGAGAGTCCATCAGCGATAAATAAAAAGAGGAAGGGTGACAGAGGATCACCTTGA
Organism: Avena eriantha; assembly: GCA_910589775.1. NCBI lineage: Eukaryota > Viridiplantae > Streptophyta > Magnoliopsida > Poales > Poaceae > Avena > Avena eriantha. Next base: position 321,959,436 of record OU342740.1, on the reverse strand, counting down.
CGTAGACCACGTGAAGGCGAGAACGAATCCAGAAGGGCTCTATTAAATTTAACCTTATACCTCATCATGAACACACACTCCATAATCCACTCGATCCATCGGTGAGCAAAACCTAACCTTTCCATCGATCTCCTTAAGAAAACTCAGTCCACCCTATCATAAGCCTTAGACAAGTCTAATTTATAGGCACAAAAATTATCAGGAGGCTTATTGTTATGTTCAGTGTAATGCAAACATTCAAAAGCAATCAGGGCATTATCCGTGATTAAACGCTCGGGCACAAAGGCACTCTGATTTGGTGATATTAATTCTCCAAGAATAGGTCGCAAACGATTTACCAGGCATTTTGCAAAAAAAATGTAGAGTACCGTACATAGGCTGATGGGCTTGAAATCTTTTAGCTCCATTGGATGTTCCACCTTAGGAATTAAGACGATAGTGCCTTCGTTGACACCCTCCGGCATATGCCTGGTATGAAAAAATAGCTTGACCGCTGCAATGATTTCTTCTTTTTAAATGCCCCAGTTCTGTTGATAAAAGCGTGCCGAAAATCCATCAGGTCCTGGGGCCTTAAGCGGTCCAATTTAGAACAAAGCATTTGAAAGCTCCTCATCAGTAAAGTCTCGCAAAAACAGCTCGTTCATCTCATCAGTAACATTTCTAGTTAACAGCGGAATCACCTCATCCGCGTTGAGACCCGGGTCCTGGTAAAAAGCTCCTTAAAATAGGATGTTGACATATGTTCCACATCAGTTGTTCCACATCAGTTGGCGCCGTCTGCCAAGAACCATTAGCATCTTTGAGTTTTTTAACCTTATTTTTCCTAGCTCTCCAGACAGCTTATTGATGGAAATTTTTTGTATTTCTATCTCCTTCTTTGAGCCATGCAATCCGCGATGGCCGAAGCCAGGGCATTTCTTCTCAGTACAGTAGTTCATCAATTTGATCAGATGTACGTCGTATCTCCTCTTTATTGACTTCATTAATATTATTGAACAGAAGCTGTTCCAGCTTTTTCTTGTGCTTATCCAGCTCACGTATAATATTTCTAAACTTCTTTTTCTCCAACCTTGAAACTTTGGCATCATCTTATCTAGTTTAACCATCACCCCATGCAGGTCACGCTGCTCCTCCTCCTTACACATGTTGTCAATCACTTCTGGTAGCTCTCCAACTCGCTTCCATAAGATTTCATACTGGCGAGGCGCTCGACGCTATGGCATACGTTGTTCCTTCTGCAGCTTAACCAAAATCATTAGGTGATCTAAACGAGTAGTAACAATATGGTGTACCTCAGCATCGCTATAGATATCCTGCCAGGGCTGATCGGCCACGGCACGATCCAAGCGTACTTTCACGTTGTTGCTGCCTTGTCTTTTATTATCAAACGTGTATGGTAATCCATTAAACCCAAGATCATGTAGGCCACAGTTATGGAGAGTGTCCCTAAAAGCCATCATTTGGTTTTCAGGCCTAGGAACTCTCGAGAGGTGTTCAAATTGCCACAGGGCCTCATTGAAATTCCCCATGACTAGCCAAGGTAGATTAGAGACGTTTTTCAAAATTTTGGAGTTCAGACCACACTAGATGTCTATTTTTCACCCGTGGTTCGCCATAAATACAGGTAAGCCACCACATAGGCTCATCAGGTGACAACCGAATATAAGCATCAATAAAAAAATTATTCATCACCTTAACTTCTACGTACATAATTCATGCCAAAAAAGGGCTAAGCCCCTACTAATACCTTCAGTACTAACTCCAGCAAAACCACGAAGACCTAAACGACACCTAAGACGACGTACTTTATTTTTATTTTGTCTAGTTTTACAAAGAAAAATCAAACTAGGACGTAAAGACTTGGAGATTACCACAAGCTCCTGAATTGTCGAAGTTCCACCCGCGCCTCGACAATTCCATCCTAGCACTAGTAGAAAATGGGCCTTTGGTTCGGGCCACTAGTCCAGGCCATGGCTGGAGCCGGGACTAATGATCCGAACCAGACAGCCTGAGGAGGCCGAGGTACTTTGTCCCGGCCCGTAAGGGACCATTACTCCCGGTTTGAGATACAAACCGGGACTAATAGGTCTGGGCACGCGCGCGTGCTCCTGGCAGAACCATTAGTCCCGGTTTGTATCTCAAACCGGGACTAATGGTCTGGCCCTATATATATATGCACCCAGCACTCCACTCTATCATGTTTTTCCTATGTGTGAGGTGGGTATAACTTTGTGCTAATTTTTTTTCTCATATGCACTAGAGGTGTTCGGTGAAATGCCTATTAGAGCGATGTCATTTGAGTTCACACAATACAAAACATAATATGAGGTGCCAGAGCCACACTTAAGTTTTCTCATCTTTGTTTCTAGGTGTCCTAAAAGGTTAGCCACTATTTTCTCGTTTAGACCGCGCGGTACTGATTTGAGCATCCTGATTGCGTTTGATATATATGCATGGTTGTATGATGCAGATGAGCCATCCATGGATGTACGGTGACCAACGCTCTGACGCTTACAGAGTAGGTGTGTGTTCTTTTCGCCTTGTGGCCGAGGCGAACAAGCGGCGGGATGGTTTTATGTGTTGTCCATGTGTTGAATGTCGAAACCAGCAGGCTCACACTTCCTCAAGATTTATTCAGGGTCACCTGCTTCGGTCCAGTTTCATGTCCGGCTATAATGTTTGGACCAAGCACGGAGAAAGAGGGGTTATGATGAAAAACGGCGATGAACAAGAGAACGATGATGACAACTACCGACCTATGTTCCCTGAATACGCTGATACCGCAATGGAAGACAATGAAGAAGAAGGGGGTGAAGAACGGGAACCAGATGAGCCCGCTGATGATCTTGGTCGGGTCATTTCTGATGCAAAGCGAGACTGCGACACAGAAAAGGAGAGGTTGCAGTTCGAGAAGATGTTACATGACCACAACAAATTATTGTATCCAACTTGTGAAGATGGCCAGAAGAAGCTGGGTAGCACACTTCAATTGCTGAATTGGAAGGCAGAGACCGGTGTGACTGACTCAGGATTTGAAAAGTTGCTGGTAATAATGAAGAAGCTGCTTCCAAGAAATAACGAATTGCCCTCTAGTACGTACGAAGCAAAGAAGGTTGTCTGCCCTCTAGGATTAGACGTGCAAAAGATACATACATGCCCTAATGACTGCATCCTCTACCGCGGTGAGAAGTACGAGAATATGGACAAATGCCCGGTCTACACTGCATTGCGGTATAAGATCAGAAAATATGATCCTGGCGATGTTGAGGGCGAGCCACCCAGGAAGAGGGTTCATGCCAAGGTGATGTGGTATGCTCCTATAATACCACGGTTGAAAAGTCTGTTCAGAAACAAAGAGCATGCAAAGTTGTTGCGATGGCACATGGAAGACCGTAAGAAAGACGGGAAGTTGAGGCACCCTGCTGATGGTCGGGAGTGGAGAAAAATCAAGAGGGACTTCCCGGACTTTACTGGTGATGCAAGGAACTTATGGTTTGGTCTAAGTACCGATGGCATGAATCCTTTTGGGGAGCAGAACTGCAGTCACAACAACTGGCCCGTGACTCTATGTATCTACAACCTTCCTCCTTGGTTATGCATGAAGTAGAAGTTCATTATGATGCCAGTGCTCATCCAAGGCCCGAAGCAACCCGGAAACAATATTGATGTGTACCTAAGGCCATTAGTTGATGAACTTTTACAGTTGTGAGCTAAACCAGGTGTACGTGTGTGGGATGAGCACAAACATCAAGAATTTGACCTACAAGCGTTGTTGTTCGTAACCATCAATGATTGGCCTGCTCTTAGTAACATTTCAGGATAGACGAACAAAGGATACAATGCATGTACGCACTGTTTAGATGAGACTGAAAGTATATATCTGGATAAATGTAGAAAGAATGTGTACCCGTGCAATCGTCGTTTTCTTCCACCAAGTCCGGACGAAGCCTGTCCCCCGTACTGGTGCTGATGTATTTGGTATGGTCAAGGATTTGGATGTAATCTTTGGAAAGGGTCCTGGAGGACAACCTGTTCCGAAAGACCCCATTACCGGACACACACCCATGTGGAAGAAAAAATCTATATTTTAGGAGTTACCCTATTGGACAGTGCACGAGGTCAACTCTGCAATCGACGTGATGCACCTGAAGAAGAATCTTCGCGTGAATATTCTAGGCTTTCTGGGCTTGTATGGGAAGTCAAAAGATACCCGGGCAGCACGGGAGGACCAGCAACATCATAAAGGACGAGACGACAAGCATCCAGGACAGTTTCAAGGGCTTGCCGGCTACGCTCTTACCAAAAAAGAGAAGTAAATATTTGTTGAAGTACTTTTTAGTATCAAGGTACCGTCTGGCTTCTCGTCGAATATAAAGGGAATAGTAAATAAGAAAGAGAAAAATTTCAAAACCTAAAGTCTCATGACTGCCACATGCTTATGACGCAATTGCTTCCGGTTGCATTGAGGGGAATTCTACCAGAAAATGTTCGACTAGCCATTGTGAATGTATGTGCATTCCTCAATGCAATTTCTCAGAAGGTAATCGATCAAGAAAGTCTATCAGGGTTACAGATTGATGTGGTCCAATGTCTAGTCAGCTTCGAGCGCCATCCTTCTTCAATATTATGACGCACCTCCTAGTTCACCTAGTCGAAGAGATTAGAATTCTCGGTCTTGTGTTTCTACACAATATGTTCCCCTTCAAGAGGTTCATGGGAGTCTTAAACAAATATGTTCATAACCGTGCTAGGACAGAAGGAAGCATCTCCAAGGGCTATGGAACGGAGGAGGTCATTGAGTTTTGTGTTGACTTGCTTCCTGACCTTAAGCCGATTGGTGTTCCTGAATCTCGGTATGAGGGGAGGCTGACTGGAAAAGGCACACTAGGAAGGAAATCAATTGTATGTAGGGACGGGAATTCTTTCACTCAAGCACACTACACAGTTCCACCATGGTGGCTCCGTATATCGAGAAACACAAGAGTATTCTACGCTCCGAAAACCCGGGGAAGCCTGACTCCTTGATTAAAGGGGAACACGGGAAGAATTTCGGCAATTGGTTGCAGACACATCTCATGAATGAGACCACTGTTGGAGATCAGTTGTACTTGTTGGCCAGGTTACCATCTTCGACTATATGTACTTTCCAAGGGTACGAGATAAATGGGAATACATTTTACACGATGGCCCAAGATAAAAGGAGCACCAACCAAAACAGTGATGTCCGCTTTGATGCAACAGATGAAAATGGGCAGAAGGACACATAGAGGAGATATGGGAACTGGACTATGGACCTACTTTCAAGGTCCCTTTGTTTCGGTGCAAATGGGTCAAGCTGACAGGAGGAGGGGTACATGTAGACCAAAATTACGGCATGACAACAGTGGATCTCAACAATCTTGCGTACATGGATGAACCATTCGTCCTAGCCAACGATGTGGCTCAGGTTTTCTATGTGAAGGAAATGTCTACCAAACCGAGAAAAAGGAAAGATAAGCAAAAGAATACAGAATACGATGAGCCAAAGCGCCACATAGTTCTTTCAGGGAAAAGAAACATCGTGGGAGTGGATGACCAGACAGACATGTCAGAAGATTACAATAAGTTTCATGAAATTCCGCCATTCAAAGTGAAAACTGACCCAAGCATCCTGTTAAATGATGAAGATTATCCATGGCTATGGTGCAGAAGAAAACCACAACACTAGATGTTGGTGATGTGTAATAATTTATTAATTAAACCTTTTATTTGAGACATAAATCTATGTAATGTATTAAACCTTTTATTTGAGACATAAATCTAGGGAATGTGTGGATGTGTGGATCACTAGTAGAAAATGGGCATTTGGTTCGGGCCATTAGTCCCAACCGTGGCTGGGGCCGGGACAAATGGTCCGAACCAGACGGCCCGAGGAGGCCGAGGCACTATGTTCCGGTCCGTAAGGAACCATTAGTCCCGGTTTGAGATACAAACCGGGACAAATGGGTCTGGGCCAGCGCGCGTGCTCCTGGCAGAACATTTAGTCCCGGTTTGTATCACAAACCGGGACTAATGGCCTGGCCCTATAAATATGCACCCAGCCCTCCACTCTCTCCTGTTTTTTTCCTATGTGAGAGGTGGGTATAAACTTTGTGCTAACTTTTTTTCTTCATATGCACTAGAGGTGTTCGGTGAAATGCCTATTAGAGCGATGCCACTTGAGTTCACACAAGACAAAATATGATATGAGGTGCCAGAGCGACACTTAAGGTTTCTCCTCTTTGTTTTGAAGTGTCCTAAAAGGTTAGCAACTATTTTCTCGTTTTGACTGCGCGGTACTAATTTAAGCATTGTGATTGCGTTTGATATATATGCATGGTTGTATGATGCAGATGAGCCACCCATGGATGTATGGTGACCGACGCTCTGACGCTTACAGAGAAGGCGTGCGTTCTTTTCGCCTTGTGGCCGAGGCAAACAAGCGGCGGGATGGTTTTATGTGTTGTCCATGTGTTGAATGTCGGAATGAGCAGGCTCACACTTTCTCAAGAGTCATTCAGAGCCACCTGCTTCGGCCCGGTTTCATGTCCGGCTATAATGTTTGGACCAAGCACGGAGAAACAGGGGTTATGATGGAAGACGGCGATGAAGAAGAGAACGATGATGACAACTACCGATCTATGTTCCCTGAATACGATGATACCGTAGTTGAAGATAATGAAAAAGAAGGGGGTGAAGAACGGGAACCAGATGAGCCCGTTGATGATTTTGGTCGGGTCATTAGTGATGCAAGGCGAGACTACAACACAGAAAAAGAGAGGTTGCAGTTCGAGCAGATGTTATAGGACCACAACAAATTGTTGTATCCAACTTGTGAAGATGGCCAGAAGAAGCTGGGTAGCACACTGGAATTGTTGAAGTGGAAGGCAGAGACCGGTATGACTGACTCGGGATTTGAAAAGTTGCTAGTAATAATGAAGAAGCTGCTTCCAAGAAATAACCAATTGCCCTCCAGTACGTACGAAGCAAAGAAACTTGTCTTCCCTCTAGGATTAGACATGCAGAAGATACATGCATGCCCTAATGACTACATCCTCTACCGCGGTGAGAAGTACGAGAATATGGATAAATGCCCGGTATGCACTGCATTGCGGTATAAGATCAGAAAAGATGACCCTGGTGATGTTGAGGGCGAGCAACCCAGGAAGAGGGTTCCTGCCAAGGTGATGTGGTATCCTCCTATAATACCATGGTTGAAACATTTGTTCAGAAATAAAGAGCATTCCAAGTTGTTGCGATGGCACATGGAAGACTGTAAGAAAGACGGGATGTTGAGGCACCTTGCTGATGGTCTGCAGTGGAGAAAAATCGAGAGAGACTTCCCGGACTTTGCTGGTGACACAAGGAACTTATGGTTTGGTCTAAGTACCGATGACATGAATCCTTTTGGGGAGCAGAACTGCAGTCACAGCACCTGGCCCATGACTCTATGTATCTACAACCTTCCTCCTTGGTTGTGCATGAAGCGGAAGTTCATTATGATGCCCGTGCTCATCCAAGGCCCGAAGCAACCCGGCAACGACATTGATGTGTACCTAAGGCCATTAGTTGATGAACTTCTACAGTTGTGGGCCAAACCAGGTGTACGTGTGTGGGATGAGCACAAACAGCAGGAATTTGACCTACAAGCTTTGTTGTTCGTAACCATCAATGATTGGCCTGCTCTTAGTAACATTTCAGGACAGACGAACAAAGGATACAATGCATGCACGCACTGTTTAGATGAGACTGAAAGTATATATCTGGATAAATGTAGAAAGAATGTGTACCCATACAATCGTCGTTTTCTTCCGCCCAGTCATCCCTTAAAGAAGAAAGGCAAGCATTTCAATGGCAAGGCAGAAACCCGGACAAAGCCTGTCCCCTGTAGTGGTGCTGATGTATTTGGTATGGTCAAGGATTTGGATGTAATCTTTGGAAAGGGTCCTGGAGGACAACCTGTTCCGAAAGACCCCATTACCGGACACGCACCCATGTGGAAGAAGAGATCTATATTTTGGGAGCTACCCTATTGGAAAGTGCATGAGGTCCGCTCTGCAATCGACGTGATGCACCTGACGAAGAATCTTTGCGTGAATATTCTAGGCTTCCTGGGCTTGTATGGGAAGTCAAAAGATACCCCGGCAGCATGAGAGGACCAGGAACATCATAAAGGACGAGACGGCAAGCATCCAGGGCAGTTTCAAGGTCTTGCCAGCTACGCTCTTACCAAAGAAGAGAAGGAAATCTTTTTTGAAGTCCTTTTCAGTATCAAGGTCCTGTATGGCTTCTCGTCGAATATAAAGGGAATAGTAAATATGAAAGAGAAAAAATTTCAAAACCTAAAGTCTATGACTGCCATGTGCTTATGACGCAATTGCTTTCGGTTGCATTGAGGGAAATTCTACCAGAAAATGTTCGACTAGCCATTATGAAGGTATGTGCATTCCTCAATGCAATTTCTCAGAAGGTAATCGATCGAGAAAGTCTATCAGGATTACAGATTGATGTGGTCCAATGTCTGGTCAGCTTCGAGGTTTTGTTCCTGCCATCCTTCTTCAATATTATGACGCACCTCCTAGTTCAACTAGTCGAAGAGATTAGAATTCTCGGTCCTGTGTTTCTACACAATATGTTCCCCTTCGAGAGGTTCATGGGAGTCTTAAAGAAATATGTTCATAACCGTGCTAGGCCAAAAGGAAGCATCTCCAAGGGCTATGGAACAGAGGAGGTCATTGAGTTTTGTGTTGACTTTCTTCCTGACCTTAAGCCGATTGGTGTTCCTGAATCTCGGTATGAGGGGAGGATGACTGGAAAAGGCACACTAGGAAGGAAATCAATGGTATGTAGGGACGGGCATTCTTTCACTCAAGCACACTACACAGTTCTACACAATTCCACCGTGGTGGCTCCGTATATAGAGAAACACAAGAATCTACGCTCCGAAAACCCGGGGAGGCCTCAAACCTTGATTAAAGGGGAACACGAGAAGTATTTTGGCAATTGGTTGCAGACACATCTCATGAATAACACCACTGTTGGAGATGAGTTGTACTCGTTGGCCAGGTTACCATCTTAGACTATATGTACTTTCCAAGGGTACGAGATAAATGGGAATACATTTTACACGATCGCCCAAGATAAAAAGAGCACCAACCAAAACAGTGGTGTCCGCTTTGATGCAACAGATGACAATGGGCAGATTGACACATATTATGGGTACATAGAGGAGATATGGGAACTTGACTATGGACCTACTTTTAAGGTCCCTTTGTTTCGGTGCAAATGGGTCAAGCTGACAGGAGGAGGGGTACATGTAGACGAAAAGTACCGCATGACAACAGTGGATCTCAACAATCTTGCATACATGGATGAACCATTCGTCCTAGCCAACGATGTGGCTCAGGTTTTCTATGTGAAGGACATGTCTACCAAACTGAGAAAAAGGAAAGATAAGCAAAAGAGTTTAGAATACGATGAGCCAAAGCGCCACATAGTTCTTTCAGGAAAAAGAAACATCGTGGGAGTGGATGATAAGACAGACATGTCAGAAGATTACAATAAGTTTCATGAAATTCCGCCCTTCAAAGTGAAAACTGGCCCAAGCATCCTGTTAAATGATGAAGATTCTCCATGGCTACGGTGCAGAAGAAAACCACAACACTAGATGTTGGTGATGTGTAATAATGTATTAAACCTTTTATTGGAGACATAAATCTATGTAATTAAACCTTTTATTTGAGACATAAATCTATGTAATGTATTAAACCTTTTATTTGAGACAGAGGTGGGAACTAGTGGAAAGCGCGGGAACGCAGTGGCGCGGGAAACTTTCATCCCAGGTGGGGGCTCAAACCGGGACAAAAGATGGGGGGGCCTTATCTGGGGGGTGGCTAACCTTTAGTACCGGCTGGTGGGTGCAACCGGGACTAAAGGTGGTTTTTCTGTCATCTAACAAAACTGTCGGTGGGATAAGGACGCGTGGGTAACATTTAGTACCTGGTGGGGGCTCAAACCGGGACTAAAGTTGTCGGTAGGATAAGGACGCGTGGGTGGACGCACTGCTCGATGAGATAAAGCATGTAGCGCACGACGCCCTGTCGGAGGAAGAAAACAAAGTAGAAGCGGCGCCGTGCCTATAAAAAGAGCATCGATACGCCATGGCAAGCAACTCAACAAGCCAACATGGATGGAGAGTGTCATCCCCATGGATGGAGGAAAGGGTTGGGAAATCTCCCGTGACGGAACTTCTCGAAGATGCCCTTGGTGCACACGCCCTATGGCATCTTTGGAAGTTCCACCTCGGAAAATATTTTCCTGCTAGCCTGTGAAAGACTCCATCTCCGCCTCCCTGGGGTTAGAGGTATGGTGAAAGCCATGGGATAGAGTGGAGAGAGGCGGCAGATATGAGTGTAGATGTGCTATGGCAACGACCAAGCCAACATTGATGGAGAGTTTCATCCCCATGGATGGAGGAAAGGGTTGGGAAATCTCCCGTGGCGGAATTTCTCGAAGATGCCCTTGGTGCACACGCCCTATGGCATCTTCGAAAGTTCCGCCTCGGAAAATATTTTCCTGCTAGCCCGTGAAAGACTCCATCTCCGCCTCCCTAGGGTTACAGGTATGGTGGAAGCCATGGGATAGAGTGGAGAGAGGCGGCAGATATGAGTCTATATGTGCTATGACGACGACCAAGCCTAAACCCTAAACCCGAAACCCTAAACCCTAAACCCTAAATCCTAAAGGGGCTACCCTCGTACGAAGAAAGCTACAGGGGTAGACGATCCGAGGCCCTCGGTCTAGGGTTTCGCTGGAGGAAGACCACCGGAGCGTCGGAATCACATGAAAATGGCAAAATGGTTAATAGTTTGACTAGTTAGAATAATTATTTTATAAAACATAAAATGGATTTGAATCTCTGATTCAAATTCAAGCACTTTTTATGTTAAAATATGCAAAATATAATATTTAATGTATTTTTAAATTGAAAATGGCAAAATGGTTATTAGTTTCACTAGTTAGAATAATTATTTTATAAAACAGAAAATAGATTTGGATTAGTTATTCAAATTCAAGAACTTTTCATGTTGAAATTTTTCTCAAATTCATAAGTATGCAAAAACTGTAAAATTCAAATGTTTAAATAATATGCTAATTGAATTTTTTAATAATATTCATATATAGTAGTTTATTTAATAACATAGTATGCAATAAGGCGGGAAACAGAGGTTGTAGTCAATTTTTTTAAAAAGGGGCCTTTAGTCCCGGGTTGTGGCATGGCCCGGGACTAAAGGGTGATGTTGGCGCGCACCCCGTGGGCAGTGCCGAAAAGCCTTTAGTCCCGGGGCGAGCCACAACCCGGGACTAAAGGTCATAGCTTTAGTCCCGGTCCGTGGCTCGCCCTGGGACTAAAGGCCCTTTAGTCCCGGTGCGAGCCACGAACCGGGACTAAAGGTTCATCCATTTATTACGCGCCGCTTCGCTCCCCTAATCTCCATCTCCACACTCTGTAGACGCGCGCGAGGACGACGACGACGCCGGCAGGCTGCCAAAATTTGGACTGCCTCTTGCTGCCTCTCCAGCCGCGCCGCCGCCTCTCTAGACGCCACGGACGTCAGCCCCGCTACGCGCCGCGCCTCCCCTCCCCCTCCCCCGCCGCGCGCCGCGCCTCCTCCATCGTCCCTGGCCCCAGCGAGCCCCGACAGAGGTAACTCCCTTCTCCCGCCGCGCACCGCGCCTCCTCCATCCCCGGCCCCGACGAGCCCGGGCGGCGCCCCCGACCGCGCGCTGCCTCTCCAGCGGCTCTGTCCCCGCCGCCCCGGCCAATTTTTTTAATTTAGTATATATATATGTTTGTGTATAGTAATAGAATATATATAGTATATATTAGTGTAGTATGTTAATTAGTGTATATAGTAGTGTAATATAAAGTGTATTTTTTTAGTAGTATATATTATGTAGTATGTTAATTAGTGTAGTATATTTTTTTATTTTTTAGTAGTATATAGTAGTGTAATATAAAGTGTATTTTTATTTTTTTAGTAGTATATATTAGTGTAGTATGTTAATTAGTGTAGTATATTTTTTTATTTTTTAGTAGTATATAGTAATGTAATATAAAGTGTATTTTTTATTTTTTTAGTAGTATATATTAGTGTAGTATGTTAATTAGTTTATTATATAATATGTTAGTGTAGTATATAGTATGGTGGTGCTCGCGGGCCCCCGCACTTAGGGTTAGGGTGGTAGTGCTCCCGCGCCCCGCACTTAGGGTTAGGGTGGTAGTGTTCGCGAGGCCCCGCACTTAGGGTTAGGGTGGTTGTGCTCGCGGGCCCCACACTTAGGGTTAGGGTGGTAGTGCTCGCGGGGCTCCGCACTTAGGGTTAGGGTGGTAGTGCTCGCGGACAGCAGGACTTAGGGTTAGGGTGGTGGTGCTCGCGGGCCCCGGACTTAGGGTTAGGGTGGTAGTGCTTGCGGGAAGCCGGACTTAGGGTTAGGGTGGTGGTGCTCGCGGGCCCCCGGACTTAGGGTTAATGTGGTAGTGCTCGCGGGCCCCCGGACTTAGGGTGGTAGCAAATTGCGTGTTCATATTATTCTTTAGTATTATTTTATGCAGCAATATTGAATGAAAAATGTTATTGTGTGCATTTTGTAGAAAACTATGGATCCAATCCAGAGAGACCTAGCACAGGAAGAAATTCTCGAGGATATGATCAACGACACCCCCCATGTTGATCCACCCAAATCTCCGTCGATTTATCTGAACCCCTCCGGTGAGGGAGAGGAGGTCGACCGAAATGATCAAGGAGAAGCCGACGGCTCCGGTGGTGGAGAAGCCGACGGCGAGGTATATATATGAAGTCTGGTGATCAGTAGATGCATTAACTGAGTTGGATATATATATAAATTAACGAATGTTTCTTCTCTTAGGCCTCCACATCGAGCAAAAAATATTCCAAACAAGGCCCGGCCAAAAAGTTGGACGCATCTACGTGTTATACTATTACGCGGGTATCACCACGGGGTGAACCGGTGGAACCCGAAAAGGCTAAAACTGTATTTAAACAACAATGCGGAATTATGGTTAGGGATCGCTTCCCGGTCACCGTTCGAGAGTGGAATAAGACCAAAGGGGCGAAAGAGGGTGAGTATGTCTCCGAGAGGTGCAAAGAGGGTCTTTGGAATGACCTCATGACACATTTCACCCTGCCAGAATGTGAGGATGATGCCGACACAGCTGCATTGAGGAAGAAAGTCAAGCAGTGGACTCTTACAAAGATGGCCGAACTATTCAAGAACTAGAAGAAAGCATTATGGCCAAAGTATCAGAAGACGAAGAAGACTCCTAAATTTGAAGGCTATCTAACGAAGCAGCAGGCTAACTGGGATGCATTTGTGAAGTACAAGGAGTCACAACCTGCTATGGAAATGTCGGAAAAAAATAAGAAAAATGCCGCGATGAAGAAATATCACCATCACCTGGGGCCAGGGGGCTACGCAGCTGCCATGCCAAAGTGGGATGCTAAAGAGAATGAGCTGCTTGCTCAAGGGATCACTCCAGAACCAATACGCGAAGAATGGGATCTGAGGGCAAGGAATTGGTTCTTTGGGCATGGGAGTGAGTATGATGAAAGTACATGGGACCTTATTTGCAGTGACGGGATTAGGATACCCCGGGATACATGGTAGAAAGTGGTGAAGGAGATTAAAGCAGGGACAACAAAGTTCCGTCCCGATAGAGAGAAAGACTTGCTGACAAAGGTCCTCGGGAATGACGAACGCGGAGGACGTGTACGAGGCCTTGGCCCTAGTTATACGTGGGAGATGAGGTTTCCCAAAGACAAAGATACTTATAGGAGCCGAGAGAGAACAAAGAGGCGACGACAGGAGGAGGAGGGAGACAAGTTCACCGAGTTGATAGGAACACTTCGAATGCATCAGCAACAGATTGACGAACTTCGAGGAGCAGCGTGCCTGCAAGATCCTGTACTCAATATTACCGCCGTCCCATCTCAGCGGAAAAGCAGCGTGGCTGAATCAGAGGTCCCTTCTAACGATGCACATATGGTAGATGGCGGTCCCGGCTACCCCGTGGATGGAATCAAGGAGCAGGCATCTTGTGAGCTCCATCAGAAGGTGAAGAACCTATCCATCAAGGTGGCGGTCGGATATGCTTTACCTTGTCCACCTGGCGCATGCTGGCATGGCCGTGAGATTCTAGCTGGCTATGCTAAAGTTGGTGTGGATGAAATCGCAATGGGGTGGGACTCAATGGAGCTTGACATCCCTAGACCTGAAGGTGAGAGGACACTCATAGAAGTACTGGGTGGTATCATTCTATGGGACAAGAACAACATCAAGCTTCCAGGCTGGACGCCAAAGCCAACACCGCCTCCGAATGGTCGCATGTCACCTTCACCTCCATCACCTCCAAGAACCCCACCCCATGACTACGACCACCACAGCCCGTGTCCATCTCGATCTCCGCCGCAACCTCCGATTAGTACTAAACGACGCAGGAGCCCAAAACGACAAATGTCGCCCCTCCCAAGAGTACCTCATAAGAATCTTCCTATCAGACCTTACGATCGTACTGACGAGGAAACCGACATGATCGTAAAGGCCGAATGTGTTGCGCAGCTTCAAAAGAAGAAACCCGAGCCCACCCCGGTATACACCGAGAAGCAAAAAGCGTATGCACTTTCTTTTCTGAACACAAAATCGCAATATGACTTGCACCATAAGCCAGATGACTATCAACGCACACTTCAGAAGGAAGTGAAGAAGATCAAATCAAGTAGAAGTGAAAGCGAGAGCAAATCATCAAGTGAAAGTGCAATCGGGAAAAGAAAGGACGTCCCCCAGCTCAGGGAACAGGCCAAAAAACAACCCCACCCCTCAAGGTGGTATCCCATGACATTCCCCAGCAGAATATGGAAGAAGCTGCGAAGCTTGCGGCCTCTATAAATGTGACTGTTGAGGAATTGCTAGGTCCCAAGGACGACAAGTTACCCAAGGCTCAGGTAGTCCCTACATATGTCCCAGGGAAGCCTCTGGTCAGCTTTGAGCAGTTCCAACAACTGCCAACACAAATGCGGAGTTTACATAACTGGTACTTAAAAGCCATAAAGCAGGAGAGAATAATGATCGTGCCAAAAGTCCCACATTACTACTACTTCCGAGAAGAAGAGGTCCATGTTGAGTTTCCAGAACTCTTCCAGTTATACGCTTTCGACGCCCTCGACAAATCTATCATGAGTTGCTATTGTCTATAAGTTATTAAATTCATTGTCTATATATAAGTTGTTCATTTTTTTCAGTTGCTCAGTTTATTGCATGTAATTATCCTAATTATATCCTTTTATACTCTATTATTATGCAGAATGAAGATCATGGAATGCAAAAGAAGGTCAATCTTTAGTGTTGGGTTCATTGACCCAGATAAAATACATGTAAAGACGCTAACGACAAAACCCGAGGAGACGCAGGAAAACCTTCTAAGGTTTCTAACGGAGCAAAATTTCTGTGACCACATACCGTTTCCTTATAATTTCGTGTGAGGGTCTTACTCTGTTGTACACATTCACTTTTGCTTACTCGATGTTAAGTGTAATTGATGAGTTACTGATGTATATATAAACGTGTCTAGTTTCTACTAGATTCTGCTAGACATTCAACTTGATAAGGGAAGAATTGAAGTCATGGACCCATTAAAGAGACCCCTAGAAATGTTTAGGGACATGCAGGACATGCTCCAGAGGTAATTTTCGCGCTATATCGGTCTCTTTCGTTGATTTCCTGAGATATCACGTAATAAATAACTCATTCATCATTTTCTTTACCGGGCAGGGTTTGGAACCAGTTCGAGAGTGCGGTTACGGGTGACTTTAGTGAGAAGCTGACGGTTAAGCCGGTCTCGGTAAGTAGTACGCGCAACTCTTTACTTCTAGTTTCAATATAATTATGATGCTAGATTATTATTTTGATTAAATTCTATTCTTATAAAGTGCGCGAGGCAGCCACCGAAGACGAATCTATGTGGATTCTACGTTTGTGAGTTCATTCGCACGTTTACCAGTGAGCTGAATGATTATAGAGTCGATGTAAGCAATACATTCACAACATTATTTTATTACCGTCACTTTTTGTTATCATGATTGATATTGATATTGATCTCCTTTTCTTATATAGTTCGAGAAAATGCGAGATCAGCTCCCACCAGAGCAACGCGTAGTAGCAATTGCTGAAGAACTGGCAGGATTCTTGATGAACGCGATGATAGATGACGCCGGAGAATTTAGTGTGAATAGGCGCCGATGATCCCTGACCATGTAATTGAATAGACGAGCTCTAGTCCCGATAATTGTGATCTCCATGTGTAACTATCATGTATATATTTGTATGCTCAATCTTAAGAGAAGTTATCTTATGTATGCGCGAACATGTACGGTATGTGGTAGCATAGAAAACTATTTTGAAATGAAAAAAAAGGATACAAATTGAATTCTCTGCCGCGAGAGAGAAAGTGCCTAAAATTCTGCCGCGGCAGAGAACCATTTGTCCCGGTTCGTAATACGAACCGGGACTAATGGGGGGCACCCAGCGTCCGCAGAGACAGCCACGTGGATGCCCATTGGTCCCGGTTGGTAAGAGGGCCGGGACTAATGGGTGGGCCTTTAGTCCCGGTTACCAGGACCGGGACTAAGCCCCTTACGGGCCGGGACTGGAGGCCCGTTTTCCACTAGTGGATATGTGTGTGAGAGTGGTGCAAGGTTGGTAGGTGCCATGTGTAGGCCCCAGGTGTGACCCCCTTCCCGGACATGCGTTAACACTTAGTGAAATCCTGGATCTGTACGTGAAAACTCCCGCCGCGGGACAACCGGGGCCTAGAATGTGGCAAATTTGGCCCAACATTTGCTCTCCATGTACATATGTCCAAAACAAACCAAAACAAATAGAAAGGTCCAGCGCGCTAACCTCGTACGAAGAAAGCTAGAGGGGTAGACGATCCAGGGGCCCCGGTCTAGGGTTTCACCGGAGGAAGAAAACCGGAGCGTCGGAATCACATGAAAACTTGCATGTGCCCCTGGGATATGTGTGTGAGAGTGGTGCAAGGTTGGTAGGTGCCATGTGTAGGCCCCAGGTGTGACCCCCTTCTCGGACATGCGTTAACACTTAGTGAAATCCTAGATCTGTACGTGGAAACTCCCGCCGCGGGACAACCGGGGCCTAGAATGTGAAAAAGTTGGCCCAACATTTGCTCTCCATGTACATATGTACTAAACAAACCAAAACAAATAGAAAGGTCCACCGCGCTACCCTCGTACGGAGAAAGCTATAGGGGTAGACGATTCGGGGCCCCCGGTCTAGGGTTTCGCCGGAGGAAGACCACCGGAGCGTCGGAATCACATGAAAACTTGCATGTGCACCTAGGATATGTGTGTGAGAGTGGTGCAAGGTTGGTAGGTGCCATGTGTAGGCCCCAGGTGTGACCCCCTTCTCGGACATTAGTTAACACTTAGTGAAATCCTCGATCTATATGTGGAAACTCCTGCCGCGGGACAACCGGGGCCTAGAATGTGGCAAAGTTGGACCAACATTTGCTCTCCATGTACATATGTCCTAAACAAACCAAAACAAATAGAAAGGTCCACCGCGCTACCCTCGTACGGAGAAAGCTATAGGGGTAGACGATCCGGGGCCCCCGGTCTAGGGTTTCACCGGAGGAAGACCACCGGAGCGTCGGAATCACATGAAAATTTGCATGTGCCCCTAGGATATGTGTGTGAGACTGGTGCAAGGTTGGTAGGTGCCTTGTGTAGGCCCTAGATGTGACCCCCTTCTCGGACATGCGTTAACACTTAGTGAAATCCTGGATCTGTACGTGGAAACTCCCGCCGCGGGACAACCGGGGCCTAGAATGTGGCAAAGTTGGCCCAACATTTTCTCTCCATGTACATATGTCCTAAACAAACCAAAACAAATAGAAAGGTCCACCGCGCTACCCTCGTACGGAGAAAGCTATAGGGGTAGACGATTCGGGGGCCCCGGTCTAGGGTTTCGCCGGAGGAAGACCACCGGAGTGTCGGAATCACATGAAAACTTGCATGTGCCCCTAGGATATGTGTGTGAGAGTGGTTCAAGAATGGTAGGTGCCATGTGTAGGCCCCAGGTGTGACCCCCTTCTCGGACATGCGTTAACACTTAGTGAAATCCTAGATCTGTACGTGGAAACTCCCGTCGCGGGACAACCGGGGCCTAGAATGTGGAAAAGTTGGCCCAACATTTGCTCTCCATGTACATATGTCCTAAACAAACCAAAAAAAAATAGAAAGGTCCACCGCGCTACCCTCGTACGGAGAAAGCTATAGGGGTAGACGATTTGGGGCCCCCGGTCTAGGGTTTCGCTGGAGGAAGACCACCGGAGCGTCGGAATCACATGAAAACTTGCATGTGCCCCTAGGACATGTGTGTGAGAGTGGTGCAAGGTTGGTAGGTGCCATGTGTAGGCCCCAGGTATGACACCCTTCTCGGGCATGCGTTAACACTTAGTGAAATGCTAGATCTGTACGTGGAAACTCCCACCACGGGACAACCGGGGCCTAGAATGTGGCAAAGTTGGCCCAACATTTGCTCTCCATGTACATATGTACTAAACAAACCAAAACAAATGGAAAGGTCCACCACGCTACCCTCGTACGGAGAAAGCTATAGGGGTAGACGATCTGGGGACCCCGGTCTAGGGTTTCGCCGGAGGAAGACCACCAGAGCATCGGAATCACATGAAAACTTGCATGTGCCCCTAAGATATGTGTGTGAGAGTGGTGCAAGGTTGGTAGGTGCCATGTGTAGGCCCCAGGTGTGACTCCCTTCCCAGACATGCGTTGGAATCACATGAAAATGGCAAAATGGTTAATAGTTTGACTAGTTACAATAATTATTTTATAAAACAAAAAATGGATTTGAATCATTTATTCAAATTCAAGCATTTTTTATGTTATAAATTTAGTGAGTTTCAAAAATATGCAAAATATAATAGTTAATGCATTTTTAAATTGAAAATGGCAAAATGGTTATTAGTTTTACTAGTTAGGATAATTATTTTATAAAACAGAAAATAGATTTGGATTACTTATTCAAATTCAAGAACTTTTCATGTTGAAAATTTTCTCAAATTCATAAGTATGCAAAAACTATATAATTCAAATGTTTACAAAATATGCTAATTGAATTTTTTTTAAAGGCGTGCCCCTATGGTGAAAAAATTGAAAAAAGGACCTTTAGTCCCGGTGCGTACTACACACCGGGACTAAAGGTGTGGTGTTGGCGCGCGCGCGTTGGACGGTTCCGAAAACCCTTTAGTCCCAGTGGGTGGCACGCACCGGGACTAAAGGGGGGACCTTTAGTCCTTGTCCGCATAACGCACCGGGAATAAAGACCCTTTAGTCCCGGTGCGTTATACGGACCGGGACTAAAGGTCCCCCAACTTTATATTGACGCGCCCCTTCTTCTCCCCACGCAGAGCACCACGCACGAGGACGACGAATTGACGCCGACAGGCTGCCTGATTCTCTCTGGCTGCCACCACCCCAACTGCCACCGCCACTCACTCCAGCCGCCACCGCCCTCAACCGCCGCTGCCACTCCAGCCACCGCGCGCGCGCCCCCAGCCAGAGGTACCCCGCCCCCTCCCCTTAGCTCCCCCGTCCGGCTACGCGGCGGCGCGACGGCGCCAGCTACTGTGGGCGAGCAGGCCGGGCCGGCGACAGCCGTGCACGCCGGCAGCGGTGCGGGCGATGCGGCCGGGGCGACGCCCCCGGCCAAGTCTCTGTTATTTTTCCATTTATTTTATTTTTTAGTATATAGTTGTAATATTATTTAGTAGTTGTAATATTATTTAGTAGTGTAATAGTAGTGTATAGTTGTAATTTTATTTTGTAGTGTAATATTATTTTGTGTGTAATATTATTTAGTAGTGTATAGTTGTAATATTATTTTGTAGTGTATATAGTTGTAATGTTTTAGTAGTATATTGTAATAGTAGTATATTGTAATAGTAGTATATTGCATTATAGTAGTATATTATACTATTATTTTGTAGTGTATATAGTTGTAATATTATAGTAGTATATTGTAATAGTAGTATATTGCATTATAGCAGTATATTGTAATATTATAGCAGTGCTCACGGGCCCCCGCACTTAGGGTTAGGGTGGTGGTGCTCGCGGGCCCCCGGACTTAGGGTTAGGGTGGTAGTGCTCGCGGGCCCCCGCACTTAGGGTTAGGATGGTGGTGCTCGCGGGCCCCCGCACTTAGGGTTAGGGTGGTAGTGCTCGCGGGCCCCGGACTTAGTGTTAGGGTGGTAGTGCTCGCGGGCCCCGGGACTTAGGGTTAGGGTGGTAGTGCTCGCGGGCCTCCGGACTTAGGGTTAGGGTGGTAGTGCTCGCGGGCCCCCGGACTTAGGGTTAGGGTGGTAGTGCTCGCGGGCCCCCGAACTTAGGGTTAGGGTGGTACTGCTCACGGGCCCCTAGACTTTTTGTATATAGGAAATATATTTTTGTATATAGGAAATATTTATATATAGGCAATATTTGTATATAGGAAATAATATTGTGTGCATCTCGCATTTTGCAGAAACTATGGATCCACCTAGTCCAAGGCGCAGAGACCTAGCACAAGAAGAAATTCTCGAGGATATGATCAACGATGGCCCCCATGTTGATCCACCTGAATCTCCGTCGATGTATCTGAACCCCTCCGATGAGGGTGAAAAGGTCGACCGAAATGATCAGGGAGAAGCCGACGGCTCCGTTGATGGAGAAGCCGACGGCCTCGGTGGAACCTTAACAAAGTCCGACGAGGTATATATATGAAGTCTGGTGATTAGTAGATGCATTAATTGAGTTGTATATATATAAATTGATGAATGTTTCTTCTCTTAGGCCTCCACATCGAGCAAAAAAAATTCCAAACGAGGCCCGGCCAAAGAGTTGGACACATCTACGCGTTATACAATTATGGTGGTATCACCACGGGGTGAACCGTTGGAACCCGAAAAGGCTAAAGCTGTATTTAAACAACAATGCGGAGTTATGGTTAGGGATCGCATCCCGATCACCGTTCCAGAGTGGAATAAGACCAAAGGGGCAAAAGAGGGTGAGTATGTCGCCGACAGGTACAAAGAGGGTCTTTGGAATGACCGCATGACACATTTCACCCTGCCAGAATGTGAGGATGATGCCGACACAGCTACATTGAGGAAGAAAGTCAAGCAGTGGACTCTTACGAAGATGGTCGAACTATTCAAGAACTGGAACAAAGCATTATGGCAAAAGTATCAGAAGACGAAGATTCCTCCTAAATTAGAATGCTATCTAACGAAGCAGCAGGCTAACTGGGATGCATTTGTGAAGTACAAGGAGTCAGAACCTGCTATGGAAAAGTCGGAAAAAACAAGAAAAATGCCGCGATGAAGAAATATCACCATCACCTGGGGCCAGGGGGATATGCGACTACCATGCCAAAGTGGGATGCTAAAGAGAGTGAGCTTCTTGCTAAAGGGATCACTCTAGAACCAATACGCGAAGAATGGGATCTGAGGGCAAGAAATTGGTTCCTTGGGCATGGGAGTGAGTATGAAAAAAAAACAGGGGACCTTATTTGCAGTGACGAGATTAGGATACCCCGGGATACATGGCAGAGAGTGGTTAAGGAAATTAAAGAGGGGACAACAAAGTTCTGTCCCGATAGAGAGAATGACTTGCTGACAAAGGCCCTCGGGAATAAAGAACACGGAGGACGAGTACGAGGCCTTGGTACTAGTTATACTTGGGAGATGGTGTTTCCCAACGACAGAGATACTTATAGGAGCCGAGAGAGAGCAAAGAGGCGACACCAGGAGGAGGATGCAGACAGGTTCACCGAGTTGCTAGGAACACTTCGAATGCATCAGCAACAGATTGACGAACTTCGAGGAGTAGCGCGCCTGCAAGATCCTGCACTCGATATTACCGCCATTCCATCTCAGTGGAGAAGCAGCGTGGCTGAATCGGAGGTCTCGTCTGACGATGCACGGATGGTAGATGGTGGTCCCGGCTACCCCGTGGATGGAATCAAAGAGCAGGCATCTTGTGAGCTCCATCAAAAGGTGAAGAACCTATCCATCAA
Source organism: Avena eriantha (assembly GCA_910589775.1). NCBI lineage: Eukaryota > Viridiplantae > Streptophyta > Magnoliopsida > Poales > Poaceae > Avena > Avena eriantha. Next base: position 321,937,251 of record OU342740.1, on the reverse strand, counting down.
GGTGGCGGTCGGATATGCTTTACCTTGTCCACCTGATGCACGTTGGCATGGCCGTGAGATTCCAGCTGGCTATGCTAAAGTCGGGGTGGATGAAATTGCAACGGGGTGGGACTCAATGGAGCTTGACATCCCTGGACCTGAAGGTGAGAGGACACTCAGAGAAGTATTGGGTGGCATCATTCTATGGGACAAGAACAACATCAAGCTTCCAGGCTCAGCGCCAAGGCCAACACCGCCTCCGAGTCGTCGCATGTCACCTTCACCTCCATCACCTCCAAGAAGCCCACCCCCTGACTAAGACAACCACAGCGCGAGTCCATCTCGATCTCCGTCGCAGGGTCAGCCGCCTTCTCCGCCCGCTAAGGACAAAAAGCGGAAGTGTGCTCCATCGATAAGGACAAAACGATGCAGCAGCCCAAACCGACAAATGTTGCCCCTCCCAAGAGTACCTCATAAGAATCTTCCCATCAGACCTTACGATCGTACTGACGAGGAAGACGACATGATCGTAAAGGCCGAATGTGTTGCGCAGCTTCAAAAGAAGAAACCCGAGCCCGCCCCGGTATACACCGAGAAGCAAAAAAGCGTATGCACTTTCTTTTCTGAACACAAAATCGCAATATGAATTGCACCATAAGCCAGATGACTATCGACGCACACTTCAGAAGGAAGTGAAGAAGAGCAAATCAAGAAGTGAAAGCGAGAGCAAATCATCAAGTCAAAGTGCAATCGGGAAAAGAAAGGACGTCCCCCAGCTCAGGGAACAGGCCAAAAAACAACCCCACCCCTCAAGGTGGTATCCCATGACATTCCCCAGCAGAATATGGAAGAAGCTGCGAAGTTTGCGGCCTCTATAAATGTGACTGTTGAGGAATTGCTAGGTCCCAAGGACGACAAGTTACCCAAGGCTCAGGTAGTCCCTACATATGTCCCAGGGAAGCCTCTGGTCAGCTTTGAGCAGTTCCAACAACTGCCAACACAAATGCGGAGTTTACATAACTGGTACTTAAAAGCCATAAAGCAGGAGAGAATAATGATCGTGCCAAAAGTCCCACATTACTACTACTTCCGAGAAGAAGAGGTCCATGTTGAGTTTCCAGAACTCTTCCAGTTATACGCTTTCGACGCCCTCGACAAATCTATCATGAGTTGCTATTGTCTATAAGTTATTAAATTCATTGTCTATATATAAGTTGTTCATTTTTTTTCAGTTGCTCAGTTTATTGCATGTAATTATCCTAATTATATCCTTTTATACTCTATTATTATGCAGAATGAAGATCATGGAATGCAAAAGAAGGTCAATCTTTAGTGTTGGGTTCATTGACCCAGATAAAATACATGTAAAGACGCTAACGACAAAACCCGAGGAGACGCAGGAAAACCTTCTAAGGTTTCTAACGGAGCAAAATTTCTGTGACCACATACCGTTTCCTTATAATTTCGTGTGAGGGTCTTACTCTGTTGTACACATTCACTTTTGCTTACTCGATGTTAAGTGTAATTGATGAGTTACTGATGTATATATAAACGTGTCTAGTTTCTACTAGATTCTGCTAGACATTCAACTTGATAAGGGAAGAATTGAAGTCATGGACCCATTAAAGAGACCCCTAGAAATGTTTAGGGACATGCAGGACATGCTCCAGAGGTAATTTTCGCGCTATATCGGTCTCTTTCGTTGATTTCCTGAGATATCACGTAATAAATAACTCATTCATCATTTTCTTTACCGGGCAGGGTTTGGAACCAGTTCGAGAGTGTGGTTACGGGTGACTTTAGTGAGAAGCTGACGGTTAAGCCGGTCTCGGTAAGTAGTACGCGCAACTCTTTACTTCTAGTTTCAATATAATTATGATGCTAGATTATTATTTTGATTAAATTCTATTCTTATAAAGTGCGCGAGGCAGCCACCGAAGACGAATCTATGTGGATTCTACGTTTGTGAGTTCATTCGCACGTTTACCAGTGAGCTGAATGATTATAGAGTCGATGTAAGCAATACATTCACAACATTATTTTATTACCGTCACTTTTTGTTATCATGATTGATATTGATATTGATCTCCTTTTCTTATATAGTTCGAGAAAATGCGAGATCAGCTCCCACCAGAGAAACGCGTAGTAGCAATTGCTGAAGAACTGGCAGGATTCTTGATGAACGCGATGATAGATGACGCCGGAGAATTTAGTGTGAATAGGCGCCGATGATCCCCGACCATGTAATTGAATAGACGAGCTCTAGTCCCGATAATTGTGATCTCCATGTGTAACTATCATGTATATATTTGTATGCTCAATCTTAAGAGAAGTTATCTTATGTATGCGCGAACATGTACGGTATGTGGTAGCATAGAAAACTATTTTGAAATGAAAAAAAAGGATACAAATTGAATTCTCTGCCGCGAGAGAGAAAGTGCCTAAAATTCTGCCGCGGCAGAGAACCATTTGTCCCGGTTCGTAATACGAACCGGGACTAATGGGGGGCACCCAGCGTCCGCAGAGACAGCCACGTGGATGCCCATTGGTCCCGGTTGGTAAGAGGGCCGGGACTAATGGGTGGGCCTTTAGTCCCGGTTACCAGGACCGGGACTAAGCCCCTTACGGGCCGGGACTGGAGGCCCGTTTTCCACTAGTGGATATGTGTGTGAGAGTGGTGCAAGGTTGGTAGGTGCCATGTGTAGGCCCCAGGTGTGACCCCCTTCCCGGACATGCGTTAACACTTAGTGAAATCCTGGATCTGTACGTGAAAACTCCCGCCGCGGGACAACCGGGGCCTAGAATGTGGCAAATTTGGCCCAACATTTGCTCTCCATGTACATATGTCCAAAACAAACCAAAACAAATAGAAAGGTCCAGCGCGCTAACCTCGTACGAAGAAAGCTAGAGGGGTAGACGATCCAGGGGCCCCGGTCTAGGGTTTCACCGGAGGAAGAAAACCGGAGCGTCGGAATCACATGAAAACTTGCATGTGCCCCTGGGATATGTGTGTGAGAGTGGTGCAAGGTTGGTAGGTGCCATGTGTAGGCCCCAGGTGTGACCCCCTTCTCGGACATGCGTTAACACTTAGTGAAATCCTAGATCTGTACGTGGAAACTCCCGCCGCGGGACAACCGGGGCCTAGAATGTGAAAAAGTTGGCCCAACATTTGCTCTCCATGTACATATGTACTAAACAAACCAAAACAAATAGAAAGGTCCACCGCGCTACCCTCGTACGGAGAAAGCTATAGGGGTAGACGATTCGGGGCCCCCGGTCTAGGGTTTCGCCGGAGGAAGACCACCGGAGCGTCGGAATCACATGAAAACTTGCATGTGCACCTAGGATATGTGTGTGAGAGTGGTGCAAGGTTGGTAGGTGCCATGTGTAGGCCCCAGGTGTGACCCCCTTCTCGGACATTAGTTAACACTTAGTGAAATCCTCGATCTATATGTGGAAACTCCTGCCGCGGGACAACCGGGGCCTAGAATGTGGCAAAGTTGGACCAACATTTGCTCTCCATGTACATATGTCCTAAACAAACCAAAACAAATAGAAAGGTCCACCGCGCTACCCTCGTACGGAGAAAGCTATAGGGGTAGACGATCCGGGGCCCCCGGTCTAGGGTTTCACCGGAGGAAGACCACCGGAGCGTCGGAATCACATGAAAATTTGCATGTGCCCCTAGGATATGTGTGTGAGACTGGTGCAAGGTTGGTAGGTGCCTTGTGTAGGCCCTAGATGTGACCCCCTTCTCGGACATGCGTTAACACTTAGTGAAATCCTGGATCTGTACGTGGAAACTCCCGCCGCGGGACAACCGGGGCCTAGAATGTGGCAAAGTTGGCCCAACATTTTCTCTCCATGTACATATGTCCTAAACAAACCAAAACAAATAGAAAGGTCCACCGCGCTACCCTCGTACGGAGAAAGCTATAGGGGTAGACGATTCGGGGGCCCCGGTCTAGGGTTTCGCCGGAGGAAGACCACCGGAGTGTCGGAATCACATGAAAACTTGCATGTGCCCCTAGGATATGTGTGTGAGAGTGGTTCAAGAATGGTAGGTGCCATGTGTAGGCCCCAGGTGTGACCCCCTTCTCGGACATGCGTTAACACTTAGTGAAATCCTAGATCTGTACGTGGAAACTCCCGTCGCGGGACAACCGGGGCCTAGAATGTGGAAAAGTTGGCCCAACATTTGCTCTCCATGTACATATGTCCTAAACAAACCAAAAAAAAATAGAAAGGTCCACCGCGCTACCCTCGTACGGAGAAAGCTATAGGGGTAGACGATTTGGGGCCCCCGGTCTAGGGTTTCGCTGGAGGAAGACCACCGGAGCGTCGGAATCACATGAAAACTTGCATGTGCCCCTAGGACATGTGTGTGAGAGTGGTGCAAGGTTGGTAGGTGCCATGTGTAGGCCCCAGGTATGACACCCTTCTCGGGCATGCGTTAACACTTAGTGAAATGCTAGATCTGTACGTGGAAACTCCCACCACGGGACAACCGGGGCCTAGAATGTGGCAAAGTTGGCCCAACATTTGCTCTCCATGTACATATGTACTAAACAAACCAAAACAAATGGAAAGGTCCACCACGCTACCCTCGTACGGAGAAAGCTATAGGGGTAGACGATCTGGGGACCCCGGTCTAGGGTTTCGCCGGAGGAAGACCACCAGAGCATCGGAATCACATGAAAACTTGCATGTGCCCCTAAGATATGTGTGTGAGAGTGGTGCAAGGTTGGTAGGTGCCATGTGTAGGCCCCAGGTGTGACTCCCTTCCCAGACATGCGTTGGAATCACATGAAAATGGCAAAATGGTTAATAGTTTGACTAGTTACAATAATTATTTTATAAAACAAAAAATGGATTTGAATCATTTATTCAAATTCAAGCATTTTTTATGTTATAAATTTAGTGAGTTTCAAAAATATGCAAAATATAATAGTTAATGCATTTTTAAATTGAAAATGGCAAAATGGTTATTAGTTTTACTAGTTAGGATAATTATTTTATAAAACAGAAAATAGATTTGGATTACTTATTCAAATTCAAGAACTTTTCATGTTGAAAATTTTCTCAAATTCATAAGTATGCAAAAACTATATAATTCAAATGTTTACAAAATATGCTAATTGAATTTTTTTTAAAGGCGTGCCCCTATGGTGAAAAAATTGAAAAAAGGACCTTTAGTCCCGGTGCGTACTACACACCGGGACTAAAGGTGTGGTGTTGGCGCGCGCGCGTTGGACGGTTCCGAAAACCCTTTAGTCCCAGTGGGTGGCACGCACCGGGACTAAAGGGGGGACCTTTAGTCCTTGTCCGCATAACGCACCGGGAATAAAGACCCTTTAGTCCCGGTGCGTTATACGGACCGGGACTAAAGGTCCCCCAACTTTATATTGACGCGCCCCTTCTTCTCCCCACGCAGAGCACCACGCACGAGGACGACGAATTGACGCCGACAGGCTGCCTGATTCTCTCTGGCTGCCACCACCCCAACTGCCACCGCCACTCACTCCAGCCGCCACCGCCCTCAACCGCCGCTGCCACTCCAGCCACCGCGCGCGCGCCCCCAGCCAGAGGTACCCCGCCCCCTCCCCTTAGCTCCCCCGTCCGGCTACGCGGCGGCGCGACGGCGCCAGCTACTGTGGGCGAGCAGGCCGGGCCGGCGACAGCCGTGCACGCCGGCAGCGGTGCGGGCGATGCGGCCGGGGCGACGCCCCCGGCCAAGTCTCTGTTATTTTTCCATTTATTTTATTTTTTAGTATATAGTTGTAATATTATTTAGTAGTTGTAATATTATTTAGTAGTGTAATAGTAGTGTATATAGTTGTAATTTTATTTTGTAGTGTAATATTATTTTGTGTGTAATATTATTTAGTAGTGTATAGTTGTAATATTATTTTGTAGTGTATATAGTTGTAATGTTTTAGTAGTATATTGTAATAGTAGTATATTGTAATAGTAGTATATTGCATTATAGTAGTATATTATACTATTATTTTGTAGTGTATATAGTTGTAATATTATAGTAGTATATTGTAATAGTAGTATATTGCATTATAGCAGTATATTGTAATATTATAGCAGTGCTCACGGGCCCCCGCACTTAGGGTTAGGGTGGTGGTGCTCGCGGGCCCCCGGACTTAGGGTTAGGGTGGTAGTGCTCGCGGGCCCCCGCACTTAGGGTTAGGATGGTGGTGCTCGCGGGCCCCCGCACTTAGGGTTAGGGTGGTAGTGCTCGCGGGCCCCGGACTTAGTGTTAGGGTGGTAGTGCTCGCGGGCCCCGGGACTTAGGGTTAGGGTGGTAGTGCTCGCGGGCCTCCGGACTTAGGGTTAGGGTGGTAGTGCTCGCGGGCCCCCGGACTTAGGGTTAGGGTGGTAGTGCTCGCGGGCCCCCGAACTTAGGGTTAGGGTGGTACTGCTCACGGGCCCCTAGACTTTTTGTATATAGGAAATATATTTTTGTATATAGGAAATATTTATATATAGGCAATATTTGTATATAGGAAATAATATTGTGTGCATCTCGCATTTTGCAGAAACTATGGATCCACCTAGTCCAAGGCGCAGAGACCTAGCACAAGAAGAAATTCTCGAGGATATGATCAACGATGGCCCCCATGTTGATCCACCTGAATCTCCGTCGATGTATCTGAACCCCTCCGATGAGGGTGAAAAGGTCGACCGAAATGATCAGGGAGAAGCCGACGGCTCCGTTGATGGAGAAGCCGACGGCCTCGGTGGAACCTTAACAAAGTCCGACGAGGTATATATATGAAGTCTGGTGATTAGTAGATGCATTAATTGAGTTGTATATATATAAATTGATGAATGTTTCTTCTCTTAGGCCTCCACATCGAGCAAAAAAAATTCCAAACGAGGCCCGGCCAAAGAGTTGGACACATCTACGCGTTATACAATTATGGTGGTATCACCACGGGGTGAACCGTTGGAACCCGAAAAGGCTAAAGCTGTATTTAAACAACAATGCGGAGTTATGGTTAGGGATCGCATCCCGATCACCGTTCCAGAGTGGAATAAGACCAAAGGGGCAAAAGAGGGTGAGTATGTCGCCGACAGGTACAAAGAGGGTCTTTGGAATGACCGCATGACACATTTCACCCTGCCAGAATGTGAGGATGATGCCGACACAGCTACATTGAGGAAGAAAGTCAAGCAGTGGACTCTTACGAAGATGGTCGAACTATTCAAGAACTGGAACAAAGCATTATGGCAAAAGTATCAGAAGACGAAGATTCCTCCTAAATTAGAATGCTATCTAACGAAGCAGCAGGCTAACTGGGATGCATTTGTGAAGTACAAGGAGTCAGAACCTGCTATGGAAAAGTCGGAAAAAACAAGAAAAATGCCGCGATGAAGAAATATCACCATCACCTGGGGCCAGGGGGATATGCGACTACCATGCCAAAGTGGGATGCTAAAGAGAGTGAGCTTCTTGCTAAAGGGATCACTCTAGAACCAATACGCGAAGAATGGGATCTGAGGGCAAGAAATTGGTTCCTTGGGCATGGGAGTGAGTATGAAAAAAAAACAGGGGACCTTATTTGCAGTGACGAGATTAGGATACCCCGGGATACATGGCAGAGAGTGGTTAAGGAAATTAAAGAGGGGACAACAAAGTTCTGTCCCGATAGAGAGAATGACTTGCTGACAAAGGCCCTCGGGAATAAAGAACACGGAGGACGAGTACGAGGCCTTGGTACTAGTTATACTTGGGAGATGGTGTTTCCCAACGACAGAGATACTTATAGGAGCCGAGAGAGAGCAAAGAGGCGACACCAGGAGGAGGATGCAGACAGGTTCACCGAGTTGCTAGGAACACTTCGAATGCATCAGCAACAGATTGACGAACTTCGAGGAGTAGCGCGCCTGCAAGATCCTGCACTCGATATTACCGCCATTCCATCTCAGTGGAGAAGCAGCGTGGCTGAATCGGAGGTCTCGTCTGACGATGCACGGATGGTAGATGGTGGTCCCGGCTACCCCGTGGATGGAATCAAAGAGCAGGCATCTTGTGAGCTCCATCAAAAGGTGAAGAACCTATCCATCAAGGTGGCGGTCGGATATGCTTTACCTTGTCCACCTGATGCACGTTGGCATGGCCGTGAGATTCCAGCTGGCTATGCTAAAGTCGGGGTGGATGAAATTGCAACGGGGTGGGACTCAATGGAGCTTGACATCCCTGGACCTGAAGGTGAGAGGACACTCAGAGAAGTATTGGGTGGCATCATTCTATGGGACAAGAACAACATCAAGCTTCCAGGCTCAGCGCCAAGGCCAACACCGCCTCCGAGTCGTCGCATGTCACCTTCACCTCCATCACCTCCAAGAAGCCCACCCCCTGACTAAGACAACCACAGCGCGAGTCCATCTCGATCTCCGTCGCAGGGTCAGCCGCCTTCTCCGCCCGCTAAGGACAAAAAGCGGAAGTGTGCTCCATCGATAAGGACAAAACGATGCAGCAGCCCAAACCGACAAATGTTGCCCCTCCCAAGAGTACCTCATAAGAATCTTCCCATCAGACCTTACGATCGTACTGACGAGGAAGACGACATGATCGTAAAGGCCGAATGTGTTGCGCAGCTTCAAAAGAAGAAACCCGAGCCCGCCCCGGTATACACCGAGAAGCAAAAAAGCGTATGCACTTTCTTTTCTGAACACAAAATCGCAATATGAATTGCACCATAAGCCAGATGACTATCGACGCACACTTCAGAAGGAAGTGAAGAAGAGCAAATCAAGAAGTGAAAGCGAGAGCAAATCATCAAGTCAAAGTGCAATCGGGAAAAGAAAGGACGTCCCCCAGCTCAGGGAACAGGCCAAAAAACAACCCCACCCCTCAAGGTGGTATCCCATGACATTCCCCAGCAGAATATGGAAGAAGCTGCGAAGCTTGCGGCCTCTATAAATGTGACCGTTGAGGAATTGCTAGGTCCCAAGGACGACAAGTTACCCAAGGCTCAGGTAGTCCCTACATATGTCCCAGGGAAGCCTCTGGTCAGCTTTGAGCAGTTCCAACAACTGCCAACACAAATGCGGAGTTTACATAACTGGTACTTAAAAGCCATAAAGCAGGAGAGAATAATGATCGTGCCAAAAGTCCCACATTACTACTACTTCCGAGAAGAAGAGGTCCATGTTGAGTTTCCAGAACTCTTCCAGTTATACGCTTTCGACGCCCTCGACAAATCTATCATGAGTTGCTATTGTCTATAAGTTATTAAATTCATTGTCTATATATAAGTTGTTCATTTTTTTTCAGTTGCTCAGTTTATTGCATGTAATTATCCTAATTATATCCTTTTATACTCTATTATTATGCAGAATGAAGATCATGGAATGCAAAAGAAGGTCAATCTTTAGTGTTGGGTTCATTGACCCAGATAAAATACATGTAAAGACGCTAACGACAAAACCCGAGGAGACGCAGGAAAACCTTCTAAGGTTTCTAACGGAGCAAAATTTCTGTGACCACATACCGTTTCCTTATAATTTCGTGTGAGGGTCTTACTCTGTTGTACACATTCACTTTTGCTTACTCGATGTTAAGTGTAATTGATGAGTTACTGATGTATATATAAACGTGTCTAGTTTCTACTAGATTCTGCTAGACATTCAACTTGATAAGGGAAGAATTGAAGTCATGGACCCATTAAAGAGACCCCTAGAAATGTTTAGGGACATGCAGGACATGCTCCAGAGGTAATTTTCGCGCTATATCGGTCTCTTTCGTTGATTTCCTGAGATATCACGTAATAAATAACTCATTCATCATTTTCTTTACCGGGCAGGGTTTGGAACCAGTTCGAGAGTGTGGTTACGGGTGACTTTAGTGAGAAGCTGACGGTTAAGCCGGTCTCGGTAAGTAGTACGCGCAACTCTTTACTTCTAGTTTCAATATAATTATGATGCTAGATTATTATTTTGATTAAATTCTATTCTTATAAAGTGCGCGAGGCAGCCACCGAAGACGAATCTATGTGGATTCTACGTTTGTGAGTTCATTCGCACGTTTACCAGTGAGCTGAATGATTATAGAGTCGATGTAAGCAATACATTCACAACATTATTTTATTACCGTCACTTTTTGTTATCATGATTGATATTGATATTGATCTCCTTTTCTTATATAGTTCGAGAAAATGCGAGATCAGCTCCCACCAGAGCAACGCGTAGTAGCAATTGCTGAAGAACTGGCAGGATTCTTGATGAACGCGATGATAGATGACGCCGGAGAATTTAGTGTGAATAGGCGCCGATGATCCCCGACCATGTAATTGAATAGACGAGCTCTAGTCCCGATAATTGTGATCTCCATGTGTAACTATCATGTATATATTTGTATGCTCAATCTTAAGAGAAGTTATCTTATGTATGCGCGAACATGTACGGTATGTGGTAGCATAGAAAACTATTTTGAAATGAAAAAAAAAGGATACAAATTGAATTCTCTGTCGTGGCAGAAAAAGTGCTTAAAATTCTGCCGCGGTAGAGAACCATTTGTCCCGGTTCGTAATACGAACCGGGACTAATGGGTGGCGCCCCACGCCCGCAGAGACGGCCACGTGGATGCCCATTGGTCCCGGCTGGTAAGAGGGCCGGGACTAGTGGGTGGGCCTTTAGTCCCGCCTGTCTAGTCCCGGTACCACAACCGAGACTAAAGGCTCTTACGGGCCGGGACTAAAGGCCCGTTCTCCACTAGTGTAGGCAATTCATTGTCCTTGACGAAACCACACATTTGGTTTCGTCAGTTTACCGGTTAACCCTGCTCGGCTGGTCCTGCTTCCTTGCTCGCGCCCCCTGTACCGTCAGTCTTCATATTCCCCTTCTTCTCACCACCATGGCCTGTACTGATCCTCCGGCCCCGCTTGGGCTCACCTCCCTTCAAAGGTTTCTCATACGGAACAACAGATAGGTCCTGGCCAAAGAGCAGGTACTTTGTATTTGCTTCCATAGCCGTACGTTTCCTTGGAAGCTGATCCACCGCCTCCATCACTTCATCTGAATCTACATAAGACACCGCCAAAGAGCTCAGCCCATGTAGCGCTGGAATCATCTCTGAGGATCGTGGAGACGCCTTCTCCATATTCTTCAGCTTGCTTCCATTCACACCGCCTTGCTCCTGGACGATTTCCAACTGCATACCTGCGGTAGCTGGCGACCCCTCCATCCTTCTCGCTACCTCCTGAACATCCATGGCCTGACCAATCTCTTCATCCGGGAATTGTATTATTGGATGATTTTTGTCCACCTGGCGCTCTTGACTAATAGGCTGGCTACTATTTTCCATCTGCAAAGCCCCGACTTGGTTGGATAGCTCCTGCTCCGCCGGGTCTTGGCCTTGATCCATCTCCTTGCCAAAATCATCGTAGGCTCCCACTAGAACAGGGGCATAGACATGAGGTCGCGTAGCATCCATCAAGGGTGGCATATGCTCCTCCTCTGATTCCTCCCGCGAGTCCCATTGCTTAGCCCGAGTCTCATGGAACTGATTATGTGCCCTTCCCTGCTGAGGAGGCCGAGTCTTGGTGGATTGGTGTGATTCCGCAGTACCAAAGCTAGCAAAACTTAGTCCCTTTTTCGCTGAAGCTTGCCCACGAGGAGGGACAAAGTGTAAGGGTTGCACCTTAATTCATTGGCATCATACTCTAACGACGGCGTACCCTGCCGGCGCTCTCACACTCCTCCCTACGATGGCCCATGAACCCGCAGTGTACACAGTATTGGGGAATGCGTTCGTACTTCAGCTTGTAGGTCGTCACTTCCCCTTGTTTCCCTTTTACTCCTGTAGTAATCTGAATCTGTAGACGCTTATTGTAGGGGAGATTGACTCGGACCCGCAGAAACTCGTGCATGTGTTCCTCGACCGAAGGCCTACCCAGTCCGTTGCCGCAGCGCATGCCAAACACCTCTGACTTTTGCTTTCCCTGTGGAACGTCATATATGCGCACCCATACCGGCACTGAGTCCAGGATCATCTCTGAAGGGCGAGTTGTGTCATCGAGAGCCTTGACCAGCAGTGCATTCCTGTTGAAAATCCATGCCCCCCCTCTCATGACAAAATCATAATCTCCCTTCGAGAACAAGGTGATCATGTAGTAATTCTTGCCTCTTTCTGAATAACTAATCCCGGTTTGCAGGTGCCATACCTTCTCGATGAAGTGTGTGAAAATAGCCTCTGTGTTTGGTTTAAAATTCACCATGTCCCTCGCTAGTAGCTGCAATGTATTTGGAGCACTAGGTTCCACCACAGTCTCTTCTTCCTCATCAAACTCGAGGAAAACATCATCCTCCATGTCCACCGTACCATCTATCTTGGTCTCTGGTCCTTGCCGGAAACCCATTTCCTCATCCTGACTATCACCATCCTCCTAGTTCCCCATCTCAGCATCATCTAGACCTCTATCATGCCTAGGACACCGGTGATGCAGTGTCACTGTCAGGTCACCACCGTTCGGCTTCGGGCGGGAGATCCCTCACCGGGATCCCCATGACTGCCCCCACCGGCCGGCGGCGCCATCAACAGTTGCACTGGGTTCGGCATCCAGCGCTGTCTTGGTACAGAGTTCGTCCGTCTACCTTGATCAGTTTGTTTGTCCTCCGTGCGCCTCCCTCCTTGGATCCCATCGCCCCTATCTCCCATACTTCCTTCCGCCGCCACGTCCACTAGGGACCCAAATTGATCTGGCTTTCCCGTGAGAGACGAAGACACCTTGCCCAACAGATTCCGATCACTTTTTTTGGTCTAGGGTGCTCCTTATGATGGTTTTTAAAGGGATCTTCTCTGTATCCCCTCTAGACTCGTATGTCTCCTGGATTCCTTCCCTCGGCAAATCCTTTCCCGATCGCGCATAGCGCGCAGACTCCTTTCTTACCCTCAGTCGGGCTTCCGATGAACTCTCATAAGGTTCTGGCGGCGGCGGAACGCGATCGCCTTCACGGTCGCCCATGTCGCCCAAAACCCTAGAGGTTGACGAGTTTCTTCTATTATATTTTTTTTTTCATATTTTTGTACGTTGTTCGTCTTCCAACAAAGCGCAATGCACTCTGCTCATGAGATGAGTCTTAATTTAATCTAGGCAAAGGCTCCTGGGATTTGACGTGACACGAATAAAGCACATTCACCGTATTAAATTGATGCACTAGTCAACGCAATCAACCATGCGAATAATAAAAATAGTTAGATAATATACTTTAATACTAATTTATTTTAACATACGGGACGTCACTATCCGAGGATACGATACCTCCTGGGATTTGACGCGACATGGAGAACCCACTTACTATTACGCCATCTGTTCCATATTACTCTGTGTCTTACTGTTCATCACGCAAAACAAGGCGGCTCATTTCTCTCTCATTTTTCATCAAAAATATTCTATGATTTTTGGAATGGGTAGAGTAAACACGGAGCTACACATCCCAAAAACCGAGGAGAAAAAAATAAAAAATAAGAGAGAAATCGGCCACCTCGTTTTACGTGCACTATAGCGCGCAGGATAAACTGAAACCGAGGGAGTACAAAGCGGATTATCAATCAATAATCCTGGCACCCGTCCCGTCCCGTCATCCATCCCACACTCCGTTTGTGCTTTCTGGAGTTAAAGTGGAAGTAGGTAACGTACGGGCACTAGCGGCACTGATTCTATCCAAAGTATAGTGGTTTGTTTAATCAAATCAATGGCCGGACCGAACAGCAAAGGATCTATCATCCCGGCCGGAAGGACGGAGCGGAAGAATCGCCCAGCACCACGTACTGTCCTACTGTCTGACGTACGTTTACGTCGATCGCTCCATCTCCTTTGTTCCTCCATTACAATTTACGCACACGCACGGGGCACCTCTTTCTTCTCGGTGCGGTTGGTCCGGTACCTAGAATCGGCCTCGGCCGCTCTGCTCCTCTGCCGTCGCCGTCGAATACCCCGTCTCTCCGCCTCCCATCGACAGCTTTGGACAACTCAATCAAGAATAGTTAGTTAGACCGAGTCGTGTATAGTGTAGAGTACTAGCTAGTACACTGGACATTACGACCAGCTGGTCTGCCCTCGGCCGGAGAATGTGTACGGCACGCAGCTGTTGCACGCGACGCCGAACCGATGCCTTTCAGCTGGATGATGCGTTCAGAGACTTGTGCGGTTCAGTTCTCGATCGACGTCGGCCCGTGGTCTATGCCTGTCGCCGCTGAGCTTTGTGCTGCTCCCAAGTGATAGGCATCTACTAGTATTTCCTATCATGAAGCAGGCACGCGACAGATCGATCGACGACCGAGTTCGCTGAATATAATCTTTGTAGCCGGCCAGCAAGGATGGATGAGAATTCTTGGAGGTGTGTCCGTGTACGCCTGCGTGAGGCAAAATACTCCCTCTCTCGTGTAATGACAGCACTTCGGTAGAAGGAATCAGGGGAGATGTTCAAAAGTGCATTTGCCGACTGCCTGGCTGCTCCATAAGGAGCTACCTGCAGAGACGACAAAATGGTTCGGGGGTGGGCCAACCTGCCATGTGGCCCTTAGATCTGGAAGCGATGGCGAATTGGCTAGCACTAGGTGCAGCAGCAACGGTGATTGGCCAGGTGCAGCGTGGTTGCAGGATTTACGTCGGACTCTCTTGATATTGGTGTGGCCCCACGGGCCTTTACGGGTCCAACGGATCCGACCAGACTTGACTGTGACTGGTGTGCCAGCGGCCGCGTACGGTAGACTACCGCCTTTGGCGGTGGATGTAGTTCCCTCCCCGGGGTTGCGGTTCCGCTGTTTCTAATTCAAGCCATTTCTAACCTCTGTTCTTCAGATCTTGCGACCATTATCTCGGTGAGACGATGAGGTTATTTCATGATCGTGGTGACACATGTTTTTGGACGGCAAGTTTGGTGGTTGCGAGGCCTCAACCTCGCTAGGATCATATGCAACAGTTCGCCTGGGGGTTGTAGGGAGGGTTTCAGGAGAAATCCTTATCGGCTCGTTCGACACCGACGCGGTGCTGCCCTCGGGTGGCATCCTTCCTCTATGGAGGGCGTCGGGGCTACGTCCCCACTTCCTTCTATGTACCGGGGGAAACCCTCGGACAGGTCTCTAGTCCGGGCAGGAACGATAGCTTTCCCTCTTAAGGGTGTTGCTTGGTGCTTGACGAGTCGTTGCAGGGAGCGTGTTGGGACTTCTTCGGAGAGTGCAATTGCGGGTCATCCTCACTCCTCATTTCGTTAATCCGCCTTTGTCTCCATTTTGTTTATTTTTTATTTTTTTTAGAGGTGTTTCTGCTGGTGCCCAAACATTTTCTTTCGTTTCGAAACTATCATAGTTGTATCGTGTCGTTGTTATATTAATATAGTGGGTCCAAATCCTATTTCGATAAATGGCATGCCACACGGGTAAAATAAATAAATGTGGCAGGTCATGTTCATGGCGGGCCTGATTCAAAAGCTTGCACGCACGTGTGTGTAAGAAAGGAAGGCCACGCTACATGCATGGCCATCGATCAAGCTTAGAATCGATAGGGGATTGCTAATGGCCGACTCGGACCGTACACGGAGGCACACTAGCCATGCATACGCAAAAAAAAGCAGAGAAAATGCAACGATTTCATGTACTCGTACGGTCGTACTCGCGCAACGGAGAGCCAAAAGCGTTCCGTTTATTTATTTTTCCACGGTTTCTTTGCACGTTCGCCCATCAGCTCGCTGCAAGGTCATCTCGCCGGTTCGTCTTAGATTTTGGTTAATTCAATCTAGGAAAAGGCTCTCCGGGGATTTGACGTGGCATGAACAAGGTTCACATTCACGGGACGTCACTATCCGAGGATACGATACCTCCTGGGATTTTACGTTGCATGGACAAGCCACTAATTACTATTACAAAGCGGATTATAAAGTATAATAATCCTCGACTCCAACAGCTGGGCGCCCGTCTCGTCCCGTCATCCATCCCGCATTCCGTTTGTGCTTTCTGGAGTTAAAGTTGAAGTACGATAACGTACGGGCACTAGCGCGGCACTCATTCTATCCAAAGTTTAGTGGTTTGTTTAATCAAATCAATGGCACGACCGAACGGGGAAGGATCTATCATGCATCCTAGAAGGCCGGATCGGAGGGGAAGAATCTCCCAGCCCAGCAGCATAATCAGTCAGAGATCCCCGGCCGTCCCCCACCACCACAGGTACGTTTACGTCGATCGTTCCATCTCCTTTGTCGCCAGATTCCTCCATTACACACATGCACGCACGCACGCACGCACCTCTTTCTTCTATGTGCGGGTACGGTGGTCCGGTACCTAGAATCGTCCTCGGCCCCTCTGCTCCTCTGCCGTCGCCGTCGCCGGGAAAAAATGCCACAGCCCTCCTCCTCCTCTCATCGGCAGCTTTTGGACAAGTCAAAAATAGTTAGACAGAGTCGTACGTACGTGTGGTACGCTGTAGTAGAGTGCTACACCGGACATTTCGACCAGCTGGTCTGCACTCCACCGGAGAATGTACGTACGGTACGCAGCTGTTGCACGCGGTGGGAGAATTTGTACAGTACCAAAACCGATCAATCGATGCCTTTCTGGATGATGCATGCATTCACTCACAGACTGCTAGCTCTAGTTCAGTTCTCGATCGATCGACGTCTACGCGCCTGTCGGCCTGTGGTGTATGCATCTGTAGCCGGTGACCTTTGTGCTCCCAAGTGACAGGCATCTATATTCCCATCACGTAGAGTAGTCACAAGGAGGCACGCGACAGATCGGCCCAGTTCGCTGAATAGAAGCGCCATAGCAGCGATCGATGAGAATTCTTGGAGGTGTGTCCGTATACGCCTCTACTGTACTCCCTCACTCGTGTAGTGACAGCAGTTCGGTAGAATAAAAATTCGGTGACAGCTTGTAAATTACTGCAACTGCCGAGTGCCGGCTGGTCCATATATAAGGAGGTACCACCGTTTCAAAAAAAAAAAAAAAAGAGGAAGTAGTACCACCTGAGACGACGAAATGAAAATATTGCAGTTGCAGGTGTCGAATAATTAGGCGCAATTTCCGTGATTAATTCCAGAATATTAAACATGGCAATACCAGCTACTAGCACATGTAACTCGAACATACTAGATGTACTAAACAACAAGATGAACAGAAACAGACAGCAGCTAAACATATACTCGCAGAACATGATGAATAATCAGACAGCAGCACGTCGCACGTACCGTTCGATTGCAGTAGTTTCAGCAGTAAACTTGGGGAAGATTGATCGAAGCAGACGGCGGCGAAGACGACGATAGGCAGCACCGCCCGACTTGGATGGAAGACGAGCCGTGATGCAGAACTCGAGCAGTCGCGCAGAGCGCTTCCCAAAAACCTTATTCGCCCTCTCCCGTATAGGATCGCAAAGGTGAGTGGTTCCGGAGACCTGCTCTCCCGTTCGCCGGTGCACGCCGGCAAGCGGGATGGAGTAGACTACGATGGCGGCGCAAGGCAGAGAGGAGGCAAAACCCTAGATTGGTTTCGGTATGTCGTGGTGGAAGCTGGAAGCCGCAGTGGCTTTTATATAGAGCGGCTCGGGAATCCCGCATAGGGCACGTCGTGGACCAAACCCACGTTGCGCACGTTCGGGTCGGTTACAGATAGTAAAGCTCGGCTCGGTGAGATTCCCGCAACCAGCGGCGCGCGCACGCGTCTCGTGACGAGACGGGCGGGTGGGCGAGCGTCGTCGTCGGAGGAACGCGCGTGTAGTCCTCCTCTTCTCACTCACTTTACTAAGTGGTGAACCACTCCACCTTATAAGGTGGTGTAACTCTCCTCCAACTTTCCATGTGGGACTAAACTTTAGCTTCCACTCCACTCATATGTGAGCTGCCACCAAATTGGGCTAAATCACACATGGGCTTCCACACACATGGGCTTTGAGATTTAGGAAAAAACTGAAATCACATATGGACTTAAATAAATTAGCCCATTATTTCTAACAATCCCGCACCAGATCTCAAATGCCCATTTGAAGATTTGCCAATCCTCGCTACTTGTTTATATATCAGTGTTTCAGCAGAGACTGTTAAGTTGAACATCCACCTAGAATTTTGAACTACGTCTATCAGCAACTTGAACAATGGACGAACCTTGAATTGCAAGTTTGGTGCCAATAGATTTCACTCAAAATCATAACTAGTACCTGGCTGCCAGTAGCCTACCCCGCGGGTCGGAGAATATGCGTCATACTCCCTGGTCTCTGTTGGAGATATGCCCAAGAGGCAATAATAAAAGTGGTTATTATTATATCTTTGTGTTTGATGAATGTTTACATCCCATGCTATAATTGTATTATTAGGAAACACTAATACATGTGTGTTTTGTAAACATGTGAGAGTCCCTAGTAAGCCTCTTGTTGAACTAGCTTGTTGATTGATTGATGATCATGGTTTCCTGATCATGGACATAAGGATGTGATTAATAACAAGGTTATATCATTAGGAGAATGATGTGATGGACACACACCCATAGTAAGCGTAGCATAAGATCAAGTCATTAAGTTCGTATTGCTGTAAGCTTTCAAATACATAGTAACCTAATCCTTCGACCATGAGGTTATGTTAATCACCATCACCGGATGGATACTTTGATGACATCAAACGCCGCTTCGTAACTGGGTGGTTATAAAAGTGTCATTGGGTATTCTGAAAGTATGTGTTGAAGCGCATGGACCAAGATTGGGATTTGTCCATCCATATGACGGATAGATATGCTCTGGGCCCTCTCGGTGGAATGTCATCTAGTTAGCTTGCAAGCATGTGACTAGGTCACAAGGGATGACATATCACGGAACGAGTAAAGAGTACTTATCAGTAACGAGGTAGAACTAGGTATGGAGATACCGACGATCAAACCTCGGATAAGTATAGTATGGCGAGACAAAGGGAATTGGTTTCGTATGTAAATGGTTCAATCGATCACGAAGTCATCGTTGAGTATGTGGGAGCCATTATGGATCTCCAGGTCCCGCTGATGGTTATTGATAGGAGATGTGTCTCTATCATGTCTACATATTCACGAACCGTAGGGTGACACACTTAAGGTTCGAAGTTGTTTTAAGTAGATATGGAATGTGCGTTGGAGACCGAATGTAGTTCGGAGTCTCGGAATGGATCCGGGACATCACGAGGATATCCGGAATTGTCCGGAGAATAAAATTCATATATAGGGGATCATTTTCTGAGTTAGGAAATGTTCCGGAGTATTTGTATGAGGATTCTAGAAGGTTTCGGAATGTTCTGGAAGGTTCTAGAGGATTTCTTGGAGTTTGCTTGAAAACCAAGAAAGGGTCAAAGGAAACCTAGTGGGGCAAGACACTGATTCGTGGGAGAGGAGGACTCCTCCCTCCTTCCCACCGCCGGCCATAGGAGGGGAGTCCTACTAGGACTCCCCCTCCCCAGGCGCGCCTCTCCCCTTAAATAGAAGGGCGGGGGCGCCCCCTCCAAGCCCTCTCTCCATAACTCCAATCTCTGCCGCCTCTCTCGTCCACCTTTGTTCTGCACAGGCATAGGCGAAGCCCTGCAGAATTCTCTACTCCACCACCACCACCACGCCGTCGTGCTGCTGGGATTCCGTGGAGAAGATCTACTACCTCCGCTGCTCGCTGGAACAGGGAGAGGAAGGTCTGCTTCGACTCCGCACGTGTGACCGACTGCGGAAGCGCTGCCGAAACGCGGCGCCGGAAGGATCGTCCACTTGACCGACTGCGGAAGCGCTACCGGAACGCAAAGCCGGAAGGATCGTCCACACGGTCTTGAGATCGGCAAGTGATCGACTATATCAACCACGAGATCTAATCTCGTTAACGCTTTCGGATCTACAAGGGTTAGTTCCCATCTATCTCGTTGCTCATGGCTAATAGATTAGATCTTGGCTTTTATCTAGATTAGATCTGGGTTTTGTTCGTTCTTGCGGTAGAAATTTTTTGTTTTCCATGCTATGAACCCATCAGTGGTATCAAAGCCGTATCTATGTGTAGATCTATTGCACGAGTAGAACACAATGTTTTTGTGGGCGTTGATGCTTTTGTTGTCGGTGTCTTAGCGTGTACTTTGCATCTTGCGGCATGGTGGGATGAAGCGGCTCGGGCTAACATTACATGTCATCACACATGAGACTTGCTCCACACTTGACGTGCAACTTGCTTTGCACAAGTGGCTTTGCGGGTGTCTGTCTCCCCCACCATAGTTAAGATTCAATTTACAATGAGCATCTTGACAACACTTGTATCAACGTTGTGGTTCTTGTTCGTAGGTAAGATCGGTCTTATGCGAAAGCCCCAAACCACGTAAAACTTGCAAAGAAAATTAGAGGCGTCTAACTTGTTTTTGCAGGGGTTTTGTGATGTGATATGGCCATCATGTGATTGTGATTGTATTTGATGTATGCAATGATCCTTGTTGTAATATGGCAACCGGCAGGAGCCTAATGGTTGCCTTTAATTCTGTTAAGACATGCGTGTCTATTCATCTTGTAATAGCTTTATTCCAAGTAGTTGTAATAGTTGCTAGTGATGATGGACAACCATGAAGCGGCGCCACTGACCTTGACGCAATGCTGGTGATGATGGAGATCATGTTCGTGCTTTGGAGATGGAGATCAAAGGCGCAAGAAGAAAGGGCCATATCATATCACACTAATTATGAATTTCCTGTGATGTTAATCCTTTATGCATCTTGTATTGCTTAGATCGCGACGTAGCATTATAAGATGATCCCTCTCACTAAATATCAAGTAATAAAGTGTTCACCCTTAGTTGGCACCGTTGCTAAGACTCGTTGTTTCGAAGCATCTCGTGATGATCGGATGTGATAGATTCTACGTGTGCATACAACGGGTGCAAGCCAGATTTGCACATGCGGAAACTAAGGTTATCTTGACGAGCCTAGCATGTACATACATGGTCTCGGAACACGGAATATCGAAAGGTAGAGCATGAGTCATATAAATGATATGATGAACATGAATATTGTTCGCCGATGAAACTACATCTTCTCTCGTGAAGATCGGACTTGGTGTAGTGGACTTGGTTTGTGTAATCACTAAGACAATGTGAGGGATGTTGTTTTGAGTGGGAGTTCACCTAGTTAGTTTAAAAAATTAAATTTGAACTCAATTTGTCATAAACTTAGTCTAAACTACTTGCAAATTGTTGTAGATTATGGCGACCCCCTCCCTAAATTTCAATGCGTTCCTAGAGAAAGAAAAGCTTAAGAACAATGGAAGCAATTTCACGGACTGGTTCCGTGGACTGAAGATCGTCCTCAGGGCTGGTCAGTTGACCTATGTGCTCGATGCACCGCTAGGTGACCCACCTGCAGATAATGCCACCGATGCCGAAAAGAATGTTTTCGCCACTCGGAAAAATCATTACTCCACAGTTCAGTGTGCCATCCTGTATGGTTTAGAATCGGAGCTCCAGAAGCGTTTTGAGCACCACGACCCGTTCGAGATCATTAAGGAGCTCAGGCTAATTTTTGAGACTCGCGCGGCCATGGAGAGCTATGAGGCCTCCGAAAAATTCTTTAACTGTAAGATGGAAGAGGGAAGCTCCGTTAGCGAGCACGTGCTCACCATGTCTGGGTACGCTAAGAAGCTCCAAGAGTTGGGAATATCGATTCCTAATGAATTGGGGATTCACCGTCTCCTTCAATCACTGCCACCAAGTTACAAGAACTTTGTGATGAACTACAACATGCACTGCATGAACAAGACGTTGCCTGAACTATCGTCCATGCTAAAAACTGCTGAAGTGGAGATAAAGAAGGAGCACCAAGTGTTGATGGTCAATAAGACCACCAATTTCAAGAGATGGGGCAAGCTAAGAACAAGGGCAACTTCAAGAAGGACGGCAAGAAAGCTGCCGCACCTGCTAAGAAGCCCAAGGCTGGTCCTAAGCCTGAAACTGAGTGCTTCTACTACAAGGATGCTGGTCACTGGAAGCGAAACTGCCCCAAGTACCTGGTGGATCTGAAGAACGGCAACATCAAGAAGAAAGGTATATTTGATATATGTGTTATAGATGTGTATCTTACTAGTAATCGTAGTAGTGCCTGGGTATTTGATACTGGTTCGGTTGCTCATATTTGTAACTCGAAACAGGAGCTGCGGAATAAACGAAGACTGGCAAGAGACGAGGTGACGATGCGCGTTGGAAATGGCTCCAAGGTTGATGTGATCGCCGTCGGCACGCTCCCTCTACATCTACCTTCGGGATTAGTTTTAAATTTAAATAATTGTTATTTGGTGCCTGCGTTAAGCATGAACATTATATCTGGATCATGTTTATTGCGAGACGGTTACTCTTTTAAGTCCGAGAATAAAGGTTGTTCAATTTATATGAGTAATATCTTTTATGGTAATGCACCTCAGATGAATGGTTTATTCTTACTGAATCTCGATAGTAGTGATACACATGTTCACAACATAGATGCTAAATGAATAAAATTAAATGATAATTCTACATATATGTGGCACTGTCGTCTTGGTCACATTGGAGTGAAGCGTATGAAGAAACTCCATTCTGATGGACTTCTTGAATCACTTGATTTTGAATCACTTGAAAGATGCGAAGCATGTCTAATGGGAAAAATGACTAAGACTCCATTCTCTGGTACAATGGAGCGAGCTACAGACTTATTGGAAATAATACACACCGATGTGTGCGGCCCAATGAGTGTAGCATCGCGTGGTGGATATCGTTATGTTCTCACTTTCACGGATGACTTAAGTAGATATGGGTATGTCTACTTTATGAAACATAAGTCCGAAACTTTCGAGAAGTTTAAGGAATTTCAAAGTGAAGTGGAAAATCATCGTAACAAGAAGATTAAGTTTCTGCGTTCTGACCGTGGAGGTGAATATCTAAGTTATGAGTTTGGCATGCATTTAAAGAAATGTGGAATACTTTCGCAGTTGACACCGCCGGGAACACCACGGCGTAATGGTGTGTCCGAACGTCGTAATCGAACTCTCTTAGATATGGTTCGGTCTATGATGTCTCTTACAGATTTACCGTTATCATTTTGGGGCTATGCATTAGAGACAGCCGCATTCACTTTAAATAGGGCACCATCTAAATCCGTTGAAACGACACCGTACGAATTGTGGTTTGGTAAGAAACCTAAGTTGTCGTTCCTTAAAGTTTGGGGTTGCGAGGCATATGTAAATAAGTTACAACCTGATAAGCTAGAACCCAAAGCGGAGAAATGCGTCTTCATAGGATACCCTAAAGAAACAATTGGGTATACCTTCTATCATAGATCCGAAGGCAAAGTTTTCGTTGCAAAGAATGGATCCTTTCTTGAGAAGGAGTTTCTCTCGAAGGAGGTGACTGGAAGGAAAGTAGAACTCGATGAGGTTATTGAACCTTCTCTCGGATTTGAGAGTAGCGCAGCACCGGAAGATGTTTCTGTGCCGCCTGCACCAATTGGAGAGGAAGCAAATGATAATGATCATGAAACTTCAAATGAAGTTACTGCTGAACCTCGCAGGTCAACAAGGGTTCGTACCACTCCTGATTGGTATGACTCTGCCTTGAACGTCATGTTGGTGGACAACGCTGATGACCCTGCGACGTATGAAGAAGCTATGGTGAGCCCAGATTCCGACAAATGGCTAGAAGCCATGAAATCCGAAATGGGATCCATGTACGAAAACCAAGTGTGGACTTTGGTGGACTTACCGGATGGCCGTAAGGCTGTCGAGAACAAATGGATTGTCAAGAGAAAAACAGATGCTGATGGTAATGTTATCGTCTATAAAGCTCGACTTGTCACGAAAGGGTTCCGACAAATTCAAGGAGTTGACTATGATGAGACTTTCTCACCAGTAGCGAAGCTAAAGTCTGTGAGGATTATGTTAGCAATTGCTGCACATTTCGATTATGAGATTTGGCAGATGGATGTAAAAACGGCGTTCCTTAATGGTGACATTGAGGAAGAGTTGTATATGGTACAACCCAAGGGTTTTGCCGATCCTAAAGATGCTAACAAGGTATGCAAGCTTCAGCGCTCCATTTATGGACTGAAGCAAGCATCCCGGAGTTGGAATCAACGTTTTGATAAAGTAATCAAAAAATTTGGGTTTATACAAACTTATGGAGAAGCTTGTATTTACAAGAAAGTGAGTGGGAGCTCTATAGCATTCCTAGTACTATATGTAGATGACATATTGTTGATTGGGAATGATATAGAACTTCTTAATAGCGTCAAAACCTATTTGAATAATAGTTTTTCAATGAAGGATCTTGGCGAAGCGGCATACATTCTAGGCATCAAGATTTATAGAGATAGATCAAGACGCCTAATAGCGCTTTCACAAAGTACATACTTGGACAAAGTTCTAAAGAAGTTTAGAATGGAACATAGCAAGAAAGGGTTCGTGCCCATGTTGTCAGGTAAGACCTTGAGTAAAACTCAAAGTCTAGCTACGGCAGAAGATAGAGAGGAAATGAATAATATTCCCTATGCCTCGACCATAGGTTCTATCATGTATGCCATGTTGTGTACAAGACCAGATATAGCACATGTTGTTAGTTTGACTAGCAGATATCAAAGTGATCCTGGAATGGAGCACTGGACAGCGGTCAAGAATATCCTAAAGTACCTAAATAGGACTAAGGATATGGTTTTTTCTTATGGAGGTGATGAACAGCTTGTTGTAAACGGTTACACCGATGCTAGTTGGAACACCGATCCGGATGACTCAAAGTCACAGTCGGGATACGTATTTATTTTGAATGGTGCTGCAGTGAGCTGGAGGTGTGCGAAGCAAAGCGTTGTGGCGAAATCTTCAACTGAATCGGAATACATAGCTGCTTCGGAGGCTGCACAAGAAGCCGTTTGGATGAAGGAATTCATTACTGAACTTGGCGTGGTTCCCAATGCGTTGGACCCGATGGCCATCTATTGTGACAACACAGGTGCCATAGCTAATGCACAGGAGCCAAGGTCACATATCAAGCTGAAGCACATCAAGCTACGTTTCCACGCTATTCGCGAGTATGTCCGAGATGGTGACATAAAGATTTGCAAAGTACACACTGATCTGAATGTGGCAGATCCGTTGACTAAACCTCTCCCTAGGGCAAAGCATGACCAACACCAGAACGCCATGGGTGTTAGGTATATTACTATGTAATCTAGATTATTGACTCTAGTGCAAGTGGGAGACTGTTGGAGATATGCCCAAGAGGCAATAATAAAAGTGGTTATTATTATATCTTTGTGTTTATGATGAATGTTTACATCCCATGCTATAATTGTATTATTAGGAAACACTAATACATGTGTGTTTTGTAAACATGTGAGAGTCCCTAGTAAGCCTCTTGTTGAACTAGCTTGTTGATTGATTGATGATCATGGTTTCCTGATCATGGACATAAGGATGTGATTAATAACAAGGTTATATCATTAGGAGAATGATGTGATGGACACACACCCATAGTAAATGTAGCATAAGATCAAGTCATTAAGTTCGTATTGCTGTAAGCTTTCAAATACATAGTAACCTAATCCTTCGACCATGAGGTTATGTTAATCACCATCACCGGATGGATACTTTGATGACATCAAACGCCGCTTCGTAACTGGGTGGTTATAAAAGTGTCATTGGGTATTCTGAAAGTATGTGTTCAAGCGCATGGACCAACATTGGGATTTGTCCATCCATATGACGGATAGATATGCTCTGGGCCCTCTCGGTGGAATGTCATCTAGTTAGCTTGCAAGCATGTGACTAGGTCACAAGGGATGACATATCACGGAACGAGTAAAGAGTACTTATCAGTAACAAGGTAGAACTAGGTATGGAGATACCGACGATCAAACCTCGGATAAGTATAGTATCGCGAGACAAAGGGAATTGGTTTCGTATGTAAATGGTTCAATCGATCACGAAGTCATCGTTGAGTATGTGGGAGCCATTATGGATCTCCAGGTCCCGCTGATGGTTATTGATAGGAGATGTGTCTCTATCATGTCTACATATTCACGAACCGTAGGGTGACACACTTAAGGTCCGAAGTTGTTTTAAGTAGATATGGAATGTGCGTTGGAGACCGAATGTAGTTCGGAGTCTCGGAATGGATCCGGGACATCACGAGGAGATCCGGAATTGTCCGGAGAATAAGATTCATATATAGGGGATCATTTTCTAAGTTAGGAAATGTTCCGGAGTATTTGTATGAGGATTCTAGAAGGTTTCAGAATGTTCTGGAAGGTTCTAGAGGATTTCTTGGAGTTTGCTTGAAAACCAAGAAAGGGTCAAAGGAAACCTAGTGGGGCAAGACACGGATTCGTGGGGGAGGAGGACTCCTCCCCCCTTCCCACCGCCGGCCATAGGAGGGGAGTCCTACTAGGACTCCCCCTCCC
The DNA here is from genome assembly GCA_910589775.1 of Avena eriantha. Lineage (NCBI taxonomy): Eukaryota > Viridiplantae > Streptophyta > Magnoliopsida > Poales > Poaceae > Avena > Avena eriantha. The sequence goes on along the minus strand of OU342740.1, from coordinate 321,910,881 downwards.
TAGGCGCGCCTCCCCCCTTAAATAGAAGGGCAGGGGCGCCCCCTCCAAGCCCTCTCTCCATAACTCCAATCTCTGCCGCCTCTCTCCTCCACCTTTCTTCTGCACAGGCATAGGCGAAGCCCTGCAGAATTCTCTACTCCACCACCACCACCACGCCGTCGTGCTGCTGGGATTCCGTGGAGAAGATCTACTACCTCCGCTGCTCGCTGGAACGGGGAGAGGAAGGTCTGCTTCGACTCCGCACGTGTGACCGACTGCGGAAGCGCTGCCGAAACGCGGCACCGGAAGGATCGTCCACTTGACCGACTGCGGAAGCGCTACCAGAACGCGACACCGGAAGGATCGTCCACACGATCTTGAGATCGGCAAGTGATCGACTACATCAACCACGAGATCTAATCTCGTTAACGCTTTCGGATCTACAAGGGTTAGTTCCCATCTATCTCGTTGCTCATGTCTAATAGATTAGATCTTGGCTTTTATCTAGATTAGATCTGGGTTTTGTTCGCTCTTGCGGTAGAATTTTTTTGTTTTCCATGCTACGAACCCATCAGTCTCTTCATGAGTTTACTAGAGACCACCCAAGTCTCATAGACCGCGACGTTTACAATCGAGCTCATATAGGTGTGTTCTTTCAAGAATGCCCTGTAGGATGGCATCTTCGCTAGTTATAGCCAACAGAAACACATTAAGGCATGTTGCCAACCTGCCTTACAGATTTGAGAGTCATGCATCTTCACCTAGAGAGGGTTACAAAGGTACTCCCCTCAGTTATACCACTAGCTTGTTCTTCCCAGATCCTAATTCACGGGATCTCCGATCACATAGATTGAGTTACCACTATGGTGTGACATCCATGGGTGTCTCAACCCCATCTCCCTCGATGCATTTTCTATCACAATTCGTGATAGTCCCTTTGTAAAGGGATCTGCCAGGTTTTTATCTGTTTGAATATACGTAACAGTTATTACTCTGGAGTTTCTCAATTTTGTGACAGATTTCAAACGTCTCTTGACGTGTCTTGATGACTTCGTGTTATCCTTAGAATTGTTCACTTTGATAATAACAGTTTGGTTGTCACAATTTAAAAGGATTGCCGGCACAGGTTTTTCAACCACAGGCAAGTCCATCAAGAGTTCACGCAGCCATTCTGACTCAACAGTGGCTGTGTCTAAAGCAGTAATTTCTGCTTCCATAGTTGACCTCGTCAATATGGTCTGTCTACGAGATCTCCATGAGACTGCGCCACCTCCAAGGGTAAACACATGCCCACTCGTGGCATAGAGTTCATCAACATCAGAGATCCAGTTCGGATCACTATATCCTTCAAGCATAGCAGGGTGCCCTGAATAGTGAATCCCATAGCTCATTGTACCACATAGATAGCGCATGACCCTTTGAAGTGCATGCCAATGATCAATACCCGGGTTAGACATGAACCTACTCAACTTGCTCACAGCAAAAGAGATATCAGGTCTTGTAGCGCTTGCTAAGTACATGAGAGAACCAACGATTTGTGAATATTTTAACTGGTCTGTTGGTTCCTTCTTATTCTTTCGCAATGTCAAACTAGGATCATAAGGTGTTGGAGAAGTCTTGCCTTCAATAAATCCAAAATGGCTCAAGACCTTCTCAACATAATGAGATTGCGTTAAAGTAATCCCATTCTCGTCCTTAATAAGCTTAATGTTCATAATCACATCAGCCTCTCCCAGATCTTTCATATCAAAACTCTTTGACAGGAAAGACTTGACTTTATTTATCACATCCATGTTTGTACCAAAGATCAGAATATCGTCCACGTACAAACATAATATAGCGCTATCGCCCCCACCATGGCGATAGTACACACACCTATCAACCTCATTAATGACAAAGCCAGCAGAAAGTAGAGTTCTGTCAAACTTCTTATGCCATTGCTTAGGTGCTTGTTTCAGGCCATATAAAGATTTTAACAACTTGCATACCTTTGTCTCTTCACCTTTTACTACAAACCCATCCGGCTGATCCATATAGATCTCCTCTTCCAACTCTCCATTAAGGAAAGCTGTCTTCACATCCATTTGATGAACGAGAAGACCATAAGAGGCAGCCAGGGACAGTAGTACTCGAATGGTGGTCAGTCTAGCGACAGGGGAATAGGTGTCAAAGTAATCTTCGCCTTCTTTCTATGTGTAGCCCTTTGCTACAAGTCGTGCCTTGTACTTCTCAATAGTACCATCAGACCTTAACTTCTTCTTGAACACCCACTTACAGCCCACAGGTTTGCAACCGTAGGGTCGTTCTGATAGTTCCCAAGTTCCATTAGAAAGAATCGAGTCCATCTCATTTTGGACATCTTCTTTCCAATCATCTGCATCAGGAGATGCATATGCCTCTGCAATGGATCTGGGAGTATCATCCACAAGGTATACGATGAAATCATTACCAAAGGATTTTGCAATCCTCTGTTTCTTACTCCTTGTGGGAGGTTCATCGTCATCCTTCTCTAGGACTTCCTCATGTGTTTGTTCAAAATTATCAATAGATGCACTAGATTCAGGAAGTATTTCAGAAGAAATTCTAGCAATGCTATGCATATCCTTCATAGGAAACATATTCTCAAAGAATGTTGCATCACGAGATTCCATTATAGTATCAACATGTATATCAGGAACCTCAGACTTAACCACTAGAAATCTATAGCCTATACTCCGCGGAGCATATCCTAGAAAGATACAATCCACTGTCTTAGGTCCAAGTTTGCGTTTCTTCGGAATCGGTATGTTGACCTTAGCCAAACACCCCCAAGTGCACAAATATACAAGTGATGGTTTTCTCCCAGCCCACTCCTCATAAGGGGTCTTTTCTTTATTCTTGTTAGGAACTCTATTCAGGACATGACATGAAGTCAACAAAGCCTCCCCCCACCATGCCTTTGATAAACCAGCAGTGGCTAGCATGGAATTCACCAAGTCAGTCAGTGTGCGGTTTTTCCTCTCAGCAACCCCGTTTGATTGGGGTGAGTAGGGAGGCGTCCTCTCATGAATAATGCCATGTTCCTCACAGAACTCGTCAAAGATTTTGGGAAAATATTCACCACCACGATCCGACCTAAGACGTTTGATCTTTCTCTCTAGTTGATTTTCAACTTCGGCTTTATAAACTTTAAAGTAGTCTAAAGCTTCATCTTTAGTGCAACAAATAAATATAGCAGTATCTAGTCGCATCATCAATCAATGTCATGAAATATCTCTTTTCACCTTTTGTCAACACACCATTCATCTCACATAGATCAGAATGTATGAGTTCTAGAGGTGCCAAGTTTCTCTCCTCGGCAGCCTTGTGGGGCTTTCGAGGTTGCTTTGATTGCACACAACTATGGTACTTAGAACCTTTGGCAATAGTGAAATTCGAAATTAAACTCATGCTGGACATCCGAGACATCAAACCAAAATTAATGTGACATAAACGAGAATGCCAAACACTGATATCATCATTAACATCACCACAAATATGATTCACGGATTTATTACAAAACTCTGAAAGAGAGAAACGGAACAAGCCTCCAAACTCATAACCTTTACCAATAAATTGTCCATATTTCAAAACAACGACTTTATTAGACTCTAACACAACCTTGAACCCATCTCTGCATAGAAGGGAGCCACTAACGAGATTCTTGTTCATAGTAGGGACATGCTACACGTTCCTCAGCTGCACGATCTTTCCAGAAGTAAAATTCAGATCCACCGTGTCAACGCCACGAACAGAAGCATGTGATCCATTCCCCATTAGGACGGAAGAATCCCGTGTGACCTGATAAGAAGTGAACATAGAGATGTCAGCACACACATGAACATTAGCACCCGTATCAATCCACCAGCATGGTGATTGAAACACTAAAAGAACAATAAATAAATTACCATACCCATCTGTGTTGCTAGCGGTCACGACGTTGACAGTCTTTCCACTTTTCCCTCTGCGATCTGCACGTTCTGGGCAGTCCTTGGAGAAGTGTCCGAGCTCTCCACAGGTAAAGCATCCTAGCTCGGCCTTGTTCGGCTTTTTCTTCTTTTTGAAGGTTGTAGTCTTTTCAGGCTTGTTGAAGGAGGGCTTATAGTTCTCTTTGTTCTTGCCGAAGGTCCTCTTTTGCACCATGTTGGCGCTAGACTGACCCTCGCCTCCTTTCTCAGCAGTGTCCTTAGCCCGAGCCTTCTCATCAACATCAAGAGACGCTATCAGGTTTGCAACCGATATCTCTTGTCTCTTATGCTTGAGAGTTGTGGCGAAGTTCCTCCATGAAGAAGACAACTTTACAATGATGCACCCAGCCACAAACTTGTCGGGTAAGTTACACTTAAGGATTTCAAGCTCCTTGGCAAAGCACTGTATCTCATGAGCTTGTTCGACTACAGAACGGTTGTTAACCATCCTGTAATCATGAAAGTTCTCCATGATGTACAGTTCACTGCCAGCATCTGTTACACCGAACTTAGCGTTCAGAGCCTCCCAGAGCTCTTTGCCATCTTTGAAGTGCATGTACACATCAGACAACTTGTTGTCAAGAACACTTAGAACGTATCCCACAAAGGCAAGATCGGTTTCCTTAAACTTGTTCTGATCTTGTTCAGATATAGTTCATTCAAGTAAACCCTCACTAGCCTCGAATACTTTCAGATTTTGCAGCCACATAGTGGTCTTATACTGCCACCTCTTAAAATGAACACCGGTAAACTTTTTCGGCTTCATCGCATCGGCCAAGTGTCTCATGTTTATCTCAGAAAATTTCCTATAATAAGGTTTTTGGATTGTTGGATAATTAGGCACAATTTCCGTGATTAATTCCAGAATATTAAACATGACAATACCAGCTACTAGCACATGTAACTCGAACATACTAGATATACTAAACAACAAGATGAACAGAAACAGACAACAGCTAAACATGTACTCGCAGAACATGATGAATAACCAGACAGCAGCACGTCGCATGTACCGTTCGATTGCAGTAGTTGCAGCAGTAAACTTGGGGAAGATTGATCGAAGCAGACGACGGCGAAGACGACGATAGGTAGCACCGCCCGACTTGGATGGAAGACGAGCCGTGATGCAGAACTCGAGCAGTCGCGCAGAGCGCTTCCTAAAAACCTTATTCGCCCTCTCCTGTACATGATCGCAAAGGCGAGTGGTTCTGAAGACCTGCTCTCCCGTTCGCCGGTGCACGCCGGCAAGCGGGATGAAGTAGACTACGATGGCGACGCAAGGCAGAGACCCGAATAGGCTGACTGTTGACACGTATGTCAAAAACGCACAAGTTTCCCAAGCAGCAAAATAAAGCTCGGCTCTGCGAGATTCCTGGCGCGCGCGCGTCGTGACGAGACGGGCGAGCGTCGGAGGAGGAGCGCGCGTGTAGTTCTTCTCTTCTCACTCACTTTACTAAGTGGTGAACCACTCCACCTTATAGCGTGGTGTAACTCTCCTCCAACTTTCCATGTAGGACTAAACTTTAGCTTCCACTCCACTCATATATGAGCTGCCATCAAATTGGGCTAAATCACACATAGGCTTCCACACATATGGGTTTTGAGATTTAGAGAAAAACTAAAATCACATATGGACTTAAATAAATTAGCCCATTATTTCTAGCAGCAGGTAACCTTAATTTCCTTGTTAATTGTAGGTCAGTACTCTTGATTGGATATCTTAAATCGTGGCCGAGGAATCGAATCTGCGCGCGCGTGACAAAGTGGAAAGAATTGAAACGGCACGAACAACAGTGGTCAAATCTGTAGGGCGCGTGCTGCTCCGTCTCTTGGATCGAATTGTTTTTGGCCGGGAAAGCGAGAGCCAAGCGATTGGGAGTGAGACAAGCATCGATCGAGGTCAATGTGGAAATAATCGCAGGGGGATTAGCTACTTGTTCGATCTCCTATCTTATCTCCTCCTTACGAGATGCTTTACTTACTGCTTGTACTGCTATACTTCTACTACTAGCATGTGGGATGATGCGATGAGGATGAGGTCGAATTATTGCCTGCGGATAGAACAATTCGAGCAGTATAACCGAACAATACAGCCTGCTAGCTCGATCCGCTGGTGCAGTAGAACCGAACATACAGCGACAACAGCCATCACACTGCACGCCGGCACCCCCAAAATGATAGCCGGCAGACGCTGGCACAACGCTACGAGGGGCGCCGGCTTGTTTCTTTTCAGGAGCACCAGTAGCAAAACCTCCTTTGGTCTCGGTTCATAAGGGCCATTGGTTCCGGATTTTGAACCGGGATCAATTACTCGGTACCAATGCTGGTCCCGGTTCGGATACGAACCAGGATCAATGGGTCTCCACGTGGCCCGTCATCGCGTGCGTTTATAATAGGACCTTTGGTTCTGGTTCGTAGCATAAACCGGGACCGAAGTTATTTTCTATTTTTGCAAAAAATAATTTATTTTTTTGAATTTTTTTGAATCTATGAATATTTGGACTGGTTAATCTCTCACCCGAAGCCTTTCAATCACACTTAGTTTTTGGTCAAATTCCAATCTTTAGATCAAATTCCAATCTTTAGTTAAACTTTCTCACCCATCCTAACACTACTCGACCCCTAGCACGCTTAACACATTGGTTCCTTCCCATCCCTCTTCCTATGTATCACTTGTAACCTTATGTCTATAGTATGTTATTAATGATATTAACCCATGCATCTTGTGAGTCACACATTCTTATAATTTGAGTTACAAACATGATTTTGATGTAAAAAATGACTAAGTAATACTAATATTAAATAAATATAGAAATAAAATATGTTTTATTATTATTTTTGTATTAATTCATTTAATATGGCATAATTCATATCTTTAAATCCATAAATCGAAATTCCACAAATAATATGTCCATTATTATCACAAAAAAAGTCAGGAATCCAAATATGTCATTTTTTATTTTTGAGTAAATTCCACTTTATACCCCCTAGATTATAATTTGTGACACTAATTACCCCATTCAATAACTTTTCATCCAAATTACCCCATTTAGTGAATTGTTTGCCAATTTTTACCTCTTCTAAAGATTAAAAGCGTTTGGCACCGTCATACCGACATGGGGTACCACGTTTGCGGTTTTCCCAGTTTTTTCTACAGTCCGGACGGCTGCGACAACAGTCTTGAGTGCTCAAACGACAGTAATGGTGGCTGCCGACAGTAATGGTGGCAGCAGCCTCCAGTACTCAAGCAGCGACAGTGGCGACCGCAGCGGCGGTGGCCGGTAGCTAATTGTCAAGCGTGCCATCACTGCAGCACGTGCTCGTGCTGTTGCTTCTCACTTCGGCTGCTCGTGTTGTTGCTGTGTACTTCGACGAGGAATGATTATGATGATTGTGACTAGATGCATGTAGTGAAGCTAGTGCGGGTGGTGTATGTTAGTTGTAAGCACCGATGTATAGGAGTATTAATTTCCTGATGATCTCAATACATGTGAACTCTTGAATGAATTTGAATTAGATTACCTACCATATATGATTTGGAAATTGAAAAGAGTATGGAACACATAAAAAATTCACCGTGGAGTAACAAGTCGGTACAAAGCTTCCAAAACAGTTACATGTCAGCGTTTGGCGATGGAGCTGAGTACTCAAACCCACCTGTCAAAACTCAAAACGCCCAAAATATTTAAGAGGGGTAAAAATTGACAAAACCTTTACTAAATGGGGTAATTTGGATGAAAATTTGTTAAATGGGGTAATTACTGTCACAAATGACAAATTATGGGGTAAAAGTTGGAATTTACTCTTTTTTTTTGATTTTTTTAATAAAGTTAAAAATCAGAATTTTGACTCTTTTGGAATTTCAAAAATCTAAAAAAATTGCAAATGGCTGAAGACGGTTGGCATTGGTATCGTAATATTTTGCCGATAATTTTGATATATTATACGATTTTTTCTGATATCGTATGCACAAATGGCGGCCATCTGAAGTTTTTATAACGTTTTCTTAAAAAAATTATCCAGTTTATGTCTCGAATCGGGACTAAAGAGGGACCCTTTGGTCCCGGTTCGTGGCATGAACCGGGACCAATGCTCCGCTGACCATTGGTCCCGGTTCATGCCATGAACCGGGACCAATACCCTGAGATGAACCGAGACTGATGTCCTGGCGGCATGAACCGGGACCGATGTATGTCATTGGTCCCGATTTGTTATTCGAATCGGGATAAATGGGTTTGGGGGCTGGACCAAAGGCCTCGTTTCTACTAGTGGAGGCCGTGTACCCACCGGCAAACCTAATACGAGAACCCAATGAACATAAATTTGAAACAAAATCAATAAAAAACGTCGATCTTAGCAAAGTTCGTTAAACTTCAACCGAATTTACATTAAACTTAAACAAAAACAATCGCCTTTCTACTTGTACATGTAACATGTAGAAGGCGTTGTAGTCCAGCCCGCCGTCGCTGCCAGCGCTGTCCGCCCGTCGTCGCCATCTGTGCCATCACCCTTGTCGTCGTCGTCCGAGAAGCTGGAGAGGTTGTCGTCGTCCTGCGGGAGCGTCTCCGGCTCCGGCTTGGGCTTCTACTCCCGCGAGGCCATCTTCTCGTCCACCTTGATAAGCGCGCCGTTGTTGGCGCGGACCAGAAGACAACCTCCGTCTCCCCCAAGGGTTGCGCTGTGTTGGAGGAGGTCTCCATTAGTATCCCCTGCCCCGACGTGTCCTCGGGGTCGGTGGGGTCGCGGAAGCCGGCCTGCAGCTCGAGCTCCGGCTCCCACCACGCCTTCTCCTTCTTCTCCTCCTTCACCGGCGGCACCGGCGCGAGCTCCTCCTTGGGGCGGCGGAGGCCATTTGAGGTCCTGGAGGCCGAACCGGAGCCGGGCTCGTGGATGACCATGCCGCAGGAGGCGGTGGAGGTGCGGGGCGATGGGTACGGGAGGCATGTGGCGACAGGTAAGGCTGGACACGAGCCAGCTCGGGCTGAACTCGGTCCGAGCTGCCTTTTGGCCCGAGATAAATTGGCTCGGCTCGGGCTGGCTCATTGGGCCTTTGGTGCAACAAAACTGGCTCGGCCCAAGTTGGACTCTCTAGTTCAAATTTGTCCAACAAAATTGAGCAAGCAAACATTCAAATTTTTTCATAACAATTCACAGAGTAATAATTCAATAATTTATGAATCTATTCCAATGAAAATAATCAACAATTAAGAACCTAAAAATGTCACCTGTATTTTCACTGTAACAGGACATGTAATGAGGACAACCTGCCTCACTTCAGGTGCATTTGTCCACTCAAATTCACCATGCATATGTTCAAATTTGGCCATAAAAATTTGCAGTGTAACAATTCAACTATGGCCGAACCCATTTTAATGAAAAGAACCAACAATGCATTTTAATAGAATATATACAAAAAGTGGCAGAACATAGGCAATGGAAGGGAGGTTTTGAAGCTTTTGCACTCTCTACTGGGAGTTATGGGGGAGTGGTCGATGCCACAGAGACAAACCAGTCCGAGCGGATCATGCCCTGCACTCCCTGATGATCTGCAAACACGTTACTATCCATCGCCTTCCCTGAAGAAAAAAATTACGCGAGCCAACGGGCCAGCGGCCAGCCCAAGCCGAGCTGGCCGAGCGAAAAGCTGGTAGCGGTCAAGGTTTTTGGGCTCGACTCGGTCGGCGCCCATCTCGGGCTGAGCTGGGCTCGGGGCGGGCCGCTCCTCGACCGGGCTGAGCCAAAAGCTTGCCCCCGAGTGTCCAACCTTAGTGACGGGTCCTCGAGAGGGAGTAGGCACGCGGCGCCCGAGGCAGGACCGGCTCCGGCTGCCGACGTGCCGGGTGGTAGCCGCGCGCGCACATCTCGGCATCGACGTCGCGGCCGTACCACTAGGCACGACGTCCAACCTGGTTGAACCGACCGATGTGGGAACGTAGAGGCCTGCGAGCTCCATCTCCCTCTCCCGCTGGAAGAGGGGCAGCCGGATCACCAAATGCCCACCCCTGGCTCGTTCACCTGCTCCGGTGTAAGCTGGCGGCGGCGACGGTTGATGTAGCTGTGCAGGTTGTCGCCCTCTGGAATCGGCGGCACGGCGTAGCCCGTGGCGGAAATGTTCCAGCCGTGCGGGAGCCGGTGATCCGGCGACACGAGCAGCTGGTCCTCGTACGGCACCCTCGTCTCTTCTTGCTTGAGGTTGCGGTTGTGGCGCGCCTCCTCCTCCGCCATTGTAGCTTTCACCGCAGCCGACCCGGAGCCGTCGGCCTCGTGGTTGTTCGCCATCTAGGGTTTACTCGTCGGCGGCTAGGGTTTCCGTGGAGGAATTCGACGGCCACTGGGAGGCGGAGAGGCCGGTGAGGCATTAATCGCCGGTGTCGAGTGGCGCGCCATGTGTACACGACGGTTGTCCATCATCGTCAGGTCGATTTGACGCGGGCGATGCACCGCCGCGTGACGCTGCCAAGGCGGGCCCGCGTTGGATTTGGGTGGGCTTCCTACGTGGCTTCGCGTGCCGGTGTTCCCAAGGGAGGCCTCGCGCGTTGGGGATGGTGTGGGTTTGCCGGCTATTGTATTGGCCCGAATTGACGCCAGCGTCGCATGGGGCACGCGTGGAGGGCGTTTTTTGGGCCCTCGCCCCAATAGAGCTATTGGGGGGAGTATTGGGCAGCCGGTGGAGATGCTTTTAAGAGCTCTCCTCCACTACGTACAACCTTATACTAGTAGGGTCTAATTTTCCGAATTTGAAAGAACTACTAGCTCGGTTAGCCACGGAAACTCCAAATAATGGGTTCTAAAAAGTTCTACAAACAAATATACAGGTATAGTATATGTATGCATAAATATCCATTGAGTTATATCTTCATCTGTGGCCTACAGAAATAACACAGACCAAAATCAAGTTATAGCTTCGTCTGCGTGGCTTAATTACATCCTGTACTGAACCGCCCGTCCTTGGTCTACGCCTCTTTTCCCCACTCGAAAGGCGTGGCAACAAGCCGAAGACCCACTCGCCTTGCCGTCATCAGGCCTGGCGCGTCGGACATGTCGAGCTCCCCCGGCGCCATGCCGTCTGGCAGCTCCCAGTCGAACATGCGCACCAAGTTCGCCAGAGCGAGCTCCATGGTGGCGAGACTGAACTGCATCCCGGGGCAGATCCTTCGCCCGGCGCCGAATGGTATGAACTGGAAGTGCCTTCCCCTGAAATCCACATCGCTCTCCAAGAACCTGAACACAAGCAACACATGGAACGAGTGAATACCAAATACTCCAGATTACAATGTCTCTGAGTTTTAATCTGTGATGATGAACCTCTCGGGGAGAAACTCGTCGGGCGCATGCCAGGAGGCTGGGTCACGGTTGATGGCCCAGGCGTTGACGAACACCCGCGTGCCCTTGGCGACGTGGTAGCCCAGCACGGTGGAGTCCTGCATGCACTCGCGGGGCAGGAGGAGCGGCGCGGGCGGGTGGAGACGGAGCGCCTCCTTCACGACCGCCTTCAGGTACGGCGCGGCGGCGAGCGTGTCCGCTCTGGCGATGCCGCCGGACTGTGTGGCGCTGCGTACCTCGTGTTGTAGCTTCCGCATCGTCGTCGGGTTCTTGATCAGTTCCGACATGGCCCACTCCAGCGTGACGTATGTCGTTTCTGTTCCAGCCACGAACATGTCCTGCAGTGGAGCGATAGAATTAATCCAGGATTATATAATTGCATCACACAGCTAAGTTCGAACTTGGTCTTTTTAAAGGAGGTTAAACCTAACTTAGTTTGACTTAGAATAAACTTCTTCTTTTTTTGCGAAATTCCACCAATCTATTAATAATCATCAACAGTAGTACAAAGAGGCCTAAAAGTAATAAAAATTACAAGTAGATCGATGGACCACCTAGCGACGATTACAAACACTAGCACGAGCCGAAGGCGCGCCGCCGTCCTCGCCCCTCCATCACCGGAGCCGGACAAAGTTTGTCGTAGTAGAGTTTGTTGTAGTACACAGACATGAAGTCGTCGTGCTAAGGACCCAAAGAACCAGCGCACTAGAGCAGACATCAATTATTTAAAACTGAAGAAGTGTCAATACTCTCGAAATAGACTTTCGCCCTTCTATATTAATATAACAATCACACTGATACGTGAGTTCGAAACAAAGATAATGATAGGGCAACAACAAAACATGCCCAAAAGAAAAAAATGAAGACAATGGCAAATCGATAAAGTGATGATGATCCGCAACCGTTGCGCCTTTCCACTTTGGCCCACCATGCTCCAAGCACCCTCAAGCGTCGAGTAACCCAAGCAGCAGCTTCACAGGGAAGCACCGTCGACACGGCGTTGCTACCCGGACTATGGTCCTAGGGTTTCCTCCGGCACTCAGAGTAAAGTGGAGACGGAGGATTCCCTCGATGCCCTCTAGGAAGGAATGGTGCCACCCGAAGGCGGCACCGCATCAGGGTCGAATGAGCCGACATGGATTTCTCCTGACCTCCACCCCCACAGAAAACCCTGGTGGAACAGAGCACCACCACCCAGCTTCACCGCCCACCAGCATGCGCCACCACGATATTGAAGTCACCAACACCGTCTCTTCGTGGACACTGGGGCCTAGTCTAACCCGCGAGGGCACACAACATTGCCGGAACAAGGGACAGCCGCCTTGCAGCCCGCGGGAAGAACCCACCTCCAGCGCTAAGAGGCAGTCGTCGACCGAACAGAGGAGACGGGAAACACCAGACCTAGATAGATCCACCGGGCCCAGGTGGGCCCGTAAAGCCCTAGCTGCCCTGCTGCAATGGGCAGGTTGTAGCGCTGCCGCCGCTAATTCTAGCCTAGTCATCGTCGCCACCTGCAGAGAGCACCGCAGAGGCAGCTCCACATGGCCGAGCCGGACCAGGTACTTTCAAGCTGCACCGCTACCATGAAGTCAGAGCCCCGACCCACCCTCCATAGCGCGGGGAGAGGAAAGCCGCCGCGACGGAGGGGGAGGGGTGGAGGAGGGGAGGCAGCCATCGACATTGGGAGAGGCCCTGTCACCCTCGGGGGGAGCAGGGGCGCGTCCGAAGTGTCAATATTCTTATAGACAAAATGACATGTGTCTTATGTTTGAATACTAGCGCCTAGACTTGTATCTAGATGACTTTTAGTGTATAGGTTTACTCCGACTTTTTTTTGCGAAATTCCACCGGTCTATTAATAATCATCAACAAAAGTACAAAGAGGTCCAAAAGTAATAAAAATTACAAATAGGTCACTGGACCACCTAGCGACGACTACAAACACTAGCGCGAGCCGAAGACGCGCCGCCGTCCTCGCCCCTCCATAACCAAAGCCAGGCAAAGCTTGTCGTAGTAAAGGTTGTTGTAGTGGACTAACGGGAAGTCATCGTGCTAAGGTCACAAAAGACCAATGCACTAAAGCAGCAACCATCGCCAATGATGACAATCGTAGATCGGAAGATACTAACCTAAAAACAAACCAACGAAGACGAAAACAGACAAAATCCCGGGAGATTCGTCGGACACACGACTCCACGCGCTCTCCGTTGGCGCTAGATGCACCATCGGAGCGAGGATAGAGCGGGGAGAACATTATTCTGACTTCAAGACGTAGCCGTCGTCTCAACTTCCTGAAGAAGACAATAAAAATAGGCTAAACACAAGACGGAAAACCTCCCGCCGGCGAGAACCCGTGGTCTGCTACACCTTCAAGACCCTAAGGCCACCGAAGGCGGAGCAGACCGGCGATGTCACCGACGAGGGGTGTGGAAACCCTAGATGGGTTTTCTAGTCTGGTCGCCTCTCCCTGGAGACCCCGTACATATACTGTATCTAAACTAAAAGACATCTAGATACGATTCATTTCACAAAGCTAACATGTCTTATATTTCTAGACGGAGAGAGTATAAGCGTTTGTGATATTTTTTAACCACCAATCAAGGAGTAGACAAAGTCCTAGCCCGCCTGCTAGGGGAAGCCCCGTGTATGGGATTGCATTTTACATAAGAGCAAGTACAATAGGGTACAGTCAGCTGACTATAAGAGATAAAATAGTATAGTTTGGATGAGGTGGAGGAGAGAGAAGAGGACAGAGAAGATAAGCCGGCTGTAAGAGCAAGTATAATAGGGTACAGTCAGCTGACTATAAGAGATAAAATAGTATAGTTTGAGTGAGGTGGAGGAGAAAGAAGATAAGCTGGCTATAAGTTAAGAGCCGTCTCTAGCACGTGCTCCTAGGCACTTTATGAGAGTGACAAGTGGGCCACATATTAATTAAGTAGTACACTTTTATAGTCAACTATTGTACATATTGACTATATAGCTGACTATAGATGACGTGTGACTTGCTTATAGCCAACGACCGGCTATATTATTGAACTTGCTCTAAAACTGAATGAAACTTGACGATACAAATCACGAATCTCAAAACCCCAAATCAACGACTACAAGCCCACGAATCTCAAAGCCCCAAATCAATGTCTAAACCATGCACGGGAGAATCGTCGTGTTCTCATTTCTACTCGCTACATATATCTTAGTATTTTTTCGAAAAGGGGATATATCCTACTCAGGGTGCATGTCTGTATTTTATAATAATAATACTGTAATTTTCATGTAAATGTTGTGCAAGTTCGGGCAAACTGAGATTTATAAAATTTTAGACGACCCATAAAAAGCAAAACTGTAAGAACCATTGGAGAAGGAACGTACCCCCAAGAGCGCCTTGACTATGTCCCTGGTCAGCTCGAACCCGTCCTGACCCCCTTCCTCCCGCAGCGCCAGCAGCACGTCCACGAAATCCTCCTCCCTGCCGTCATCGCCATCACCACTCCCACCCCTCCTCCGCTCGTGCTCCTGCAGCACCTTCTCGAGCAGCTCGTCCCATCGCCTCAAGTTCTTCAAAGCCCTCGCGCCACCGCCAGGCAGCAGCGCGTCCGCCCACGCCAACGCCGGGAAGTAGTCCCCGATGCGGAACCCTCCCAGCAGCGCCGTGCTCTCCTCGATCAGCTCCCTGAGCAGCTCGCTCCTCCCCTCCTCCTCCTCCCTCGAGAGCCTCCCGCAGACCACTCGGCAGATCACGTCGTTCGCGAACCGGTACAGCGCCCCGCTGACGTCCACCACCGCGCTGGCAGAATCAGAACGAGCGGACTGGCCGGCGACGGCCTGGACCAGGGAGACCACCTCTCGCTCCCTCATGGCGTTCTGGCGGTGGGACCTGGCGGCGCTGAGGACGTGCGAGGAGCAGAGCCGGCGGACGTGGCGCCAGTGCTCGCCGTGGGGCGCGAAGACGAGGTCCCGGAAGCCGTACGAGAGGATCTCGGCGGTGTGGAAGTAGGGGCGCGTGGCGAAGACGTGGTCCTGCGAGCGCATGAGCTCGGCGGCCGCGGCCGGGGAGGAGGCGACCAGCGCGGGGACACGGCCGAGGCGGAGCAGCAGGAGGTCGGGCGCGCCGTGGGCCGCCGCGAGCGCATGCAGGGCGCGGTGAGGGACCGCGCCCACCTGGTGCAGGTTGCCGATGACGGGCAGGCCACGAGGAGCCGGAGGGAGACGCCGCGCGTCATCACCATGGTCTTTCTTTCGGAGGTAGAGGAAGCCGGCAAGGAGGAATGGGAAGAGCAAGAGCAGGGCGGCGAGCTCCATGGTGACTGCTGCGGGAATTTCAATTTAGGTACTGTACTAAGTTGAATGTTACAGCTGACCTTTGATTCTTTGAATTTCCATATGCATCTTCGTTTGGAGGTTTCGCACAGGGGAGACTTCGGACATTGTCGTCGTTCCGAGATCACTCGAAAATCTATTGTTTAATGTAGGCGCGGCGTCATCTGATCATAGAGACGGGAAAATATATACTCTGGTCAAATTTGCAACGCGTGCGCAACCGCCTATGACAGCTGCTTGATGCCAATCCGCAGCACACGCCTGCCGGAAAATTTTCTAGGCTCCTAGAGGACTTAGCTATATTTGCTTCACATAATTCGCTCTTTCAATTCATGTACTCTGTGTCTCTGTATGCGCTCACTGCGGTATGGCCCCTGGACTTATTTTTGGTTTTCAATTCATCGTCTATGAGTTGACATATTGTTCTCTGCAGGAGCCATGAACCTAGCTTTCAACTTCAACAAGTTTCTGGAAGTTCAACACTTCAACGCTAGGGCATCTGTAGCTGTTCCCTTAAAAACGATTAGCTGCTTATAGTTTTAAGAAACCTGCACCTAATCGATCCCTTATACGAGTAGAGGAGTAAAAAAAATATAAGAGTTGACCCGCAAAAACGGTTCAGGTCGAGTAAATATAAGCGACCTCGACCGCTCCAGAGAATAATTTCTCACTCTCTCACCTCCCGCCTGACGGTTCCCAACCGCCGTAGTTCCCGCCCATCCACCCTCCCGCCGGCGCCGATGTCCCCGACTCTGGCCGAAATGGACAAGTAGCTCGATTCCACACCCTTATCGGCCATCCACGTCAGCTCCGCTGGCTCGACGCCACTACAATCGAGCGTCACATCGGCGCTCGCGCTAAGAAAGAGGCTAGGGACAAACAACGTTGTTCGAGCGATCGCAAGCTCGGTGAAGGCCTCCAGCAAGGGCGACGACAAGCGCGTAGCGGCCCCGGCGATAGCGCCTCATCCTCCAGGTTGCTCCGTCGACCAGCAGGCGGCAGAGCAAGCTGACGCCGGCGAACAGACTTGCTGAGGTGGAGGCTGATACATTGCAAATGTATCTATAAATTTCGATGTTTCATGCTTGGTTTTATCTACTTTCTTATGTTTCGTTCACACTTTGGAGTACTTTTCATATGATTTCTTGGACTAACCTATTAACAAGAGTCACAGTGCCAGTTGCCTGTTTTCTGCTGTTTTTGGTTCCAGGAAGTCAGAAAATGAATATTCTCGGAATTGGACGGGACAAAAGCAAAGTTACTATTTTCCCGAAAGACTCACGGAGCCAGAAGGAGAGTCGGAGAGGGGCCACAGGGTGGCCACACCACCCCTAGGCCCGGGTCCACCTAGGCCTCGCCAGGGTATGGTGTGGGCCCCCTGGCCGCCCACCGACCTTGCCCTCTGGCCTATAAGAAGCCCCCCGAGGCATAAACCCTAGAAAAATCAAGCCTCCAGCCACGAAAAGTTCCGCAGCGCCGCCGCAACCGAAGGGGAGATTCGGGGGACAGAAAGTCTCTGTTCCGGCACCCTGCCGGGACGGGGAAGTGCCCCCGGAGGCATCTCCATCGATCTCCACCACCATCTCCATCACCATTGCGGATTCCCATGATGAGGAGGGAGTAGTTCTCTCTCGAGGCTAAGGGTTCTACCGGTAGCTATGTGCTCATCTCTCCCTATGCATGATCATATTGTGATCATGAGCTTGTAATCTATAGATCTACCTTGCTACTCAAGTGCTTTATAGAATCTCTGCTCTCCCCATGTGTGTGAAAGTGACAGCGTGCACACCATGGTGGCACTTAGGCTAGAGATTACAAATACTTGTTATGAGTTATATTTGGAGTTGGATGTCTTTATGAAATTGTGGTGTTTGTTGGAACCATCTAGTGCTCAAGGTGACAGTGTGGGGTTTTCTAGATGGGAAAGACTTACTTTGAGGTGTGCTGTTATAGCCCTACCATCGATTAGAGTGTTCAACCGGAGAGTAGTTAAGAGTAGTATCATAAAGAGAAGATATTTATATGAGAGTGTTCACTAGTGAAAGTATGATCCCTAGGCTTTTTTTCTAAGCATTGATACACCGTTTGCAATTAGATCCGTCACATGTTTGCTTGCTTCCATCTTTATTTCAGTTTGCTTTTAGTCTCTTTCACGCCATCAAGCTATCTTCTATCACCGTTACCACTTATAATTATCTATACCACTCGTATTTCACTATCTCTTTGCCGAACTAGTGCACCTATACACCTAACAAGTGTATTGGGTGTGTTGGGGACACAAGAGACTTCTTGTATCTTGATTGCAGGATTGCTTGAGAGGGGATACCTTTGACCACTTCCTCCCTGAGTTCGATAAACCTTGGGTGATCCACTTAAGGGAAAACTTGCTGTTGTTCTACAAACCTCTGCACTTGGAGGCCCAACAACTGTCTACAAGAATATAAGTGCATAGACATCAAGCTATTTTCTGGCGCTGTTGCCGGGGAGGAAAGGTAAAAGGTATTCACACCATAGGATTAAAGAAGAAGAACCTCCCACGGCAAACGCCTATTTTTCTGGTGTGAGTACTCGAAGTTATTTCCTTTAGATTCTGCAATTTTGTCTTTTTGTTTCTTGTTTTCACTAGTTAGGCTTAATGGAAAACAACAACAAAATTACAGAGCTTTATAGTATTTATCTTGAGTTAGGACATGAAGTGTTTAAAGAGAAAATTAAAAAACCTATGGAACTTTATTTGCATGCTAATAGCAATGTTCTTAGTATGAATTTTTTGGTCACCATTATTGCTAATGCTATGGAAAAGTCTAAGCTTGCAGAAGTTAGATTTTATGAAAATGATCTTTTTAGTCCCCCAGCTTTGGAAGATAGCTATTGTATTGCTTAGGATGATACAAAACCTCCAATATATGATGATTACAATGATGAATATGGTATTTTCAGTCCACCTACTATTGAGGAGAAAATTAATTATGATTACAATATGCCTCTTATATTTGATGATTATGGTGATGAGAATAATAATGATAGCTATTTTGTTGAATTTGCTCCCACTACAATTAATAAGAATGATTATGTTTATGTGGGGAGTAGTAATTCTTTTATGCATGTGGCTCATGATAAGAATGTTTCATATGATAGTTATATTGTTAATTTTATTCATGATGCTACTGAAAGCTATTGAGAGAGGAAAACATGGTTTTATGCATCTCAATAATATTAAGTTTCCCCTCTTTATGTTGAAAGTCTTGAAGTTGCACTTGTTTTGCTTTCCCATGCTTGTTACTTTGTGCTTTCATGACTTGTTTATTTACAAGATTACTATGCATAGAAAGTGGGTTAGACTTAAATGTACTTTGAATTTGCTTCTTGATGCTCTCTTTTACTTCAATTTATATTTCTTATGTGAGCATCTTCTCAAACTATCATGCCTAACTTAAATGCGTTAAAGAAAAGTACTTATTGGGAGATAACCCAAAAGTTTTAGATGAGTCTTAGAAGTTATTACCTCTTTAATAACCGCTCTTTATCCTTTTTATTTGCTTTTTGTGCCAAGAGTAACCTCTAATGAGAGAGAAGTAATGATTGGGAAAGTTGCTGTCCCGAAACAGATTTTTGCGCTTCACCGTAAAAATTCGTGAGAGAGATCTGTATGTCGGATTGAGCTGTAATTTTTTGTGCTTCTGTCCAAGGTTGTTATCTAACTTTCGTTAGTTCAACACTGTTTCATTTGAGCAACATAAGGGCTTCGAAAAAATTCGTATTTACCTGCTGGTCTGTTTTGACAGATTTCTGCCATTTTCTGCATTTGCTTCTTGTTGGTTCCTTTTTAAGTTCTTTTGGGGAATTGAGCTTTTTGAGGGAAGTGATACAGTAGCTAGTGTTCTAATTGAAGTTTATTTGTTGTTAAAACTGAACCTTAATACTTATTATCTTGAGTGCACTAATGATGCTAATAAAGATTGTGTGAAGTTTTGTATGAAGGAAAATTTTCAGGTGTATAGAAGGAATGAGTAATAAGATGAAGGATGGACTAAAGCTCAAGCTTGGGAATGCCACGCGTGTCACCCCAAGAAATATCTAAGAAGTACAAGAGTCAAAGCTTGCGGATGCCCAAGGCATCCCCTTCTTCATCAATAAAAATCCCAGGTTTCTTCCAAACACTTCATTTTTATTGTTTCATGCACAGTTGTGTTGTTCTTGGAGCGTCTTCTTTTTTGTCTTCATTTTGGTTTTTCGTTTGCTTTTGTTTGCTTAGTTTGCTGAATAAATTGGTTGGACCCCCCTCTTTCATACATTGGTTTGCAAATAGTTTGGTTTGGTTTGGAAAAGAGTAGGAAAGTTCATACTTATGTGGTAAAAAGAGCTCGTTTTTGACTGTGGCCTATGCTTTGTCATGCCATGCTTGATATTGTTTTGGCTTTATGCTTAGTATTCTTTGTTGTAGCATGACTTTTTATAAACAATTGAGATTGCTTAATGTTCTTTGGATGAATCATGCGTTGTTTTATCATATTAAAGCATAGTATAGTGGTATTCTCCTTTGATGCTTTATTTGGGTTGACTTGGCGCATGCTCACACCATGTTATGACTATCTCAAGTCACCATAAGCCTTTATGATCCTTTAGTTTTCAACTTGTAGTATCAATTTATGCTTTGATCAATGATGTTTTGTCGCTCTGCATGATTATGGCCATTATTGCTCTCTTAGTTTGTCGCTCCCAGTCTTTTGCTAGCCTCCACAACCAAGTATGAGTTCCACTCATGCATCCAACTCCCTAAACCAAGTTGTTCCAAATAGTCCACCATACCTACCTACTATCTTATGCTATTCCAAGTATATTCATGCTTTCGTCTTCCAAATTAAACTTGTTATGAGAAAACTAGTGATTAAAGCTCTCATGAACTTGATGGCACACTTTACTTTTTGCATCTAATAAACTTGAACCATTGGGTCCTTCTTTGTTGCGTATATGCTTGCGCTTTATAAGTTGAAATTAGCAGAACCATGTTTCATGGGAAACGCTTTCAACATTGCACTTGTACTTTGTACCCCGTTGATATCATGTTCTTTTGCTTACGGATCCTGGCGGTGTGAAATAAAAGTGGAACTTGTAAGATCATGGAGTTTGTATGTGTGTTAGAGAAACGCCTGGGCCACTAGCCTAAGCCATGCCTAATCATGGTGGAAACTTGCAGCATCACCATAATGAGCACTCTATGAAGCATCCTCAATAAAAACCTATGCAAATAGCAAATAAAAAGATCGCTGAGATGATCATTGTCTGCTTGCCTTGTCATTTTGATTATGGGATAGCTCCTGTATCATGTGCAAGGGGTACCCCATTGGCAGTTCTTTATGATACACATGTACTTATAATGACAAGAGCTTACTCGTGACTAAAGTTGAGTAGCATCAGGTTCGGTCTTCGTAAGTAAGGGGCATGAGATTTCGGTTTATAACTTGTCAAGCATATCCTCTTAGTTGTGTCACTTTAACCTTAACCACTTTAAGATGCTTATGATAGGGGCAATGAGAGCTGAAAGCTATTAAGTACCATAATTTTTGGAAGATCTTTATGAAACTTGAATCCCTACTTCCTTCTATGAAGGCCTTTCTTTCACCATTATATTGAGTCTCCACCTTCTATCTTTATGCACCTACTTTGAGAGCATAGTGCCCATTCTTAGTTCTATGTGCATTGTCCCAAGACTAGTTGATTGATGCATAACTTGTTATTGCTTGTTTTAAACTATTGTATCTAGTCACTCTTATGAACATTGAAGGTGTCCTATGCATTTATATTTGCTACTCTATTGAGGGACAAGCTGAATACTCGTATGCTATGTTTTCTTTATGTGAAACAAACAAACGTCTTGCAAAGCATTGTTATTCATGAATCTTTTGTTTGTGCTTTTTCATGTTGCATCATAGTTTCTTTGCTTATTGCTAGAACCTTGTCTTTCATGTTATGATTGAAGTACTATGATCCCAGCTTTCAATGTTTTACAAATACTTTGATCAAGATTATGATGGTGCATGTCACCTCAAAAATTATTATTTCTTTTTATCACTTACCTACTCGAGGACGAGCAGGAGTTAAGCTTGGGGATGTTGATACATTGCAAATGTATCTTTAATTTTCGATGTTCCATGCTTGGTTTTATCTACTTTCTGATGTTTTGTCCACACTTTGGAGTACTTTTCATATGATTTCTTGGACTAACCTATTAACAAGAGCCATAGTGCCAGTTGCCTGTTTTCTGCTATTTTTGGTTCCAGGAAGTTAGAAAATGAATATTCTAGGAATTGGACGGGACAAAAGCCAAAGTTACTATTTTCCCGGAAGACTCACGGAGCCAGAAAGAGAGTCGGAGAGGGGCCACATGGTGGACACACCACCCCTAGGCGCGGGTCCACCTAGGCCGCGCCAGGGCATGGTGTGGGCCCCTTGGACACCAACCGACCTTGCCCTCTGGCCTATAAGAAGCCTCCCGAGGCATAAACCCTAGAAAATCAAGCCTCCAGCCATGAAAAGTTCCGCAGCGCCACCGCCACCGAAGGGGAGATTCGGGGGACAAAAAGTTTCTGTTCCGACACCCTGCCGGGACGGGGAAGTGCCCCCGGAGCCATCTCCATCGATCTCCACCACCACCTCCATAACCATTGATGATTCCCATGATGAGAAGGGAGTAGTTCTCTCTCGAGGCTAAGGGTTCTACCGGTAGCTATGTGTTCATCTCTCTCTATGCATGATCATATTGTGATCATGAGCTTGTAATCTATAGATCTACCTTGCTACTCAAGTGCTTTAATGAATCTCTGCTCTCCCCATGTGTGTGAAAGTGACAGCGTGCACACCATGGTGGCACTTAGGCTAGAGATTACAAATACTTGTTATGAGTTATATTTGGAGTTGGATGTCTTTATGAAATTGTGGTGTTTGTTGGAACCATCTAGTGCTCAAGGTGACAGTGTGGGGTTTTCTAGATGGTAAAGACTTACTTTGAGGTGTGTTGTTATAGCCCTACCATTGATTAGAGTGTTCAACGGAGAGTAGTTAAGAGTAGTATCATAAAGAGAAGATGTTTATATGAGAGTGTTCACTAGTGAAAGTATGATCCCTAGGCCTTGTTTCTAAGCATTGATACACCGTTTGCAATTAGATCTGTCACATGTTTGCTTGCTTCCATCTTTATTTCAGTTTGCTTTTAGTATCTTCCACGCCATCAAGCTATCTTCTATCACCGTTACCACTTATAATTATCTATACTACTCGTATTTCACTATCTCTTTGCCGAACTAGTGCACCTATACACCTGACAAGTGTATTGGGTGTGTTGGGGACACAAGAGACTTCTTGTATCTTGATTGCAGGATTGCTTGAGAGGGGATACCTTTGACCACTTCCTCCCTGAGTTCGATAAACCATGGGTGATCCACTTAAGGGAAAACTTGCTGCTGTTCTACAAACCTCTGCACTTGGAGGCCCAACAACTGTCTACAAGAATAGAAGTGCGTAGACATCAGAGGCTAGCTAGAAGAGGAAGAAGGCCACGATAGCAAATCCTAAGGCTACACCGAATCTACCAGCTCGGAAGGCGTCTGCGGCAAACTCTCTGCCTCATCTCCCCTCCGAATATTGCTGTCACCAAGAACCTCCATGGCCACCAAGTTCTCAATGGAACGTCGAAGAGGTAAAAAATATTTTTTGCTCTTGGCCTCGCATTGGTATGGTTGAAGCCGTGGTGTTATTATTGTGGTTTCTTTGTAGTGCGTTTGTAACACCCCAGCATTTAGGAACCAACGAAGGGTAGAAATATGAATTTGTGCATATGCATGCATTCATCTGTAAAATCGGGGTAAATTTTTCGCCAAACAAAAACCTAAAGAGATCAGAGTTTTTTTCACTATCTAGAGGTAGGAATAGCTCTATGAGGTGATTGCTATTAATTTTGACATGACCTTTAGGCATTACTGTGTTTTGGGGGAACCATTTTGAATTCACATTTGAAATTCAAATAATTTGAATAATATTTGAAAATTAGAAGTTAGAATCATTAAGTGGTTTTCCAAAATAGGTATTAACATTGTTTTATTATATTATAGGTATAT
Source organism: Avena eriantha (assembly GCA_910589775.1). Lineage (NCBI taxonomy): Eukaryota > Viridiplantae > Streptophyta > Magnoliopsida > Poales > Poaceae > Avena > Avena eriantha. Next base: position 321,887,159 of record OU342740.1, on the reverse strand, counting down.
TAAACAACAATATGTATTTAAGACAAGTAAATTCAATCAAGAAATGAATTCTTATTCTTTTCTTTAGTCTATAATAAATATTACAAATATAGATCATTGCATCAAGACAGATAGTTACAAGGAAGAAATTCCAATAAGATGAATCTTTATTAAATCATATAAATATTGTTACAAGATTCTTTACAAAAAGAATAAAGGGAAATTACAACACAATATATCTATCTATTCATATACTACATCTTGACAATCCAGGCTTTGTTCCTGTAAAACAAGATAAACCACTAAACAAAGAAAGAAAAATGTTAGTGATTAGTTTTACTCTTAGTGGTGAACAGTGAAGTGCACTCTTCATATTACATCATAGAGTAATTTGAAGGGGCAAGTTTCACCAAAGTGTAGTATCTGTTCTTTTAAGTAAATAGTTCTAGTAACACAATATAAGCCAAATAGACAAGTGATAAGTTTCACCAGGGCAAGTAACCAGTAAAAGGGTAGACAGTAAGAGTCCAATTACTTGATCTCATCCACAACCAAGCAAGTAGAGAAGAAGCTTACACACCTAAATGCATGCATTGAGGTGTCAACAGCAGAGAGCAAAGGGACGGCTCAAGTTATAGCCGTATAGAGCAAAGAAAGCTCTGCTATTCACTTCACATCAAGCTCAACCATAACTTCTCACCAGCATAACCAAGAACAGACCAAGAACAACATCAGATCTTACAATAATATCATTAGATCAAACCACTTTCCACCACAGAAAACCCAGAAACCACCAGCAAAGATGGTGACTTAAGGAGGGGGAAGTATTGGGTGGACAGTAAGGTCACAGGAGCAACAACACCAGGAGGAGCAAGACAAGGCCAAGAGGAAGCCAACATAAATCCAGGGCTACATAATCTAGAAGTAGAAGGAAACAATCAGGCAGAGCAACCAAAGTATGTGCCAACATGTAGATCTAATCATTTTCTATTTTCGCACATTCATTTTCTTCCAAGCACATGATAGGTAAATAGATTAGGCAGCAGTTAATCAACAACCAGGTTATGCAAGATTTTTTGCCCAGGCAAGGTCTCAGACCAACATCATTGACCTATAATCCATTTCTATCTAGATAGATACACAGCACAACATCTAGTACAGGGCACATTCCCAGGAGGGTAGCACCTCTGTACCTAGCAAGATCAAGTCTGCTTGAGTACTAGCTCAAGTAGATCTTCTTCGACAGAAATACTCATCTTCCTAAATGATTTAGGAATCATAAATAAAACACTTTATTTTAACACAGACAGTAAAGATCAACACTGTCTATTATCCAACCACACTATACAAAAATCATTGAGTTAATCATTTTCCTATAAGTATATAGGAATCATATCTTTGTAAATCATCTTCTTATTAATCACAGAGCAAGTTTAGCACTAGCACTTGATTCACATAGTAACGGGATTAAATCCTGAGACTCAACAAAGCAGTGTTTCACAAGAAACAATTAACTAAGCATCAGTACAAAGAGCAGTTAACTTAACTCCATAAGAGTAAATCCATAGCCACAACAACATGAGCATCCATAGTAATCTAATCATGCTTTTAAAGAGCAGCTTAGAACAGAGAACAGAGTAATAAAACTTGCACAACAGAGTGGTCATCTAATAGAGAGCAGAGTAACACACTATAATCGACAGTAGTCGGCAATACACCAACCGTTGGACATCATCACAGGATTTGCACAAACAGAATTAACCAAGGAGCCAACTAAACATCACTACAGGGGGTATGAAACCCTAGGAATTTAGGGATGAACCCTAAATGGGGAAAGCCATCACAAGTGGTCACATGTCATGGATAGGGGTAAGGTAGAGCACAGAGAGGAGGAGTAGAAGACCTTACTCGAGGTCCTCGTAAATTTATTTGAAGAGGAAGCAGAGAGGAGGACGGCGTTAGAGGGGTGGCGGCACGGGGAGCACCCCGAGGGGGCGCTGCAACTCGCGCATGCACACAACAATGGCGGTCATGGAGGAGCAGCTCCACGAGTACCACATCATCAGCGGGGGGAGCACCAGAGCATGGCAAACCCTAACCCTAGCCTCATGCAGAGGTCAGCGCGGCCAGAGAAGAGGGCACCATCGACGAATCGGCTTGGACATCGATGTGCAGTGGCATCGTCTTGGTCGTCCTGTACCGTGGCGACAGCCACGATGACCGAACTTGGTTGGAATCATGCGAAGCAGCGGCGGCGGCATCGAGCAACAGAGAAGGTCGCGAGAGATAGGGTGAGGGAGAAGAGTGCGCGGGGGTACTGGGCCGGTGGGCTTCCCAATACAGCCCAGGTGGTCTTTGACCAGGCCAGGTGGGCCGGGTCTGGTTGGGCCAGGCAAGCCTAGTGGGTCGGGCCCATATCTCGAACATATCTAAAAATAAATATTTACAAATATGCCCTTGAAACAAAATCATCTCTAGAAAAATAAATAAAAATCTTAAAAATATAAATCATATATCTCTGAACTCACAAAAATATCCTTTATCCATTAATAATAATAGATAGTAAATTTCAGTAATTAAATATAGATCTATTATTAAAATTGTTTATATTCCTTTTGGGATTTTATAAAAATATACAAAACACTTAAAATTGAATAAAATTCATTTTTAAGATTCTAAAAGGAAGTAATATTATAGAAAAATACGAGTTTGTATTTTAGAAAAGTAAATCATGAATAATAGAAATAAAGTTTTATTTCCTTAAAGGAATTTTAGTTAAATATTTAAAAGAGTTAAAAATTAAATAAATTCATTTTCAAACTCTTAGAATAATAATGGTTATTATAAAATTGCTAAATATAAAAATAATATGAATTTGATGATTTCTTAAATAATGCTTTTCTTTTATTAATTAAAATAAACTTAAAACCTATACGAGATGGGTAAAACACGCAAAGAAGAAAGAAAATAAATCATTGCATGACATTACTATGCATTGCAAATTGCTTCTTTAAACATTGTAAGTATCCGACTTCACTACCTTGAAGTCACAAGGCAAGTTCACCACTTGCTCATGTCCTTTGAAGAGTTTTATGAAAGTATTTGAAAATTGTGTGTTATCACATATGTTCTAAAGGAGATAGAAAATAAGTATTTTCCCAAAAAAATGAAATGTATTATCATCCTAAGTGATGATAAATACTGAGAATTGCATGGGAATCTAAGATTCCATCTGCAAAACAACTAGGACTTAATAACCCATGACATCAGTGATTCTAGCGTCGTATATTACACGTTAACCATAAGATTTGGAATTGGACGGAGAAGTCAGCTGTATCTTCTTCCTCTCGCATGCATCCGGATGGCCAGGTCGTGGTTGTTATCCTCGTAGCGTGCATTTATTGGTAATTGATGGCCTAAAATATATCGAGCTCGTTGGGGAACCCCAAGAAGAAGGTATGATGAGCACAACAGCAAGTTTTCCCTCAGTACAAAACCAAGGTTATCAATATAGTAGGAGCAAGGAAACACCCCAAAGGTGTTGCTAGCTGAGCCTTGGCAGGGCGCACTACCGGTGCTAGTAGCAACGTGGAGACCTGCACAACACAACCACAGAACTTTGCCCCCAACTTGCGATGAGGTTGTCAATCTCACCGATTTTGCTGAAAACAAAGGATTAAACGTATCGAATGGAAGGAAGTAATAGTTTGCAGAAAGTAAACACAAAGCAGCAAACAGTTTGATTGTAGATTGAAAGTAAAAGAAAGGACGGAGTCCATAGTTCACTAGAGGTGGCTCTCCTTAAGATATATAATATGTTGGGTGAACAAATTACAGCGGGGCAATTGACAAACATCGAGAAAGCTTACAAGCATAAACTACTCATCTTGACTCCTTTGAGATTCGATTGGGCATTACAACAGTATACATAGACCGCCATCCAACTGCATCTATGACTAATAATCCACCTTCAGGTTATCATTCGAACCCCCTCTAGTATTAAGTTGCCAGCAACGGATAACTGCATTACGAATTGCGTGTAATGTAAAATATGATTGTTCTATGAACAAAGGATTGTTGTTTTCTCCCTAGTAGCAATAGCGCTGAAGGGTTCGCAACATAGAAAACAAAAAAATTCCTACAATGAGAACTATATGCCAAGATCTATCTACTAGTTACAGAGCAACGGGTGGATATACATCCATGGAGAACTTACCTTCGAAGACAACGAGTTTCGTTAACGAGTAGGAACTCGTGGATGGTGTAGTCGTACGCTTGCAGATCTCAAGATCGTGATGAAGTCCAGCAGGTCCGGCTCCAGCAAGTCCAGCACCACCAAGTCCAGCACCGCAAAGCAGCGGTGCATTCGTGATCGCACACACGTCTGGTACCCCGACAAACTCTGTCCCTCGCTCCAGCAAAGCAGCAGAAGCAGCAACTCCTTTCCAGATAAAGCCACCGGGAACATGTATCTCGCTAATCCGAGACCATGGGGAATAACTAGAGGGGGAGAGAGATCCTTCACGAGGAGGTGTGAGGAACAAGGAGTGAGAGGGGGCCTTTTATAGGAGGAGGGGTACCCTTCCCCATGGTCGGCTGAAACGGTACAACCCGCAAGGATTGCACCTCTATGTATCACGCCAATCTCTGGATCGGTTCATTGGCATACATAGTATCGATAGACATCAAAGAATTAACAGTGCATCATTATTATAGCGGTATGATCCAGAACATTGCATTTATTACAAGGTTTGCAAAGCATAACGCTCGCACAAATAAGCAAGTAGCAAATAGATAGCATAAATAAAGTAGATCCAGTCTCCATTAGACGCCACAGGCGAACAAAATGTTGAGTGGAGGGTCGCAACCAACACTACTACTCAGAGTAACCGGAAGAGTAACCTGCAACATGAAACATAACAGCCTCGAAGGGTCAGCACTTGGAATGCACTGGCAAGTGGAACAATGAGAGAAACAACAAGGCTAATAGCTATATGCATATCTGGCTTGTGGGGTTCAGGCTTAGTTGCAACAGCAAAATACTTTATCCTAACCTTTGTAAATCATTTGTAAAACATTTAATCTTCAACAAACAACCCAATTAAGTTTCAACCACAAGTTTTAGCAATTACAAGTTAGAATGAATGAGAACATGTCATAGCACCCACAATTCAGCAACTCAATCGTCCATTACCGGGGACACGGCTAAGCACTTAGTTTTTACACCCTGCAGGGGTTGCACACTTTACCCATATGACTTGGTCGACCTGCTCGTACCACGACACGCATAATGAGTCATGATAGGGAGAAGCCCAAGAAGAGACAATTCGGGAGGTAGCTCCCCAAGCCCATCCACGCACCGTACCAACCTATCACATTCACTACATCTCTGGATATGAAGAGCTCGGGTCGCGACAACCTACTAAGTCCATCCAGCCACCCATAACTCACTGGCATATGGTTGCACACGGAAGCTACCAAATCAAGACACTAATCATTTCTCAGAAACCTGAGTGGCCATCCACAAGTGAGCTACTCGGGTAAACCATAGACATGGGCCCGGCATTCACGAACCAAGCAATTACCAATCCACCCAGATAGTTCATTGGTTAAGTTGTTTTCACTTTCCAAACACGTTCTTTCAAAACAAGCTTTGCCATGGTGTATCCCACCCTCGTCTACATAAGCACAGCTACTCACGACGGCTCGCCTAACAAGATAGACTACAACATAATAGGATATAGCATAGAAATAGATAATACTTGTAAAAAAAACGAGCTACAATGCATATAGAAAGTAAGTAGGACATTTATGAAGCTCCACTTGCCTTGGTAGTTGCCGGAGTCAAAAAGCACAGTCCGGACAGTCACACGGGTTACAATCCTCACAATCTACACGAAAGCAATTCAAAGAATAAACAAACCACATATAGAGATCAACAGATGCAACACATTGCATGCATGGTACTTTAACAAAGGTTCAGTAGCTTGGTCAAGTTCTCTGATCAATTCTACTACTGGATGATGCATGAGAAAACATTTAATGCAAAGAAAACAATTTATGCATAAAACATGTCTAGTTAATAGGTCTTTAGTCAAAACATTGCACAAAACCTGTAAACAGTGCAATACAAGTTTGACAAAAATACTAATGGATAGGTAACTCCAAATAGAGCCTAGACCAAAAGGAATTACATCAAAAAGGTTTACAGATCTTTTTCTGCGAATTAAATACTACTTTAAGCCTTTCTATAATCTCAGGAAAATATATACAGTAAACCTGGGATATTATTGCAGAATAAAATTCTACACGATTTTGCAAATCCAACGATACCTTATTTGCAAAATTTGGCCCAGTAGATCTTTTTCAATGAATTTTAGAAGTTAAAATAAGTTTCTGCCTTTTAATAAAATCTGAAAAATCCGGGGGAATATTCCGGGAATATTTCGGGGAATATTCCCCGCTGACGCGTCAGCCTGGCTGACGCGGCGCTGACTGGGCTTTGACCAGTCAGCGGCTGATCTGAGCCGTTGGCGCGCGATCTGGCGGTCGGGGGGTGTGCACCGACGTTGCTCACCTGACCCATGGCGGCGGTGGTCGGCGGCGACGGGGGGCGGCGCTCCGGCGAGGTTCGGTGGCGGCGGAGTGGTGCACGGGGTGCGACAAGATGCGGCGGGTGTAGGGGCAGGGTCGGGGCGGTCGACGGCGACCTCGGGCGGCGGCGAATCCCGGCTGGAGCGGCGGCAGCGGGCGGCGGACTCCGGCGAGCTCGCGGGCGGTCCTCCGTGCGGTAGGGCGAAAGAAAATGGTCAGAAAAGGTGCGGCGCTCCGGCACAAAGCTGTGGCGCGAAATACGGGTCGCGGAGCTCGAGGTAGAGCTCGTACCGCCGGCAATGGTGACGACGGCGACGGAACTCCGGCGAGGAATTCCAACAGCCTAGGGGCGGCGTTGGCTAGGTTTTTAGGGGGCTTAGGAAGAGGGAGTCGAGGCCTTTGTAGGGGAGCGGTCGGTTGAGGCGAGGGCATTCGTATCCGAGCGGAACCGGCGAGAACCACGACAACACAGACTCCGTGTCGAGCACGATCAGGAGATCGTTGGGAGAGCTGACAGGCGGGCCCTAGCACCTGAAAAAAAAAAGAAGGAAAAAGGAAAAGAGAAAAGAAAGGGGGGTTGCGCGGCATTGGGCCGCTGTCGGGCCGGCTTCGCCCGCGGCAGCTGCGGCGGCTGGGCCCCAGGTGGGCCTCGGCATCTGCCCGGCTGGCGACCGAAAACCTTTTTTTCTTCTCTGTACTAAAACTAACAGAACAGTTTTATGTGAAACTGAAATTCAGCAAAGACCAATACTGACCTAACTTTTGATCCGTAGCTCCGAATTGAGTGAAACAAAATTGTACGGGTTCGTAGAGACGATCTCTACGCAACCATGCATCTGGAATGCCCAAAAGGGGTCTCTCTTGCAGATGCAAGGCAAAAGTCCTAGTAGTCTTGAAAAAGGGAGGAATTAGCAAAGAGGAGGTGTTTTGGCAAAAACTTTAAAACTGAAACTTTTTGCAAAGATGCTCATGATGCAATGACATGTATGTATGCAGTGCCAAATCTAAAATTTGGGATGTGACAAGACTAACCCCCTTAAGATGAATCTCGTCCTCGAGATTCGACGTGGCTAGCAAATAGGTGCGGGTGGTCCTCTCGAAGGTCACCCTCTCGCTCCCAGGTGGCTTCCTCTTCGGTGTGATGGCTCCATTGCACCTTGCAAAACCTGATCGTCTTGCTGCGTGTAAACCTCTCCGCTGTTTCCAAGATCTTGACCGGTTTCTCCTCATAGGTCAGGTCACTCTCTAGCTGAACCTCATCTAATGGCACGGTATCCCTCAACGGTGTATCTACCATCTCGGGGTGACATTTCTTTAGCTGAGACACATGGAACACGTCGTGAATAGCGGATAGAACCTCTGGCATCTCCAGCTGGTACGCAACCTCTCCTTTGCGTGCCAGGATCTTGTAGGCCCCTATAAACCGAGGTGCCAGCTTGCCTTTAATCCCAAATCGCTTAATTCCACGTAGTGGTGAAACTCTGAGATATGCTCGATCTCCAATCTCATACGCCACTTCCTTGTGCTTAGAATCAGCATAGCTCTTCTGTCTCGATTGTGCTACCTTCAACCTGTCCCGAACCAAACTAACCTTCTCTTCAGCATCCTTGATCAAATCCGGTCCAAACAGTTGAAGTTCACCTACACCATCCCATAACAATGGTGTTCTGCACCTCTTACCATATAGTACATCAAATGGTGACGTCTTGATGCTGGATTGGTAGCTGTTGTTGTAGGAGAACTCAGCATAAGGTAAATTTTCATCCCAACTAGCACCATGAGCCAAAGCACAGGCTCTCAACATATCCTCCAAAATCTGATTCACCCTCTCGGTCTGACCATCCGTGTGGGGGTGGAAAGCTGTGCTAAACTCCAACCTCGTTCCCAACGACTCATGTAGCTGGCGCCAAAAGTGAGAAGTAAATTGGGTGCCTCTATCTGACACAATGCTCTTAGGGACTCCATGTAGGCACACAACTCTGTTCATGTAGATCTTGGATAACTTAGCACTAGTGTAAGTGGTCTTCACGGGTATAAAGTGAGCTACCTTGGTCAAATGATCTACCACCACCCAAATAGAATCATATACTGACTTGGTCCTAGGTAATCCTGTGATGAAGTCCATTCCAACTCTATCCCACTTCCATTCAGGTATCGGTAATGGCTGTAGTAACCCTGCTGGCTTTTGGTGCTTGGCCTTCACTGTACTACAGACATCACATAGGGCAATATATTCTGCAATCTCTCGCTTCATGTTAACCCACCAAAACCTTTCCTTCAAATCCATGTACATCTTCGTGTTTCCTGGATGTATAGAGTACGGTGAATTATGAGCTTCCTGAAATATCAGCTTCCTAATCTCCGGATCATTGGGCACACACAAGCGGTCCTTGTACCATAGTGTCCCTTGATCATCCTCGCGAAAACCTTCGGCCTTGCCTTTGGGTATGTTTCCTCTTATCTCCTCCAGGTCACTATCCTTCTTTTGAGCTTTTCTAATCTCGTCCAGAAGCGTTGGCTTAACTTCCATTGTTGCCAAGTATCCCTCGGATACTACTTCCAACCTGAGGTCCTTGAGTTGTTCACACAAATCCTTGGGTAACTCCCCCACTATCAGGCCATTAGCATAAACCTTGCGACTCAGCGCATCCGCTACAACATTGGCCTTCCCTAGGTGATATTGCAAACTCATGTCGTACTCCTTTATGAGCTCCAACCATCTCCTCTGTCTCATATTCAGCTCCTTCTGAGTGAATATGTATTTCAGACTCTTGTGATCCGTAAACACATCACAATGCTTACCCATTAGGTAGTGCCTCCATACCTTGAGCGCGTGCACAACTGACGCTAATTCCAAGTCATGCGTGGGGTAATTCCTCTCGTGATGTTTGAGTTGGCGCGAGGCATAGGATACTACTCTTCTATCCTGCATCAGCACACTACCCAGTCCTTGACGAGAGGCATCACAGTACACTTGGAAATCCTTCTGAATATCTGACAAACACAGGATAGGTGCGGTCACTAGGTGTTGCTTCAGTTCCTGGAAACTAGCTTCGCACTCCTTGGTCCACTCAAACTTCTTCTCCTTCTTTAGTAGTTCAGTCATTGGCTTTGCAATATTAGAGAAGTTCTCTGTAAACCTCCTGTAATATCCAGCAAGTCCCAAGAAGCTCCTAATATCTCCCACATTCTTGGGTAACTCCCATTCTGTAACTGACACCACCTTGCTTGGATCAACTGCGACTCCTTCACCTGACACCACGTGTCCAAGAAACCCAACAGTGTTCAACTAGAATTCACACTTGCTAAACTTGGCATACAATTTATGCTCCCTTAGCTTTTCCATAATTAGTCGCAGGTGTTTCTCATGTTCAGCATCATCCTTAGAGTATATCAATATGTCATCAATGAATAACACCACGAATTTATCCAAGTACTCCATGAATACCTTGTTCATCATGGTCATAAAATATGCTGGGGCATTTGTTGGTCCAAAAGACATAACTGTATACTCATATAACCCATACCTAGTGGTGAAAGTGGTCTTTGGTACGTCTTCCTCACGGATCTTCAATTGGAAATACCCCGACCTTAAATCAATCTTGGAAAACACCTTTGCTCCTTCCAACTGGTCAAACAAATCATTTATATTGGGCAACGGGTATTTATTCTTGATAGTTACTTCATTAAGTGAGCGGTAGTCAACCACCAATCTCTTACTACCGTCCTTCTTCTCCACGAATAGAACAGGCGCGCCCCAAGATGATAAACTGGGCTGAATAAATCCCTTGTCCAATTGCTCCCTAAGCTGCTTCTTTAATTCCTTCAGTTCCTCCACATCCATCTTATACGGCCTCTTGGCTATTGGTCCTGTTCCCGGCATCAATTCAATAAGAAACTCCACATCCCTGTCAGGTGGCATCCCTGGCAGCTCATCCAGAAACACATCGGCGTACTCCTTTACTACGACCACATCCTCTAGGCTAACCCCCTTAAGAGAATTCAACTCAGCCACTCCAATACTGATAGGCGACTTATATCTGATCCTTACTCCCTTTGGGGTGGTGAGTGAAATTGCTCGTTGAGCACAATCTATCTGACCCTGATGCTCCGACATCCAATCCATGCCCAATATGACATCTAGACCCTGGGATTCTAGTATAATCGGGTGTGCAAGAAATGCATAAGCACCAATTTCTAGTGTCAATCCTCGACATGCTGCACTAGCTATCATCTCTCCCGTAGGGGAACTTACTCTAATTGATCCTCTAAGAGCCTCGGTAGGTAGCTTATACTTATCCACAAATGCCCTTGATATGAATGTATGCGATGCACCAGTATCGAAAAGAACAAATGCGATGTGGGTATTGGTTGGAAACTTACCAACCACTAGCTCTGGTTCATTCTGAATCTCCTCGACATTCACATGGTTGATCGTCACCTTCTGGTTTGCATTAGGCTTGCTTCCTGCTTCTATCCTCTTCTCTGGGCAATTATCAGCATAGTGCCCCATCTTCTTGCACTTGAAGCATTCCACTTCACTGAGATCCCTCCTGCCAAAGCGGTTATGTCCATTGTTCCTTCCAGAGTTGCTGCTGTAGCTCTTATGGCCATTGTGGTGGTGGCCATTATGGTGGTGACCATTTCCTCCACGGTGGTGATTGTCACTCCTATGACCCTCGTGGCGATGTCCACTACTTCCACGGTGGTTACGGTCATCTCCGCCATGCTTAGAGTATCCAGAGTGTCCATCATAAGAGGTGCGAGCACGGTGGTGTGATCCTGAGGAGTGATGGCTGCTCTTCCTCTTACGCCTTTCCACCTGCTGTTGTTTCCCTTCCAGAATTCTAGCCTTGTCCATCAGTTCCTGAAATGTCGGACAATAAACCACAGATAACTGAAGTGAGAGCTCATCACTGAGACCATCTAGGAACCTCTCCCTCCTCTTGGCATCAGTGTCCACATCCTCAGGGGCATAGCGAGAGAGATTTTTGAATTCCTCTATGTAATCCGCCACAGTGCGGTTGGTCTGGCACAGGTTGCGGAACTCCTTCCTCTTCAGGCTCATGGTCCCGACAGATACGTGGTTCGTCCTGAATCCTTCCTCAAACATAGCCCAGGTAACTGTCTCCAGCGGGTGGGTAATATGGAAAGCATCCCACCATCAGGCAGCTGATCCCTCCAGCAAGTGAGCAGCAAACCTCACCTTCTCAGCATCAGTGCAACCAACGGTCACCAGGTCCTTGTTCACAGAATGAAGCCAGTCGAGAGCAATCATGGGCTCAGGTGCAGAGGAGAACTTAGCTGGCCTCAGCCTCAATAACCTAGTGAGAGCATCCCCCTGCGGCTGATTGTTCCCGTTGTTGTTGTTGTTGTTGTTGTTGTTGTTGTTCTATGTTGCCATGAATTGCGTCATCACTTGGGTCAGCTGTGCTTGAGCAGCCATGAGCTGAGCCATCTCATCTGGTCGGCGGCGTGACATCTGCGGTTTAGCACAGGTAAGATTAGAGAGAAACAACTACAGATAAGCGATAGCCCTCTACCCATGCAACAAGCTCAAGCCACAACAATCATAACCAATCACCACATGATCAAACACACACACAAACCTCGTTTCAGGTTTTCACTAACAGTATATAGCTACAAAAAAATAGTTTAGAAACGCTGACAACAGCGTTTGGCAAAGCAAAACAGCAAAATAAGCAAACCCAGAAAATCTGGCAGAACAGTTCTGTCCTGTTCACGAATTTTTATGGGCACCTTAAACTCATCAGGAATTTTATCCAATTTTTTTGCAGATGCTACAGGTAATTACGCTCCAGATCCTAAAATATGAGCGCAATACGAGTTACCAGTAAGGAATTAAAAATCGCGTGGTAAAACTGGTCAGGCAGAAAACTGCAGCAGTAAAAACACGAAATTTACCCAAACTTGTTCAAAAATCATTTAATAAATCTCACGAAAATTCCTGGAACTTCAAGGTACTTAACTGAGCAATCTAAACACAATAAGCTAATAGTGCAGAAGTTTACATTGATCGATACCTAAGACTAACAAATATCCCTAACGAAGACTAGTTTTGGAGGACCATCTCTAGCTATTTGATGAATAGGTTGCAGTAGGTTCTGGAGTCCATGCGTTGACGCTTCGCTCCTCGTGCATGCCACGGTGGTGGTGTGTACACCTCTCCCGAGTCCTCTTCACTTGAGTCCTCGAATTCCACCTCTTCGGGGTCCTCCTCATCACTTCCTTCAACAAAAGCGCCCGCTGCATCTCCTCCATCATCGTCATCGCTTCCTCCATCATCACTGCCTCCACCATCATCATTGTTACCTCCTCCACCATTATTCGCATCATCACTATCATCATCATCATCGTTCCCATCATCACCGTTACCATTGTTTGGTGGAGGATTCTGCTGTGCTTGAAGGGCAGCAATCTGGGCAGCCATGTCCACAATGGTTTGATCACGTTTAGCCACAACTTGATCCCTTTGCACAATGGTTTGGTTCAGCGCTGCAATCGTGGCATCTCTTCCAATGAGGGCTTGCTCCATTGTATTCACAGCAGTGTGCAAGGTTTCCATCTCATACCCTTGCAGATGCACAGTACCCTGAAAGTAATCCAGCTCCTCCCTTTGCTGCATCAACTTCTCTTCCCTCTCCCAGGCTTTGATCTCCATGTCTTCTAACTGCTTCACTTGGAGTGGCATGTTGTTCCGATCACCTGTGGTAATCATCACAAGCCCTTGCTCATTCCGACCTCCAAATGCAAGGAAGGGTGAACCTGCTGGTAGTCGGTGTTGGTGGAGATAGCACAGGCATGACAGGGTCTCGTGCATGGCCGACTCCACTCCTTGCTCCCAGGTAAGGTACTTCTTGGTGAGGTTCAGGTTCTCAATACCAGACACAGTGGGGTCTGCAAGAACAATCGCGGTGATCTCCGACATGCGATCTCCAGGCACGTAGGTGTTCATCCTTTTCCCTTTGAACATCGGCATTAGCATGCCCAGTGTCTGGCAAAGCTCCGCCAGCTGTCTTGCGAAGGGCCTTGGTGATTGGAGCTCAACATACTTAACTCTGGTGGCATCTCTCATCTATCAATTGTAAAGAGGAAAGAGTGAGAATAGTAAAAGAAAAGAATTTACTAGAGTGAATGGCATAAGAATAAAGACAGAATTTAAAATAGGCTTAAGTAAACATAAGGCTTCCTATTCCAATCCTAGGTCACGATCCTACAGTCAACCTGGCTCTGATACCATCTGAAACGGTACAACCCGCAAGGATTGCACCTCTATGTATCACGCCAATCCCTGGATCGGTTCATTGGCATACATAGTATCGATAGACATCAAAGAATTAACAGTGCATCATTATTACAGCGGTATGATCCAAAACATTGCATTTATTATAAGGTTTGCAAAGCATAACGCTCGCACAATTAAGAAAGTAGCAAATAGATAGCATAAATAAAGTAGCTCCAGTCTCCATTAGACGCCATAGGCGAACAAAATGTTGAGTGGAGGGTCGCAACCAACACTACTACTCAGAGTAACCGGAAGAGTAACCTGCAACATGAAACGTAACAGCCCCGAAGGGTCAGCACTTGGAATGCACTGGCAAGTGGAACAATGAGAGAAACAACAAGGCTAATAGCTATATGCATATCTGGCTTGTGGGGTTTAGGCTTAGTTGCAGCAGCAAAATACTTTATCCTAACCTTTGTAAATCATTTGTAAAACATTTAATCTTCAACAAACAACCCAATTAAGTTTCAACCACAAGTTTTAGCAATTACAAGTTAGAATGAATGAGAACATGTCATAGCACCCACAATTCAGCAACTCAATCGTCCATTACCGGGGACACGGCTAAGCACTTAGTTTTTACACCCTCCAGGGGTTGCACACTTTACCCATATGACTTGGTCGACCCGCTCGTACCACGACACGCATAATGAGTCATGATAGGGAGAAGCCTAAGAAGAGACAATTCGAGAGGTAGCTCCCCAAGCCCATCCACGCATCGTACCAACCTATAACATTCACTACATCTCTGGATACGAAGAGCTCGGGTCGCCACAACCTACTAAGTCCATCCAGCCACCCATAACTCACTGGCATATGGTTGTAGACGGAAGCTACCAAATCAAGACACTAATCATTTCTCAGAAACCTGAGTGGCCATCCACAAGTGAGCTACTCGGGTAAACCATAGACATGGGCCCGGCATTCATGAACCAAGCAATTACCAATCCACCCAGATAGTTCATTTGTTAAGTTGTTTTCACTTTCCAAACACGTTTTTTCAAAACAAGCTTTGCCATGGTGTATCCCACCCTCGTCTACATAAGTACAGCTAAGCACAGCTACTCACGACGGCTCACCTAACAAGATAGACTACGACATAATAGGATATAGCATAGAAATAGATAATACTTGTAAAACAAAACGAGCTACAATGCATATAGAAAGTAAGTAGGACATTTATGAAGCTCCACTTGCCTTGGTAGTTGCCGGAGTCAAAAGCACAGTCCGGACAGTCACACGGGTTACAATCCTCACAATCTACACGAAAGCAATTCAAACAATAAACAAACCACACATAGAGATCAACAGATGCAACACATTGCATGCATGGTACTTTAACAAAGCTTCAGTAGCTTGGTTAAGTTCTCTGATCAATTCTACTACTGGATGATGCATGAGAAAATATTTAATGCAAAGAAAACAATTTATGCATAAAAGAGGTCTAGTTAATAGGTCTTTAGTCAAAACATTGCACCAAAGTTGTAAACAGTGCATTACAACTTTCACAAAAATACTACTGGATAGGTAACTCCAAATAGAGCCTAGACCAAAAGGAATTACGTCAAAAAGGTTTACAGATCTTTTTCTGCGAATTAAATACTACTTTAAGCCTTTCTATAATCTCAGGAAAATACATACAGTAAACCTGGGATATTATTGCAGAATAAAATTATACACGATTTTGTGGATCCAACGATACCTTATTTGCAAAATTTGGCCCAGTAGATCTTTTTCTATGAATTTTAGAAGTTAAAATAAGTTTCTGCCTTTTTAATAAAATCTGAAAAATCCGGGGGAATATTCCCCGCTGACGCGTGGGCCTGGCTGACGCGGCGCTGACTGGGCTTTGACCAGTCAGCGGCTGGCCGTCCAATCAGCGGCTGATCCGAGCCGTTGGCGCGCGATCTGGCGGTCGGGGGGGTGCGCCGGCGTTGCTCACCTGACCAACGGCGGCGGTGGTTAGCGGCGACGGCGGCGGCGCTCCGGCGAGGTTCGGCGGCGGCGGAGTGGTCGACGGGGTGCGGCAAGATGCAGCGGGTGCAGGGCAGCGTCGGGGCGGTCGACGGCGACCTCAGGCGGCGGCGAATCCCGGATGGAGCGGCGGCGGCGGGCGGCGGACTCCGCCGAGCTCGTGGGCGGCCGTGCGTGCGGTAGGGCGAAATAAAACAGTCAGAAAAGGTGCGGCGCTCCGGCACAAAGTTGTGGCGCGAAAGACGGGTCGCGGAGCTCGAGGTAGAGCTCGTACCGACGGCAATGGTGACGACGGCGGCGGAACTCCGGCGAGGAATTCCAACGGCCTGGGGGCGGCGTTGGCTTGGTTTTTAGGGGGCTTATGAAGAGGGAGTCGAGGCCTTTGTAGGGGACCAGTCGGTTGAGGCGAGGGCGTTCGTATCCGAGCGGAACCGGCGAGAACCATGGCGACACAGACTCCGTGTCGAGCATGATCAGGAGATCGTTGGGAGAGCTGACAGGCGGGCCCCAGCGCCTGGAAAAAAAACAAAAGAAAAGAAGGAAAAAGGAAAAGAGAAAAGAAAGGGGGGGGCTGCGCGGCATTGGGCCGCTGTCAGGCCGGCTTTGCCCGCGGCGGCTGGGCCCCGGGTGGGCCTCGGCGTCTGCCCGGCTGGCGGCCGAAAATCTTTTTTTTTATTCTCTGTACTAAAAGTGACAGAACAGTTTTATGTGGAACTGAAATTTAGCAAAGACCAATACTGACCTAACTTTTGATCCGTAGCTCCAAATTGAGTGAAACAAAATTCTACGGGTTCGTAGAGACGATCTCTACGCAACCATGCATATGGGATGCCCAAAAGGGTTCTCTCTTGCAGATTCAAGGCAAAAGTCCTAGTAGGCTTGAAAAAGGGAGGAACTAGCAAAGAGGAGGTGTTTTGGCAAAAACTTTAAAACTGAAACTTTTTGCAAAGATGCTCATGATGCAATGACATGTATGTATGCAGTGCCAAATCTAAAATTTGGGATGTGAAATCGGCGCCCCATGGGGGGTGACTCCTCACCTCCCTCATTCATGTGGTGGTAACCCCTCCACATTAAAATGCCCCTTCACATTCTCTTTTAAAGTCTCCACTTTAAATGCATTAAATTTCTCCAAATTTAATGCTCTCTCATTTAATAAAACTCTTTTATTAATTTTATTCAGAATTTTGTTAATTACTTTAATTAACAAACATGCACATAAAACACCTTGCAACATTTCAATATTACATGCAGAACCAATTTCGGCAATTTCACCCGAAACAGTTTCGGTGTCTATTGAAATAATTAAAACGCTTTCTTAAATCTTTATCTGAAACATATGTGCTCCAAATGGTGTCGGTATCCCTTAAGTGTGTCACCCTATGGTTCGCGAATGATGCAGACATGATCGAGACCCCTCTCAGATCAATAATCAGAAGCGAGACCTGGAGATCCATACTGACTCCTACACATTCAACGATGACTTCTGTGATCGTGAGAACCTTTAACGCTAGTAACTAAATTCCTTTGTCTCACGATATATTACATGTCCGAGATTCGATCATCGGTATCTCCATACCTAGTTTGATCTCGTTGCCGACATGCACTCTTTTCTCGTTCCCGTGATATAACATTCTAGTGATCACATCACTTGCTTGCAAGCTATTTTAATGTGATATCACCGAGAGGGCCCAGAGTATATCTATCCATCATCGGGATTGACAAATTCTACTCTTGATCCATGAGCCACAACATAACACCTTCGTAGTACTGAACCCACCTTTATAGTCACGTTGTTACGGTGTGACATTTGGTGTTATCAAGATACTCTTCTGGTGTTAGCAATTAACATGATCTCATGGTCTAAGGACTAAGATTACTTCGTATGATGTTATAGCAATATAAACATAATGAATTTGATCGTAATGCTATACTTTGGATGAATGTTCATCACATCATTCCACCAATGTTGTGACCTCGTTATTAACAACATCCAATGTCCATGATCAGGAAACCTTGATCATCTTGTTAATCAACGAGCTAGTTTATATGAGAGGCATTACTACGAACTTTGTATTTTGTTTATTAAACACACATGTATTAACGTTTCCAATTAATACAATTATATCATGCAAAATAAACATTTATCGTAAACATGGAATAAGATAATAACCACTTTATTATTGCCTCTCGGGCATATTCTAGTACCTTAGAGATTTCTGTCACTTTCCCAGATTACCAGAGGCATGAACCCACTATCGAGCATAAATACTAACTCTTAGAGTTGCTAGCATCTACTTGGCCAAGATAGCTACTAACAACGGAAAGCATGCAAGATCACAAATAACAAAGACATGATAGAATCGATAATCAATCTAAAATAGCATCTCAATATCCATCGGATCTCCGCAAACACAACATGTAGGATTACAAATAGATGATCTTAAAAATGAACGGAGCTCACAAGATATAAACATGACAACACAAAGGAGGAGAACCAGCCATCTAGCTACTACATGGACCCATAGTCTAGAGATGAACTACTCACGGATCACACCGGAGGCTTGCATGATGATGAAGAAGGCCTCCAGGGTGAATTCCCCTCTCCGACAGGGTGCCGGGAAGAGGTTCAGATCCCTGCAGATCTAGGGGCAGAGACGACGGCGGCTATAGACTCTTTCGTGGAATTTTGATCGGGTGCCTAGGGTTCCCGTATCAGAGGCAATATATAGGCGGAAGGAGAGGCCGAGGGGATGCCTGGGCTGGCCACACCACCCCCTGGCGCGAGCCAGGCCTAGCCACGCGGGCCAGGTGGTGTGGCCGCCCTCTGGCCCTTCTCCGTCTCGTATTCTGGCTCCAAGTGTCCCTCGGTAAAATAATGACTTTGGCTTTTGTCCCGTCCAATTCTGAGAATATTCATTTTCTGACTTCCTAGAACCAAAAACAATAGAAAACAGGCAGCTGGCACTGTGGCTCTTGTTAATAGGTTAGTCCAAGAAATCATATGAAAAGTACTCCAAAGTGTGGACAAAACACAAGAAAGTAGATAAAACCAAGCATGGAACATCAAAAATCATAGATACATTTGCAATGTATCAGTAATTCATAGAGGATATGCATCTATGGGTAGGAACCCTCAACATCCCACGATAGTTCTGGCATCTGACGATCTGTACTACCCATTGTCGTAATTCAAGATGTGGGCATGTTGTACACCAAGGGGACATGCGGGGTCACGAAGGGGGCAGTGATTGGCTTGGATCATCTACTGGGCCCCACATCATGGAATTGTGGACGGGAAAGTATGCCCAGTTGTGCAACAAGA
Organism: Avena eriantha; assembly: GCA_910589775.1. NCBI lineage: Eukaryota > Viridiplantae > Streptophyta > Magnoliopsida > Poales > Poaceae > Avena > Avena eriantha. The sequence goes on along the minus strand of OU342740.1, from coordinate 321,867,981 downwards.
AGTTGGTCTCTTATGGGTAAAGCAACGCACCTCTGCAGAGTGTAAGAATTGTGACATGTTACTCCCTGTTTTGGGAAGGAGCTACCAACGCGGCAGGAAAGGAACTCCATGAAGTTCTGGTCAACCTGTGAAGGCTGATGGGCATAGTTTTTGATAATAAAATCAATCTTTGAAGAAATGTTTACCAAAACTGCATAGTACCAAGGACTTATAGTCCGAGGTGGTAGATAGAGCATCAAACTTCCCACCTTGCATATAGTGAACTTGATGGGTAACGTTGTTACTCACCCTTTCCTTTGAACCCCTTGTTAGACTTTGAGGGCCAGAAGGATGACCAGGTGTATGCTACGGAGGTCCAGAACGACGTCTACTATGAAGAGCTGTACCTATCCGGTGGAATCGAAGGAGTGGACTACGGGATACACTATGGAGCTGAAGACAACGAGTCAGAGTAGTTGTCAGGCCGTAATTTAGTTACCTAGGTTGAGCCGAGCAACACGAACTCTATAGAATAAGCTGTTGAGATCATGTCTTTATTACCGTTGTGTTTTTCGTTCTTCCGCTGAATTTATGAAATAAGTTATTTGGTTTGTAAGTTTGAATCTCTTGAAGTCTCGGACTTCTAGTATTGTAATAATAATGAAGTGTGTATGTTTGTAATTTGGACCCGCAATGTTTCTGTTGTACCACTCTTGAGGGATGTGATATTTACGGAACGGTGTTCTGTGGATGTCATGTCAACGACTATAGTGTACTACACATGTAGTGGTATGCTGGGTCACCGCAGCGTTGGAGGTTGAGGTGGCCGACTTCATGTCGCAATTGGATGGTATCCATATGTCTGACATTGATGATCTCAACTTTGATCAAGAACAAGAGGTTGAGGTTGAGGAGGATTAAGAATAAGAATAGGTTGAGGTTGTGGAGGAAGAGGATGTCGATGATCCGGTGGAGGACACTCAAGGAAGCATGAAGAGATCAAGGATACAAAACTATGGCACACAAAAAGACATTGCAGTGTGCCATGCTTGGATGAATGTGTCACTTGATGCATCGGTTGGCACCGATCAATCCAAGGATCAGTTTTGAAGTCGGATTGAGGGCTACTACAACAAGGTCACCTTTCGAAGCAATTGTACACAAGGCTCCCTAGGCCACTGTTGGGGCACCATCCAAGAGCAATGCAACTGTTGGTACGGTTGTGTTGATCAAATGAACAATGCACCATCGAGCGGGGTGCCCGTGTTCGAGTATGGGACTATCATCCAAGACCTCAACGCAATAAAAAGAATGGAAGCAAGCCCTTCACTTTGCATCATTTCTTCACGCAACAAGTAGGCAATGATAAGTAGGTGTGAAGGAGTTGGGAGACTACACCGAAGAGGTCAAGGATTAGCATATCCGTTGAAGCCGATGATGAGGGACCACACAAGAGGCCCGGGGGGCAAATATTGCAAAGAGAGAAAGAGAGGAGACACCAGAGCTTACACATATGAGCTTTGTGCTATGCTTGAGACAAATAAAGCCTTGGCGGTCGAGAGGAAAGAAGAGAATGCGGCAAGGTGGTGAGCTCAAAGCCATGGAGGAGGAGAAGTGGAGGCCCAAGATGGCCACCGAAGATAGGAAGGAAAAGGATGAGGAGTGGAGGCTTGCACTCGAGGAGCAAAGGATAGCAAAGGAGAAGGAGGTCGATGAACGTGTTATCATGTGTATAGGTTTGCAACATAAAACAATAATTTTTCTAACTAGCGTACGCCAAATGCCAACTTCTATCTAGGAGTAATGCTATAATATGAAGGTTTCAGTGACATACCCTTGCAGACTAAAAGCATTCAACATTCGCGATGAACGCGGTTGATATAGTCATACGTCGTAGCCAACCTCAAGGTCCCGTTGAGCCTCGCACGACGACAGGTATCACAACTTGTAGCACCTCCGTGGTTTCACACACGTACCGGTGCACAACAACGACTCCCGGTTCTCCGATCCAACTGATATTGCGGAAGTATTTGTTTTTGGATCGGGGTACCAGCAGCACGACGGCATGCAGTGGTGAAGTCGTCTCCCACGTGTGTAGTTCTTTTAGGAACCGCGTGTGCGATAAGAAACAAGAGAGAGGGGAGGTGTGTGGGGAGGGGGATGCCTCTGGGGATTATGGGATTGTGTGTCTCCCCTCCCCCACGTGCCCCCTCCTTATATAGGGGAGGTGCGCCCTAGGGCAGGAGGCAGCTGGCCAGGGAGGTGGAGGCGGTGGCCCTAGGTGAGCCCCACCCCAAACCCTAGGTGCCCAACTACCTCTCCCTTATCCATATGGGGCGGAGGTCCCCACATGGGCCCTCCTCCGGGAGTGGCCCATTAAGGTGCGCTGCCCCTAAAATTCAATAAAATATTTTTTTTAATATTAATTCAATGAATTAATATTAAATACATATTATTTAATTCCCTTTGCTCCGAAACAATTTCCAGATCACTCCAAACACTCTTCAGATCCACACGGAACATTTCTAGGTTTCTCTTTTCTTCGGTGATCCCAATGATTCCAAAACTATCTATAATGCATCATCAAACCCTTAGTTTGTTACCCTACGGTTTGGAAACACTGCAGACATGATCGAGACGCTTCTCTAACCAATGATCATCAGTGGGACCTGGATGTCCATAATGACCCTTGCACATATATATATATATATATATGTCGTTGAGTCTTGTTCCCTTTGTTGCTTTGATACTTGACTTGTCCGAGATCTGAACATCGGTATCATCATACCTAGTTCAATATTGTTACCGACAAGTTCTACTTAACTCGTTCCCGTGATATTCCATCCTCATGACCTAGTCATACCCTGCGCAGCTTCATGGATGTAATCTCACCGAGTGGGACTCTAGAGTGTCTTCTCATCACACGGGAGAACAAATCTTGATCTTGATACATACACCTCAACATATGTGTTCAGAATATCTAAGAGACACCTTTATGATCATCTTATTACGGTGTGACGGCTGATGCAGTCAAGACAGCCTCCAGTGATAGTGATTAGTTATGATCTCATAGTCTAATGAGTAGGTTATTTCATTCTCTTAATTATCGCAACGATGAACTTTATGACTTGATCGTGTTGTAATACTTATATTGGGTATATCCATCATATCATTCACTTAATGATATGACCATATTGTCAATTGACACAAATGTCCCTGATCAGAAAACCTTGATCATTAGTTGACCAATAGACTAGTTGAATAGACTACTAGGGACTTGATTTGTTTATATACCACACGTGTACCAATGTTTTCTATTAATATAGTTATAGCATAGCCTAAAACTTATTATGAACTAATGAGGTATGATAATAAACACATTTTATTATTTGCCTCTAGAGCATATCTCCAACATTATGTTCATGACCCAAACTCCATGGATGTCACGGCTAGAAAATATTGGAAGCTCACTCGTCAATAGATCCTTCGAGGTTTTGGAGGTGGAGATGGTGATGGTGGTAAGCATGGACGTGATGGTATTGGTGGTGGCTGAGGAGGTGGACATGGTGATGGTGGTGGTGGTGGCCGATGAGGTGGAGATGATTTCTTTGGAGATTCGGATGCTTGAGTTCGTGTGTCATGGGATGACTTTTGGAGATGGTCCATGGCATATGAGGTGATATGTTCTGGTATTTTATCAAACAATGGACGATATGCTTCTTTGTTGATGATCTTGATCGATGTGGTGGTGGTTCGATGAACTCTATGTATGTTTTAATTCAAATTGTTCGATTCGATGAACCGTATGTATGTCTATTGTATGAACTAAAATATAGTGTACGATATGTGGATGCTCGATCCAGCACTGCAAAACCTGATGCAAACGCACTGCACACGAAATACGTGGGTGGATCGAGGCTTTGTACACAAAAATCAGATCGTGTAATTTCCCAATGGACAACCAAAGAAGAACTTATGTCGTGCACTTACCACTTAGCCACTTACTACTACAGGATTTGATGATCTCCGGTAGGCAAACGAACCAACATAGTAGTAATTGGTTATTGCGCACAGTTAAAAAAAAATTGGTTATTGCGCATAAGGATAGGGTTTCTTGCCAACTTCCCATTGGCTTTTTTTAGTTACACGCCACACTTACATAGTTACATGGATGTGGAAGTGCGAGAAATGAGACAAGTGTGTTTCCATTTTTTTACATCTCTATACTAACTTTAGACTTATTCTAGAATTAGTATAGTGATGTAAAAATAGGAGTGCACTTGTCCTACTTCTGCATCCTTACACATGTACCATGTATTACTACTTCGAACTGCTAGAAAGACTTATAGTATTACAGAAAAGAGGTAAAACCATACAACATAAACCAGCATTGCAAGCTACCAAGTCAGTAACTTTAGTCTTACAACGTTGCTTGCATCTTGTGCCGGACCGTGCGTCTGCATGCTACTCCTGTTTATCCCACTCGAACGGTCTGGCAACAAGCCTGAGACCAACCCGTCTTGGTGTGGTCAGGCCCGGCGCGTCGGACATGTCAAGCTCCGGTAGCACCATGCCGTCCGGCAACTCCCATTCAAACATGCGCACCAAGTTGGCGAGAGCGAGCTCGACGGTGGTGAGAGCGAACTGCATCCCAGGGCAGATCCGCCGCCCCGCGCCGAAGGGTATGAAATGGAAGTGCGCGCCTCTGAAGTCCACCTCACTCTCCAAGAACCTATACAAAAGTAACACACGCATAGAACGTGTGGATACCACCGTCACGATGTACTTCCGTTGTTGCAACGGAGGGAGTAGATTGCATTATATCAAGCGACAAGCGTAAATATATGAACCTTTCAGGGAGGAACTCGTCGGCCGCGTGCCAGGTGGCTGGGTCACGGTTGATGGCCCAAGCATTGACGAACACCCTTGTGCCCTTAGCGACGTGGTAACCCAGCACGGTGGCGTCCTGCATGCACTCACGGGGCAGAAGGAGCGGCACCGGCGGGTGAAGGCGGAGCGTCTCCTTCACGACGGCCTTCAGGTAGGGCGTAGCCGTAGCTCCGAGCATGTCGGCTCTGGCAATGCCGCCCGACTGTGCGGCGCTGCGAACCTCGTTCTGCAGCTTCCGCATCGTCATGGGGTTCTTCATGAGTTGTGACATGGCCCACTCTAGCGCGACGTAGGTCGTCTCGGTACCCGCAGCAAACATGTCCTACGGTGCATGAACAAAATTCAGAGCTGTATATCGTACAATTTGACTAAGTATGTAGAAAAATATATGAAACATCTAGAATACCGAATCATTACCATTAGGTTTAACATGATATATATTTTTATATGGTAAAGCACCTACTCCCTCCTCCACAAATAAGTGTACTTCTATGTTTCTCTTAAGTCAAACTTGTTTAAATTTGACGCAAATAGTACCAACTTATATGACATCATATTGGTATTAGTATGAAATTACATTTCAAAGTGAATCAAGTGATACTAATTTGGTGTAAAAAATGTTATTACGTTTTCCTATAAAATTGATCAAATCTATAAAAAAAATTGACTTAAAAGAAACCTAGAAATACACTTGTTTCTGGATGGAGTTACAACGTTTTCTAACTTTGAAGCTTACACTTTGGTGACCCATAGAACGGCAATGTCTTGTCGAAACAAAACCGATAGTTAAGACAATATAGAAAGTTGAAATACGTATAATGTCGCATTTAGAAAGTCTTGATGGCTCAACCTATTTTTGCCCACTACCGCATGAAATGCAAGTGCCTTGGCATACCTTCAGCCAAGTTCTAATTTACTAATATATATCTCCGCTTCTTTTTTTTGTTTTTAGAGGAAATAGTTTGGTTTACTTTATTAATCCCGGACAAGTCACTTGCAATACAATCAGGAGAAATATGAAACCAAGTTTTGCTTAATTCTAAACCGCAGCCTTACTTAGCCAACTTGTGAGCTACCGAATTTTCCGATCGTCTTGCTCTTGCACACTTGACCACATGGTCATCCAGCTCACGTAGATCCTTCTTGTTGATACATTTGACCAACAAACCATGAACCGATCTATCAAGCCCCTCCCAATTAATCTTGGATACCACACTCAAACAATAGAGCTCAGGATCGGACACAAGATGTTTTGGTAGGTTGAAATAGCCTTACATATTAGGACATACTAGGTAGTAAGTTCCAACGCTTTCTGCAAGCACTACAGGCACTACAGGAACAAGACAAGGTGCCGACGGTTAGGATGTACGCCGCCGACAGCAATTACGTCCTAGGCCGGGCCAGCCTACCAAACCGGTCGTCGCACAAGAAAGCCATCGGCATAGGGCACTCTGGCCGATGGCAGCCGTCAGTGTAGGTAGTCCGTCGACGTAGGGACTTGACCGTGACGGTGATGCGACGGTGTCAGAGCTACGCTGATGGCAATGCCCTCGACATAGGTTTCATAGCTATGCCGACGGCAATTTCCTCGGCATATCTATTTTCTCCTTTACCACATTAATCTTAGAAAGATCATAATTAAATGATTCTAATTCGGAAAATACAAATAATATATTAAAATTTATAGAAAAATAAGATATGTCTATATACATTCAAATATTACATATTTGTTCTGAATAAAAATTAAGTAAAACATAAAAACATTACATATATTTTCGTATGAAACATTTTAAAAGATATTCAAAATAGAAAATATGGTGTAATACCTCAAAAACTCCTACTACAGGGCTACCGGAGTAAATCTTGTGGTAAATGATCTCATCCTTTATTTTCCACTATAAGTCCAGCCAGACTCAGTTCCGAACTAAGAAATTCATGCCCGTCGTTTTGACCATAGTTTAAAACGCGCATAAGAAATTCAAAAACTGTAAAATCTTCATGTCGTGTCATATTATATGACATAGTTGCAAGAAAAAATATAAATTTGGAATATTGCAAATATCACAAAAATACCTTCTCAGATATGAGGTATCATGTTTGAAATTTCATGGCTTTCAGGCCGAATGACCAATATTATGGCTCGTGACATAGTTTGTGATAATGTGTCCATATTATGCACACATGTGCATATTGGGATGGCAAACAATGTTGCAGGAGGAAATTTTCCTTTTTGTCGCACCAAAAAGGCATTTTCCATTTTCTAAGTGCAAAACATTGTGTGTTTTCGTGAAGCAACCATCAAATAAAAGATTCAAAATGGTACTACCCAATTTTTCAAAAATACTAAACCACCTTTTATGGACAATGTCCCAACCGGGATATCTTAACCTTCTCGTCCACCTCTCATAAAAAAGACAATTCCTACCGAATCGGTAGGAAGTCGGTCAGATTTGAACTACAGGTCCATGATCTAATGCTCATGATTTTTGGGAAAAGTTATTTTTAGGTTCACAAAATTTATTTCATCAGAGTCCACTACAATTTTAGCGAGGCTTAATCCCGAGTTAAGAATCTTCATGCCCGTCGTTTTGACCATAGTTTTAAACGGGCATAAGAAATTCAAAAACGTTTCAAACAACGTAAAACCTTCGCGTGGTATCATATTTTGTGACATAGTTGCAAGAAAAAAATACCAAATTTAGAATATTGCAAATATTTCAAAACAATCTCCTGAAAAATGAGCTATCATATTCGACGTTTCATGACTTTCAAGCCAAATGACGAATGTTTTGGTTAGAATCGCGGCATAGTTTGTGATAATGTGTCCATATGATGCACACGTGTGCATCTTGGGATGACAAACAATGTTGCAGGAGGAATTTTTCCTTTTTGGCGCACCAAAAGACATTTTTTCTATTTTCTGAGTGCCAAAAACTAGGTGTTTTGTGAAGCAAGCACCAAATAAAAGATTTAAAATAGTATCACCCCATTTTAAATAATACTAGACCACCTTCCGTGGACATTGTCCCAACCAAGGTATCTTAAAACTTTTCGTCCATCCCTCGTGAAAAACAAATTCTTACCGAATCGGTAGGAAGTCGGTCAGATTTGAACTACAGGTACATGATCTACTTCTCAGGATTTTTTGGAAAAACTGTTTTTAGGTTCACAATATTTCATCAGAAATCCACTATAAATTTAGCGAGACTCAGTCCCGAGCTAAGAATCTTCATGCCCGTAGTTTGAAACGGGCATAAAAAATTCAAAAACGATCCAAACAATATAAAACCTTTGTGTGGTATCATATTATATAACATAGTTGCAATGGAAAATACCAAACTAACAATATTGCGAATATCTCAAAACAACCTTCTCAAAAATGAGCTATCATATTTGAGGTTTTATGGCTTTCAGACTAAACGACCAATGTTATGGCTAAAATCACGGCATAGTTTGTGATAATATGCTCTTATTGTTCACACATGTATATCTTGGGATGAAAACAATGTTTCAGGATGAAGTTTTCCTTTTCATCGCACCAAAAAGTCATTTTCCATTTTCCGACTGCCAAAAACAAGGCGTTTTGTGAAGCAACCACCAAATGAAAGATTCAAAATAGTACCACCCCATTTTTCAAAATATTGGACCACCTTCCATGGACAATGTCCCAACCATATTATCTTGAACCTTTTTGTCTACCCCTCATGAAAAGGACAAATTTCTAACAAATCGGTAGGAAATCGGTCAGATTTGAATTACATGTACATGATCTTATGCTCATGATTTTTTGAAAAAATAATTTGTAGGTTCAAAATATGATATGGATGTCATATTTGGATTCTTTTCATTTTTATGATTGATTAGATATATTATTTGTCAAATTCCGATTTACGGATTTAAAGATATTAATTTATCCATATCAAATATAAAAAGACAAAAAAAGTAAAACCATCTTAATTTTATTTGAGTTCAGGATTATTATTACGTATTAATTGTTTACTTAATTATTTGTTTGGAATTCAAAAAAATAAAGAGGTGTGACATCACATTCCGAGAGTTAATAGGATTGATATGGTATTATTAATAAGGTATAATTTTTTTGTTAGAAGCTCATCTAGAAGGAACAGAGAAGTTAAGTTTGTTGGATCTGGAGTAGTGTAAGGATAGGTGACCGACCAGAAAGTTTGACCATTAGTGCAATTTGATCTGAGATTAAGCATGTTTAGAGTTAAAAGTGTCCATTATGGAATTAACGAGTCAAACAATTCCAAAAATGGAAAAATGGTTGGATTGTTTTGAAAAAACTAGGTGGGGCCCATCTAGCCTATGCCAGGGCAAAGCCGTCGGCATAACTTGTGCCGACGGCAAAACTGGCTTATGCCGACAGTCATAAGCCGTCGGCACCTCGTATTGTTCCTGTAGTAAACGTATTGGGGTCGTCTGAATATGCCTAATTGGACAGGGGACAAGATCCAACGATGACCCGCAAATGTACCGCGCCCCGCGGACCGGTCAGTTTTGCCACATTCCTGGCCCAAATTTGGGATGGCTTTGTGGTGGTGTGGACAAGCTGCATGTTCTGGTCATGCCTCCTTTTGTCCGACTCGGCCCCGCCAGTCAGCCACATACCGGACACAACAGCCCCTCCCCCCCCTCCCAAGCATCTTGCCCCTTTCGCCGCGTAGGCTATCGTGGCCCATTCCACCACCAGTTTGGGTCATTTGATAGATGTACATGACCAGGTCTCTCGTCGTTGTCCCGGCTGCCACCGCCTCATGCGTGCATGTGTTCCTCGCCGCTCGCAACCTATTAAGCCTTTTTCCGCACCCGTAAATCATGTATAGCTCGGATGAGTTCTTATCCAACCATGTCATCAACACATTGTCGAACAATTCTGATGATGACACCGAGCTCCGGATGGTAGTGGCTCTTCTTGTCCATGACCACGAGGAGAATCAAAGGTCACCGTTCAGGGGCTCGGTGCATGGACGGAGCTTAGCGTTGAATCGCATCCGAGACGTAGTCCATGATCAACTCTGGCGGGACTTCTTTTTATGAACTATGATGCCTGAATTTTATTGAAGAAATGGGCCAAAAATCTCAAAAAATTGCCCCATCACAGAAATGGGGATGTTATTGGGTCAAATGGTCTATCTTGATCCGCGAGGCACCGCAAATATGAGGATCGATCCGGATAGAATCGATGTACAAAGAGGGTCCTGGAACTGCCCTTAGGACCGAAAACAAGAAAGGATGGCAGTGGAGCGGATTCAGACGGATATGCCAAAATCAAATCGATATCCAAATCCATGAACCTCACTCTACCCCCTCCCCCCGGCGCGTGAAGATATCCATTGGCATGGATGTCGTCCAGATCCAAATCCATCGGATATCCAGATATCCATCGGTTTACGTGTTATGTACATACGCATAACAACATTCATCATAACATTGACAGTACAAAAAGTTTTAGCACTTAAAATATCAAAGCAACAATATTTCCTGTCAAATCTCGAGACGAATTAGTTAGGTGGACCTTTGGGTGTGCGCGGGGGGTTCACTCTAAAGGTTGGGTCCCATGTGTTAGTCGGGTATCTATAGGATATCCATAGAGCGAAATTTATGTCCAGGCCCGCCCCGTGAGTTGGCTGATTTCTACCACATGAAATCCATGGACACAATGAGCTCTCCATAACTTTACCCAGCAGCCTAGATATCTAGATCTGTGAATAAAATTGTCATCCTTAGACACAAGCTTGTTGGTGTATAAATTGGTCCTATATATAGAGCTCATGACCACTTTTTTCACAACATTGTTAATGCTCTAAGAGCATCTCCACTCGCGTTCCCAGGCCGGTGTTCCCAGGTTTTCGTCCAGACGGTGAATTTTCACCCAGTCGTGTTCCCAGGATGCTGGTTTCGTCTGGATTTGGCCCAAAATACATCCGGCATTCCTAGACCGATCCCGCGGCGCCAGGAATGGCCTGGGAACGCCGGATGAAGCGAATTCGGCGGAAAAAACGATTCGGCGCGTGGACCCGCCCAGTCAGCGACTGGAGGCCGGTCGCCGTCATCCCTCCGCCTCGGCTCCCGCGAAAAACCGCTAGGCATTAACTGCTCGCCTCGTCGACCACGCGCCGGCGTAATGACACGCCACCTCCACCTCGGCTTCCCGTCGTTTCCCTTTTTCCTACCACGCCACTACACCCATCCCGCCTTCGCCGCTCGAGCTCGGCCTATAAAACGAGGCCACACTGCCGGTTTGCAGTACACTTCCATCTCCACCCCCACACCACCACGAACTCTGGCGAAAAGAAGCACTCGGCGAAGAAGAAGATGGCGGAGAGGTACCCCGGCGACCCCGCGGCGGTGAAAGGCTTCGGCCGGCAGATGCTCCAGCCGTGGGTGGCCAGGATGCTCCACGACGCCCGGTACATGTTGGAGATATGCCCAAGAGGCAATAATAAATGTGATTATTATTATATCTTTGTGTTTATGATGAATGTTTACATCCCATGCTATAATTGTATTATAAGGAAACACTAATACATGTGTGTTTTGTAAACATGTAAGAGTCCCTAGTAAGCCTCTTGTTGAACTAGCTTGTTGATTGATTGATAATCATGGTTTCCTGATCATGGACATAAGGATGTGATTAATAACAAGGTTATATCATTAGGAGAATGATGTGATGGACATACAACCATAGTAAGCGTAGCATAAGATCAAGTCATTAAGTTCGTATTGCTATAAGCTTTTAAATACATAGTAACCTAATCCTTCGACCATGAGGTTGTGTTAATCACCATCACCGGATGGGTACTTTGATGACATCAAACACCGCTTCGTAACTGGGTGGTTATAAAGGTGTCATTGGGTATTCTGAAAGTATGTGTTGAAGCGCATGGACCAAGATTGGGATTTGTCCATCCATATGACGGATAGATATGCTCTAGGCCCTCTCGGTGAAATGTCGTCTAGTTAGCTTGCAAGCATGTGACTGGGTCACAAGGGATGACATATCACGGAACGAGTAAAGAGTACTTATCAGTAACAAGGTAGAACTAGGTATGGAGATACCGACGATCAAACCTCGGATAAGTATAGTATCGTGTGACAAAGGGAATTGGTTTCGTATGTTAATGGTTCTATCGATCACGAAGTCATCGTTGAGTATGTGGGAGCCATTATGGATCTCCAGGTCCCGCTGATGGTTATTGATAGGAGATGTGTCTCTATCATGTCTACATATTCACGAACCGTAGGGTGACACACTTAAGGTTCGAAGTTGTTTTAAGTAGATATGGAATGTGCGTTGGAGACCGAATGTTGTTCGGAGTCTCGGAATGGATCCGGGACATCACGAGGAGATACGGAATTGTCCGGAGAATAAGATTCATATATAGGGGATCATTTTCTGAGTTAGGAAATGTTCCGGAGAATTTGTATGAGGGTTCTAGAAGGTTTCGGAATGTTCCGGAAGGTTCTGGAAGATTTCTTGGAGTTTGCTTGAAAACCAAGGAAGGGATCAAGGAGTCCTGGTGGGTCAAGACTAGGTGTCGTGGGGGAGGAGGACTCCTCCCCCCTCCCCAATCCGCCGGCCCTAGAGGGAGGGGAGTCCTACAAGGACTCTCCCTCCCCATGGCGCCTCACCCCCTTTAAATAGAGGGGCAGGGGCGCCCCCTCCACCCCTGCTCCATAACTCCCAATCTCTGCCGCCTCTCTCCTCCTCCTTTCTTCTGCACAGGCATAGGCGAAGCCCTGCAGAATTCTCTACTCCACCACCACCACCACGCCGTCGTGCTGCTGTGATTCCGTGGAGAAGATCTACTACCTCCGCTGCTCGCTGGAACGAGGAGAGGAAGGTCTGCTTCGACTCCGCACGTGTGACCGACTGCGGAAGCGCTGGCGAAACGCGGCGCCGGAAGGATCGTCCACTTGACCGACTGCGGAAGCGCTGCCGGAACGCGACGCCGAAAGGATCATCCACACGATCTTGAGATCGGCAAGTGATCGACTACATCAACCACGAGATCTAATCTCGTTAACGCTTTCGGATCTACGAGTGTTAGTTCCTATCTATCTCGTTGCACATGTCTAATAGATTAGATCTTGGCTTTTATCTAGATTAGATCTGGGTTTTGTTCGTTCTTGCGGTAGAATTTTTTTGTTTTCCATGCTACGAAACCATCAGTGGTATCAGAGCCGTATCTATGCGTAGATCTGTTGCACGAGTAGAACACAATATTTGTGGGCGTTGATGCTTTTGTTGTCGGTGTCTTAGCGTGTACTTTGCATCTTGCGGCATGGTGGGATGAAGCGGCTCGGGCTAACATTACATGTCATCGCACATGAGACTTGCTCCACGCTTGACGTGCAACTTGCTTTGCACAAGTGGCTTTGCGGGTGTCTGTCTCTCCCACCATAGTTAAGATTCAATTTACAATGAGCATCTGACAACACTTGTATCAATGTTGTGGTCCTTGTTCGTAGGTAAGATCGGTCTTATGCGAAAGCCCCAAACCACGTAAAACATGCAAAGAAAATTAGAGGCGTCTAACTTGTTTTTGCAGGGGTTTTGTGATGTGATATGGCCATCATGTGATTGTGATTGTATTTGATGTATGCAATGATCCTTGTTGTAATATGGCAACCGGCAGGAGCCTAATGGTTGTCTTTAATTCTGTTAAGACCTGCGTGTCTATTCATCTTGTAATAGCTTTATTCCAAGTAGTTGTAATAGTTGCTGGTGATGATGGACAACCATGAAGCGGCGCCACTGACCTTGACGCAATGCTGGTGATGATGGAGATCATGTTCGTGCTTTGGAGATAGAGATCAAAGGCGCAAGAAGAAAGGGCCATATCATATCACACTAATTATGAATTGCCTGTGATGTTAATCCTTTATGCATCTTGTATTGCTTAGATCGCGACAGTAGCATTATAAGATGATCCCTCTCACTAAATATCAAGTAATAAAGTGTTCACCCTTAGTTGGCACCGTTGCTAAGACTCGTCGTTTCGAAGCATCTCGTGATGATTGGATGTGATAGATTCTACGTGTGCATACAACGGGTGCAAGCCAGATTTGCACATGCGGAAACTAAGGTTATCTTGACGAGCCTAGCATGTACAGACATGGTCTCGGAACACGGAATACCGAAAGGTAGAACATGAGTCATATAAATGATATGATGAACATGAAGATTGTTCGCCGATGAAACTACATCTTCTCTCATGAAGATCGGACTTGGTGTAGTGGACTTGGTTCGTGTAATCACTAAGACAATGTGAGGGATGTTGTTTTGAGTGGGAGTTCACCTAGTTAGTTTGAGAATTAAATTTGAACTCAATTTGTCATAAACTTAGTCTAAAGTACTTGCAAATTGTTGTAGATTATGGCGACCCCCTCAATCAATTTCAATGCGTTCCTAGAGAAAGAAAAGCTTAAGAACAATGGAAGCAATTTCACGGACTGGTTCCGTGGACTGAAGATCGTCCTCAGGGCTGGTCAGTTGACCTATGTGCTCGAAGCACCGCTAGGTGACCCACCTGCAGATAATGCCACCGATGACGAAAAGAATGTTTTCGCCACTCGGAAAAATCATTACTCCACAGTTCAGTGTGCCATCCTGTACGGTTTAGAATCGGATCTCCAGAAGCATTTTGAGCACCACGACCCGTTCGAGATCGTTAAGGAGCTCAGGCTAATTTTTGAGACTCGCGCGGCCATGGAGAGCTATGAGGCCTCCAAAAAATTCTTTAACTGTAAGATGGAAGAGGGAAGCTCCGTTAGCGAGCACGTGCTCACTATGTCTGGGTACGCAAAGAAGCTCCAAGAGTTGGGAATATCGATTCCTAATGAATTGGGGATTCACCGTCTCCTTCAATCACTGCCACCAAGTTACAAGAACTTTGTGATGAACTACAACATGCACTTCATGAACAAGACGTTGCCTGAACTGTCGTCCATGCTGAAAACTGCTGAAGTGGAGATAAAGAAGGAGCACCAAGTGTTGATGGTCAATGAAACCACCAATTTCAAGAGACGGGGAAAGCCTAGGAACAAGGGCAACTTCAAGAAGGACGGCAAGAAAGCTGTCGCACCTGCTAAGAAGCCCAAGGCTGGTCCTAAGCCTGAAACTGAGTGCTTCTACTGCAAGGGTGCTGGTCACTGGAAGCGTAACTGCCCCAAGTACCTGGCGGATCTGAAGAACGGCAACATCAAGAAGAAAGGTATATTTGATATACATGTTATAGATGTGTATCTTACTAGTAATCGTAGTAGTGCCTGGGTATTTGATACTGGTTCGGTTGCTCACATTTGTAACTCGAAACAGGAGCTGCGGAATAAACGAAGACTGGCGAGAGACGAGGTGACGATGCGCGTTGGAAATGGCTCCAAGGTTGATGTGATCGCCGTCGGCACGCTCCCTCTACATCTACCTTCTGGATTAGTTTTAAATTTGAATAATTGTTATTTGGTGCCTGCGTTAAACATTAACATTATATCTGGATCCTGTTTATTGCGAGACGGTTACTCTTTTAAGTCCGAGAATAAAGGTTGTTCGATTTATATGAGTAATATCTTTTATGGTAATGCACCTGAGATGAATGGTTTATTCTTACTGAATCTCGATAGTAGCGATACACATGTTCACAACATAGATGCTAAACGAATAAAATTTAATGATAATTCTACATACATGTGGCACTGTCGTCTTGGTCACATTGGAGTGAAGCGTATGAAGAAACTCCATTCTGATGGACTTCTTGAATCACTTGATTTTGAATCACTTGAAAGATGCGAAGCATGTCTAATGGGAAAAATGACTAAGACTCCATTCTCTGGTACAATGGAGCGAGCTACAGACTTATTGGAAATAATAAATACCGATGTGTGCGGTCCAATGAGTGTAGCATCGCATGGTGGATATCGTTATGTTCTCACTTTCACAGATGACTTAAGTAGATATGGGTATGTCTACTTTATGAAACATAAGTCCGAAACTTTCAAGAAGTTTAAGGAATTTCAAAGTGAAGTGGAAAATCATCGTAACAAGAAGATTAAATTTCCGCGTTCTGATCGCGGAGGTGAATATCTAAGTTATGAGTTTGGCATGCATTTAAAGAAATGTGGGATACTTTCACAGTTGACACCGCCGGGAACACCACAGCGTAATGGTGTGTCCGAATGTCGTAATCGAACTCTCTTAGATATGGTTCGGTCTATGATGTCTCTTACAGATTTACCGTTATCGTTTTGGGGCTATGCATTAGAGACAGCTGCATTCACTTTAAATAGGGCACCATCTAAATCCGTTGAAACGACACCGTACGAATTGTGGTTTGGTAAGAAACCTAAGTTGTCGTTCCTTAAAGTTTGGGGTTGCGAAGCATGTGTAAATAAGTTACAACCTGATAAGCTAGAACCCAAAGCGGAGAAATGCGTCTTCATAGGATACCCTAAAGAAACAATTGGGTATACCTTCTATCATAGATCCAAAGGCAAAGTTTTCGTTGCAAAGAATGGATCCTTTCTTGAGAAGGAGTTTCTCTCGAAGAAGGTGACTGGAAGGAAAGTAGAACTTGATGAGGTTATTGAACCTTCTCTCGGATTTGAGAGTAGCCAGCACCAGAAGATGTTTTTGTGCCACCTGCACCAATTGAAGAGGAAGCTAATGATAATGATCATGAAACTTCAAACGAAGTTACTGCTGAACCTCGCAGGTCAACGAGGGTTCGTACTACTCCTAATTGGTATGACTCTGCCTTGAACGTCATGTTGGTGGACAACGATGATGACCTTGCGACATATGAAGAAGCTATGGTGAGCCCAGATTCCGACAAATGGCTAGAAGCCATGAAATCCGAAATGGGATCCATGTACGAAAACCAAGTATGGACTTTGGTGGACTTACCGGATGGCCGTAAGGCTGTCGAGAACAAATGGATTTACAAGAGAAAAACAGATGTTGATGGTAATGTTACCGTCTATAAAGCTCGACTTGTCGCGAAAGGGTTCCGACAAATTCAAGGAGTTGACTATGATGAGACATTCTCACCAGTAGCGAAGCTAAAGTCTGTGAGGATTTTGTTAGCAATTGCTGCATATTTTGATTATGAGATTTGGCAGATGGATGTCAAAACGGCGTTCCTTAATGGTGACATTGAGGAAGAGTTGTATATGGTACAACCCAAGGGTTTTGTCGATCTTAAAGATGCTGACAAGGTATGCAAACTTCAGCGCTCCATTTATGGACTGAAGCAAGCATCCCGGAGTTGGAATCAACGTTTTGATAAAGTAATCAAAAACTTTGGATTTATACAAACTTATAGAGAAGCTTGTATTTACAAGAAAGTGAGTGGGAGCTCTGTAGCATTCCTAGTACTATATGTAGATGACATATTGTTGATTGGGAATGATATAGAACTTCTTAATAGCGTCAAAACATATTTGAATAATAGTTTTTCAATGAAGGATCTTGGCGAAGCGGCATACATTCTAGGCATCAAGATTTATAGAGATAGATCAAGACGCCTAATAGTGCTTTCACAAAGTACATACTTGGACAAAGTTCTAAAGAAGTTTAGAATGGAAGATAGCAAGAAAGGGTTCGTGCCCATGTTGTCAGGTAAGACCTTGAGTAAAACTCAAAGTCCAGCTACGACAGAAGATAGAGAGAAAATGAATAACATTCCCTATGCCTCGGCCATAGGTTCTATCATGTATGCCATGTTGTGTACAAGACCGGATATAGCACATGTTGTTAGTTTGACTAGCAGATATCAAAGTGATCCTGGAATGGAGCACTGAACAGCGGTCAAGAATATCCTAAAGTACCTAAATAGGACTAAGGATATGGTTCTTTCTTATGGAGGTGATGAACAGCTTGTTGTAAACGGTTACACCGATGCTAGTTGGAACACCGATCCGGATGACTCGAAGTCACAGTCGGGATACGTATTTATTTTGAATGGCGCTGCAGTGAGCTAGAGGAGTGCAAAGCAAAGCGTTGTGGCGAAATCTTCAACTGAATCGGAATACATAGCTGCTTCGGAGGCTGCACAAGAAGCGTGTGGATGAAGGAATTCATTACTGAACTTGGCGTGGTTCCCAGTGCGTTGGACCCGATGGCCATCTACTGTGACAACACATGTGCCATAGCTAATGCGGAGGAGCCAAGGTCACATAGCAAGCTGAAGCACATCAAGCTACGTTTCCACGCTATTCGCGAGTATATCCGAGATGGTGACATAAAGATTTGCAAAGTACACACTGATCTGAATGTGGCAGATCCGTTGACTAAACCTCTCCCTAGGGCAAAGCATGACCAACACCAGAACGCCATGGGTGTTCGGTATATTACCATGTAATCTAGATTATTGACTCTAGTGCAAGTGGGAGACTGTTGGAGATATGCCCAAGATGCAATAATAAAAGTGATTATTATTATATCTTTGTATTTATGATGAATGTTTACATCCCATGCTATAAGTGTATTATAAGGAAACACTAATACATGTGTGTTTTGTAAACATGTAAGAGTCCCTAGTAAGCCTCTTGTTGAACTAGCTTGTTGATTGATTGATAATCATGGTTTCCTGATCATGGACATAAGGATGTGATTAATAACAAGGTTATATCATTAGGAGAATGATGTGATGGACATACACCCATAGTAAGCGTAGCATAAGATCAAGTCATTAAGTTCGTATTGCTATAAGCTTTTAAATAAATAGTAACCTAATCCTTCGACCATGAGGTTGTGTTAATCACCATCACCGGATGGGTACTTTGATGACATCAAACACCGCTTCGTAACTGGGTGGTTATAAAGGTGTCATTGGGTATTCTGAAAGTATGTGTTGAAGCGCATGGACCAAGATTGGGATTTGTCCATCCATATGACGGATAGATATGCTCTAGGCCCTCTCGGTGAAATGTCATCTAGTTAGCTTGCAAGCATGTGACTGGGTCACAAGGGATGACATATCACGGAACGAGTAAAGAGTACTTATTAGTAACGAGGTAGAACTAGGTATGGAGATACCGACGATCAAACCTCGGATAAGTATAGTATCGTGTGACAGAGGGAATTGGTTTCGTATGTTAATGGTTCTATCGATCACGAAGTCATCATTGAGTATGTGGGAGCCATTATGGATCTCCAGGTCCCGCTGATTGTTATTGATAGGAGATGTGTCTCTATCATGTCTACATATTCACGAACCGTAGGGTGACACACTTAAGGTTCGAAGTTGTTTTAAGTAGATATGGAATGTGCGTTGGATACTGAATGTTGTTCGGAGTCTCGGAATGGATCCGGGACATCACGAGGAGATCCGGAATTGTCCGGAGAATAAGATTCATATATAGGGGATCATTTTCTGAGTTAGGAAATGTTCCGGAGAATTTGTATGAGGGTTCTAGAAGGTTTCGGAATGTTCCGGAAGGTTCTGGAAGATTTCTTAGAGTTTGCTTGAAAACCAAGGAAGGGATCAAGGAGTCCTGGTGGGTCAAGACTAGGTGTCGTGGGGGAGGAGGACTCCTCCCCCCTCCCCTATCCGCCGGCCCTAGAGGGAGGGGAGTCCTAGACACCCCCTCCCCATGGCGCCTCACCCAATAGATTAGATCTTGGCTTTTATCTAGATTAGATCTGAGTTTTGTTCGTTCTTGCGGTAGAAAATTTTTGTTTTCCATGCTACGAACCCATCAGTACATGGCGCCGCCGGACTTCCACTGCCCCCCGGGTGGAGGCTCAGCGCCGGCGGCATACCGGTGTCGCCAAAACCGGTGGACGACGAGATGGTGGAGGAGATACAGGCCGCCATCGTGGCGATGCAGGATCCAGAGCTCACCGAGGACTCTGGCAACCTCGCACACTGGGAGCAGTTCTTCGTCGACCGCTGTCTCGCCGAACTCACCGCGCAGCAGGGGCCTCCAGACTCGCCGCTGAAGCGCAACAACGCGACGAGCCGCCACCCCTGGTGGAGCGTGCCGGGACGCACCCTCGAGTACATCCTCGAGCACATCCATGTCGACAACAAACCCCGGCTGGGCTTCCCGTGTTCGCCGGTGCCCGCCGCTCGCCGCGGGCCCCAACCTCTGGCGAACTGGGCGCCCAGAAGGATGGCCAGCCTCTCCTCCTCCTCCGCGTCGCGCTCGTCGGCGACCGCTCCTGCACAGTCGTCACGCAGCAGCAGTGAGTACTTTCAGCCTCCCAAACGCGAGGCAGACACGCCGAGGAGCTCGCCGCCGAGAACACGCGCACGTGGGATCGTCATCCACAAGCCCCACACAGGCACGGCGCCGCCGCTGATAGGACGGCTTTGTCTTCGCCAGTCGAAGCCGGAGCCCGCAGACTGGGGTGTAGCAGTCAACGGGGACTCCTTCACCATCAAAATGGCGATTGAGCGTTCTCTGTACGACTCCTTCACCATCAGGGCGGACTGGGAGTAGGAGGATGCACGACGCGTCCAGCGCCTATAGGAAGAGGTCGAGCGCCAGGCCAGCGCGCGCCCTCAGCCCGCCTACCGGGGCGCGCCTCTCGTCGTCCTCGACGACGACGACAACGTCGGCTCTTCGTACCAGCAAGGGAGGTACGACGACACAGGCCAGGGCAGCTCACGCCCCTCGCAGACGCCAAGCGACGACGGCGATGACGGCGGCGACGACGACGGCATGGCGAACCCAGACTACACTAACTTCTACCACAACTTCAGCATGTAGACGGTGTCCACCGGCATTGGCATCGGCATCTGCATCGGCCCTTTTTAGTATTTTTAAGTTTTTTTAGCCTAGGCGAAGTCAGAATTCGGGTGCCCACCTAAATTCGATGTAATATTTATGAATCGTCCATCTATCAATGAAATCCGCCTATATTCGCACACATTTTGCCGTATTTTGATAAATTTGTTCAAAACTAGGAGTTCGGCCCGGGTACTCGACTGGAAAACAGGCAGTTCCCATGCCAAAAATTAGTTCCGTTCAGCGCTATTTAGCTCTGGAATTTGGACTGGGAACTGCCGACGAGTGGAGATGCTCCGAGGACCATTACATTTGAGCTTTGAGCTTATTGACTAGTCAGCGTAAGCTTAATTTCTGCAATAAGTTTCCGTTAGGATAAGCCTCTGGATTTTTTCCCAGTTCTTTTTGGTTTATATATGATATTGTGCATGTTTTGGTGGATGATTTATTAAACTATCATGAATATTTTTCATAGTACTCCTCCTCTTCATAGTAATATTAAGCATTCCCTTTTGTTTACTAAAACAACTTAAAATGCTCGTAGAAAACAATTGGCTTGAAGCAAAATACGAAGTGTGAAAACAAGACATAAAGCCTAGTAAATGCATGATGAACGTACCGCCAAGAGCGACTTGACGATGTCCCTGGTGAGCTCGAACCCGTCCTGTCCCCCCTCTTCCTGCAGCGCCAGCAGCACGTCCACGAAGTCCTCCTCCTCGCCGTCATCGTCATCACCGCCGCACCCACGCCCACACCTCCTCGCTTCGTGCTCCTGCGCCAGCTTCTCGAGCAGCTCGTCCCACCGCCTGAAATTCCTCCACGCCCTCGCTCCGCCGCCGGACAGCAGCTTGTCCGCCCACGCCAGCGCCGGGAAGTAGTCGCCGACGCAGAACCCGCCCAGCAGCGCCGTGTTCTCCTGGATCAGCTCCCTGAACAGCTCGCTCCTCCCCTCCCCTTCCTCTCTTGACACCCTCCCGGAGACCACCCGGCAGATCACGTCGTTCGCGAACCGGTACAGCGCCCCACTCACGTCCACCACCGCGGTGTCGGAGTCGGAGGAAGCTTCTGCCGCGACGGCCTTGACCAGGGCGGCCACCTCTCGCTCTCTCATGGCGTTGTATCGGTGGGACCTGATGGCGCTGAGGACGTGCGACGAACAGAGCCGGCGGACGTGGCGCCAGTGCTCGCCGTGGGGCGCGAAGACGAGGTCCCGGAAGCCGTAGCTGAGGATCTCGGCGGTGCGGAAGTAGGGGCGCGTGGCGAAGGCGTGGTCGTGCGCGCGCATGAGCTCGGCTGCCGCGGCGGGGGAGGAGGCGACCAGCGTGGGGACATGCCCGAGGCGGAGCCGCAGGAGGTGGGGCGCGTCGTTGGCCGCCGCGAGCGCGCGTAGGGCGCGGTGAGGGAGCGCGCCCACCTGGTGCAGGTTGCCTATGACGGGCAGGCCACGAGGAGCCGGAGGGAGACGGCGCTCGGCCACCCCGCCGTCGCCGCGGTGCCTCTTCCCGAGGTAGAGGAGGCCGGCAAGGAGGAAGGGGAAAAGCATAAGCAGGGCGGCGAGCTCCATGGTGACTGTGTGCAGATGGTTGGTGTTGACTCTTTCAGTAAACCTCTACAGGTTTTTGTGCGTGCGCTAGCTCTATAGCGGATTGTGAATTGGTGATACGCTAACGCTACAGACTTCTGGTGTAAAGAAAGATGGATTGTTGTAAGGACAATAGACTCCCGAAGAAGACTTGTTTTTCATATTCAAATTATCGTCTATGATTCCACCTGTCTGTTTTGTACACGAACACGACCCATGAACCTAACCTTCCGAGTTCATGAGACAAGCATGCAAGTTTGAACGCCTCTGTTATAACTTTTCCTAAGAGCATCTTCAGTCGGACCACTAAAGTCCCCTAAGAGTGAAATGAGGGTGCCAACCCAAAAAAAACCCTGCCCAGCCCTCCCCAAAACCGAAAAGGCGTCGACACGGCCCAACTAAACATCCGGCGCCTCCAGGACGAACCCAACCCGAGGGGGCAATCAGGGCACCGACGCAACTTGAAAAAGCTGGCGGGCCAGCTATGTCGGCAGAACAGCAAAATCTTTCCTCCTTTTTCCCTCCACAACTCCAATCCTCCCCTCCCGGTCGCCCAGTCCCGCCATTTTCCACATCGTCACCGCCCACTCCCGCCATTTCCCGGTCCCACCTCTCTCCTCCCGTGCGCCACCTGCCGCCACCATCCCGCCGAAGAGGTACCAAGCTCCCTATGCGTCGGCACCCGTGAAGAAAGGGAAAGCCGACAAGCCGCGGCCGGAGGGGATGACCAACACAGAGTGCGCATTCGACTTCTAGCGTTGGTAGGTGGAGAATGCCAGCCACCGACTGAGGGAGAAGAACTCGAGGCTACGCAGGGCAGCGGATGCGTAGACAGCGGGGGCCCACGCAACCACTCTTGCGGCACAGCGGGCGGCGACCATGGCGGCCCCGTCTTACAACGCCGACATGCACATCCTTGGGAGCCAAAGCAGTGGCTCCTCTCCGTCGTCATCCAGCGCATCGTCGTCCGGCCAGGCGAACACGGCGCCGCATCGCACGCGTTTCTCGTCGGGCTACGACAACTTCGACCCGCTCGGCGGTTTTGACCCCAACTCCCTCGCCAACGACACC
The DNA here is from genome assembly GCA_910589775.1 of Avena eriantha. Classification (NCBI taxonomy): domain Eukaryota; kingdom Viridiplantae; phylum Streptophyta; class Magnoliopsida; order Poales; family Poaceae; genus Avena; species Avena eriantha. The sequence goes on along the minus strand of OU342740.1, from coordinate 321,844,706 downwards.
TCACCGGCCCATCGCTGCCTCCCTCCTTTCAATGGCGGTGTGCCGCCACCGCGGGCTGCCTTCACCCAGTTCACCGCAGGGTGCAGCAGCAAGAGCGCCACCAACCTGTTCGGCGGAACATACCACGGCGATTCCATCATGGCCGACATCATCAACGGTGGCTCCGCCCACGCCTTCACGCAAGAAGAAGCCGCTGCATATGCGGAGGGAGATGACGGCGAGCCTTGGGAGGACGATGTCTACGTGTACGCGGAGGCGGAGGCGAAGGCCAAGGCCGAGGATGAGGTGGTGGAGGTGCCTGTGACGATCGCGGCCAACCCGAAAGGGAAGAAGAAGGCGGTGGAGGTGGAAGGGGTAAAAAGGAAGAAAGGAGGTGGCGACCATGGCCCCAAGTTGAGATCGAGATAGGACGAGTGCCTGGACGAAGCTTGGAAGACCATCAGCATAGACCTCTTCATCGTCCCCAACCAAAACTCGGACCGCAACGACTCCAGCATGTCTCACCGTTGGGCCATGATCCATCACGCCTGCAACAAGTGGCACGGTGTCGTGGAGGTGGTGTGTCGCGTCCATGTCAGTGGCACCAACTACGACTATCAGGTAAGAATCCCCCATCGCCGCCCACTCCCTCCCATTTGAAATTCTGTCCCATTGTCACTATTGTTCGTAGATGTAGCATCCCAATTATCTAACAATTGCAATGCTACTAGCCTAGTCTATATATATGCTACTTCCTACTTATAATTGTTGCATCATAATTATATCATGCTCATGTCATCATGCCACCTTGCATTTGAGCATCATATAAAACCTTTTTTCATTTGGTTCTGATCTCATATGCATTATTAATTGTATTTGCCTCTTGATATATTGTATTTGGTTCTTGATAAATGCTTGATACCCAAGTTGAGTTGGGGGCATATCTTTTATTACTTCACCACCTTTCTTTGTCACCACCCCATAATTCCACCATCCAAAATATATGTGGTTCTTTGCATTTCTTCTGGCTTTTGTCTAGCTCACATATAATTGAGATGGATCCACTTCCACTTCCACATGCGCTCATCTAAGTATCATGTTGTTTTCACAATATGGATATGTGGAGAGCCACATGGCCACGTTGCATGCATGTGGTTAGTTTCTCTTTCTCTAGCTTCCATATGGACCTATCAATATATGACCATGTATGAGGATGTATTTTGGCCATAAATGATCTAGTGGGAAAATACACATTGTCTTGTTCATATGACTTCATCCATGTGCATATGCTAATTAATTCATATTGGTCAAGCAAACTTCTCCTTTGTAAGGGTTTATTCCAATATCTTGAATGCATGCATGCAACATTCTAGCCACATGCAATATACCATCCTCTTCCTAGTCACATGAAATAACCATGCCTTGAGTGAAACACCCCTCTCTTGTTGAAATATTTGGGTTCTTTTGAATAAAGGGTTGTTGCTCAATCTTGTTGGTGCTTTATATGATCAAAACAATCATCTAGCTCTATGTGGATACCATATTACCATCTTGCCATATCCTCACCAAAGTCATTTGTTTTGACCATCTTTAAAGGTTATCTAGATCTCATATGGTTTTGGCCTAACCTCTTTTTCTACACAAAACCATCTTATTTCTCTAGCTTTTCCCTAATCTATCTAGCTAACCAAACCCTTCTACCTTTCATCTCTAGCCCTAACCCTCCCTAGCTCTAAACCCTAGCTTTCTAGTGCTTTTACCTAGTCTAATTTCTTTTTGGTCTAACCCTAGACTAACACCCTAATCTAGGCCCTGGCTGGCCAAGCCGTTCCCCCTCTCTGTTTCCTTCTAAACCGAGCAGCAGCCTCCCCAACGTTGCACCGGACCCCTTCCAGCGCGCGCCTCTCCCTCCTTTCCGTTCGGTTGCATCGAACCCTTCCAGCCCCAGCTGCCGAACCCCCTCCTGGCGATCGACCGCTGCAGCAGCTGCGCTAGCTCGCCCGCGCACCCTCCCAGCTGCAGCCGCCCGCGCGCCTACGTACGGGTGCCTGGCCGCAACCATCTGGCTGCCCTCCTCTAGCCTCCTGGCGCAGTCGCACCCTCCCAGCCTGTTCGTGTCGACCCCGCAACCAGCACGCCCCGCGTGGTCTCCACCATGAGCACCGCCATGCATCGCGCGTGCCCTCTCTCCTCCGGCCTAAAGCGGGTAGACTCCCCCTCCAGCACGCAAGCTCCCCCTCTCTCCTCCCCTCTCAGCAACCCTAGCCGCCATTGTCGTCCACCTAGCCGTGGTCGCCGCGGAGTCCGCGACGCCGGCATGGTCTCCATCAAGCTTCTTCCCGCCCTCCGGCCGCTTCTGCTTTTCAAGCCCTCGCGAGCGCGACACCGTCGGGACACGTTGATCGACCTCCTCGTCGTGGTCACCGTCCTCGCGTTCTCAGACAGCAGCGCCGCATCTCTGTTCCCGTGCACAGCTCGGCCTCCACAGTCCAGCACGGCGCCTCTGAGCACCTGCAGGCGTAGAGGGTATATCCAGCTAGCCGTACCAGCTCGCGACATCCCAATCCGTGCACCAGGTCGCTCGCGATCTTCACCGGAAGTTGTCGACACCTCATCGAGCTCACCGGACAGCACCGTGTGGGCTTGTGTGCTCATGTTCGTGTCGATCTAGTACTCGCTGTGGTGCTCGAATCCTTTCGGCCGCTTCAGCAAAGTTGTAGATCTGTGGTTCCACTCCAACTTTGCTTTTTGCATTGTCGCGAGATAGGCAGCCAATCGCTCACAATCTTGGATGGGGGTTGTTCGTCCGTTTCCTCGTTGATAAGCGAGGAGGAGGATGGATCTGTTAATTATACTGTTATAACTATTGTTCTTAATTCACGGACATCCGTCTATCGGTTAGGCGGATGGTTAGCGAGTATCTATAGAATTGTGAGCTATTATCTTTTGCTGCAATTGCGTCACCCCAGGTTGTATCCCCTTTAGTGGCATAAAGACTTGTTGAGTACCCCTAGGGTCTCACACGATAAATTGTTTGATTCAGATGAACAGGTGTACCGGCAAGATGGATATTGGGTGGAGGAGACAGATGATGTTGGCAACGATCACTCGGTGTAGAGATTCCGGGAACGGGGATCCGCGAGATCTGTGGGCGGGATGTGTTTATTTATGTGGCATCTTATGCCAATTTGCTTCTTATCCGTACTCGGATCTTGTTTTCCGCTTCCGCCTGATACTCTGATGTTTGATGTATGAGGAGCTATCCTAAATTATTATCTCTATCTAGGATATTTGAATCTTGCCGTATGGCGTTGAAATATTTCTATTTCTTTTAGATGGAGTGGCTCTGAGAACTGTTGTATGTGGCTTGCATACATACTCACTTGTGTATGTAGTTGATCCCTTTGCCTGCCGATTACGCCGCTCGTTCTTGTCCCGATGCTCTGAAAGTGGTTAGGACGGCCGAAAGGTCTACCGTGAGTGGCACTGGGCCCCACCGTACTATTTTAACCACTTTCGCTCATCCAGGCATGTAACTAAGAGCGTAATTCACCGAGGTAGTTACAATTGGTATCAGAGCCATCCCGCCCTTCAGGGTCTCAGCCAAAATGGTCGTTGTCGGTCTAGCAAATATTTTGGTAGCTATGTATACTAGGGAAAAACAAAAACGTGAGAGTAGGACTGCTTCCACTTTTCTTCTTAGCCACCCACCCACCCTTTTCTGGTAAGGATGTGTAATGTTTTCAATCCTCTTCTAAAAATTCAAACTAGGATTCACATGTTCTGGGTTCCGTAGTACCATAGAAAGTGTGTGTGTGTGTGTGTGTAATTCTTTGTTTATCTGTTGCATCCAACCTTGTTACCGCAATCTGCCTTTGGTTATCAACTGTTGGTACATTCCATACCGACAGGCTTTTGTAAACCGACTTGATCTATCCGACTCCTTGTTAACCGGCGCAATCTTGTTAAGGGTGTTCTTCCTTCCAGCATGTTTTCACAGAATGTGGAGTTGCTAATCCCTATCTGATAAGTGGTTTTGCGCATTTATTGGTATTTTAATGCCGAAAAATGCGGAAAAATTTTCTTTGATACATCTGTGTTTCCACACTCCTCTTCAGTCGTGTGTGAAACATTATCTATCTTCCTTTTATCGGCATGTCCATGCTAACTCATTCTTTTGTCACCGGCGCTTAATCCTAGAGTTTTACTTCATCATCTATTCTTCTGGGCTAAATACATAACATGTGTCGATCCGATGCTTGTGATCGTATTTTGGTTATCGGCAAAGCTATATGACACTTATCATGAGTGGAGTATGGTCAATACTATCGACACAATCCTCCAAATGGTGGTGGTTATGTCCTGTGATTGAGTTACACCGTGATCATATCTATGCATATTCAAGTAACTTTGATAATCCGGAGTTTTTCTTAAAAGCCCTACGGTAGACTATCATCTGTTTATCATGCTTCACATCTTTTGGAACTCCATATCTGCAAAATTCTCGTTGATACGAGGGAATTGCATCTTTTCGCCTCTGATAGCTTTTCTTAAGGCATGAGCTATCATCGTTCCTTTATCCAAGATCTCTTTATCTTTGTAACGGCGATCCAATCGACAATGTGAACCAAGTGGCATTTCTTGTTCTCTTCCAAAGGACCAGATAGTCTATTCTGCCAGTGCATCTCTTTCAACACGAACCCGTGCTCTTAATATTGATCTTTCAAAGAGCGTTGAGCTCAGGAAGTGTTTCGAGCATTTGTTCGTTTCTCTCGCCTCTTGAACTTCGTATTCTGGGAATATCTTGTTAATCCATGGTGGTATATCGTCATGATATGCTTTCTTATTCTATATCAATGGAAGAACATGGAAGATCATCTATGTCTCTTTCTCTCAAGCTTCGAGAACACCGCTTGTGTGCAAACTTCTCAAAGTGTGAATTCTGGCTTCTTGAAGTCACCTATCTCGACCACGTCATTCTGCTAAATAGATCGCTTCAATTCTGGAATCAGCAAGTCCATTGTTAATTCCATCCTCCATCTTCAATCAAACCCGGAGTTTTTCCTTGTTGGCGAGTTATCATCGTCGTTCCGCTGAAGATTTCCTCAAGACTGCTAAATCTCTCTCAATCATTTCAAGAAGAACATGGGGTTCTTTTCACCTCTATCTCGTTAAGTAATCTTTTGAAACCCTCTCGTTCTATCGTCTATGCTCAATCCACCGGAGGCCATGAAGACTTTCAGATCTTTTGTAGTCCATCTGTTCAAGCTGGTGCTATCCTTTCTCTACCTGTTGAATCTTGCAGCTATTCTCTATAATCTTCTTCATATCTTTCCGGAATTTCTGGATCTTCCAACATGACGACAACATCATCATCATTATCTATCTTGGATCCGGCGAATCGTTTACATCTACCCTTGTTTTCTTACGGAGTTCCATGAGTTCTTGTCAATATTTTCAGTCTGTTTTGGGAGTTGGGTTGCATGGTTTTCCTATTCATGTGCGGAGTAATGCTTTGAGTGCGGGATGGAGTAGCTACCATACCACTACTCTTATCATTCGCTCTTGTACATTGAGTTGGTGAATTGATGTGATTTCACTCATTCCACGGAAGTTAGAAGCGACCTTTATCCCTCGATACTTTTACTTCCGTCCTTGTTTTCCGGTGTGCTCTCTTGAAGAAAGTAATCAATAATCTCTTGTTGGTGATCTCGTCTTTTCTACACGGAGCAAAAAATTTAATTATCTGGTGGGAACAAACGCAAACTCTTTTCTGTCCTCGTCTTTCTACTGGTGCTCGACATTCCCAAACAAGATGGAAGGAAACTATCTCTCCCTTTGTTTCATCAATTCTTTTTCTGTGGTAAAGCCAATTATGGTTGATGCCATTAATCGCAAATTTGTTCCACATTCCACTTCTTCTAAGGATTCTATCATAATCTAGCATTCCCCTCTTTCTCTTGAAGTTATATCTGCGCACCTCAATTGCGTGATCCTTTGGTTCTTACCGGCGCAAGAAGAATCCAATCCAACAAGGTCTAACTCAATACTCCCGTTGATATCAAGGAACTTTGGTGTTTGAAGGCAATAATGTTTCCCAACATCCATTCCTTTAATCCGAGAGAAGATACAATGCTATTGTCATAGGGTTCAAACCTCTCCAATCTAGCTCTTTCTTCCGGCGAGACAAAGATTCATCCTCTCTAGTATCGGTAAATCTTTAATCCTAATGGTGTGTCTTTTCTTATCCATGATACACCATCCTTTCTATTTCTTTCACAACTGGTTCTATTCTTTTATCTTGTTTCTCGGAAAAACCAGAGCTATGTTCATCCTATCCTTTTTTGTCTCACGACAATCCTTCAATTATTCTACCCCTTTGTTTCTTGAAGCAAAACGCAATACTCGCAACAAGTCTAGCAAGTTTTGCAAGGTGTAGTGGTCGCACCATTCCGTTGTTCATCATCTTGGGAACGCAAGGATCACCTTCGTTCCGAACACCCGCCTCTCCTTGTGTTGTTCTCTTTTTCCTAGGAATCTCGCGGCGAGATTCTTGTTTAGTGGGGGAGAGTTGTAGCATCCCAATTGTCTAACAGTTGCAATGCTACTAGCCTAGTCTATATATATATACTACTTCCTACTTATAATTGTTGCATCATAATTATATCATGCTCATGTCATCATGCCACCTTGCATTTGAGCATCATATAAAACCCTTTTTCATTTGGTTCTGATCTCATATGCATTATTAATTGTATTTGCCTCTTGATATATTGTATTTGGTTCTTGATAAATGCTTGATGCCCAAGTTGAGTTGGGGGCATATCTTTTATTACTACACCACCTTTCTTTGTCACCACCCCATAATTCCACCATCCAAATTATATGTGGTTCTTTGCATTTCTTCTGGCTTTTGTCTAGCTCACATATAATTGAGATGTTTCCACTTCCACTTCCACATGCTCTCATCTAAGTATCATGTTGTTTTCACAATATGGATATGTGGAGAGCCACATGGCCACGTTGCATGCATGTGGTTAGTTTCTCTTTCTCTAGCTTCCATATGGATCTATCAATATATGCCCATGTATGAGGATGTATTTTGGCCATAAATGATCTAGTGGGAAAATACACATTGTCTTGTTCATATGACTTCATCCATGTGCATATGCTAATTAATTCATATTGTTCAAGCAAACTTCTCCTTTGTAAGGGTTTATTCCAATATCTTGAATGCATGCATGCAACATTCTAGCCACATGCAATATACCATCCTCTTCCTAGTCACATGAAATAACCATGCCTTGAGTGAAACACCCCTCTCTTGTTGAAATATTTGGGTTCTTTTGAATAAAGGGTTGTTGCTCAATCTTGTTGGTGCTTTATATGATCAAAACAATCATCTAGCTCTATGTGGATACCATATTACCATCTTGCCATATCCTCACCAAAGTCATTTGTTTTGACCATCTTTAAAGGTTATCTAGATCTCATATGGTTTTGGCCTAACCTCTTTTTCTACACAAAACCATCTTATTTCTCTAGCTTTTCCCTAATCTATCTAGCTAACCAAACCCTTCTACCTTTCATCTCTAGCCCTAACCCTCCCTAGCTCTAAACCCTAGCTTTCTAGTGCTTTTACCTAGTCTAATTTCTTTTTGGGCTAACCCTAGACTAACACCCTAATCTAGGCCCTAGCTGGCCAAGCCATTGCCCCTCTCTGTTTCCTTCTGAACCGAGCAGCAGCCTCCCCAGCGTTGCATCGGACCCCTTCCAGTGCGCGCATCTCCCTCCTTTCCGTTTGGTTGCATCGAACCCTTCCAGCCCCAGCTGCCGAACCCCCTCCTGGCGATCGACCGCTGCAGCAGCTGCGCCAGCTCGCCCGCGCACCCTCCCAGCTGCAGCCGCCCGCGCGCCTCCGTACGGGTGCCTAGCCGCAACCATCCGGCTGCCCTCCTCTCGCCTCCTGGCGCAGTCGCACCCTCCCAGCCTGTCCGTGTCAACCCCGCAACCAGCACGCCCCGCGTGGTCTCCACCATGAGCACCGTCACGCATCGCGCGTGCCCTCTCTCCTCCGGCCTAAAGCGGGTAGACTCCCCCTCCAGCACGCAAGCTCCCCCTCTCTCCTCCCCTCTCAGCAACCCTAGCCGCCATTGCCGTCCACCTAGCAGTGGTCGCCGCGGAGTCCGCGACGCCGCCATGGTCTCCGTCAAGCTTCTTCTCGCCCTCCGGCTGCTTCTGCTTTTCATGCCCTCGTGAGTGCGACACCGTCGGGACACGCTAATCGACCTCCTCGTCGTGGTCGCCGTCCATGACGCAGTTGCTCGTCGTCGTCCCCTCCTCGCGCCCCAGCCATCCCCAGCCCCACCATGGTGAGGCCCTTGTCCCAGCCTCCCTTCCCGACCCCCTGGTTCCTCTCGTGCTCGCTCGCCGTAGCTGCACCGCGCGCGCTGCGTCCTCGCGGTCTCAGACAGCAGCGCCGCATCTCTGTTCCCGTGCAGAGCTCGGCCTCCACAGTCCAGCACGGCGCCTCTGAGCACCTGCAGGCGTAGAGGGTATATCCAGCTAGCCATACCAGCTCGCGACATCCCAATCCGTGCACCAGGTCGCTCGCGATCTTCACCGAAAGTTGTCGACACCTCATCGAGCTTGCCGGACAGCACCGCGTGGGCTTGTGTGCTCATGTTCGTGTCGATCTAGTACTTGTTGTGGTGCTCGAATCCTTTCGGCCGCTTCAGCAAAGTTGTAGATCTGTGGTTCCACTCCAACTTTGCCTTTTGCATCGTCGCGAGATAGGCAGCCAATCGCTCGCAATCTTTGTCCAAAATCTGGGTCAGCTAGGTGTTTCCGCGAACAGGTTCAGTCCGACAGTAACCGGATCCGATGTCGCTTTTGCACTTCGGCCCCCCTGTTTTCTTCTTCCTAACCCGCAGCCCCCGCAGCCCCACCTGGCAGTCGCCCGCCGTTTTTGCGGAAAGGTACCTCAGCTTTCCGGAAAATACCACCACGTTACCCCGGATCCACCACGTGTCTAGCCCCGGCTGGCGCGCACACGTGTGGCCCTGGAACCCCTTTAGCCCCACCTGTCATGCTCTGTGGCTAGTTAACTCCTCGGTGCAAAAAGTCTAGAGGAACACACGCTGTCCCACCGTGCTGACTCAGGAGCCGACCCAACCGTCAGTGTCTCGGGCTAGTTCCTCCTGAGTACAAAAAGTGTTGTGATCTTTTTCTGTTAATAAAAATCTTTTTCAGAAATGTTTAAATACAAATTTAAATCTGTTTTCAATAACTTTTGCATAATAAATCCAAATAATACAAATGATATATGTTTTTGAATCAGAAAAATGTGAGGATTTCAAATATGCCATTCAAAATATTATTTGAGCACTTTAAAATTTCGATATGATTAAAAATTACAACAAAATGCCCTTTTCTTAATAAATTAATAACTTTAATTCTATAAGTCCAAATTCAACAAATAATATGTCTAAATCAATCAGCGCGACGAGCCTGTTCTATCTATGCATTCCTTGTTCTGAATTGAAGCATGCATCCTGCCATATTTAAAAATCAGAACTGTTTATGGCAATAAAATTTGACTAAACAAATAACAAAATTCTTTATTCTTGTACCCCACACCTCACCATGCCATGCTACTTTAAAACCATGTAAATTGTGCATCATTCATCATGGCATGCTTGTTTGCTTGTCGCATTATAATTCATATGCTTGTGCACTTTATTTATGTTGGCCCTTGTTTGTTTGGTTCTTCTTCGAATAGACGCCCAGCAGGAGAATTATCAGGAATCACAGGAGTTCTACCCAGATCCATCTCTCGCTTCAACTGAGCTGCCAGGCAAGCACTACCACATGCTTGCATACATATAGTTCCTATTGCCTCTATCTTATTCTTGCATCATTGAGTCGCGATTGCATTAAATTGAATCCCAAGTACTGCATAGCCTTTACTTTTAAACCCCACCGAAGCTTATTCCTCCATCCCATGAGCCATTACTACAGGAGTTGTTTGAGCCATGCGAGTCGTAGAAAAACATGTGTAGGGTATGTCAGTGTCTAATGAATAATGAGGTACCTAAACAACATAACCTGAGTAGTAATGGGATAACTAATGAAAGAGGCACCGGTGAGCAATATCTGCTATTCGGTTTTTCATGCTCACTTATGTCCCGTAGGACCTCGAGTACTTGATCCCTGTTCCTTGACTATTCGCACTATCCACATCCGGGAGGCCTTATGGACCCCCCCGAGCCAGAGCTTAATTCATTCTTATTTCTTGGGGCAACAAAATAGTTTGGGGCTTTATTACTATCCTGTACTTATGCCATGTACTGCTTTATTAAGATTGTGCGTGGAGCACCTGTACTGTTTTGGATCGTGGAATGTTTTCGCGGTATCGACAAGCCCAGTCACACTTTCGGGTTCCCAGTCATTTACAGCCATTGACACAAACCTTGGGTCCGTCTCGGAGCCGGCCAACTTCGTTGCGGGTAGCTTAATGGGGTGGCCCCCTGAAATATTTCGGAATCCTGTGATTGCTTTGTCGTGAATGCCTCATTGGGTTTTGATTTGGTTTTTCCGAGGTTGATCGAGTGCGTGTTGCTATTCGTGCACCCCTGCAGGGTAAATCTTTCTGAAAGCCGTGTCCGCGGTTATGGACGACTTGGAGCACAGTTTCTCGATCATAGACAAGTATAACTAAAGTACCGCTTTTAATTTGACTAAGTACTTGACTAGTAAATAGTGCAATACTCATCGAATGGATAATAAAACTGCCAACGGATGGGGGTTGTTCGTCCGCTTCCTTGTTGATAAGCGAGGAGGAGGATGGATCTGTTAATTATACTGTTATAACTGTTGTTCTTAATTCATGGACATCCGTCTATCATTGGTTAGGAGGATGGTTAGCGAGTATCTATAGAATTGTGAGCTATTATCTTTTGCTGCAATTGCGTCACCCCAGGTTGTGTCCCCTTTAGTGGCATAAAGACTTGTTGAGTACCCCTAGGGTCTCACACGATAAATTGTTTGATTCAGATGAACAGGTGTACCTGCAAGATGGATACTAGGTGGAGGAGACAGATAATGTTAGCAACGATCACTCGGTGTAGAGATTCCGGGAATGGGGATCCGTGAGATCTGTGGGCGGGATGTGTTTATTTATGTGGCATCTTATGCCGATTTGCTTCTTATCCGTACTCGGATCTTGTTTTCCTCTTCCGCCTGATACTCTGATGTTTGATGTATGAGGAGCTATCCTAAATTATTTTCTCTATCTAGGATATTTGAATCTTGCCGTATGGCGTTGCAATATTTCTATTTCTTTTAGATGAAGTGGCTTTGAGAACTGTTGTATGTGGCTTGCATACATACTCACTTGTGTATGTAGTTGATCCCTTCGCCTGCCGATTACGCCGCTCGTTCTTGTCCTGATGCTCTGAAAGTGGTTAGGACGGCCGAAAGGTCTACCGTGAGTGGCCCTGGGCCCCACCGTACTATTTTAACAACTTTCGCTCATCCAGGCATGTAACTAAGAGCGTAATTCACGGAGGTAGTTACAGTAGATGCGCGCCATGATCGCCACCTATCGAGAGGACAATGGCGACAACGAGTTCAAGTTCATCCACGTCTTTGCACAGATCTAGGGGTGCGATAAGTGGGCGGAGACACGGACCGCTCTCACCAAGGACAAGACTATGCCTATGACCCTGGAGCGGCACCATCGGTGGTCTCGTAGGGTCGACCCATTGGCCACAGGAAGGCAAAGCCCATGAGGGAAGTGTGCCAGCCATCGAGAAACTACACTCATCCATACTAGCATGCATGGCCGACGCCGCCACGCACGTCGCCATGAGGGAAGAGCAGGCAACCATATTGGAGGAGATTGCCACGGTAAGGTAGGCATCGATCATCGAGTGGCAGGACATCAAGCTCGGACTCATCAAGGCCAACGTGGCGGCAAAGAAGACGAGGGAGGACTTGGCGATCTTGATGGTCGACACGAAGGACATGACGTCGAGGTGAAGGCATGGTGTGGTGATCAGCGTTCCTTGATCCTCTTCGAGAAAAGAGCAGACGCCAACCAGACTAGCAGCCTGAAACCGGCGACTTAAACTACGACCCCGACCCCGATCGGCACCCACGCCAGCACCACCGTTCCATCGCCAACAACCCCAGAGGTGCCTCCTACCACGGCGGATGATGTCCCCCGTTAGATTTTTCTGTTCCTCGCATGTTTATTTTGATCGATGGACTTATATTTCGGTGATTTGTGTTGATTGTATTGCCTGAACTATGTTGTGCCCGGTGGCAACAAACCTATGTTTAATTTCTAGTGACCTTTTGAATGTTTGAATTTCTCAATTTCCATTTGGGGGCTGTTTGGGGGCGGCGGCTGGGAGGCGTTGACCCCCGATAGGAGGTACCTGCGTCGCCCCCTCCCATAAGGCCAACCGTCGGACTTCGTATGGGGGCGAGTGGAGATGCTCTTCGTTGCATGTTCCCAGACCAAAATCCGGCGCTATTTAGCGTCGGATGGTGCAACTTTCGGCCTGGGAATGACCAGATTCCACTCGTGTTCCCAAGTAAACCCATAAATAGGCGATATATTTAAAATTCCTTCTTCTCACTACAAAAAAACAACATGAGTTCAATAGATTCTCGCCCAAACCCGTAGTTTGGCGATCGGTAGAAGCCTAGGTGCAGCTTTCATATTATTACATAAAAAACATAATCACTCTTCCACCGGGACAGACTCCTCCGTCGTAGCAGGTGTAGTGGAGCTCGGCGATGGGGTAGAAAATGTGGAGGAAGAGCTCGGCGATGCTGTGGTGGTAGTGAGCGGTGTCGGCGTGCTAGTGGCGCCAAGGCTCGGCGACTCAGGAAGATCCTCGTTGAGAATGGTGTTGCGGTGCACTGTGTACCCCATCCTGACCTTGTCACTCATCGTCGAAGTGTCCTCGCCACCCATGAGAAAAGTCAGGTCCGTGTTCCTCTTCTTCGCCGTGAAGTTGTCCTTGAGCAGGTCAAGCTTCATGCCTTGGTTCTACAGGAGTTGGGTCCACCTTTCATCAAACGTGTTCTCCCTCTTGTCGACATTGGTCTTCGCATTGGCCATGCACTTGTCGATCGATGCTTGAAGCCGTTCGGTAGGCGAACCCATGGCCTTCGGTGCCTTGGCCTTCTTTTGGCCGTGACAAGTGGTAACCTCGGCAATGCCCATGGTGATGGACTTAGGGTTTCGTGGAAAAGAGAACGCTAGGATTTCATCGGATGTCAGGAAAACAATGAAGTCAAAGTAGCCTGAATATTGGGGAAATCGCACTATTACAAGTTGTCTTCTAGATTTCGGTACCCTCGCTTGGGCTTCTCCCGTCCTGTATATAATAGGCTGGGTCTCAAAGCTGTACGCGGATAGGTTTCAGACATGCGTAATTACAATACCAACACAATATCGGTTCATAGTTTCTTTCCTAATACAATCAAAGACTTTGTTGGTTGCTTCTTTCGGTTGTCATCTGAAACCTTCATGGGTCGTAAGCCTTTTACTCAATATAGGGTAGTGAATCATAAGCATACGAGTAATCATACCTATGTTAGTAGCCCCCGAGACTCTACTTGAACCATGGTTTCAGGTTGAGTCTCAAAGTTTCTTTTTTCCTTCTTTTCTTTTATTTTTGTTCCTTGATTTTTATTCTTGCGGGGATTTTGGTACAAAGAGTCTGATGCTTCTGACGGATCGGGAATCAGTTAATTGCTCCTAGGCAAAAACTAGGTTGTCCTAGATCAAATTCAAGTCCCCAGGCTCGAATCCAGAGTTTGTTACTGGCGTAATTCAGTTCGAGCCGCTGAGGTCTTATCGAATACTGAATTCCAGTTTCTATTTTTATCGGGTACCCAACGCGTCCGTCGGGATATTTCATCGTATCATCGATACGTATATTTTACTGGCAGAGCGCATTCTTGTGCGATTACTAGGCCACACAGAAGGAACCATGGGGTCTTACCTTCATGTTTTTGAACATGGCATCCGGATTTTTGTCGTGTAGGGTGCGATCCGAGAGTTTTTGATTTGTAGCGGCTGAAGAAATTTTTGTTTTTTGTAACTGCTCCCGATAGGAGTATCTATCGATGAATTTGTCCTTTGTCTTTCTTTATCATGTGCGCGTTAGTGCTCCTGATAGGAGTAGCCCCCGAGGGTATGTTTGGATATATGTATCAGAACAAAGGCTCGAAAACTTTGTTTTATGGCGCTAGTGCTTATGTATTTTTTGTCGGGTGCACAACCAGTGCTCCTGATAGGAGTATCCCCCGAGGCTACAGTCCTAATATTGTATATTCGATTGTACTCTCAAATCTTTTCCTGGAGGAATTTACTTCGACTCCAATTTTAATTTCTTCGGGTCATATTTCTTATAGTGAGCCGCAATTTCTGCAACACCTCTGCTGTGACGTCAGTGATGACGTATCTTATGTTGTTGATTTTCAAAAGACACGTCCTGACTGGACGTATCGAATGTGGGACCATGTAGCAGTAATGATGATGCGTGATAGCGTATTCAGCAGAGATTTCTGACTGCACATCCCCTCTCCGCGCGAAAATTGATGCGTCACGCACTGTCCTCCATTTTTACCATGGCCATAACTTCTTTAGATTTTTTCTTTACTGATTCGTTGTAAGACATGTCACTTCCGTGTGATCTTCTGTCGGTTTGTTTTTGCATCGAACGGTTTGGACCTCACACCTTTACTCTTTATAAGGGAAAGGAGATGTGTTTACTGTTTTACCTCTCCTACCTCTGCTCCATCTTCTTCCTTGCGCTCTTGCCTCCTTGCGAACTCCTGCTTCGTGCTCGTGTTCCTCTTTCGCTGCCATGGGCAAAAGCAAAGCTGGGACTTCCGCTGCTGCCGCAAAGGCCACCAGGAGAGGGCCGTCGGATGGGATCCTACCAAGTGCTCAGTGCGCGATCTTCGTGAGGTGCAAAACTCTGGCCATCTGGCGGAGGGTACCTTCAAGCTTCCTGGAGACGAAGCTGCCCCCATCCCCGAGCCTAGCTAAAGAGTAATGTTCCTCTCCTTTCTTTTTCGTGGCCTTTCTCTTCCTATCCATGAATTTCTTCGTGGTCTTCTCTTTGTTTATGGCGTGCAATTGTATTAGCTCACGCCTAACTCTATTCTTCATGTCGCTTGTTTCATCACTCTCTATGAGTGCTTTCTCGGGATTCATCCCCATTGGGGGCTGTGGAAGCATTTCTTTTATGTTCGATGTAACGCCACTGACACCATTGTCCATGATGTTGGTGACGCCATTTTCTCTGTTCGCTCTGATGTGGATTATTTTGATTTTAAGATCACTGATTCTGTCCAAGGCTGGAAGTCCAAGTAGTTTTATATCAAGGATCACCAACTTGAAGGCCAGTCTTTCGGTTTAGCCCCCTTTGATCCTAAGAAACCTTGTCGCAAACTTGACTCATGGGATCAATGTCCTTCTGCCGAAGAGATGGTTGAAATCCAGCCTTATATTGATCGCATTTCGAAACTACGGCACGAAGTTGGCAAGGAATTGTCGGGTCTCTAGATCCTGGCATATTTTTTGCGGATCCGCGTCCAGCCGCTTCAAGCCCAGCTTTCTGGCATGTGGGCGTATACCGGGAAGAAGGATCCGTTGAGGAATTCCTCGGAAGACCTTACCCTCAAGGTATATGAAAAGAGGGTTCGAAACTTCACCACTCTTACCAAGAAGAGCCCGGTTCCCTCCAACTGTATTGTGGAGCCTTACAGCAAGAAAAATCGGCTCCCCAACGTAAATTTCCTTTGCATTCATCTTTCCTTTCCTTTATTTGCGGATGCACTTTTTACTCTATCAATGACTGGCGGTTTTTCCATGTCTTCTGCTTGTGTAGGACTTTGATCACCTGAGCTCACTTCCTCCTCTTCCTAGAAGCTGTGAGCCCCCTATCCATCCTTCCGCATCCTACGATCTTCCTGTGACTGGGACTGCCGTAGATGAGGAGATGGATTTTTCTGCATCTGACTCTTCATCGAAGACACAATCTCTTCCGTCGGCTCGCTTCGGAGATTTTCGCGTGGAGCGTGCTGGTGATAAGAGGAAGCGCCCCTATGCTGTGAAGAGGGTCAAAGACTCGGATGACTCAACTGCTTCCAAAACCCTCGATGCTGCTCTAGTCTCGGCTGCACCCACCTAGATGAACTTGTTCTGCTTTGCATAGGATGTGTCTTCGTGTGTGTTTCACTACTTCTTCTCTACTTTATGGGTTAGTTCTATTGTTGATGCTTTTCCCAATTATTTTGTTCTTTTCTCTTGTAGTGATGATGATGAAGATCCTCTCGCATCTCCTCTTCGCACATCTGTGGGCTGCTCTACAAAGAAATCTCCTCTGCTGTCGACGGAGCCGAAGGAAAAGCTCATGTCTTCTGTGGAGAAGATTATCTAGAAAGATGCAGCCACTTCATCAAAGCCACCGCCACAAAAAAGGAAGAAAACGGCGGGTAAAGGGGTGTTGATATCGGAAAAGCCTATTGATGTGGATATGAAGGATGTAAGTCACTCTGTATTTTAGAATTTTTCTGCCCGTAGCCTCTTTTATTTTGCCCTAATATCCTTTGCTGTGATGTTCTTCTTCAGCCTTTGATGTGCGAGATGGTCGATATGGCCTCTCGCTTTATAAAAGTCCATGACGAAACCGAAGAACTAAAGGGTATGTTCTGTTTATCTTCGGGATCTCTTTGTGAATTTTGTTCTTCATTTTTTCATGATTTATTCGCGTAGCTGTTGCCAAGGAATCCGAAGTTATTTCGGATGAGGCGATGAAGCATGCCGATGATCTTGACTCTTGAGGTCAAACTTTGAGCTGCTGGGGAGGCATTGTAGGAGGCCAAGCAAAAGGCAAGAACTGATGTCGAAGAAGTGGCCAAGCAAGCCGCTATTCGAGATGAAAATCTTTGGCAGCGCCTGGAGGCCCTTAATGCCTCTTTGTCTCGTAAGTTTTTTCTTGCGTGGCTTTTATGTCATTTCTTCCCTTTGGTCATCAATCCTTTCCCTCTTCTTTTATTTTCAGAATTGATTAGCCAGGACCTGATGCTGCATGAAGACGAGAAGGTTGATCCTTTGTCGAATGATGTTACCTTGGAGGCCAACAGCGTTCATGGGCACAACCTTCTTGTCTGCTCTTGTCGTGCCTTCAAAAGTCTTCATGGCGAAATATTTCCAACCAAGGAGGTGCTGAACAATCTGAATGATCTTGTCACCATCTTCGGTGCTGACCCCAGCCCCCTTGTTGGTTATAGCTTGACGTAGTCGAAGAGTGGTGCCGAACCCTCAATGGCACTAGCGATGGCACATGGCGAGAAGGTCGACTGGGAGAAGGTTAGCTCCTCTATCCCAGTCACCACAATGGCCAAGAAGTTGACCTGAAGCCTTATATTAAGAGGGCCAGCAAATATTCTCGGCTGCTTTTAGGCCTGGGCTCAGGCTCGGAGAAACTGGCCGCCCCTTCTAGGACGGGCGCCCCTTCTTCGGTTGCCCCTACTGCTCCTGTAGCCAGTGCTCCTTCCGCGAGTGCTACTCTGCCTTTCAAGGACACGGCTTCATAGGATTTGTTTTGTAGTTTCATTGTATCTTCCTTGCCGTCATTGTAACGAACCTTTAACTTATCTAGCTACCTTTTGCTTCCTTTTTGCAAGAAAGCAATTGTTGAATATGTGTGTATGAGTTTGTCTTTGTATGCTAGACGTTTCGTACCTTCTTGTGTTGCCAGATTGTGAATGAATCTTCGGCTCCTCCTGGATCCGCGTAGTTGTCGGATGCAATTCCGTCTTCATCTGTGGTGGGCGCAGCCAGTACCGCCATTGTGCGCACGGTGGATCCGCCGTTGTAGCCTGAAAAGATAGAACAGGTGAAAAAACTTGAAGGAAAACTTCGGGTTGTTCAATCGATGGTGGATGTTTCCCAATCGAAGACACGCCGGGCCCTCAATCGCGAGGCTTTTTTTCTTGGAGGAAATTTCCAGGCAAGTGAAAAGTTATTGTGTAAGTCTTATTCCTCTTTCTTCGGTTCCTTTTACTGGATCGCGGGAAATTAATAACTTCTCCTTGATTTGTAGGCATTCGACTGTGTGAGAGGGAGGAAACCCAATGTCTGCACAACCGAATGCAAGCTCTTGTGTCTGCCTCCTGAAGTTCTGAAATAGATTTGGACCGATCATCGTCGTGCCTATACTGTGGTGTTGCTTCAAGACTGCCTATCAGAGTTGGAGAAAATTTTCGAGTGCTACCGCAGATCTCTGGCCATTGTTTACAATGCCATGTTTCCTCAGGATCCTCAGCCTCAAACCTTGGTATATTTGATTGTGAAGTTTCGACAAGGTGAAAGCATTCACCATTACGTGAAGCTTAAACTTCTGGCGGGTGCCAAGATCTCTCTCTCTCTCTCTCTTGGGTACATGCACATCATCCGACGCTAGATCTGGATGTTGTATCTTCGGGTTTGCCTCCCCCTTCTGATGGCGACCTTGTTTACATGGCGCCTCATTACGCCGCTGCTCGTAGACCCGCCATTAGGATTGTGCGAAGATGCTTAGAAGCAGACGAGGATTTTTTATGTTAATTTTGCTATTTGACTGCTTGCTTGTGCAGCCTTGTACTTCATAGAAGAAATACTGTATATATCAAAAAGGTCGTATGTTTTATACGAGATTTTGATTGTATGATGTATTCTCTTATTGAGGACACGACGAACTAATGTTCGTTTGCCATAGAAATTTGTATCTCATGAAATACTTTATTTATTTATTTATTGATAAGCATAGATAGAAATACATTGCGAGGGCGTGATCGCCTGGTCGTTGTCCTTTATTGAATATAAGATGTGTCTAACTGAATATTTTCTTTAGGACTTCGGCTTCCTTCCTTGGGGGTTCTTCATGATGCTATGTGGTGTGGTGCTCTTGTCTTGTCGATCTGTGGGTCTTCCTATGCGGGACCTATATTGGAGGCCGCATAGGTTGCTTTCACGAGACCGTTTTGTGCTTGCTCTTCCAATGTTTTATTTTTGTGGGTGTGCCCTTCGTGTAGCAACTCGTCATCCACTATTTTCAGCTGTCCAAGTTATGTCTCCATCCCGAAATATTCTGAGATTTTGTTGAATTCTCGATCGCAGCTATCCGCACGACTGAAACTTCCTTTGACTGTTATGACCCCATTGGGGGCTGGCATTTTTAGCACTATATATGCATAGTGAGGTACTGCCATGAACCTAGCGAAAGCTGGTCGTCCCAGGATCGCGTGGTACTGAGATGGCCAGTCCATGAATTCGAGTTCTAGCTTTTCGCGTCTGAAGTTATTCTTTGACCCGAAGACTACGTCGATATGGACTTTGCCCAATGGAATTTCGGCTTTTCCTGGAACTATCCCATGGAAAATTGTGTCTGTAGATACTAGATTCGTCATGGACCAATTCATAGCCCATAGAGTTTTGGCATAAATCAGGTTGATGTTGCTTCCTACATCCAAGAAAACCTTGCTCATGTCGAACCCGCCGATTTGTCCTTCCAGTATTAGTGCTGACTGGCCTGATCTAGGGACCTGTAGTGGATGATCAGCTCTGCTAAAGGAAATTTCTTGCTCTAGCCAATGGAGATACTCCGGTGTAGGAGGTGGCTTTGTTACTGCCATGTTTACTTGCCTAGTGATCAACTTCTGTGTTCTGTTGGAGGGCGGTCCCTTTTGGATCATTGACATTGCACCTTTTGAGCTGGGATATTCGTCGTCTTAGTGTGTTGTGTTCTGTGGCTGTCCTACTGGCGGATGCCCCTATGGTGGCAGTGGCACACCGACAGCCAAAGCGCTAGGTGCAGTAGCGTAGCCTCGGTTTGCTGATTCGGTTGCCCTTGCGTTGCATAACTCTTGCATTTTTAAGAATGTTCGGCAGTCCTTTAGGAGGTGATTTGATCGCCTTTTCCCTGTAGAGTCGACGTAGTAGTGCATATTGCAAGGTCCTTCCAACATTTGTCCTACTGACATAGGTGGGTCTCGATTCGTCAGCTGGTATCGTTGATGCGACTGCCCTCCACTGATATTTTCCATGTTGCCACGGTATCCACTTTTGTAATCGTCGCTTCGTCGGTTGTCCCCTCCAGAGAAACTTGCTGCAACATAACTTGATCATTGCACCTATCCCTGTCGTCTTCGGGTGAGCGGGCTCTTTTGTTGTGTACTGTGTCCTCTCCATCAGCCCAACGATTGGCTATGGCCATCAACTGTGAAATTTTCTTTGGCTTGGTTCGTCCTAGTTCTTCAATAAACTCCTGTCGACAAAGTCCATCGTTGAAGGCGTCGATTGCTCTTTTATCATATATTGCTTCAGCCGAATTTTTTATGATGTTCCACCGTTGGATGAAAGCCCGTATTGATTCTCCTAGCTTTTGCTTGCAGGCCCGCAATTGCTCCAGAGACACGGGTCGCTTGAATGTGGACTGGAAGTTCCTGATGAATTTATCCTCAAGATCATTCCAACTACTGATAGAATCTTTGGGTAGTTGTTTTAGCCAAGAACGTGTCGTGCTGGTTAGGTGCAGCTACATGCTTTGCATTGCAGTAGCTTTGGATCCGCCCTGTAACCTGACGGTTGCCAGATAATCCGTGAGCCAGGCTTCAGGTTCTTGGAGGCCATCGTAGTTTTGACGATCTTGGGGTAACTTAAAATCTTTTGGTATCGGAGTCTTGCGAACCCGTCGGGTAAAGCAACTGGCTCTACATAGTTCTTGCTCTTCCTCGCTTTCACCGTCATGGTATCTTCGGGTGCTGCGTTCTTCTCTAGATCGGTTGATCCTTCATTGGGTGATATCATTTCTTGCGTCATTTCATGGTTCCGATTCTGAAAAGTGGACCCGATGTGGCGATTGTGATCATCGGGTATGACCTCCTTGCTGAGGGTTGCTGCGACGGTGCGGGGATCTGTCAGGTTGCCACATGGTTCCTTTATCTGCTTGCGCGAGATATTCTCCTGTCATGCCAAGATTCATCAGGGCGGAGCGGTGAAGGGTCACGCAAGGATCGTCGGGTGCGGGTTGTGTTGTAATTAGATATGTTTGTGCGGCCATAATGGCTGCCTGGGTTGTTTTTTCCTTGATATTTCCAGCTTGGTCTATGGACATGAATGACAGATCAAGGTCTCGGATTAGTCCGCTCCTCTCTTCTTCGGGGATATCCCGCAACCTAGATGTTCCTCTCCTTGGCGATGATCCTCCTGTTACGCTCGTTGATCCTCGAGTGGAGCTTAACTGCGCTCGTCATAGGCTAGATTCATCGGCTAACCTTTTCCTTTCTTCGAGTTGCCTCTGCATCCTGAGTAGGTCTATCTTTTTGCGATGCAGTAGATATTGGTATGCCAATAGATCTTCGTGAGTGGCGTCTGTTGTCATTGGAACTGCACCCGAAACTACTGCCATTGCCTTCTCCCATGCAATGGTTGGTAAGCTGAGAGTTTGCCTCTCGCCTCTGCGTGGTTGTTCTTCTTCTCGATTTACGTGGTTGACTATTGGGTCTGCCCTGTTTCCTCGGCTTCCTTCATTGTCGTGACTTCTTGCATTATGGCTTAAAAGAATATCATCGGGATTAAAAATTGGGTTACCGTTGGAGTCTTGCTCGGTTGAGGCGTCTCCGATGATCACGCATACTTGGTGCTGAGTGATATATGGACTGGTGACATCATCGTCTGTAATGAGGGAGACACTGTCGGGTGAGCTAGTGAGGTCCATCAGTTTTTGTTCTGGGTAGATTTCTGCGATTCGAATTCCAAAGTCAATTCTCTCACTGCTTTCTTCGGGTTCCGAATTTGCTGGGCTTGCTTTGCGTGGTGGGGTTAACTGTGGATCTAATCCGAAGGAGAGATTATCGTAAAGACCATCAAGGTCCCCTAGATCCATCTCGATTTGCTCGCTTTCTTCTACTGCTTTGATTTGTGTTGTGACGTCCATGGAGGATCCGAAGAAAGATATTGGTACCTCCGTAGGTGTAGTTTTTCCACCAACGGTTTTGATGTGATTAGGACCGAAGGGTGCGATTCTTGCAGGTCGTATACTTGGAAGTGGAAACTTCCGATGATCAGATCGGATCCGCCGTTGAAATCGGCGGGTAACAATACAAGGGTGGGCGGGCATGGATCTGCTTTCATCGAGTTGCTTGGTGGAGAGCGGTCCGTTGAATCCATAGTTCTAGCGTTCAGGTTTCCCACAGACGGTGCCAATTGACGAGGGGTAACCTCGGCAATGCCCATGGTGTTGGGGACATACTTTCCGGGTATCTTCATTGTGCCTCACTGACCAGGGTGGCCCACTTCGGGTTAGAGCTTTGCTTCACTGGTGGCCCGATCTGGCTACGGGAAGGCCCAGAAGACTTACCGACATAGGCTGTGATGTTACTTGTAGTTCAAGATGTACTTTATAACCGACTCTTAGTCGTAGCCAGATAGGTATCTCCTGTAAACCCTAGGATGGATATCTATATAAGCCGCCCTAGGGTACGCCTTTAGGGCACCTCACAATAGTCTACAATCTCAACTTGCACAGGAGAAACCCTTGTAACCCATATTCTGGCTCTACCGTATTACTAGATTGCTAGTAGGAGTAGGATCCGTCCAAAGCCGCTGGATTCAAACCTGGGTAAACTTGTGTGCTCACCATCCCGGAACACCGTACGTCTTACACCCCTCTCTTCCGCATGCCTCGAGGACCCCCTCATGACGTACTTGTCATCAATCCGATGACACATGGTGATGGACTTAGGGTTTCGCGGAAAAGAGAATGTTGGGGATTTCTTCGGATGTCAGGAAAACAATGAAGTCAAAGTCGCCTGAATATTGGGGAAATCGCACTATTACAAGTTGTTTTCTAGATTTCACTACCCTCGCTTGGGCTTCTCCCGTCCTATATATAATAGGCCGGGTCTCAAAGTTGTACGTGGATAGGTTTCATACACGCGTAATTACAATACCAACACAATGTTGGTTCATAGTCTCTTTCCTAATACCATCAAAGCTTTTGTCGGTTGCTTCCTTGGGCTGTCATCTGAAACCTTCATGGGCCGTAAGCCTTTTACCCATTATAGGGTAGCAAATCATAAGCATCCGAGTAATCATACCTATGTCAGGCCGACCTCTGGACACCCTTCAATGACAGTTGGGAGTGGTGCGTCGAGGTTGTAGATGCGGTCCTTGGCCTTGGAGAGTGACACGCGAGTGTCCTTACACTTCTAGCAATGCTCGATTCTGCTGAACACATGGTGGAACTTGAACTTGGTGTTGGTGTCATTGTGGTACATGACGAGAGCACATACTAGCTGAAAGATCATGGATGTCGCCTAGAGGGGGTGAATAGGCGATTTAAAACTTCTATGAGATGGGCTTAACAATGGCAGAATAAAACTAGCGTTTTCTTTTATCAAGCACAAAGCCTAGTGTTGGCGACATACTTTCCGGGTATCCTCACTGTGCCTCACTAACCAGGGTGGCCCACTTCGGGTTAGAGTTTTGCTTCACGGGCAGCCCAGTCAGGGAGAAGAGATGGAGTCCGGTCCGGCTACGAGAAGGCCCAGAAGACTTACCGACATAGGCATGTGATGTTACTTGTAGTTCAAGATGTACTCTGTAACCGACTCTTAGTCGTAGCCAGATAGGTCTCTCCTGTAAACCCTAGGCTGGGTATCTATATAAGCCGGCCTAGGGTACGCCTTTAGGGCACCTCACAATAGTCTACAATCTCAACTCGCATAGGTGAAACCCTTGTAACCCATATTCCGGCTCTGCCGTATTACTAGATTGCTAGCAGGAGTAGGATCCGTCCAAAGCCGGCAGATTCGAACCTGGGTAAACTTGTGTGCTCACCGTCTCGGAACACCGTATGTCTCACACCCCTTTCTTCCGCACGCCTCGAGGACCCCCTCATGGCGTACTTGCCATCAATCCGATGACAGTTGGCGCCCACCGTGGGAAAAGTGAGCTTTGGATCTGCGTTTCGAGCGGAATATGCAAGAATCGGAATCGGCGAGACCATCGTCGTCGGTCACATCCTCTACGCCAGCGACGTCCCTCTCATCATTCTCGACGAGACCTGGATCCCGGCTAGGGAGGCCATGACTGCCTACACCATCATGTCTTTTGGCGAGATCGATGTGTACATCGTTTTCACTTAACCTGCCCCACCCACCCCAGTGGTGATGATAGAGGCAGAAGAAATCTCTGGGTCCACTTTTTCTATAGAGGCGGCAGTGTTCTGGATCTCAGAAAACCCTAATCCCACCCATCCCGCACCTGTTGCGGAGATAGTGGAGACAGCTGAACCTGAAGCAGATCTTGCGGTGCAAGTTGAATCTGGATTGGATCTCCCTAGCAAGGCCGAATCCCAGATTGATCTACCCACTGAGGTCGAAATCCAGGAGGAGCAAGACAACAACCTTGGTTCCCGCTCTATCAATGCCAAAACAGATCAACCTTTCCTAAGGCATATGTTGAGGTGCATGATGATGCAAGGCGCAAACGTGGATGAGGTTCTTGAGGCCATTAGAATTTTCAAGGAAGCCCACGAGGAAAGCCACAACTACCTCAGGACACACGCGTCGCACTTTCTCGGATATGTTGGATCCGAATCCGGCTCTGCCGATGCTAGAGACAACAAAGACTCTGTGCTGGAGGCGATCGGAACAAACACCGACTTACCGGCATCTTCGAATGATTCCATGACGTTGGTGGATTTCCGAAAGTTCTCCACGGAATACGAAGAGGAGTTTAGCTCCAAAGTTGCAGAAGAAGGAGAAGCCATGGAAGAAGGATCCGGAGAAAACTCTCCCAAAACGCAGGATGACATGGATCTCGGAGACAATCATGACGTCTAGATGTCCAAAAGTACCGATCAGAGCTTAACTTCGGGAAACGGACACAAAGCCGTCTTTCCTACCGGCGCTGCCAAGAAGGCAAAGAAGAAGAACAAGACCCTGACAAAGGACCCTCCAGCAGAGGAAGTGATTGCCGAGGAGTATGAGGAAGACACAGATGGAGCACTAATCCTAGAAGATCCCAAAGAAGCTTCGGTGGATGGACACGTGGTCACTATTGGTGCCCGTAAACTCATCAATGTTGCATTAACTACACCTATCCCTACAGCTGCAGAACTTACTACTGAAGAGTTGGAAGAAAGGGCTCAGGCCCTAGAAGCACGTCGCCAAGTACTCCTGGATGAAGCTAACAACATCGAGGAAGAGAAGAAGCGCATAGCTACTGTGGAGAAGTTCATCTCTCTGCAGCATCAGAAGACCCGGAAACGACACACGCATGACAATAAGTTTTCGGAAGTCCACAAGGTTATCTTTGAGGGGGCCTAGGGACGCCTCAACTCGACAGCAAAGGAAATCTGGTGTACCCAACACCAGTACAAAACAGTACGCAGCTCGAGATATCATGCCAAATAATCCAGGCCTCGAACAGGCCAGGTTGGGCATAAAGCTACTCACCAAGGGTCTGGAGAAACAGAAGGTCACGAAATCCGGGAGCGGAAAAAATGGTCTCTCAATCTAACCAATGTCGCACGGATCTGGCCTAGAATGACGTAAGTCCCCAACGTGTTCCTGAACAGCATTACCGTTCCGACCATTGGGAAGACAACTACTCAAGAACCGGATCTTCAGGGCAGTGCCATAGAACCACACGTAACTGGAGCAACGTCGCTCCAACCGCAGAGCAAGAAGTGATTGTTGCACTATATCTGAGAAACCTTCCACGGCGAGAGTCGAACAATCGCAGGGAAGAAGACAAAGAGAAACATCGGGAGGAGGACCGTCAAAGAATGCCACCTCCTAGACATGCAAGCTGTCTGGCTGAACCCTGATACATTGCAAATGTATCTATAATTTTTGATGTTCCATGCTTGGTTTTATCCACTTTCTTGTGTTTTGTCCACATTTTGGAGTACTTTTAATATGATTTCTTGGACTAACCTATTAACAAGAGCCACAGTGCCAGCTGCCTGTTTTCTGCTGTTTTTGGTTACAGGAAAGTCAGAAAATGAATATTCTCAGAATTGGACGGGACAAAATCCAAAGTGCCTATTTTTCCGAAAGTCATCAAGTGCCAGAATACGAGACGGAGAAGGGCCAGAGGCCAGCCACACCACCTGGCCGCGCGGCCAGGCCTAGCCCATGCCAGGGGGTGGTGTGGCCAGCCCAGGCACCCCCTCGGTCTCCCTTTCAGCCTATAAGATGCCCTCGGGACGAAAACCCTAAGTACCCAATCAAAAATCCACGAAAGAGTCTGTAGCTGCCGTCATCTCCATCCCTAGATCGGGAGGGATCTAAAGCTCTTCCCGGCACCCTGCCGGAGAGGGGAATTCACCCTGGAGGCCTTCTTCATCACCATGCAAGCCTCTGGTGTGATGTGTGAGTACTTCATCCTTGGACTACGGATCCATGTAGTAGCTAGATGGCTGGTTCTCCTCCTTTGTGCTTTCATGTTTAGATCTTGTGAGCTTCGTTCATGATCAATATCATCTATTTGTAATTCTGCATGTTGTGTTTGCGGGGATCCGATGGATATTGAGATGCTATTTCAGATTGATTGTCTTTGTTATTTGTGATCTTGCATGCTTTCCGTTGTTAGTAGCTATCTTGGCCAAGTAGATGCTAGCAACTCCAAGAGTTAGTATTTATGCTCGATAGTGGGTTCATGCCTCTGGTAATCTGGGGAAGTGACAGAAATCTCTAAGGTACTAGATGTGTTGTTGCTACTAGGGAGAAAACAACAATCCTTTGTTCATAGAACAATCGTATTGTTTACTTTACACGCAGTTCATAAAGCAATAATCTGTTGCTTGCAACTTAATACTGGAGGGGGTTCGGATGATAACTTGAAGGTGGATTATTAGTCATAGATGCAGTTGGATGGCGGTCTATGTATAATGTTGTAATGCCCAATCGAATCTTAAAGGAGTCAAGATGATTAGTATATGCATGTATTGCTTTCTCGATGTTTGTCAATTGCCCCGCTATAATTTGTTCACCCAGCATGTTATCTATCTTAAGGAGAGCCACCTCTAGTGAACTATGGATCCCGGTCCTTGTCTTTTACATACAATCTACAAACTGTTACTGCTTTGTGTTTACTTTCTGCAAACTTTTACTTCTTTCCATTCGATACGTTTAATCCTTTGTTTTCTGCAAAACACGGTGAGATTGACAACCTCATCGCAAGTTGGGGACAAAGTTTTGTGGTTGTGTTGTGCAGGTCTCCACGTTGCTACTAGCACCGGTAGTGCGCCCTGCCAAAGCTCAGCTAGTAACACCTTTGGGGTGTTTCCTTGCTCCTACTGGTTCGATTAAACCTTGGTTTCATAACTGAGGGAAACTAGCTGCTGTTCTCATCATACCTTCCTATTGTGGTTCCCAACGAGCTCTACATCATCATCGCTCCAGCATTTTCATGGCGCCATTACAGAGCCATCAAACCCCATCGCGGTGAGAGTGACGGACGAAGGAACGACGGACACCGGGCTGAGTCAAGCTGACAGGGGGCTCGTCGCAATGAAGATCCTCCCCGGAACCGGAATAATGATGCTCCGGATGGAGGCCAGCGATCAGCCGGAAAGAACCCACCTGCACCACCCTCTCCACCAAGCAGCCATCACAACGGTTCTCAAGGAGGCCAAGGAGGGCGTCATGGCGGAGGAGGTGGTGGCAGAAGCCGAAGTCCGGCTCCAAGGCACCGCAGCTATAGTGAACAACCAAGACGATGTTCCCTGTCACCAAGTGACGCGAGACACTGGACCAACTCTAACATAGAGACGCGGCGCTACAAGTCAGATAATATCTACGTAGGTCCAAAGTACTTCGGACCGCGTATTCGACAAACAAACTTCCCAGAGGGATTTTCTATCTCAAGACACATCCAACCCTACGACGGTGTGGCCCGGCCAAATACTTGGCTCTATGATTTTTTCTAGGCTTGCTGCATCGCCAAAGGCTGAAATAGCTTGGTCGCAACCCGATATCTCCCACTTATGTTGTGGAAGACGACATGATCATGGCTCAATGAACTCCCGGAGAATACCATCGACAACTGGTATGATATGCAAAGCGCGTTCTTTCGGAATTTCAAAGGCACATATTGGAGGCCCTGTACGGTAGGAGACCTACAACATTGCACCCAGGAAGCCGAAGAAACTTGCCGAGATTACCTCGGACGATGGATCGACACCAATAACTCCTGTGAAGGAGTAAATGATCAAACTGCGATTGAAGCTTTCATTGCAGGACTCCAATTGGCTTACTATGTCATCGCTTGAAGTGCGACAAGGTCACTGATCTGGGAGAGATGATAGAAACAGTGAGCAAGTATGCTGACGCTGACGAAGACACAAAGGGATTACTGAACGCCCTAGCTGTGCCTCAGTCGGCAAAACAACCAAAGCAATAAGCTCAAAAGCGCAAGAATACCTTGGAAGAAAATCCCAAAGCAGAAACGGCAGTGGTCACTGCTACTTTCTGGTCTAGAGGAAGAGGAGGGTGCGGTGGTGGATGCGGACGCGGTCGTGGGACTTCAAGAGTCCAGGGTAGAGGAGACCAACAACTTGACAAAACCTATTCTTGGGTCGATATTGCCAACAACCCATGTGTGCATCACTTAGATGCTAGTGGGGGATTGTCTCACACAAACGTCGAGTATTATTTCAATGACGACATCAAGAAAGACGATACCGCTGGCTACAGGGCTAAGTGGAAGAAGGGAAAAAGAATCCCGAAAAAGAGAAGGAGACCAAGGAAGATTATGACATGGAGGAAGTTGATCCTTCAAATCCCAAGCCGGATGGAAAGAAGAACTTCCCAACAAAGAAAGACACTTACATCACTTTCCTTGGATCTCAACCAGCTAAGGTCAAGAAAGCAGTTCTGCATGAGCTCAACGCAACTCTTCTGGTTGTCCCACAATTCTTGGATTGGTCGGAAGTGGCAATCACCTTTGACTGTGCTGATCATCTACCTAAGTTGCACAGGCAAGGAAAATACGCCTTAGTCATCAATCCACTTATTGACGGTTATGGTTTCTCCAAGACTCTCATGGACGGTGGCGGCAACATCAATATTTTTTATGTTGAAATGCTACGTCGGATGCGGATCTCGGAGACACGGCTGAATCACAGCTCTATGATCTTTCACGAGTTGTCCCAGGAAGACAAGCAAATTCCCTGGGAGAGATCACTTTGGATGTTACCTTTGGAACTCCAAAGAACTATCGGACGGAGGCACTTTCTTTTGAAGTGGTCACATTCAAGAGCGCGTACCACGCTATATTCGGGCGTCTGACTTACTAGGCTTTTATAGCTCGTCCGTGTTACGTTTACAATATGATGAAAATTCCAGGTCCCAAAGGCGTGATCATCATCAGGGGTGACCCGAAGAAGGCGCGAGAGTGCGAGGACGGAAATTCCTCCTTTGCTGAAGTCGTGCTACACGCCCAGGAGTACCAGGAGATCAAGAAGACCATTGATCCATCCGAGATGCCCGTGACGAAGAAGGAGGTGACAAAGCCGACTCCGGAGTTCAAGGCATCGGAAGAAACGAAGAAGACACCGTTGAAGGATGATGACCCCTCCAAGGTGACCCGGATAGGTGTAGGCCTAGATAGTGCATAGGAAAGCATGCTCGTCAAGTTCCTCCAAGCAAATCAAGATATCTTTGCATGGCAGCCATCTGACATGACCGGAGTACCTAGGGAACTTGCCGAGCACTCTCTAAATGTGCACCCAAATGCTAAACCCATCAAACAGTCCTTACGATGTTTCGGTGATGAAAAGCGAAAAGCAATAGCTAAGAAACTAGCCCGGCTCGAGTTAGCCGGATTCATAGAAGAGGTCATCCACACTGAGTGGTCGGCCAATCTTGTAATGGTCCCTAAAAAGGACACCACTGATTTAAGGATGTGTGTTCATTATACTGCCTTGAACAAGGCTTGTCCCAAAGATCCATTTGTTCTACCTAGAATTGATCAAGTTATCGATTCTAGGTAGGCTCGGAACTCCTATGTTTTCTCGATGCATATTCTGGTTATCACCAAATTCAGATAAAGGAATCAGACAAAGTCAAAACTTCATTCATAACCACCTTTGAAACCTTCTGTTTTGTCATGATGCCCTTTGGGCTCAAGAACGCAGGAGCTACGTACTAGCGCACTATGCAGTGTTGCCTCCACGATCAAATCGGATGCAATGTACATGCATATGTGGACGACATTGCGGTGATGTCCAAAAAGAAGGAACCCTTAATTTCCGACTTGGAGGAAACGTTCGCCAATCTACGCAAATACAACATAATGCTTAACTCAAAGAAGTGTTTCTTTGGAATACCAGCCGGAAAATTCTTAGGTTTCATCGTGTCTCAAAGTGGCATAGAGGTCAACTGAGACAAGATTAAGGCTATACTTAATATTTCCAGGCCAACTCGCCTAAAGGATGTTTAAAGATTAACTGGTTGCATTGCCGCAGTCAGTCGGTTTGTAAGCCATCTCGGTGAAAGAGCCGCACCACTCTACAAGCTCCTGAAAAAGATTAAAAAAATTGTTTGGACTGATGAAGCTGAAGCTGCACTACAAGATCTGAAAACAGTACTCTCATCTGCTCCTATCCTTGCAGCACCGGAACCTCGAGAACCGATGTTGCTCTATCTCACTGCGACAAACATAGTCGTCAGTGTCATCATGGTGGTGGAGAGACCAGAAGAAAAACAGGAACACCTGGTGTAGCGTCCGACCTACTACCTCAGCAAAGTCCTAACTGAATCAAAGCAGCGGTATCCGCACTATGAAAAGATGGCTTACGGTGTGTTCTTCGCATCCCAGAAGTTACGGCATTATTTTCAGCAACATCCAATTACCATGGTGAGCACATCTCCCATGAGAGATATAATCAACAACAACGATGCTACAGGACGTGTCGCAAAATGGGGCATAGAGCTTTCAGCTTTCGACATTGAGTACAAACCTAGTACAGCAATCAAATCCCAAATCCTCACTGACTTTGTTGTTGATTGGACAGAGACAACGGAGAATATGACCCTCCCAGAGTCGGAATACTGGACCTTACACTTTGACGGGTCTAAGGCACTCGGGGGCTCGGGGGCTAGCGTGATGCTCAAGTCACCCCAAGGAGATAAACTTTTTTATGTGTTGTAGATCCACTTCACGGCAACGAATAATAGTGCCGAATATGAAGCACTGCTCCATGGAATCTGGATTGCTAAGGACATCGGCATCCAACGATTAATGTGTTATGGAGATTCGGATCTTGTTGCTCAACAAGTGTCGGATATCTGTAATGCAAATAAGCACATGGCAGCATATAGAACTGTTGTGGATGAACTATCTAAATCGTTCGAAGGGTTTGAAGTTCAGCACATCCCTCGAACGGAAAATGAGGAAGCAGATGCATTATCTCGAATAGGCTCTGCAAGAAAAAAGGTCCCGGATGGCGCTTTTTTAGAGCACCTCAAAGCTCCCTCTATAAAAGGAGTAGACGAGGAATATCCAACCAAATCCGACTCACCATTAGTAGCAGTTCTGGCTGTAATCCCTAGCTAGACTCAACCCTACCTTGATTACTTGGTAGATGACAAATTACCCGAAGACAAGGTTCTGAGCTGGCAGATCGTCCGACGAGAAAAAGCCTATACTATAGTAAATGGTGAGCTCTATAAGCGGAGTGTGTCTGGGGTCTTTCAACGTTGTGTATCTCTAGAAGAAGGAGTGGAAATCTTACGAGAAATCCATGAAGGCAAATGCGGCCATCATGCTGCAGCCAAATCTTTAGTGGCAAAAGCTTTTCGACATGGTTTTTCTGGCTTACAGCCAAGGCAGATGCCAAACGGCTGGTCAAGACGTGCAAAGGATGCCAAAAGTACGCCAAACAAGCTCATGTTCCGGCTGATCAGCTGCGAACAATACCTATAACATGGACTTTCGCGGTCTGGGGGATTGACATGGTAGGACCGTTTAAATGGGCTCCAAGTGGATTTACTCATCTCTTAGTGATGGTGGATAAATTTACAAAATGGATTGAGGCTAAACCCGTCACCAGTTGTGGTGGAGCAACAACTAGAAGATTTGTCGATGATGTCATAATCTGATACAGTTATCCGCATAGCATTATCACAGACAACGGGAGTAACTTTTCCATGGGAGAGCTTGCCAAATTCTGCAACAAACAAAATATCCGGCTTGACATTGTGTCAGTCGCACATGCACAAGCTAATGGACAAGTCGAAAGAGCAAATGGTTTAATCCTACAAGGCCTAAAACCAAGACTCGAAGCACCACTACGACGTGCTGCGGGGGCTTGGGTAGAAGAATCACCTTCTGTGATATGGAGTTTAGAAACAACTCCGAACATGTCAACCGGATACACACCTTTCTTCTTGGTCTATGGTGCAGAAGCAGTTCTTCCTAGTGATTTGATTCATAATTCTCCTAGACTTGCTGCGTATATTGAAGAGGATGCCAAAATTTCTCGACAAAATGATCTCGATTTAATCGAAGAAGTTCGCATCGTTGCTGAGATGAGATCAACATCCTATCAGCAGAAGTTACGCAAGTATAATAGCCAGAGAGTCAGAAACTGGTCTTTCAATAAGGGCGATTTGGTTCTCCGGCTTGTGTAAAAAAGAAAGCACAAACTTTCCCCAGTATGGGAAGGCCCCTTTTTAGTTAGCCGAGTATTGCACAATGGTTCATACTATCTAACTGATATGCGGACAGTCAAAGAAAGACCTCCCACTAAGAAAAGAAAGAGAGTTGGATGCAGTACAGACCTGGAAGAATTAGACATACCATGGAATATTGCTCAGCGGCGTCCCTTTTATTCTTAATTTATATTTCTTTGTAATCATATATGTGTACATGTTCAATGAGAAATAAAGTATTGGTTGCCTCAATTTTTTCTGAGAAG
Source organism: Avena eriantha (assembly GCA_910589775.1). Classification (NCBI taxonomy): domain Eukaryota; kingdom Viridiplantae; phylum Streptophyta; class Magnoliopsida; order Poales; family Poaceae; genus Avena; species Avena eriantha. The sequence continues at coordinate 321,811,716 of OU342740.1, read as the reverse complement.
TTTTATATTACCATCTTATTTCCGAATGATCATGTCACAGTCGAAAATCCCAGAATACTTGAAAGTACTTTATGCTCATGTTTGTTCTTGTTAAGATTTCTGATTCTAAAAATCCTACCCTCGGGTATAAATCTAAATCTTTTAGTTTGTACTTTGGTTATTTATTTGATTGCCGAATGCGAGCATTTTACGAGTAGTGAATTGTTGGTATTAGAAGCTGGCTTTGATTCCGAGTTTAAACCGGTTTAGCAATTGAGCTCTATTGCTCGGCAAAGTTTCCATGTTGAAGGTTGGTCGGCAAACGAAAGGGACGAGGCGGAAAGTCAGATAAACGATAAGTATAGACAAAAACATAAGTGCTTATCTAAACATTTCAGGCACATAAAATATAAAGCCAAAAGTGCTAAATAGAAGTAGCAAATCTTAGCACCAGTAAAAGTATTTAACTGTTTATTTACAACCCGAATTGTTTTCAGAATAACACACAATTTTTCCTGATGATCTACGAGGCAGGAGGAGAGGTAGGAGCTGCCGGCTCACTGTAGACATCGACCTCGCCTTGATATCTCTTCAAGACGTTCAAATCTGAAACAGTTTGTTCGTTGTCGGAGACTTCAGTTGTTACTTCGACAGGCGGAGGAGGCATCTCCATGCGAGTGAAGAAAAGAGTGTCGTAGCTGGTTAGATCAGCTATGTGACACCCATATCCGGCACAGGAGTCCATGATGGCATTGATATCTTGCTCCTGTCCGTCTTCATCCACAGTCAAATACCCTCTGGCTACTTGCTAAATTTCCATGCTTCCATGGTGGCTCATAACCATGGTGAGAGCATGATACATTGCAAATGTATCTATAATTTTTGATGTTCCATGCTTGGTTTTATCTACTTTCTTGTGTTTTGTCCACACTTTGGAGTACTTTCCATAGACTTTCTTGGACTAACCTATTAACAAGAGCCATAGTGCCAATTGCCTGTTTTCTGATGTTTTTGGTTCTAGGAAAGTCAGAAAATCAATATTCTCAGAATTGGACCAGACAAAAGCCAAAGTTGATATTTTCCCAGAAGATTCACGGAGCCAAAAGGAGAGCCGGAGAGGGGCCATAGGGTGGCCACACCACCCCTAGGCGCAGGTCCACCTAGGTCGCGCCAGGGCATGGTGTGGGCCCCCTGGCCGCCCACCGACCTTACCCTCTAGCCTATAAGAAGCCTCCCGAGGCATAAACCCTAGATCGTCAATCAGAAATCCACGAAAAGTTCTGTAGCACCGCCGCCACCAAAGGGGAGATTCAGGGGACAGAAAGTCTCTGTTCCGGCACCCTGTCGGGACGGGGAAGTGCCCCCGGAGCCATCTCCATCGATCTCCACCACCATCTCCATCACCATTGTTGATTCCCATGATGAGGAGGGAGTAGTTCTCCTTCGAGGCTAAGGGTTCTACCGGTAGCTATGTGTTCATCTCTCTCTCTATGCATGATCTTATTAAGATCATGAGCTTGTAATCTATAGATCTATTCTACCACTCAAGTGCTTTAATGAATCTCTGCTCTCCCCATGTGTGTGAAAGTGACAGCGTGCTCACCATGGTGGCACTTAGGCTAGAGATTACAAATACTTGTTATGAGTTATATTTGGAGTTGGATGTCTTTATGAAATTGTGGTGTTTGTTGGAATCATCTAGTACTCAAGGTGACAGTGTGGGGTTATCTAGATGGGAAAGATGAACTTTGAGGAGTGTTGTTGTAGCCCTACCATGGATTAGAGTGTCCAACCAGAGAGTAGTTCAGAGTAGTATCATGAAGATAATATATTTATATGAGAGTGTTCACTAGTGAAAGTATGATCCCTAGGCCTTGTTTCTTAGCATCAAAACACCGTTTGCAATTAGATCTGTTACATGTTTGCTTGCTTCCATCTTTATTTCAGTTTGCCTTTAGTCTTTTCCACGCCATCAAGCTATTTTCTATCACCATTACCACTTGTATTTCACTATCTCTTCGCCGAACTAGTGCACCTATACACCTGACAAGTGTATTGGGTGTGTTGGGGACACAAGAGACTTCTTGTATCTTGATTGCAGGATTGCTTGAGAGGGAATACCTTTGAACACTTCCTCCCTGAGTTCGATAAACCTTGGGTGATCCACTTAAGGGAAAACTTGCTGTTGTTCTACAAACCTCTGCACTTGGAGGCCCAACAACTGTCTACAAGAATAGAAGTGCGTAGACATCAAGCTATTTTCTAGCGCCGTTGCCGGGGAGGAAAGGTATAGGTATTCACACCGGAGGATTAAAGAAGAAGAACCTCCCACGGCAAACGCCTATTTTCCGGTGTGAGTGCTCGAAGTTATTTCCTTTAGATTCAGCAATTTTGTCTTTTTGTTTCTTGTTTTCACTAGTTAGGCTTAATGGAAAACAACAACAAAAATTAGAGAGCTTTTTATTATTTTTCCTAAGTTAGAACTTGAATTCTTTGAAAAGAAAATTAAAAAACCCTTGGAACCTTCTTTGCGTGCTAATAGCAATGTTATTAGTATGAATCTTTTGAACACCTTTGTTACTAATGCTATGGAAACGTCTAAGCTTGGGGAACTTGGTTTTTATGAAAATGATCTGTTTAGTTCCCTAGCCTTAAATAAGAAAATTTGCTCTGAAGATACTTTATCTCCCATATGTGGTAATCCTAATGATACTTGTGATATATCAAATCCACATACTGAAAGCATCCCTTTTAAAATACCTATAAAAAGTGTTGAACGTATCATGAATAACTGCTATTTTGGAGATGGAACTGTCCATCCTTGTTGGGGGGATACCCCCGGGTAGGGTCACACCGGGGTATAAAGGCCGAGTTAGCCAAGGTTCGGCAAGGCCAAAGCGGATGCTGGCCGGGTCACCACAAGGCAGGACGAATCACGGGGTAACCCGGACCGGGGGACGTCCACCTAACTTGGTCTCAACCGACTTAAGTCGTAAGTCGGTGAGATGTATCTAACTTGTATGTAGGAACAGGTGTGGCCGGATCAACTATGTAGGATCCGGGTTATATCAAGCTTGTAAGAGAAGGAAGGTATCTCGTCGGTCAAAGGTGGCAACTGTACGCAGAGAGTGAGCGAAGCGGACAAAAGCCGGACCACCAAGGCATGGCCGACAAAGGTGACAAAGCCAATATCGGCTGACGCAGGCGCCGCAGAGGCTCACGTAGCCTCTGCATGGGTGACGCGTGGGAAAAGCTACCCAGTCTGCTTACTATTTTGGGAGGAGGCATATTCCCTGGAATATGCATCCACGTATGCCCTAAGTGGAGACCTAGCCACGCCTATATAAGGAGGGCTAGGGCCTCTGTAGAAGGGGTTGATTCTTGACTGATTGGTTTCTAGGAGATAGCTCTGAGGGCTAGCTAGTGGCGAGAGTAAGAGAGTTCCTTCTTCCTCCTCTCCCGAGTACAGCTCTAGGAGCACTTGTAATCTGTGAAGGTGAATCGAATACAAAACTTCTGCATGTGGAATCACCACACTATCCCTCCCTGGATTCCCCTAGTGCATTTAGTCCCCACGTTTAGCCTATCCATGGCATCTGCCGTGACACCACCACGATAGTTGGCGCCCACCGTGGGGCTAGCAGCGCTAGCAGGGGTCAAGATCCGGACGGGAAACCTCATCGGCACCGGCGAACGCATCGTCTCCGGGCTCGTTCAGCGCTTTGGAGCGCGTGATTTCGTCAGCGACAACGCTGGGTGCTTCGGCATGCGCCCTCTTCCACGCAATGGCCTCTTCGTCAAGCTCGGCGCGCACAAGGTCTACGTTGTTGTGGATGTGTCATGCGTTCATCCGCGGCACGTTGTCGAGGCAGGCGAGCTGCCCCTTAGTGTGGTTCACGGGGCACGTACCAATCGCTCCCCGGACCGCGCAGAGGTGATGATGACTGCGTCTGGCGCTGGCACGAGCAAAGATCCGGCACCAGATCCGGAAGTAACGCCCAAGGCACCGAGGAAAGGTAGAGGCCCTCCACTAGAGAGGCCAGAGAATGTGTTGCGGGAAGCGATGGATAGCTTGGCAAACCCTTTAGTAGCAGCAGTAGATCCGGCTCAGGCGCAGGCCAAGCTAGAGGAAACTAGGCAAAAAATACTAGAGGGTGCAAAAAAGATAGCCGCGGCTCAGCAGTCGTTGAACATGACGCTGCGTGAGTACGCAAAGGCAAATAAAATTGATGCTGTAAAAGTAAAGGGGAGAAACCTCATGAGTGAAATGAACAAAGAGGGAGATAGTAGGATTGAGGAGTCAGAGAACTTTTTGTCCGTGGGGCTGCCGAGGTATAGTACCCCGGCAAAGAACCTTAGAGCAGCAGATGCAGCTGCATCCGAGTTAGAGGGTCTAACGGGTGAAGCCCGTCAGAGACAGCAAGATAGGGTCAATGAGTTGGTTCAGATCGTGAACAGGCAAAACGAGGAATTGCTCAGGGCAAACCCGGAAAGAGCTGGGGCCTCCAAGATCGTTCATTCGGCGGTGGGTAACCCGGAGAAATCCGCTGGAGCCGCATCGTCTCCTCATGGTGGTCCTAGGAGAGAAGAGGTGGTAACCTCGGCCAGGAGGAACAAAAGATCGTCCCGTATGACCTGACAAGGGCAGGGAAAGGAAAAGAAGTACAGAGAAATGACGATCGAAAAAGTGTGAGCCGAGGAGAAGCTGGCCGAGGTAACCATGACCAAGGCAACGCCGGTCAAGGGAATGCTGTAAATGGCAATGTCGGACAGCAAAACTCCGCAGGAGCAGGACAATCGCGGCAGCGGAATATACCAAGGCAAGAGCAAAGTGTCGGCCGAGGTTTGCAACAGAGAGGTGTTCCACGAGAGCAGGACCGGTATAACGATGGAGACTCGGAAATGGTGAACGCAGGATACCCAAGGCTAGAATATCATGTGATAGGGTTAAGATTGGGAAACAGGGATTTGATGCCTGATGATGCCAGATTAAAACTGGATCGGCTGTATAGGTCGGAACAGATTGAATGTCAAGGTCCACCGGGTCCTGCGTGTTTTGGGCCCCGGATCATGAAGGAGCCGTCGGTACCTAACTTCCAGTTATCCAGAGGCACAAAGACGTATGACGGCAGTACTAAGCGGGAGGATTGGTTGATAAACTATGCTACAGCTATGAAAATTGCTACAGGCAATTTGAGATGGGTTGTGAGATACGTACCCCAGATGTTGGAGGGGCCAGCGAGGGTATGGTTAAACAATTTGCCGCCCGGAAGTATTAACTGCTGGATCGATTTTGAGGAAATGTTTATCAGCAATTTCTCAAGTACGTATTAGAGACCAAGTAGGCCACAGACCCTAGCTATGTGTAAGCAAAGACCGAACGAGACGGACCGGGAGTTTTTAACCCGGTGGTGTACCGTGAGAAACTCGTGTGAGGGTGTGATAGAGTCACAAGCCATAGCATGGTTTGCGCAAGGGTGCATATATGCAAGCGAGCTGTGGCAGAAGTTGCAAAGGAAAATGCCAACTACATTGGTAGAGATGATCCGGATTGCTGATTCGTATGCTTTGGGTGATCCGACTCAACCCAGGCTCGTGTCAAACGAGTCAAATGAGGAGTACTACCAGAGAGATGGAGCCGGAGCATCCCGGAGGAATGATTACAGAGGTAAAAGAAGAGATGACGGACTAGATCACCGGTACAGTTCGCAACAAGTCGCTGCTGTGAATCAAGATCAGCCCGAAGCAGGGGGTAGTCAACGTCAGAAAACTGGAGGGCAACCATGGACACCTAGAAATGATGGCAAGAAAACTTGGACGCCAGAGCAGAAGAAACAGTGGCAAGAAAAGAAGGACTGTCTGAGGTATACTTATGAGGCAATGCTGGATCAGCCATGTAAATATCACACGCCAAATCCGAGTAACCCAGCGGGTCACACAACCAGGCAATGTGAATGGATGCGAAAGATAGAACAAAGTGGTTCGGGGAATGCTCAGGCACCTCGGAATGATCAACCTCGGCAGGAGTTACCCCGGCAGCAATTGCTCTTCGGAGCGAACACGCAACAACTAATGTTGCCTCCCCCTCCGCCGAGGTATGATAACCATGAAAGAAGGGATGCAGTGCATCAAGTAGAAGACCACCATCAGCCGGATTAGAGGTACCCCGAAAATGAGGGAAGAAATGAGTACAGAGAGCATCATCAGAGTTACTGTGTGTTTACCACTGAGGAAACAGACAGAAAGAGCTTGCAGCGCCGACATATGGAGGTGAATGCGGTAATGCCAGCAGTGACGAGGTATATGCCTTGGTCGGACCAGGAAATTACCTAGAGCATCAAAGATCATCCCAAGCTTATGCCAAGTCCTGGTTCATATGCGTTAGTGCTGGATCCGAAATTGATTGGGCCAAACATCAATGTGAGGTTCTCAAAGGTACTAATTGACAATGGCAGTAGCATTAACATCATGTATGTGGATACAATGCACAAGTTGGGTATCTCGGAGAACATGCTCCAGGCTACAAGGACCACTTTCCATGGTATTGTGCCAGGCATTTCTTGTGAGCCCATAGGCAAGGTCCGGGTTAACGTATTGTTCGACACGAGAGATAATTGCCGAACTGAGAATTTGGAGTTTGAAGTGGTGAATTTAGAAAGTGCGTATCACGTGTTACTCAGAAGACCAGCACTGAACAAGTTCATGGCAAGTTGTCACATCGGTTACTTGAAGATGAAGTTGCCCGGGCCAAACGGAGTGATTACCATTGCAGGAGATTTCCGACGTTCCATTGAGTGTGCGTCGGCCGGGTCTAACCTAGCCGAGTCACTTGTGATTGCGCAAGAGAAAAGAAAAATTTAGGAGGTAGCGGCATTGGCTCAGTCCGCGCAGCAGTATATGACGGCGCTGAGTAACCCGCATGGAAGTGTCTCATTCCAAGCCACGAAAGATACCAAGAAGGTGCCTGTTGATGATATGTTCCCAGAGCGCACCGTAACAATTGTTGTCAGGTTAAATGACAAATAGGAAAGTGAGCTCGTCAATTTCCTCCGTGAGAATCGGGACATTTTTGCTTGGTCCACACAAGACTTGCAAGGTGTTCCAAGGGAGTTGGCTGAGCACTCTTTGAATGTGAGACCCGGAGCAAAGCCGGTGAAGCAACCTCTCCGCGCTTCACCGAAGATAGGAGGAAAGTCATCGAGGATGAGATAGCTTGGTTGTTGGCAGTAGGATTTATCATGGAAGTTCTTTACCCGGATTGGCTGTCTAATCCGGTGCTGGTGGAAAAGAAGAAAGATGATCCGAATGTGGCAGTGGTTTGGCGTATGTGTATCGATTACACGAACCTGAATAAGGCGTGTCCAAAAGATCCATTTCCACTGCCCAGGATAGATCAGGTCATAGATTCAACTGCTGGATGTGAACTATTGTCATTCATTGATGCATATTCTGGTTTCCACTAGATACCTCTGAATCTGGATGATCAAATAAAGACTGCATTTATCACCCCGTATGGGGCTTATTGCTATCGCACAATGCCATTTGGTTTACGTAATGCAGGGGCAACGTACCAAAGATGTATGCAAAATTGTTTGCACGACCAAATTGGTCAAAATGTACAAGTGTATGTGGATGATGTGGTTATCAAGACCAAGGAAAGCAAAATGCTCCTTGACGATATCAGGCAGACATTCACAAACCTAAGAAGGTTCCTGATGAAGCTTAACCCGAAAAAATGTACCTTCGGTGTCTCGGCTGGAAAATTACTCGGATTTCTTGTCTCCAGCCGAGGTATCGAAGTTAATCCAACCAAAATCCGGGCCATTGAGCGAATGGAACTGCCGAAGTGTCTTAACGATGTCCAGAAGTTCACTGGTTGCCTGGCATCGTTAAGTCGGTTTGTGTGTCGGTTGGGAGAAAAGGCGTTGCCTCTCTATCAACTCATGAAAAAGACGGATAAGTTCGTCTGGACGCCGCAGGCCGATGAAGCCTTTGCCCACTTAAAGAAGATGTTAGCCACTGCACCAGTGTTAGCCTCTCCACTATCAAAGGAGCCAATGTTGCTCTACATAGCCGCAACCAACCGAGTTGTAAGTGCAGTGATTGTGGTAGAGCGCGACGAAGAGGGTAAGTCGATGCAAAGGCCAGTATATTATCTAAGCGAGGTATTATCTGCCTCAAAGCATAACTACCCACACTATCAGAAAGTGGCATATGGGGTGTATATGGCAGCTAAGAAGCTGAAGCACTATTTTGAGGAGCATCCCATTAGGGTAATATGTGAGGCTCCCATATCCGAGATAATGAGTAACAAGGATGCGAGTGGTAGGATTGCAAAATGGGCAATTGAACTAGCTCCCTATGTGCTACAGTATGACAGAAGAGAAGCAATCAAGTCTCAGGCTGTAGCTGACCTTTTTGTGGACTGGGCCGAGGTGCAATATGAACCGCCGCTACCGGATCCGAACTACTGGAGGATGCACTTTGACGGGTCGAAAACAAAAACCGGGCTAGGTGCCGGAGTTGTACTTACCTCGCCAAGGAAGGACCAGCTGAAATATGTGTTGCAGATCCATTTTGCGGCATCAAATATGTCACTGAGTATGAAGCGCTTGTGCATGGGCTCAAAGTGGCAAAAGAAATTGGGATACATCGGATCCTATGCTTTGGCGACTCGGATTTGGTAGTACAGCAAGTGTCGGGACTGTGGGACGCCCTTGATCCAAACATGGCGATGTACATATTTCATGTGCAGAAGATATCTGGTTATTTTGAGGGATGTGAATTTCACCATGTACCCCGGGTGGAAAATGAGGCAGTCGACGTACTGTCGAAGCTCGGATCAACCCGACAAGCAATTCCACCGGGGGTAGCATTGGAACACCTCAGAAAACCGTCTATCAGGCCGTCCCCAGAAACCGACTCAATTTACGTCCCGGAGGATACAGAGTCCGGAGCGGTGCCCATGGACATTGACGTGGGAGATGGTGCGCGAAACCCGGGGACTGCCTCGGCAAACCCAGGGACTGCTTCGCAAGACCCAGGTACTGCTCAGCATGATCTGGTTGAAGTTATGCCGGTGGATCGGATGGAAATTGATGAAGAAGTGTTCCCTGTGCGAGCAATACCAGCTTGGGCACTACCTATATTTCAATTCCTAAAAGATGGAACTTTACCCGCTGAGGAGGTGCTATCCATGCAAACTCAGAGGAGAGAAAAGGCATACACGATCATCAATTCTGAGCTATACAAAAGGAGTGTGACTAATGTCCTTCAGCGATGTGTTGACCTGGAAGAGGGGCTTGACATCCTCCGAGATATACATCAAGGGGAGTGCAGGCATCATGCCTTGTCCCGAGCCTTGGTGGCAAAAGCTTTCTGGCATGGATTCTATTGGCCAAGTGCCTTAGAACAAGCAGAAGATCTGGTGAGAAAGTGCAATGGTTGTCAGAGGTATGCTACCAAGACACATATGCCGATGTCGGAGCTCAAGACCATACCAATCACCTGGCCATTTGCCGTGTGGTGTTTGGACATGGTTGGCCCGTTTAAACCAGCAAGGGGAAATATGACTCACATTTTGGTCATGGTGGAAAAATTTACAAAGTGGATCGAAGTGAAGCCAATAAGAAAATGTGATGGAGCAACGGCCGTGACATTTCTCAAAGACATCATCTTGAGATACGGTTATCCTCACAGTATCATAACTGATAATGGCACAAATTTTGCGAAAGGAGCATTTGCGCGTTTCTGCCGAGATAAGAAGATCCGGCTGGACGTTGCCTCGGTAGCCCACCCCGCTTCGAACGGACAAGTGGAAAGATCCAACGGATTGGTATTATCCGAGATAAAACCCCGGCTCATTGAGCCGCTGCAAAGATCAGCGGGGTGCTAGATAGAAGAACTACCAGCAGTACTGTGGAGTTTAAGAACAACTCCAAATCGATCAACAGGCTATATGCCATTCTTTCTGGTATATGGGACAGAAGCTGTATTACCAGCCGACATAGAGCATGACTCGCCTAGGGTCACCCAATACACAGAAGCCGAAGTGCAAGAGGCCCGGCAAAATGATGTTGATCTGCTGGAAGAAGCGAGAGAATTGGCATTGTCCAGATCCGCCATACATCAGCAAAATCTCCGACTCTATCATAGCCGGAAAGTAAGCCCCCGAGTTTTCCGGGAAGGCGATCTGGTACTCCGGTTGGTACAACGTACTGCTGGAATGCACAAGTTATCCCTCCCATGGGAAGGGCCATTCATTGTGAGCAAAGCATTGCACAATGATTCTTATTATCTTATAGATGAAAGCCACAGGAAAAGAACAAGGCGGACAGGTCCGGCGAGGAATCTAAGCGTCCATGGAATGTAGCTCTACTTCGTCCTTTCTACACTTAGCAAAGAAGTGTATGTATCCGAATCTTCTCATATGTCGGTATGTATGCCGGCAATGAGCTTATCAATGAAGTGTTGGCACCTCGAGCAGTAACTCGGGGACTGCCTTAATAATGAGTATTGTCTTCTGTATTTATTGTTTATACGTTGGTTGGCGTAAGTTGTTCTACTTAGGACGGATTAGTAATGTGTGAGCACCAAGAACCCAACTCTTCGACATGCTGCTGTCCAACAAGAATTGGCTTCATGGCAAGCAAGAGAACAAGTATGGAATTGCGTAGCACATGAAAAACGACTAAGGAAAAGAAATTAATCGAGTCGACGTTTGTTTTTCGACCTAACCTTATGTGTACTTTAAATTTACTATGCTGAGTTACTTTGAGCTAATCCTAAAGTTTCCAAGTATTGTTAAGACAATTTTTGAAACTCAGACTCGTAAGTCATAAAACCGAACCAAGGTAAACGCGAGACGAGCCAAAAGATTGAAAAAACGAGAAAACGAAAATCGGGGACTACGCCCAAGTCAATCCAGCATAGAAACTTAGTAGCAAAATATTACTTGTGCACTTGATACAACTGCACCCGGCATACCGGGGATCTGATGAAATTTAAAAGTTTTTTTTGATCAAGGGGCAGCAGGAGGAAGTTTGGCGTCATCTTCTCCCTCCTCAACGTCCGAAGCCTCGTCATCTTCATCTTCATCCGAGCCATTTTCGACATTTTCAGCATTGTCATCATCGGCAGCATCTAGAAAGCTCGGTCCTTCGTTCCACTGGTGAATGGGGGCGTATTGGATGAAGCTGTGAGCGCAAGCCTTGCACTGAGCCACCCAATCTGGGTCAGTAGACCACTTTGATCCCGTGCGCATGCGTGCAAGGATATTGAGGTCAATCTTCTCGTACCACGTGAGCACGTAGTGGAGAACTATCTCAGCTCCGACGCGCCCAGCAGATTCTCTCCAGAGATCGAGCTGAGTCTCGCAGTCCATAAGCCTGGCAAAGAGAACAGACAGATTCTCCGGAGTATCTTCTTCAGGCCAAAAGGCATTGAAGATCCGGATTACCACGTCCATAACATCCTTGCCATAGTTCCTCACGGTCTCAACTCTAGAGGACAATCTGACTATCAGATCTTCGAGATCAAGAGGAATGGAGCCAGGACCAGACGGAGTACCCCTTTGCTGGCGGAACTTGGTAACAGCCTTGGATGCAATAACATCGCTCTCTGGGAACTTGTCTGGGAAAAATAACACAGGAGGAATGAGTAAAGGAAGCAGACCCGGAGAGATCAATGTCGGTTGAAGGAAAAGAACTTACTGGAGATATGGCTGTGAACCCGGGATAGCTCCTTGATGCAGTTGTCACCCCTCTCCCGGAGTTGCTCAAGTTCAGCATTCGTCGACTCAAGCTTGATGTCGGCCTCCTTGAGTAGGTCCTGGTCCTTGGCAATCTGAAGATTGAGGCGCTCACGCTCTTCGGTATAGTCCTGGCTAGCCGTTTGGAGCTCGGATTGGTGTTGTGCTTTCAATTTCTTCATCTCGGCCTTAAGCTTGGTGATCTCATCATCCTTGGTCTGGAGGAGGGCAAGCTCATCATCTTTATTTTTGAGCTCGGCCTGATGCTGACCTGCTTGTTCGAGAAAATGCAGCATCATATCAGGCACGGGCACACTATCTTCAAGAGATGCTGAAATAGTTTGTTGACCCGGCAAAGGCGAAGTATGAATGTTTGCCGAGCCAAGGAGGAAAGGAGATGGAAAGCATAGCAAGGTTGAGCAAATATAACTTACCCTTGATCTGATCCAGATTCTTCCTCATAAGCGTGTCCTCAGCCTCCACCCCAGCTGCGAAAACCGAATGATGGATTAGTTCGGCAGAAGAAGATGAAGGAAAATGGAAAAATGCTGAGGAAGAAACTTACCCCTCTTATCATGATCAGCGAGAAGTGCGTTATGCTTGGCGCGCAGCATCTTGTGAGTGTCCAGGAGATGCTGAAACTCAGCGCTCCGGCGGTTGGTGGTCACCTGAAAAGAGTACCAAGAGATAGCTTAGTCTTGTGCATATTCGAAGTGTACAAAATCCGGGCCAAGTGGAACTTAACCCGGCTCTAGGTGTGTGCATATTCGAAGTGTACAAAATCCAGGCCAAGTGGAACTTAACCCGGCTCTAGGTGTGTGCATATTAGAAGTGTACAAAATCCGGGCCAAGTGGAACTTAACCCGGCTTTAGGTGTGTGCATATTCGAAGTGTACAAAATCTGGGCCAAGTGGAACTTAACCCGGCTCTAGGTGTGTGCATATTCGAAGTGTACAAAATCCGGGCCAAGTGGAACTTAACCCGGCTCTTGGTGTGTGCATATTCGAAGTTATCAAGGAGCTACGTTAGTTTTCTAAGGAGCATCCGGCCGAGTAACAAGTTACTCCCCCGGAGGCTCGGGGACTAATGGTTATATCACTAATATCTACAACATGCTAAGGAAAAGGGGAAGTAACGTACCTCCATCATCCGACCCGCGAGGTTAATTGCCTTAGCGGCTGTGTTCATTTGAGCAGAAAATTCAGCAGGGCCGAACTTCTCCGGAAGATCGTCGTTATGGACGAACTCCGCCTTGTTCCAATTATTGAAAAATTCAATCAGGGTCGGAGGGTATCGCTCACCGTTTGGCATATGGGGCGCCACTAAGCCCTTCGCATGCGCCTCCCTCCTCTCAACCAGGGCAAGGGCCGGGCTGGTGTGCAAAACAAGTTGTTGTGCATCAGCTGGCTCGGCAGGGGCATCCTTCGGTGCTGGAGGCTTCTTGGAAAGCATGGACGCGAGAGTGCGCTGTCCGGCCTCGACGGACGCTGCCCTGGTGGAGTCAGGGGCCTTTTTTCCCTTGGGCTACTGAGAGGAGGAAGTGGTTGCAGCAGATTTACCCTTGGGAGCTGCCTGGGTACTTTCTCGCCGAGACCGGGAAGTCTCGGACGAGGCGGAGGGTCTTGGCGCTGCTGCTGTTGCTCTTGGTGTTGCTGCTATTGATCTTGCTGCTGGAGTTGGTGCTGGTGTTGGTGCTGGAGTTGGTGTTGGTGCTGGTGCTGGTTTCTTCTTTGGTGGAGGTGCTGAGGTAGCCTCGGTAGTAGCTGGTTGCGGCGAAGCCGAAGTGGTGGATGCCGCTGCCTCGGCTGGGCCAGTCTCCCCCGCTCCAAGGTTGCCTCTCTCTTGACGAGGTGAAGTGGAGCCCGGAGCAGCCGTTGAACCCTCTGGAATAGGGCTCAGCGGGCGTGAATCGTCGCTACGAGGGGGAGAAGGGTTGTGTCGGAGCGACGAAGCAATGCTAGATCCGCTCTAGGGGACCTCCACCGTGGCCCTGCCGAATCAAACAGTGTCAGATGAGAAACTATAACAATAGAAGAACAAGTAAGTGGCAAAGGGAAAAGAGGCTTACTCATCCGAGGTCAGGGGCTCCTTGGGCTTCCGAGCCCTTCGTGCTGGGGCCTTGGTTGCAGGCTTGGAGGCAGTTTTGTCCCCGGACTTCTTTCGCCTTTTGGCTGGCTGAGAAGGTCCGGAGGAAGAAGTTGATGCAGCTCCCCGCTTCTTCTTCGGTGCAACCGGAACAGGGTCACCCATGGCAAGGGGAGGGTCCTCATGGATCTGCCCGCCGGGGTTAGCTGATGCCAGAAAAGCATAAGAAAGGGGGACAGCGTCAAATGCTTCCATCACCTCTACATCCGAGTCATCTTTATCGTCGGGCCAATCTCTAATGGAAGAGATTTTACCGATGGGTCGCTTCGGTCATTGGAAGGAACATCTCCTGATCTGGTTCTTCCTCGTCCGAGGTATCCCGGTCAGGAGCCCATTTGAGGGTAGGATCGGTGCCATCCTCGATAGTTTGTTGAAGGAATTGCTAAGGGAGAGAAAAGACGATAGAGTTAAATATACAACAGCAACCGACATAAGATTTAATTCGGAGAAAGTTTGCAGCACGAAGCTTACCAGGGGAGGAAGCCTATCTCGGCAATAGTGCTCAATTCCCCACGTCCACTCAGAGGAGAAGTCCTTGTGGGTGGTGAAGAGGGCCTTGACCCGACGGTAAATCTCTGTGTTGCTCAACTCGAAAGACGAGGTACGGTTGGGGTCGCGGCCCCAGCTCATGTGACACACTTTATGAGTACGCTTCTGGAGGGAGGAGATCCGGTTGCGGACGAATGTGATCATGGCATCCTCGTTGCGCAACCCGAGCTCCTTCAGCTCCACGAACCTTTTGTTGACCTGGTTGGCCAAGACCATGGGCTTCTTGGGGATAACGTCCCACAACTCCGGGTTAGGAGGACCCGGAGTATAGGGGCACAGCCGGATCAAGTCTTCGGTGCCATCGTTCCGAACATAAAAGAAAGTCTGGGCCCATCCCTTGCAGGAGTCCAGCCCAGTAACCTGGGGAAAGACGGAGAGCCTCCGGGGAGAAATGGACGCAGCGCCGAACTGTGTAAGTTGCTTGTTCTCCGGCTCTAGATCAACGTCCAGAATTACGTTCCGACGAAGGCCAAAGAACCGGATCCATAGCTCCCTTGTGGGCCATAATCCGGCGTAGCCTTCGATCGTGGAGGCGAAAGCAGAGAGAGAGGTGATAGCATTGGATGGAAGGTGGTGCGGCTGGAGTTCGTAGGTGTTCAACCAGTCATGGAAAAAATCGCTGACTCGCAAGCGAAATCCCCGCTAGAAATGTGACAGGAACACCACATACTCACCTGGATTGGGTGAGGGGGCAAGTTCGGCGGAGGCGAGGCGTGCGGTGACACCTGCGGGGATGTGCCTGGTGCGGTAGAGCCAGTCCAGGTCATCCTGGCAGACCCAGGATCCAGCCCACGCACCGTGGTCCGCCATCGCAGCATCTTCTTCCATCTCCTGCTCGGCGATGATGAGTTCTTCTTTTGTCATCTCGAGGTCGCTGCCCTCACTGGCGCTAGTGGTGGAGGGTGGCAGCAGCCTAGACAGACGAGGACCCGTGGCAGAGGAGGTGCGCACCGGCGGCGGCGACGTAGATGCGTGTGGAAGCAGTGCGGCGGCGGCGCTGCTACTCAAACACGGTGGTGGCAGCGCTGTCGCGGGGGAAGACGAGAAAGAAGAAAGGGCAGAGGGGCGCGGAACTGGGGAAAGGACCCAAGGGGTGCACCCCTCCCCTATTTAACCGCTCCCTCAGGGAGGTAGTGGGATCGCGTTTGCGGGCGGGCCACATCGTGTGGCCGTGTACAAACCGGATTGACCAATAAGCATCGAGCCACACGGAAGGCCACAGTGCGCAGCGGATCCCATGACGTGACGTTATGATGCAGTTAACGAGGAGGCAGGCATGATGTGTCGTGTGCTACAGTGATAACTGACAATTACTGCAGCGGTTACTGTTGTTGGCCCTTAAAATGAGGCGATGTGATGATTAGCCTCCACGTGGGGAAGCGTACAAGAGAAGGAAGAACAACCCGGATGAGAATGTGGTAACCCGGCCAGCAAGTGAAAACTTGGAATGTGCCAAGGGAAAGTAAATCCATAGAATCCGAGATAAGGAGATAACCCAGAAATAAAGCCCAGAGCTCAGTGAAATGGAACCTATTGTGGCCTTAGCGGCCAAGGTAGCTAAGACCGCACCAGCTTCGGGGACTAATGTTGGGGGGATACCCCCTGGTAGGGTCATGCCGGGGTATAAAGGCCGAGTTAGCCGAGGTTCGGCAAGGCCAAAGCGGATGCTGGCCGGGTCACCGCAAGGCAGGATGAATCACGGGGTAACCCGGACCGGGGGACGTCCACCTAACTTGGTCTCAACCGACTTAAGCCGTAAGTCGGTGAGATGTATCTAACTTGTATGCAGGAACAGGTGTGGCCGGATCAAATATGTAGGATCCGGGTTATATCAAGCTTGTAAGAGAAGGAAGGTATCTCGCCGGTCAATGGTGGCAACTGTACGCAGAGAGTGAGCGAAGCGAACAGAAGCCGGACCACCGAGGCATGGCCGACAAAGGTGACGAAGCCAATGTCGGCTGACGCAGGCGCCACAGAGGCTCACGTAGCCTCTGCATGGGTGACGCGGGGGAAAAGCGACCCAGTCTGCTTACTATTTTGGGAGGAGGCATATTCTATGTATGCCCTAAGTGGAGACCTAGCCACGCCTATATAAGGAGGGCTAGGGCCTCTGTAGAAGGGGTTGATTCTTGACTGAATGGTTTCTAGGAGATAGCTCTGAGGGCTAGCTAGTGGCGAGAGTAAGAGAGTTCATTCTTCCTCCTCTCCCGAATACAGCTCTAGGAGCACTTGTAATTTGTGAAGGTGAATCGAATACAAAACTTCTGCATGTGGAATCACCACACTATCCCTCCCTGGATTCCCCTAGTGCATTTAGTCCCCACCTTTAGCCTATCCATGGCATCTGCTGTGACACCACCACGACAATCTTGGTGATCATTTGCTCTTTATACATGAATTATGCGAGTTGTTCAAGTGTGTAGGTATTTCAATGAACCAAGTTAAGAGGAAGCTATTCCCTATTTCACTTAAGGGCAAAGCAAGGGAGTGGTATGAGCTACTAGATGATCCTCATCATTTGGAGTGGAAGGAACTTGAATCTCTCTTTTACTCTAAATTTTATCCTCCTCATGAAGTTCATAAAGATAGGAATTACATTTATAATTTTCATCCACATGATGGAGAAAGTATTGCCCAAGCATGGGGAGATTGAAGTCACTAATGCTCAAATGTCCCATTCATGAGTTCCCTAGTAATATTGTTATTAATAATTTCTATGCAAGGCTTTCAAGACATTCCAAGGACTATCTAGATACTTGTTTAGAGGGATCCTTCACGAGTAAGGAGGTCAAAGCTAAGGGGGGTCTTCTTGAAACAATTCAAAGCAATACCGAAGATTGGGATAACAACAAAGGTAAAGAACCAGGTATGAACTATGAGTATGATTGCATTAAGTCTTTCGCTGAAACTGTTGATTTTCAAGAGCTTAGTGCTAAATATGGTCTTGATCCTCAAATTCTTGTTTATTGTTATAGAACCTTTGCTTCTCATATTAATGCTCCTAAAGAAAAATGGGACATGTATCATGAGCCTTTTAAAGATATTTGCATGGAAAATGAAATTGTTATTAATGATAGCAATAAACATGCTCAAACCTCTAAAAGTACTATTTCTTATAAGCATGTTAATTTTTGTGGAATACATAGACCTTGTGAGAATAATCAAATTCAAGAATAATATTGTATCACCCACAAGAATGAAAAAAGTAGAACGTGGTTTAGGGCTTTAAATGATCTTGGTAAAAAAGTTTGTGCCCTTTATCCTTTTATTTGTGAACTTTGCTTCGAAGTGGGTCATTTCAATTTTCAATGCTTAGGCCGTAATAATAGCCCTTCTAATCCAATGAGTACTGCAAGTTTGTATTGTGATGACATGATCACTCCTAATCAACATGATGAACTTACATTATTTTTGGGGTGTGAAGAGTTATCAAGAAAAACCTCTTTGGTAGATATGGGTGCTTTTGATATGAATAGTGTCCTGCATGGTTGTCATCTTTATTGTGTTGATAATTGTCACACAAATACTTACATACAAAATATTATAGAAGATGAGGTTTTACCAAAATATGACAGGACTAATATGTGTTTTGATCTTATTAATGAAAAGAAGGAATCCTCCAAAGTTTCTTCTATTGTCTCTAACAATGAACCAGGGTATATGGAGAAGCTTCCTTTCAAGCCTCTCCCTCCTAAAGAGAAGAAGAAAAATAAGAAGAGGAGGAGTAAAAGGAGAGAGGAAACAGTATTTTCCACTAAGCACGTTGCTCCTATTATAGTTTTTGATGAGTCTGAACTCGATGATCTTCCTATGCCTGTTACCTATAATAGTGATCATGATTGGGAAAAGCACACTACTTTTGATATTGAAAATCTATTTGGTACCAATTTTGAAAATGATGATATTAATAATTGTTGTACTATTAGTGCTATCCATGATCCTCCCAATGATGATATGTTTACAAATGAACACACTTGGGAAGATAACCATTCTATTGCTTATGATGATGCTATACCTCCAATATATGATGATTGCAATGATGAATATGATATTTTCAGTCCACCTACTATTGAGGAGGAAATTAATTATGATTACAATATGCCTCCTATATTTGATGATTATGGTGATGAAAATAATAATGATAGCTATTTTGTTGAATTTGCTCCCACTACAATCAATAAGAATGACTATGTTTATGTGGGGAGTATTAATTATTTTATGCATGTGGCTCATGATAAGAATGTTTCTTGTGATAGTTATATTATTACTTTTATTCATGTTGCTACTGGAAGTTATTATGAGAGAGGGAAACATGGTTTTATGCATCTTAATAATATTAAGTTTCCCCTCTTTATGTTGAAAATTTTGAAGTTGCACTTGTTTTGCTTTCACATGCTTGTTGCTTTGTGCTTTCATGAATTGTTTCTTTACAAGATTCCTATGCATAGGAAGTGGGTTAGACTTAAATGTGCTTTGAATTTGCTTCTTGATGCTCTCTTTTACTTCAATTCATATTTCTTATGTGAGCATCTTCTCAAACTATCATGCCTAACTTAAAGGCGTTAAAGAAAAGTACTTATTGGGAGATAACCCAAAAGTTTTAGATGAGTCTTGGAAGTTATTGCTTCTGTAATAACCGCTCCTTATACTTTTTCTTTGCGTTTTGTGCCAAGAGTAACCTCTAATGAGAGGGGAGTAATGCTTGGGAAAGTTGCTGTCCCGAAACAGATTTATGTGCTTCACCGTAAAAATTCGTGTAAAATATCTGTACATACTTTTGATGCATGATTTTTTGTGCTTCTTCCCCAGGTTGTTATCTACCTTTCGTTAGTTCAACACTTTTTCATTTGAGCAATAGAAAGTCTTCGAAAAAATTCGTCTTTACCTGCTGGTATGTTTTGACAGATTTCTGCCATTTTCTGCATTTGCTTGTTGTTGGTTCCTTCTTGAGTTCTTTTGGAGAATTGAGATTTTTGAGGGAAGTGCTACAGTAGCTAGTATTCTAATGAAAGTTTATTTAGTGTTAGAGCTGAACCTTAAGACTTATTTATCTTGAGTGCACTAATGTTGCTAATAAAGATTGTGTAAAGTTTTGTATGAAGGAAAAAATTTAGGTGTATGGAAGGAATGAGTAATGAGATGAAGAATGGACAAAAGCTCAAGCTTGGGGATGCCACGCATGTCACCCCAATAAATATCCAAGAAGTACAAGTGTCAAAGCTTGGGGATGTCCAAGGCATCCCCTTCTTCATCAATAAAAATCCCAGGTTTCTTCCAAACGCTTCATTTTTATTATTTCATTCACAGTTGTGTTTTTCTTGGAGCGTCTTCTTTTTTGTTTTTGTTTTGGTTTTTCGTTTGCTTTGGTTTTCTTAGTTTTATGAATAAATTGGTTGGACCCCCTCTTTCATGCATTGGTTTGCAAATAGTTTGGTATGGTTTGGAAAAGAGTAGGAAAGTTCATGCTTATGTGGTAAAAAGAGCTTGTTTTTTACTGTGGCCTATGCTTTGTCAAGCCATGCTAGATATTGTTTTGGCTTTATGCTTAGTATTCTTTACTGTAGCATGACTTGTTATAAACAATTGAGATTGCTTAATGTGCCTTGGATGAATCATGCGTTGTTTTAGCATATTAAAGCATAGTATAGTGGTATTCTCCTTTGATGCTTTATTTGGGTTGACTTGGCGCATGCTCACACCATGTTATGACTATCTCAAGTCACCATATCCTTCATGATCCTTTAGTTTTAAACTTGTAGTATCACTTTATGCTTTGATCAATGATGTTTTGTCGCTCTGCATGATTATGGCCATTAATTCTCTCTTAGTTTGCCGCTCCTAGTCTTTTGCTAGCCTCCACAACAAAGTATGAGTTCCACTCATGAATCCAAATCCCTAAACCAAGTTATTCAAAAGAGTCCACCATACCTACCTACTAGCTTATGTTATTCCAAGTATATTCATGCTTTTGTTTACCTTCCAAATTAAACTTGTTATCAGAAAACTAGTGATTAAAGCTCTCACGAACTTGATGGCACACTAATAGCCATGTTCATAGCACTAGCATTAGGACTTTTAGCAAGCTTTTGTAGGAACTTAATAACTTCAGAGATATTGCAACCATCAAGATCAAAATCATAATTATCATCTAAAGTAGTAGAACTATTACTAGCCTTAACACTAGTGGTAGTGATAGTAGAAACACTAATGTTTCTAGCAATTTCATCTTCTCTTTCCCACTTAGCATGCAACTCAGCTAATAGTCTAACATTTTCATCAATTCTTACTTGTATGGCATTAGTAGCTGCAAAGGGATTATCATTAGTTTCAGGTTTAGCAGCCATTTTATTAATCAATGAAGATTGAGCATCAGACAAAGATGATATATTCCTTTCATCATTAGAAAGTTTCAATTGTAAACTAGGAATTTCCCTATTTAAACTCTCAAGTTGATGGCTAATGTTCTTCAAAATGATAGATTGTTCCTCCATAGTTTTAGTAAATAGTTGATTTTGCTCATATTGCATTTGCATGAAGTTCTTAGTGGCTCTTTCAACTTCTAAAATTCTTCCTTCACTAGGTAATCCAGGTTTACCATTATAACCATAAGTATTATTAGGAGGGTAGGGCCTATAATTGTTTTTACCATAAGCATTGTTGCCAAAATTATTATTTCTTATAAAGTTCACATCAACTTGCTCTTCTTGAGCAACCAAAGAGGCTAAGGGAACATTATTTGGATCAATATGGGTTTTCCTATTAGCAAGCATAGACATAATAATATCAATCTTATCACTCAAGGAGGAGGTTTCCTCAACATAATTTACCTTCTTACCTTGTGGAGCTCTCTCAGTATGCCATTCAGAATAGTTAACCATCATATTATCCAGAAGCTTTGTTGTAGCACCCAAAGTAATGGTCATAAAGGTACCTCCAACAGAAGAATCCAATAGGTTCCTTGAGGAATAGTTCAATCCTGCATAAAAAGTTTGGATGATCATCCAAGCAGTCAGTCCATAAGTGGGACAATTCTTTACCAAAGATTTCATTCTTTCCCAAGCTTGAGCAACATGTTCATTATCAGATTGTTTAAACTTCATTATTTCACTTCTCATAGATATAATCTTAGCAGGAGGATAGTATCTTCCAATGAAAGCATCGTTGCATTTAGTCCAAGAATCAATACTATTCCTAGTTACGGAATTCAACCATTCTTTAGCTTTTCCTCCCAAAGAGAAAGGAAACAATTTAAGCTTAATAATATCTCCATCTATATCCCTAAGATTTTGCATCTCACAAAGTTCAACAAAGTTATTTAGATGGGCAGCAGCATCTTCATTACCAATACCAGAAAATTGTTCTCTCATAACAAGATTGAGTAAAGCAGGTTTTATCTCAAAGAAAGTAGCTTCAGGCACAAGTGGAGCAATAGGTGTGCTCATAAAATCATCGTTGTTGGTGCTAGTTAAGTCACACAACTTAGTCTTTTCAAGAGTAGTCATTTTTTGTGTGCTTTTGATAAAGAGAGCAAACTTGTAAAACTAATTTTTTGTGTTTTTGATAAAGAAACAAGCAAACAAGGCAAAAGTAAACTAACAAAGTAAAGAGATTAGTTATGAGGGACTCCCCTTGTGAAGATGTCCTTGACTCCCCGGCAACTGCGCTAGAAAAATACTTTGATGGCGCGTGGTTGACATGGGAGCTTCTTCTTCTTCAGTCCCCGGCAATGGCGGCAGAAAATACTTGCTGACTCATGTATTAACGAGCTCGTTGGGGAACCCCAAGAGGAAGGTATGATGAGCACAGTAGTAAGTTTCCCTCAGTTATGAAACCATGGTTATCAATCCAGTAGGAGCAAGGAAACACCCCAAAGGTGTAGCTAGCTGAACGTTGGCAGGGCGCACTACCGGTGCCAGCAGCAACATGGAGACCTGCACAACACAACCACAGAACTCTGTCCCCAACTTGCGATGAGGTTGTCAATCTCACCGGTTTTGCTGAAAACAAAGGATTAAACGTATTGAATGGAAGGAAGTAATAGTTTGCAGAAAGTAAACACAAAGCAGTACAGTTTGTAGATTGTATGTAACAGAAGTGACCGGGGTCCATAGTTCACTAGAGGTGGCTCTCCTTAAGATAGATAACATGTTGGGTGAACAAATTACAGCGGGGAAATTGACAAACATCGAGAAAGCATACAAGCATATACTAATCATCTTGACTCCTTTGAGACTTGATTGGGCATTACAACATTATACATAGACCGCCATCCAACTTCATCTATGACTAATAATCCACCTTCAGGTTATCATTCAAATCCCCTCCAGTATTAAGTTGCAAGCAACAGATTATTGCTTTATGAATTGCGTGTAAAGTAAACAATACGATTGTTCTTTGAACAAAGGATTGTTGTTTTCTCCCTAGTAGCAACAGCACATCTAGTACCTTAGAGATTTCTGTCACTTCCCCAGATTACCAGAGGCATGAACCCACTATCGAGCATAAATACTAACTCTTGGAGTTGCTAGCATCTACTTGGCCAAGATAGCTACTAACAACGGAAAGCATGCAAGATCACAAATAACAAAGACATGATAGAATCAATAATCAATCTGAAATAGCATCTCAATATCCATCGGATCCCTAATGGCTTTGAGTATGACGCCCAGGAAAATGCTGGAGCAATGATGATGTAGAGCTCATTGGGAACCCCAAGAGGAAGGTATGATGAGCACAGTAGCAAGTTTCCCTCAGTATGAAACCAAGGTTTAATCGAACCAATAGGAGCAAGGAAACACCCCAAAGGTGTAGTTAGTTGAACGATGGCAGGGCGCACTACCGGTGCCAGTAGCAACGTGGAGACCTGCACAACACAACCATAGAACTTTGTCCCCAACTTGCGATGAGGTTGTCAATCTCACCATGTTCTGCGGAAAACAAAGGATTAAACGTATCGAATGGAAAGAAGTAAAAGTTTGCAGAAAGTAAACACAAAGCAGTAAACAATTTATAGATTGTATGTAAAAGACAAGGACCGAGATCCATAGTTCACTAGAGGTGGCTCTCCTTAAGATAGATAACATGCTGGGTGAACAAATTACAGCGGGGCAATTAACAAACATCGAGAAAGCAATACATGCATATACTAATCATCTTGACTCATTTGGAACTTGATTGGGCATTACAACATTATACATACCGTCATCCAACTGCATCTATGACTAATAATCCACCTTCAGGTTATCATCCGAACCCCCTCCAGTATTAAGTTGCAAGCAACAGATTATTGCTTTACGAATTGCGTGTAATGTAAACAATATGATTGTTCTATGAACAAAGGATTGTTGTTTTCTCCCTAGTAGCAATAGCACATCTAGTACCTTAGAGATTTCTGTCACTTCCCCAGATTACCAGAGGCATGAACCCACTATCGAGCATAAATACTAACTCTTGGAGTTGCTAGCATCTACTTGGCCAAGATAGCTACTAACAATGGAAAGCATGCAAGATCACAAATAACAAAGACATGATAGAATCAATAATCAATCTAAAATAGCATCTCAATATCCATCGGATCCCCGCTAACACAACATGCAGAATTACAAATAGATGATTTTGATCATGAACGGAGCTCACAAGATCTAAACATGAAAGCACAAAATAGGAGAACCAGCCATCTAGCTACTACATGGATCCGTAGTCCAAGGATGAACTACTCACGCATCACACCGGAGGCTTGCATGGTGATGAAGAAGGCCTCCAGGGTGAATTCCCCTCTCCGGCAGGGTGCCGAGAAGAGCTTCAGATCCCTCCCGATCTAGGGATGGAGATGACAGCGGCTAAAGACTCTTTCATGGATTTTTGATCGGGCCCTTAGGGTTTTCGTCCCGAGGGCATCTTATAGGCGGAAGGGGAGGCCGAGGGGGTGGCAGGGGCCACCACACCACCCCCTAGTATGGGCTTAGCCTGGCCACGCGGCCTGGTGGTGTGGACGGCCTCTGGCCCCTCTCCGTCTTGTATTCTGGCATCTGATGACTTCTGGAAAATAGGCACTTTGGCTTTTGTCCCGTCCAATTCTGAGAATATTCATTTTCTGACTTTCTTGGAACCAAAAACAGCAGAAAACAGGCAGCTGGCATTGTGGCTCTTGTTAATAGGTTAGTCCAAGAAATCATATGAAAAGTACTCCAAAGTTGGAACAAAACACAAGAAAGTGGATAAAACCAAGCATGGAACATCAAAAATTATAGATACATTTGCAATGTATCAACATCCCCAAGCTTAATTCATGCTCGTCCTTGAGTAGGTAAGTGATAAAAAGAAAGAATAATTTTTGAGGTGACATGCACCATCAAAGACTTGATCAAAGTATTTGTAAAAACATTCAAAGCTGGGATCATAGTACTTCAATCAAAACATGAAATACAAAGTTCTAGCAATAAGACAAAGAAACTATGTTGCAACATGAAAAGGCACAAACAAAAGATTCATGAATAACAATGCTTTGCAGGACGTTTGTTTGTTTCACATAAAGAAAACATAGCATAATAGTATTCAGCTTGTCCCTCAATAGAGTAGCAAATATAAATGCATAGGACACCTTCAAAGTTCATAAGAGTGACTAGATACAGTAGTTTAAAACAAGCAATATCAAGTTATGCATCAATCAACTAGTCTTGGGACAATGCACATAGAACTAAGAATGGCCACTATGCTCTCAAAGAAGGTGCATAAAGTTAGAAGGTGGAGAATGAATATAAAGGTGGAAGAAAGGCCTTTTTTTTAAAAGGAAGTAGGGATTCAAGTCTCATAAAGAGCTTCCAAAAATTATGGTACTTATAGCTTTCAGCTCTCATTGCCCCTATCATAAGCATCTTGAAGTGATTAAGGTTAAAGTGAACAAACTATGGTGTACATGCTTGACGAAGTATAAGTTAGAAATCTCATGTCCCTTGTATACGAGGGCCGCTCCTCATGCTACTCAAGTTTAGTCACCGGTAAGTTCTTGTCATCGTAAGTACATGTGTATCATTGAGAACTGCCAACGGGGTACCCCTTGCCCGATGATACAGAAGAATCCCCATATCAAAATGACAAGGCAAGCAGACAACGAGCATCTCAGCATTCTTCTTATTTACCATGGGAATATGGTGCTTTTTTCTCTCTTTCCTCTTTTCATAATCTTTTTTTTCCTTTTTCTCTTTTTTCTCAATATAGGACTATTTTTTTATAAGAAGAATGCTTCATAGATAGCTCATTATGGTTACGCTGCAGGTTTCCACCATGTTAGCATGGATTAGACCAGCGGCCCAGGCGTTTCTCTAACACATATACATAACTCCATGGACTTACAAGCTCCCCTTTCATCTCACACCGACGACATCCATAGACAAAAGAGCATGATATCAACTAGGTACAAGTACCAAGTGAAATGTCGAAAGCGTTCCCCATGAAAGCATGGTTATGCTAATTCCCAATAAATAAGTGCAAGCATATACAACATAGACGACACAATGGTTCAAGTTTATTAAGGGCAAGTAAAGTGTGCCATCAAGTTTGTGAGAGCTTTAATCACTAATTTTCTCATAACAAGTTTAATTTGGAAGGTAAACAAAAGCATGAATGTACTTGGAATAGCATAAGCTAGTAGGTAGGTATGGTGGACTCTTTGAAATAACTTGGTTTAGGGAGTTTGATGCATGAGTGGAACTCATACTTGGTGGTGGAGGCTAGCAAAAGACTGGGAGCGACAAACTAAGAGAGCAATAATGGCCATAATCATGCAGAGCGACAAAACATCATTGATCAAAGCATAAAGTGATACTACAAGTTGAAAACTAAAAAATAATAAAGGCTTATGGTGACTTGAGATAGTCATAACATGGTGTGAGCATGCGCCAAGTCAACCCAAACAAAGCATCAAAGGAGAATACCACTATACTATGCTTTAATATGCTAAAACAACGCATGATTCATCCAAGGCACATTAAGCAATCTCAATTGTTTATAACAAGTCATGCTACAGCAAAGAATACTAAGCATTAAGCCAAAACAATATCAAGCATGGCATGACAGAGCATAGGCCACAGTCAAAAACAAGCTCTTTTTACCACATAAGTATGAACTTTCCTACTCTTCTCCAAACCAAACCAAACCAAACTATTTGCAAACCAATGTATGAAAGAGGGGTTCCAACCAATTTATTCAGAAAACTAAGCAAACCAAAGCAAACGAAAAACCAAAATGAAAACGAAAACGAAAACGCTCCAAGAAAAACACAATTGTACATGAAACAATAAAAATGAAGCGTTTGGAAGAAACCTGAGATTTTTATTGATGTAGAAGGGGATGCCTTGGGCATCCCCAAGCTTTGACGCTTATACTTCTTGGATATTTCTTGGGGTGACACGCGTGGCATCCCCAAGCTTAAGCTTTAATCCATCCTTCATCTCATTACTCATTCCTTCCATACACCTGAAATTTTTCCTTCATACAAAACTTCACACAATCTTTATTAACAACATTAGTGCACTTAAGATAAATAAGTCTTAAGGTTCAGTTATAACACAAAATAAACTTCCATTAGAACATTAGATACTGTAGCACTTCCCTCAAAAAGCTCAGTTCCCCAAAAGAACTCAAAAAGGAACCAACAAGAAGCAAATGCAGAAAATGACAGAAATCTGTCAAAACAGACCAGCAGGTAAAGACGAATTTTTTCTAAGACTTTATATTGCTCAAATAAAAAAGTTTTGAACTAACAAAAGTTAGATAACAACCTGGGGCAGAAGCAAAAAAATTAACGCCTCGAAAAGACGTTCAGAGATTTTACACGAATTTTTATGGTGAAGCCTAGAAATTTGTTTCGGGACAGCAACTTTCCCAATCATTACTTCTCTCTCACTAGAGGTTACTCTTGGCACAAAAGGCAAATAAAAAGGATAAGGATAGGTTATTACATAGGTAATAACTTCCAAGACTCATATAAAACTTTTGGGTTATCTCCCAATAAGTACTTTTCTTTAACGCCTTTAAGTTAGGCATAAGAAGCAAGAAAGAATCAAGTGTTCTCAAATGAAGAAGCATTAAGACCAAATTTCTTGCCCTTACCTCTCTTACTTTTATTCTTAACCTTGGGGAAAATATGATTGTTTGGTGGAGAATAAAGGTGCATGGTCCCCTTTCCCACATCTATTATTGCTCCAAGGAGTCTTAATAGAGACCTTCCAAACGTAATTTGTCCTTTTCCTACACATTCAATAACAAGATAATTAGTAGAAATCATTTTCCCAAGGATCTTTGTAAACACTCCTTCAGTTATTCTAAGAGGTAATATGGTAGCATTATTAGCAAGAGATATTTGTTTTCCTCCTTCAGTAAGCCCCCAAGTATTCAGAGATTCATAAATATCTTTGGGCATAAGGCAAAATTCAGACATGATATCACAGCGAGCTTGAAAAGTTTTAGTGTTTATCTCAATCTTTACTGTAGGGAGCCACTTTGATGGTTTAGAATTTATTGGAACATAATTGTGATGCTCCATAAGTGTATTATAGCAATCTTTTAAGCTAGTAGTGCTAGTCTCAAGAGTGTTCAATCTAGCAAATATTCTTGCGAAAGAAATATCACTTTGGCTAGACAAATTGTAAGTGACGATCAATTTCTTTATAGCATTAATAGCATCATCCTCATTACATTGGAGGAAATCTCCTCCCACAGCAGCATCTAAAGCATATCTATAGCAAAGAGGAATTCCGAGGTAAAAACTGCTAAGGAACAAACTTTGAGTTTAGGCTCAGTTTTTTCATGTAGATCAGAGATTCTAGCCCAAGCTTCTTTAAAACTTTCCTCAATTCCTTGTTTAAAAGTGAAAATCATTTCCTCGGGTGACATAGTGACTGGATCAAGGCTAGACATAGTAGCAACTTAAGAAAGGAACTAATTTTTTTGTGTTTTTGAAATAAGAAAGCAAACTTGTAAAACTAATTTTTGTGTGTTTTTGAATAAAGAAAACAAGCAAACAAAGCAAAAAGAAACTAAGCAAAACAAAAATAACAAAGTAAAGAGATTGGTTATGAGGGACTCCCCTTGTGAAGATGTCCTTGACTCCCCGGCAACGGTGCTAGAAAAATGCTTGATGGCTCTGAGTATGGCGCCCAGAAAAATGCTAGAGCAATGATGATGTAGAGCTCATTGGGAACCCCAAGAGGAAGGTATGATCAGCACACCAGCAAGTTTCCCTCAGTATGAAACCAAGGTTTAATCGAACCAGTAGGAGCAAGGAAACACCCCAAAGGTGTAGCTAGCTGAACGATGGCAGGGCGCACTACCGGTGCCAGCAGCAACATGGAGACCTGCACAACACAACCATAGAACTTTGTCCCCAACTTGCGATGAGGTTGTCAATCTCACCGTGTTTTGCGGAAAACAAAGGATTAAACGTATCGAATGGAAAGAAGTAAAAGTTTGTAGAAAGTAAACACAAAGCAGTAAACAGTTTATAGATTATATGTAAAAGACAAGGACCGGGATCCATAGTTCACTAGAGGTGGCTCTCCTTAAGATAGATAACATGCTGGGTGAACAAATTACAGCGGGGCAATTGACAAACATCGAGAAAGCAATATATGCATATACTAATCATCTTGACTCCTTTGGAACTTGATTGGGCATTACAACATTATACATAGACCGCCATCCAACTGCATCTATGACTAATAATCCACCTTTAGGTTATCATCTGAACCCTCTCTAGTATTAAGTTGCAAGCAACAGAGTATTGCTTTACGAACTGCGTGTAAAGTAAACAATACGATTGTTCTATTAACAAAGGATTGTTGTTTTCTCCCTAGTAGCAACAGCACATCTAGTATCTTAGAGATTTCTGTCACTTCCCCAGATTACCAGAGGCATGAACCCACTATCGAGCATAAATACTAACTTGTGGAGTTGCTAGCATCTACTTGGCCAAGATAGCTACTAACAACGGAAAGCATGCAAGATCACAAATAACAAAGACATGATAGAATCAATAATCAATCTGAAATAGCATCTCAATATCCATCGGATCCCCGCAAACACAACATGCAGAATTACAAATAGATGATCTTGATCATGAACGGAGCTCACAAGATCTAAACATGAAAGCACAAAATAGGAGAACCAGCCATCTAGCTACTACATGGATCCGTAGTCCAAGGATGAACTACTCACGCATCACACCGGAGGCTTGCATGGTGATGAAGAAGGCCTCCAGGGTGAATTCCCCTCTCCGCCAGGGTGCGGGAAGAGCTTCAGATCCCTCCCGATCTAGGGATAGAGATGACGGTGGCTACAGACTCTTTCGTGGATTTTTGATCGGGCCCTTAGGGTTTTCGTCCCTAGGTCATCTTATAGGCGGAAGGGGAGGCCGAGGGGGTGCCAGGGGCCACCACACAACCCACTAGCGCGGGCCCAGCCTGGCCGCGCGGCCAGGTGGTGTGGCCGGCCTCTGGCCCGTCTCCGTCTCGTATTCTGGCATCTGATGACTTCCGGAAATATAGGCACTTTGGCTTTTGTCCCGTCCAATTCCGAGAATATTCATTTTCTAACTTTCCTGGAACCAAAAACAGCAAAAAAACAGGCAGCTGGCACTGTGGCTCTTGTTAATAGGTTAGTCCAAGAAATCATATGAAAATTACTCCAATGTTGGAACAAAACACAAGAAAGTGGATAAAACCAAGCATGGAACATCAAAAATTATAGATACATTTGCAATGTATCAATCCCCACAAACACAACATGCAGAATTACAAATAGATGATCTTGATCATGAACGGAGCTCACAAGATCTAGACATGAAAGCACAAAGGAGGAGAACCAGCCGTCTAGCTACTACATGGACCCGTAGTCCAGAGATGAACTACTCATGCATCACACCGGAGGCTTGCATGATGATGAAGAAGGCCTCCAGGGTGAATTCCCCTCTCCGGCAGGGTGCCGGGAAGAGATTCAGAACCCTCCCGATCTAGGGATGGAGATGGTGGCGGCTAAAGACTCTTTCGTGGAATTTTGATCGGGTACTTAGGGTTTCCGTATTAGAGGCAATATATAGGCGGAAGGAGAGGCCGAGGGGGTGCCTGGGGCGGCCAGACCACCCCCTGGCATAGGCCAGGCCTGGCCGCATGGCCAGGTGGTGTGGCCAGGCCCTAGCCCCTCTCCGTCTCGTATTCTGGCTCCAGATGTCTCCCGGTAAAATAGTAACTTTGGCTTTTGTCCCGTCCAATTCCGAGAATATTCATTTTCTGACTTCCTGGAACCAAAAACAGTAGAAAACAGGCAGCTAGCACTGTGGCTCTTGTTAATAGTTTAGTCCAAGAAATCATATGAAAAGTACTCCAAAGCTACTTGGGGGAATACGAGAGGAAGAATCAAAGAGAAACACAAAATCCCCCCCCTGATCTAGATCCCAAATATTCACTCACAAAGAGATGATTTGGTTTGGTCAAATTGTAGATCTAGATCTCCTCTAACTTCCCCTCAAATATTGGCAAGAATCATTGGAGGGGGATGAAGAAATCAAGCTCAAAGAGGTGTCAAAGAATAGGCAAACCTTGAAGAATAAGAGAGGAATAAGCCTAGAAGAGAGAGAGAGAGAGAGAGAGAGAGAGAGAAACCATTTATAGGGCCCCAGGAAATCAGCCTGTTGGGGGGCGGGGTCCCGACCTGGGCCGGTAGTACCGGACTGGGTCGGTACTACCGGACTGGGTCGGTACTACCGCACCTGACCCAAGCGAAGCAAACGAGCCAAGTCAACGCATCGAGGAATCCTGCCGACCAGGTGATCGGGCGAGCGAACCAACATGGCAAAGGGGATTGGGGCTGGGAGCGTGTTAGGAGCGAGCGAGCTGTGGGCGAGATCGAGAGCGTGCGCGAGGAGGCCCAAACAGCGAGTGGCGGGAGCAAGGCGTGCGGGGGCGCTGGCGAGCTAGCTAGGCCAGGTGGTCGGCCTGGTAGTGCCGGCTCGCCTGGGCGGTACCACCGCTTTAGGCTGGTACTGTAGTCCAGGCCTACCGGGCGGCACAGAAGCAACAGCTGCACGCATGGCGAGAGGTAGCTCGAGCGGTAGCGGCCCGGTACTACCGCTCGGCCTAGAGAAAATTATTTTTCCTTTTTATTTTTAAAAACAAATACAAGGCGGATTCATAATGCAATAACTTGAGCTAGAAAATGTTGATTGATCCAAAACCAATTTTGTTAGAAAGAGGACAAAAAGAGCTACCCAATGAAAAGTGAGAATGTATCAAGTATTATAATGTGAGATACCTCACTTGGTGAGAATCCGGAAAACCTCCAAGAACAAAATCGCAATAAGATATAAAAGGGAGATCCGATTTTGATGAACAAGAGCTTGTAATGAAGATTAGCACAAGCTCTGTATCCTCACATGGATAGGACCAACAAACAACCAAGAAAGATGATTCTAAGAATGAAAAGGTTTGAGCTCTCTTAGAAAGATATGATCGAGGTACTCACTCGAGAGCCCCTCTTGATAGTACGGCTATCTATCCTAAAACCCGGTCTCTCAACTACCAACATGAGACTGTCAAAAGGGAAAACCTATCAAGAATACATTTGCCTTGAGCATACTTTGACCTAGTCTTCATCGATCCATGATCACCGAGGATGGTAAGCATCAAACATGAGATCTTCTAGAGATGGCGCATTCTGATCTTGCACAACGCATCTTCTTCTACATCTCATCTACCTTGAAGCCAACACATGCTCCAAGCAATGCCAATAGACAAATCCTATAAGTGCAACTTAATACAAACATTAGTCCATAGAGATTGTCATTAATTATAAAAACCACACATGGGGCCCACATGCTCTTTCACTCGCTGCATGAATGGCGAAGGGCCAGTCGCAAACACCGCATGAACTTGGCGAAGGGGAAAATGGTGAAGGGAAATGGCAGGATTATTTGCCAATAGGTGGGAATGGGTAAGAAATGGAGGGAAGGGAAAGAAAAAGGAGGGAAGGGGAAAAGGGAGGGAAGCCGACCATCGGTCATTGACAGAGCTAGCCCACCCACCTTTTCATTTCACACTGGGATCGGCCTGGGAATGCCGGATGAAAATTAGGCCAAATCCAGTGAAAAACGGGATGCTAGGAACGCGATTCGGCGAAAAATCGCCGTCCGGATGAAAAAACGTCCTAGGAAGATCCTCCTGAGAATGCGAGTGGAGGTGGTCTAACTACTATAAGGTCATTTGGATCCATGCCCTCAATTCTGCTGAATACCCCCGGTCCCCCATCAATCATGTATCAATTTCATCAATCCATGTGGCAGCCAAACATGATTTTTTAAGTTTGGAATTTGAATTTGGACAAAAGAAATGATGGTATCAATGTGCTTTCATTTCAATTCCGCTAAAAATGAAATGGAATGGGGGTTGTTCAAAAAAAGGGATGTTCTAAACGAGCTCTAAGAACTTAGAGCAACTCCAGCAGTCGCGCTAAAACGCGCCTGTGCTAAACCCTAGCGTCATCGCCGCCGCCGGGGGCTCGCACATCAGCGCACGTGTCCTATTCATGCCGCCACGACCGAACTCGCACCCCAGCGCCGCACAGCAGTAGCCGCCCGCATCAAAAGGGAGGGTCAGAACTCCGAAGCGCTCGGCTATAGCAGCGGGTGCCCAAAATTTGACCAAGAAGGCATCAAAGACCATTGTTTCCTGTCGCGCCATTCCACCTCCTCCTCAGCCTCGTCCGCATACGCCAGTGAGTGCTCCGCAGCAGCCGCCACCATCGCCACTGGCACCATCGAACGCAGAGGCTTTCAGCACGCGCGACCTACTCAACGGAATGACAACAAGATAAATTTTGACTCTTTTTTGTTATCGATTTTAGATAGATGAATGTAGACAATGCCTTTGACATGTGTTCATTCAATTTCAATGTACGGTGATTCGTTTATGTCATGAATGAATGTTGTCTCATCTTTCGCACAACCACATTTGGATCAACAAAATGACGAACAAGAAGAGGAGTTTGTAGTGGACGAGCATGGTGAAGGTTTGATTGAACCACCGAGAGGTAGGACGGAGAACTACACCATGAGGAGGATAGGTTGCTTTGCCAAACATGGTTGCACATTGGCATGGACCCGACGGTTGGCACGGGCCAAACAAGGACACCTATTGGATGAGAATGAAGGAGAACTTTGATGCACGCAACACAAGGGGCAATGAGAACACCGATCGTTCTCTTTGGTCCCGTTGGTCGATCATTAACTCCGATTGTCAAAAGTGGGTGGGTGCTTTGGCGGGTGTTGAGGCCATCAATCCAAGTGGCACGGGTGAAGTAGATAGGTTAATTTGTTTCATTGTGTGATAGTATCTCGTTTTCATGCGCATATGTTTGTTGTTATCCATGACTAATTATTCTCTTATGTTCACAATGTAGATGACCATTGCCCAAAATTTGTTCAAAGATGAGGGGGGAAAGAACAAGAAAGGCAAGAAAATTCTTGGCAAGCCATTTGTGTTGCACCATTGCTATGAAGAGTTAGGAAATGAGGAGAAGTGGAAGACCCGTGATGGGTATGGACGTGCACACAAAATGGATGAATGCAAACGTTGAAACCACTATCATAGATGATGATGCATCAAGTGATGACAACAAGAAGAGAAGCTCAACTCCACACTCAGTTGCCAACACAAGAAGGCCGCCAAAGAGATGAGGGGGAAGAAGGCCGAAGATGATGACATGGCGAAAGTTATGGAAAGGATGGCCAATGCAAGGTTAGAATACAATAGGGATAGGAAGTTGGCAAGGAACTTGGAGGCCAAGGCCGAGGAGAGGAGGTTGGCATTTGGAGGAGAGGTTGGCGGCCGCCGAGGAGAGGAGGTTGGCATTGGAGGAGAAGAAGGTGACAAATATTGAGCATCAACGCCTATTGGAAGAAGGTGGCAATGACTATGAAGATGTTGACAAATGGTTTGTTTGTGTTTGTTTGAGTCAAATTTGTGTTGAGCTTGGTTGTGTGAAATTATGTTTTGCTTTTGAACTATGACATGGATTGAAACTATGCTATCTAGGTTGAGATTTGGAGATTTTAGAGCCAATTGTTATTGTATTTATTTTGATTTGTTTGATCTTGTTGATGTGTCGATACTTGTGTATGATGTTCGCGTCGGCGCTGCGTGCTGCATTTTATCGCGCCTGGTGGGGGCCATTTTTGTCTAGTAGTTGCGCGCTAAAATTCAGCGCCTCCAGTGGAGCTTGCGGTACACGCCGCACGCTATATTCGGTTTTAGCACCCCGAGTTATAGAGCTGAGTATTCTAATTTTAAAAGGATTTCACGGGCGAATATTTACTCTTTTCTATCTTATTTGTTAATTTATAATCTTACCAAATAAGACAATTTTTTTTGTTTGTTCCGCCATCCTAGCAATGAAGTATTAGGATTTTTTTCAATAAAATCCTATAGTGCCTAGATCTCATGCGCCCGAGAACTTTTTATGTCTAAATCGCTGACGTTATCCTACTATTTATGATAATTCTTAGTTGTAACCTAGTTGTAACTTATAAAATTTATACTAATTCTCAGTTGTAACCTAATTGCAACTCATTAAATTCTCAATTACAACATAGTTCCAACTCATATGTAACTCTCATGTTGCACGAATCACGAGGTAAATCCAATAATGGGAGAGATGACTGAGAACTAAGAAGTTCTCAGGCGAACTAGCAAATCTGAGTTGTTCTTAGGAAGTTGAATCTGGAGAACATTATTGACAATGGTTGCTGCTTTAGTGTGTTGGTCCTTTGGGGCCTTAACACGGCGACTTCCCGTTTGTCTACTATAACAAGCTCTACTACGACAAGCTTTGCCTGGCTCCGGTGATGGAGGGGCGAGGACGATGGCGCGCCTTTGGCTCGCGCTAGTGTTTGTGGTCATCGTTAGGTGGTCCAATGACCTATTTGTATTTTTATTACTTTTGGGCCTATTTGTACTGTTGTTGATGATTATTAATAGATAGGTGGAATTCGGAAAAAAAAGAATATGGAGAACTAGCAAATCCAAGTTGCTCTTAGGAAGTTGAATCTGGATTTTTTTTTTTGACATATTGAATCTGAATGTTAGTGGTGACGACAGCCCAACGATGTGTTGTCAGTAGATTGCAGCGTGACCATTTGAATTGCCATATGCATTTTTGTTTGCAGCTTTCGCACAGAGGAGACTTTGAAAAATGTCCTCATTCGGTGATCACCGAGAGTTGACTGCCCCCTGTTGCTTCATCATGCAATAACAATTGGCCGGACAAATCGATTTTTCAACGTAGGTGCGTCATCTGAATCAATAGACGATTATTTTTTGATAAGATAAAAACATACTCGGGTCAAAATTTCAACGCGGTAGCTGCCTACGACAATTCTTTGATGTAGTACGTAGCTCCTAGGGGACTTGACAGCTTTCCATTTGGAACTCCCGCGCATGGAACAGTAGTGTTCTAGCTACAATTGCTTATGGTTGACACAATGCGCCTTTCAATTCGTCATGTATTCTGAACAAACTACTGTATGTGAAAGCGATATGGCTCACCGCAGTATCTTCACTTGTGTCTGTGGCCATTCACAGACATGTATAACTGATATAAGCCCCAGAACTCTATACCAATGTCTCAAAAATTACAAGGGGCGCCCGAGCCGTTACCTTTTGATCCTACAGTCAAAAATCTAAGCAGTTGTATCCAATGAAAGAATGGAGATTCCTCCCTTCCCAGGTTTCCGGATATAATCAAATCATGGCGGGCATTGAGCTTTGAAGCACCATGATTTGACCAAGGTTTGCCTTTTAAGCGTCATGGATTGAGCGACCCTGTTGAGCTCCTCTGTGACCTGAGCGGAATGCCATCAGGGGCAGACCTGAGAGGAATCCCTTCCGTGCTCCTCGGTGACCTGAGTGGGATGCCATCGGCAGCAGACCTGAGAGGAATTCCTTCAGACCCATATGCATCCTCATCCGCATGTTTAGGAATTCGGATAGGTAAACACTGCTGGAGACCTGTCATGCCAAGGGATAAGAATTTACATGTAGGTGTCATCACAAGTAAAAAAGGGAGGATGTTTTTCTAAAGGTCAAAAGGAGAGGAAATGTAGTCATACCATCCACCATATCTTTCGTCTTGTGAAGAAGAAACGTCCCAGAAAGGATAGTAACAAAACCACACATTTCCGTGACAATTTGAGTCGGATTTTGACGGTCCCAGTCCTGCACGCAATTATAGCTGAAACTGATAAATGGTTCCATATAATTTTTAGTACAATATGCTACTGAATTGAGTGATGGACCACTTGATAATTCCAGTAGATTCAGAATTTATGGACCACTTGGCAATTATAGCTGAAACTGATAAATGATTCCATGTGGCAATATTATGATTCAGAATTTATTATCAGCCGACAATGCATGCCAAAATCATGTTCGAAGCCATTCACACAGTTACCTACATTTTTTTACCAAGACTTTTAACCTAGATATACCCTAGTTACTCCCGTTGCAGAGTTAAGTCGTCCTCACAATGAAGAGGCAGCATTTCATAAGCAACTATAGTCCCGACTCTTGACAACATAAGCTTACTAATTTCAGAAATTATGTCCCACGATAATAGGCCCTTCGACCCTTACCATTATTTAGGAGGATTTGGTCCAATACCCTAAGTATAACTGAATTTGGATATCAATCAGTGAGATAAAACTAACAGCACTGCCTGATGAGTCAAGGCAAAGGAGATCAAGAACTTTCATGATTGTTTGTAATGATGGGTGAAAAGATTCATGGAGGAAGACCAAAACTTGAATGTTCTCGGTAACACAAGACTACAGAGGTCTATGGATAGAAACTTAACATACAGATACGGTACAAAGGTTAACTAGACTACTTTGATACATATAAATTCCAGAAGCTGACGCATTCAAAGTAAAGATTGACACCTAGGATATTTATTGCACATTCCCAGAATAAACAAGATGCCCGGATTGATTTATTAAGTCAACATCGCTGTTTAAAATGGAAAGTAAAGCAATGCTTGCTGTCAATATATAAGCAAATAGATTGACTCGAAAGCTGTTACCTTGAACATTATAACGCTAGCCAAAATTGTCAGCGAAGTAAACATTGTATAATAAATGGGCGAAACAACTGCAGTATTGAATGTGTCAAGGGCCTGCAGAAGGTAAACAATGTCAAGATTGAACATAGTGTATAAGCATGATACATATATACAAGATATCGACAGAGCAAATTTGCGTAGCAACATTTATTGTCCAGTCTATGCTACATATGGAAAATTATTCTCTTACAATGCCGATAACTGCCAATGACATAGACATCAAGCATACCTTGTTTAGATAGTTCATCTGTGTTACTATGCATGCAACTACAACAAGTACGAACACCCATGTTTGCGGATAGACTAGCTGGTTCATCCCTGAAAATGTCAGCTTCAAGGCTATCCCAAGAGCTTTGACACTCATGACCTGACAAATCGAAGGGAATACACAGAAACAGTTAAATCATAGCAACTTAAGAAGAGTTTTTCTACAGAACTATTTAAGGGTTGTCTTTATACAAAAAGACTATCAATGAGGTGAAATCATACCGATAAAGACCCGAAAAGAGAACAAATGCCAATATACACCATAATATGTGTCTGGCCATACTGCGGGACATAATGAAATATGAGAACGAAAGCTGCTGCAAGCACAACGGCTGCATAAACAAGAAATGCTGCAACATAGAAGTTTAAGCCTTAGTATAGTTAATAAATAGTCATATGCTAATACGTTAACATAAAATCAGTAATGATCTAAGTTACTATGCAAGCATATGGAACGCAGAATAAAACCTGGTTCAGTAGCAAGATTCCATACTTCTGCCACAGACTCGATTTCACGCTCCTGAGGGGCATGAAGCACAATTGTTGTCGAACCCACAACACAAAGAATACACCCGAGTACACCAAATATGTGTAGCTTCTCCCGCAAAATGATACGTGCAAGAACAGCACTGTAAAAGAGACATGCTAAAAGTATCAGAACTACTCACATATAAGCAACACAAGATTTCAGTGTACCAGTTGAAAATCATATCAAATATAGTTCTTACCTAATAATTATGCTAAGTGCGCCAAGTGGAGTGACCAAGATAGCAGGAGCAAAAGCATAGGCTGCAAAGTTAGCGATTTCCCCAACAACCACTGGAAATGTTACATCGTTAGAGCCAAGCCATACAGTACTGGGAGCAAAAGATTCTGTCCAAACCAAACGTCTATTCATTATATCAAGGAAAATACCTACTTGTTATCATTCCTATCCACCACAGTGGCTCTAGCAGGTAGGAGTAGCCACCAACACCTGAGAAAATGAACAAAGTAAGCATGGCTGGAATGAGAGAAGGAATATTTTCTACGCGGAGTTGCACTATAAACCACAGATGAAACAAGGACAGTTTAAAATGAGTCTATTGCACATATTTTCAGTTGCATACATGAGCAAAGTGAGAATTCGTCTACCGTCTGCAGTCAATAAATGCCGTATTTCAAAAACCCTCCATATTTTGAATAAGCTTTGTCAAAATTGATCAATGTGAGTTGGAAAACGCAAGAGCAAGAACTAACGAAATGCAAGGTACAGCAAAGCCATCTGCGCCACGCCATCAGTTCTACAAATCATGATCTTCGGGGAACAGCTTCAAGCAAGCAAGTGATCGCACGAGGACGGGTTTATTTTTTTGTAAGGAAGAGAACGGGTTTAATCATCACACCAGCTCCAGCCTCCAGGAACGTCCCAATCCATGCTCAACAACCATCCCGATCTCCAATGCGCTCAACTGCTCCAAAGCCCTACCTAGCAATCGAGGGTCTAGGCCCCACCGACAGCACCGCAAGCGAGATCCAAATCTCGCCCGGCTCCGCTCAGATCTATGCTACGGACCCAGCAACGCCGCGAGGCGGCGCCAGCACGAGAAAGGGCGTCCTGCTGTTCGCCGCGTTAGCGTAACGAGACGGGGGCGCGAGCAGAGAGAGAGGGAGACAGAGAGAGAAAGAGCTGGCGGAGAAGGTACCAGCGCGGACTCCGGAGGCGCCGGCCTTCTTGAGCCCCTTCTTCTTGACGATGAAGCTCGCCCCGATGAAGAGGCTGGAGGAGACCGCCAGCAGCAGCCCCTTGATGTTGTCCGCCGACATCCCCGTGTAGGACACGACCCAGTGCCCCAGCCGCGCTCCGCCCCCTCCGCCCATTGCGGGGAATCCGGCACAGCCGCCGGCTCACCGACCCCCACTAGCTTTTGCCCCTCCGCCTCCTCCTGCGGCGGCCGCGCATACGAGATCTGGAGAGGCCGCTTGGTCGGGCGGGTTTGCTCTCGTGGTGGCTTGGCTTTCCGCCGGTGTGCTGCTGCCTGCGCTTTGTGAGCTTGCGGGGGGAGAAGGGTATCCGCGCGCGGCAGAGGCCGCAAGGCAAAACCACCAAAAGACTGCGGCGACGACGTCGTCGACAAGGAAGCCAAGCGGGGTGGGGAGGGGGACGGGGCACAGTCAGTAGTCCAGGAGGCGCGCGTCGCTCGTGCCGTGCGACCTGCGAGCTACTACTCGTTTCTTTCTTTCTTTTTTGTCCGCTGCGCTGCGGGTAGGGCGCGTGCGCGTGCGCGTGCGCGACACAGCGCTCTGCGCCGCACGGTGTTTCTTTGTGTGTTTTTTAGGCCAAACCAAAGCAAGGTGGATTTTTTTAATCAATACCACGAAATATTTATAGTAACGTATAGTATACGGTAGAGATATGTAGCAATTACAAAATAAAGTCTTCATGCAAAAAAATACAAAAAAAAGTCTAAAAGAAACTAGTAAAATACTGAGATCTTCAACCTCTTTCTTCTTCCAAGACACCATCTTGAACTTTTCTACCGGGAGAAATCCTCGCTCCGGCTTGGCCGGAGCAAGCGATGGTGACGTCTGCGAGTGTCGCGGACTTTCCTAAAAGCATCGTCGCGTGGTGTGCTCTCCCCTCCTCCTGCGGTCCTGACTCTGGAGGGAAACCTCAGATCCAGGATCGGACGATGGAGGCGCTACTGTGTCTCTTTCCTTCTTGGGGGCATCATCTCGGAGTCGCCTTCGGCTGGGGTTCTGTGAAGAGGGTTGTTGTCGGGCAGTTGTGCAAGGTCCAAGGGTGAAGTGTGGCAAAGATGATGCCTCGAGCCGAGGTCGGGTCGCGGCTGATCTTCGGTAGTCGGTTCTCCCGGCATGTCCGATGAGTTCTCCTGCTTCGCTGTGTTGCTGTGGAGTCAGAGCTGCGGTGGAGCGGGTCCAGGCGACGACGATGACCGACCGACAGTGGTCTCTGTAGGTACTCGGTCGACATAAGATCAGCATAACTCCCTTGTAAAGCTCGTCGTCGGAGTAGGAGTTGTCTCTCCTTTGGCGTGTGTGGCCAACTGATGGCATAGGATGACATGGTTTCATGCGCCGTTTGTGAGGCTCTGTTCTGGAAGTCGCCGGTGAAGTGGGAGTCGCTGGCTCGCGGAGGAGTCATGACGATGACACTATGTGGCAACCTCGGCGTGGGTCTTCCTTGTGCGTCTATGTTTCATGTGGGTAGCCAGATTGGTTGTGGTGGTGTGCCCAATATGGTCATGTTCCATGACGATATTGGTGCATTTGTACGGGTTTTCGGCCGGTTCCCCTGTAAATGAACCGGTCAATTCTCTTCGACTTCTTTAAATAAAATAAGGCAAAATTATCCGTTTTGTTCAAAAAAAATCTTGAATTTTTCTGAAGGCAGCTAAGAATTGACAGATACCAAACCACGACTTGTAAATACCAACGAGCGCTCTCCCATAATTTTAATTTGAGCCGCAGTGCCAAGTTGCGTGCACGCACACAATCATTAGAGTAATCGATCAACATCGATAAGAGTATCAAACACACATATTCTAGTCAAAAGTAACCAAACAGCCTGGTTGACATCGTTGGCGAACCGATAGTACGAACCACCATTGTTGAGGACGTAGCAATCGAGACAAATATTGCGAGCATAATCCTCACGGCAACCATGAAAAAAAAAACTCCAAAATCGACTTGGCGAAGTAAGATCTGAAAGACCGTACCTATAGAACTGTAATCTTACAATACTACCATTGACGCTGGGAAAAAGATATCGTCGTTGAACGAAAAGTTAAAGATCACTTAGTGTAGACAATACCATCTTTATTGACATAGAGGCCAAAAAAGATGACTATCAAAACTATAATCTAATATCTCGAACCCTAACCCCGAGCGACGGCGGCGCTGTGCCGCCCCGGGGCCTCCTACACCGCCCCACCCTCGAGCCCCTCCTCCCTCCCCATGCCACTCTCCCCCTCCGCCGCCGCCGGAGGCGTTGCTGGCCAAAGGCTGCGCGGCGTGGCGCCTGCTGGTTGCGGTCAGGGATGGGAGGCTGCGCCCTCTCCACCTCTAATCCGTGGTGGTGTGTGGGGATGGCGGCCTGAGTCGCGGTGGCGGTGGTCGATCTTGTCGTCCCCTGCATCGACGACGAAGGTAGCGGAGCCAACACGTCATCTGGGAGCCGGGGTGGCGGCCCTGGGCTTGGCTACGACGACTTCCTCCGCTGGAGGTGGTCGGCCACGTTGGGATCTGGTGTGGAGGATCTCGGGATCTCACACCGATCTCCGGTGGTGGATCTCTAGATGGCGTCGAGTATGGAGGGAACATGGCAGCCAGTGAAAACCGAGCCTTGACTATGATCTTGGCAGACGATGGCGACGTCACTCGGCGTCGCTACCTTGTTGGAGGCATCGCCTTTGCTGGTGTCGTCACTTCACTCGAGTTGTTATGGGGGAAACCCCAGATCTGGGTCTCTCGGGTCGAATGATGGCGGCGATTGGTGTCGATTCCCCTCTTGAGGGTGTCGTTTTTGGAGCAGACGTCGGCTGGAGGTCAGGCCACTCCTGATGCTCTAGGGGAAACCCTAATCTGGTTCTTCGGATTAAGCGATGGTGGCGCTTTGGTGTCGTATTCTCTCTTGGGAGCATTGCTTATGGAGCAGCGCTGGATGACAGAGGCTAGTGGTGGAGCGGCTTCATTTTGCACGGAGACTCTAGTGGAGATGTCAAGTCATGCCTAACCGCTAGGTGCTACGCTTAGTCATGCCTCGTGCGGAAGGTGCTACGGACGACAGATCTTCTAGAGGTCTCTAGCTGCGTCGGGTGGTGAGACTAAGCGGCATGGCACCGAGAGGTCTCGATGGCGATCGCTGATACATTGCAAAAGTATCTATAATTTTTGATGTTCCATGCTTGGTTTTATCTACTTTCTTGTGTTTTGTCCACACTTTGGAGTACTTTTCATATGATTTCTTGGACTAACCTATTAACAAGAGCCACAGTGCCAGCTGCCTGCTTTCTGCTGTTTTTGGTTCCAGGAAAGTCAGAAAATGAATATTCTCAGAATTGGACGGGACAAAAGCCAAAGTTGCTATTTTACCAGAAGACACTTGGAGCCAGCATACGAGACGGAGAAGGGCCAGAGGGGGCCACACCACCTGGCCACGCGGCCAGGCTTGGCCCGCGCCAGGGGTGGTGTGGCCAGCCCAGGCACCCCCTCGGCCTCTCCTTCCGCCTATATCTTGCCTCCGATACCAACACCCTAAGTACCCGATCAAAAAATCCACGAAAGAGTCTATAGTCGCCATCATCTCCATCCCTAGATCGGGAGGGATCTGAAGCTCTTCCCGGCACCCTGCCGAAGAGGGGAATTCACCCTGGAGGCCTTCTTCATCATCATGCAAGCCTCCGGTGTGATGCGTGAGTAGTTCATCTCTGGACTACGGGTCCATGTAGTAGCTAGATGGCTGGTTCTCCTCCTTTGTGCTTTCATGTCTAGATCTTGTGAGCTCCGTTCATGATCAAGATCATCTATTTGTAATTCTGCATGTTGTGTTTGCGAGGATCTGATGGATATTGATATGCTATTTTAGATTGATTATTGATTCTATCATGTCTTTCTTATTTGTGGTCTTGCATGCTTTCCGTTGTTAGTAGCTATCTTGGCCAAGTAGATACTAGCAACTCCAAGAGTTAGTATTTATGCTCGATAGTGGATTCATGCCTCTGGTAATCTGGGGAAGTGACAGAAATCTCTAAGGTACTAGATGTGCTATTGCTACTAGGGAGAAAACAACAATCATATTGTTTATATTACACGCAATTCATAAAGCAATAATCTATTGC
Organism: Avena eriantha; assembly: GCA_910589775.1. Lineage (NCBI taxonomy): Eukaryota > Viridiplantae > Streptophyta > Magnoliopsida > Poales > Poaceae > Avena > Avena eriantha. The sequence continues at coordinate 321,768,027 of OU342740.1, read as the reverse complement.
TTGCAACTTAATACTGGAGGGGGTTCGGATGATAACCTGAAGGTGGATTATTAGTCATAGATGTAGTTAGATGGCGGTCTATGTATAATGTTGTAATGCCCAATCAAGTCTCAAAGAAGTCAAGATGATTAGTATATGCATGTATGCTTTCTCGATGTTTGTCAATTGCCCCGCTGTAATTTGTTCACCCAGCATGTTATCTATCTTAAGGAGAGCCACCTCTAGTGAACTATGGACCCCGGTCCTTTCTTTTACATACAATCTACAAATTGTTTACTCCTTTGTGTTTACTTTCTGCAAACTATTAATTCCTTACATTCGATACGTTTAATCCTTTGTTTTCAGCAAAACCGGTGAGATTGACAACCTCATCGCAACTTGGGGACAGAGTTTTGTGGTTGTGTTGTGCAGGTCTCCCATGTTGCTGCTGGCACCGGTATTGCGCTCTGCCAAAGTTCAGCTAGCTACACCTTTGGCGTATTTCCTTGCTCCTACTAGATTGATAACCTTGGTTTCATAACTGAGGGAAACTTACTGATGTGCTCATCATACCTTCCTCTTGGGGTTCTCCAACGAGCCCGTTAATACACGAGTCAGCAATCGCACATGCTTGTTGATGGACATGCGCAGGACAGTGGTGCCGTCTGGCATCATGGCGGTGTCGATGGCAGGGCATACAAGGTCATTGCATTGATCTCTCCTGAAGATGGATTGGCGGAAGACGGCGGCATCAGAAGACTGAGCGTGCACGATGGTGTGTGTTACGGATCAGCTGGACCGGTTTGTGCTCCTGACCCACCGTGGGGCAGTTTAGGGACCTTCGGTATGTTGATGATGTATGTTTGTGTGCGGTTAGAGTGTTCTAACATGACCACCCCTTCATCAAGTTGTTTTAGAGAGGTGGCTTTGATTGATCTTTGAATTCTCTTTGTAAGGTTTCGTTGAATAATGAATAAAGCAGGTTGTGTGCATCTTTTTGATGCAGAGACCGGGGGTAACACCTCCATTTTGAAGAAAAAATATCACGAAACACTATTTTTACTGAAAAGTCCCACCCATAGATCGTGTTCCCCACCCCTCCTGACGCGGGCGAGGCCGGCCAGAGGAGGGGGAACCGATCTATGGAAGAGACGGAGGAGAAGTGACAGCTAGGTCAAAAGACGGTGGCTGAAAGTTTCCCGGTCACTCTTCAGTCTTAGACTCTTTTGGATACGTTGACAGAAGCAAGATGGATTTTAAGCAAACCTAGCATATCCCATAGACCCGCAAGGTCTTTAGAATAACCACTCGTATTCAATTTTCGTCGAAACACCCGCATCTAGCAAATCACATAAACCCGTGTATCCTTTAAACTTTTTTATTTTTAAGGTGGACGAAAAAACTCGCGTCACGGCCTCTATATACGCGGTTGCGAACATAGCGCGCCCTATACTCACGAAGAAATATATGGCGCGCTGAAATTTGATTTAAACAACATTGCAATTTGGATGATTATTGTATGATGTGATGTTTGAAACATTCATAAATATTTGTCTATGCATTTATCTTGTTCATTTTGATATTGAAATGTAAATTTTGTTTACCCGTTTTGCGGTTCCATTTGCACTGGCGTGGAACAGATCCCGTAAACTCAACCAGTAAAGCCTAGTCTATTCGGCTTTACGTATTGGGTTTACAGGATCTGTTCGGTGTCGACGCAAATAAAACCGCAAAACAGATTTATCGCATCCCCTTAACATGTTTTACAGGCCATGGGTTTCCGGGATCTGCTAGAGTAGCCCTTAGAAACTTCTATTTGGCTGGCCTCACGGCTGCTTTGGAATAGAGCCGTCGATTTTGGTAGTGTATGAGATTGATCTGGAATGATTTTGTCAAAGTTCCATGTATAGTGCATGTGTAATGCACTTTGCTTTTCCAAGTAAATCAAAGATAATGTCAAAAACTCAGTTGATGTCATCCATAACAACAAGCATCCAAGGGTGGGAACTTAAACCCATGGCCCAACCTACAAGCAGCGTACATACGCATGCAAGATATTGTGCTGTCAACGTAGCAACAACACCTAGAATCACATAATAAATAAGGCAGAACTGCACCTCAGATGTTTGCCACAGTTCCATGCCCACTTCATTCCCATGTACACTTCACCACTTGATATTGCTAGTTCACCACTAGTACATCACTAGAGTCCATCATGAGCATCTAAGCAGAAGCAATCTAGCAGCACAATGAAGAGAAGGTTTTTCAGAAGTGGAACAAAGCAGATGAAGCTCATCCAGGAGAACAAGAAGAGGATATTCAGATTACCGGAAGCATAGGATAAAGCCACATATAAACAAGCTACTTTAACAGCAATAGGTAGAAATCAATTATTCACATAAACTAGATCATGAAGCATCTTTCCTTAGCTTCTGCATGGACATATATGGGAAAAAGAGGAGACTCACCCAATTTAATCTCAAACCAACTATCTTGCAACTAGAACAAGTCTAGGAGGATAAAGCTTCTACATGGACATATGTGAAGGCTGGCAAACATAGCTTTTCAGAATAAAAGCATTATTTTAAAAAATGTTTATAAAAACTTGCATTAGTCCGCGACCTATGGTCTATAGCTATAGATAGTGAATCAAACAGTCCTCTTTAGTGAACTTGCAAAGTGCACTCTATCCAACCGTATTTTCTTAACCCTTACTACGGAGCAATCAATGATGTCATCAATAGGTGAACTACATTGAAGAGTTGAAGATATCCGGTGGAATAAATGAAATCGACGTCTACATCAAATGCAATTGAAGTGAAGCTAAGGAATAGAAAATAAACCAATCCCTAGATAGTAGAACCTATATCGAACCTATATCTATAGTCATCATTGTAGAAGCAATCCCAAACCAAATGGTGTTAATGTAGACTTGATCATAGAACAGTCTGCACATTGCTATTTTTGGTTCTCTTTTGTAAAGGTAACTTCCTCCTAGTTTGGAGAAGATTCTCTGGATCCTTTGTAATGTACTAAGTTGTAATATATAATCGTGCCTTGGACCTACGATGTTTCAGTTATACCACTCTAAGAGATGTAATACTGGTGAAACGGTATTTCATTGGTGTTATGTCAACGATTTGCATACTACAACATGCAATGATATGCTGGGTCACCACAGTGGGCAGAGGACATGGAACGCCGGGTGGTGGTCTCAAGTGACTGCAGGGAGATGGCAACCAAGGCAAAGGTGGTGGCGGCGAAGACGGCTTTCGAGCGAACTTTGCCTTCGCCTCAAAACGACCATTACTTTCCCGACATTTGGGGGGGCCAAGGCAACGTCTCCTCCCCGACAAGCCTCTCGCTGACCTCGCCGACGATGCTCCACAAGGTCCACAAGCATGCGACACCGTTGTCAAGGTTCTCGTCCTCCCCCGAGTACGTCGGTGGCGACCCACTCGGAGGATTCAACCCCAACACCGCCTTCCCGCACTAGCGCACCGGGATCACACCGATCTCAATGTAGCCTACGCTGGCTCTCCGGCTTTGCGGCACGGGCATCTCCCGTTCGGCCCTATCACGGAAGTTGAAGAGGCCGGCTCGTCACAACAGTTCAACGACGACAACCAAGACGCCCACAACGTGTTCGGTGGAATGACGCAAGACGACTCCTTCATACTCACGAGGTTCAAAAGAATGCTCACGGAGTTCGAAAAAATGCTCACTGGTTTTGGGAAAATGTTGACTGGTTTGAAAGTTATTTATTTTACTTCATAGAAGAATTTTTATTAAATAAACACAAACTAAACTTGATAAAACATAAGATTTATAAAAAAGTAGAAAAATAGAAAATAAAAGCATTAATTTTTATTGGCCGAATTTAGAGCGGCACATTAACACTTGCTTCAGGTGGAGGCGTGAAGCCGTTGCAGGTGGTGAATAGGAGCTCCCAACAAAAACAGGCCTTCAAAAATAAAGAGAGGCCAGAATGTTGACTCGTTGACTCAGCTCCCGCGGTTTTCCTGGCGACCTAATCCACCGCCCACCGCCAGCGCCGCCACCACGTCCTTCCCCTATCCGGCAGCCTCCGGCCACTCCCCACTCGGTGGATGGACGCCCCCACCATGGCCAGCTCCTGCTAGTTCCAGCGGCAGCCCTTCCCCTCTCTTCCGATAGATCGGAGCGGAGCACCCCCATTCCCCCTTAATTTTTTCTTCTTGAGTTCTTTCGCCTGCCTCCTCCTATGACCTAGCCTCCGACCTCCGCCTCCTCCTGATAGGTTCTCCTCGAGCAGTCCAAGCTCGTTTGCCTCGCCTCCAGTGAGTTTGCAATTTTTCCCCGTGGGTCACGGCCGGCGGTGGATCCCCTTCTTAGCCTCGTTTTTGTGGTTGTTTTATCCCGGTTTGGCTGATTTCCTCATCCCCGCCCAGGTTTGCTCCCTGCCTGCGCTATGTCTGGAGCCCGTGAGGAGCAGCCGGGAACGGAAGCCCCTGTGGAGGGTGCTGAAGATGGTGTCAACTCAATGATGGGTCGCCTGAACTTGCTCGCCGACGAGACCGAGGTCGTCGAGATGAGCGACGATGAAGATGATCCGGGTGTTGCGGCAGAGCCGTGGGCGCTGGACGGCAAGGTGCTCTCGCCGCACACCATGCACATCCAATCTGTTCGGGCAGCGATGACGCCTACTTGGGGCAACCCAAGGGGTCTACGGATTAGGCCTGCGGGAGACAATGTCTTCGTGGCCATTTTCGCAACCAGTGCTGACCGCGACCGGGTGCTGGAGGGGACACCGTGGATGGTGGGGCGGCATGCCGTTCTTCTGTAGCCTCATGATCCTCGGCTCGGGCCCTCCGAGGTTCGCTTTGACTCCATGACAATTTGGGTGAGAATCTTGAACTTGCCTTTCAAGTGGATGAATAATAGGAAGGGCCTGAAGATTGCAAAGCTCATTGACAAGAAGTGATCGGTGGATGTTGATGAATTCGGGGAAGCATCTGACACTTTCCTTCATGCTAAGGTGGCCATCCCTTTTGACCAACCGTTGCGGCGATGGGTGCTTATCCGTCGTGACGGACGCGATGAAAGTTTCAACCTGTAATATGAGAAGCTCCCGTTCTTCTATTTTGGTTGCGGCCTCATTGGACACGGTGAGCTTGATTGTAAGAACCCTGCTAACAGGGATGCTCTGGGCAAGCTCCCTTTCGACAGGAATCTGAGAGCGCCTGAAGAAAGGCGTAGAAGAATGCAATCCTTCGAACAAGCCGCTGCCTCTATGTCTTGGAACAGTAGCTCTAAGGATCGTGGAGGAGGCATCCGAAATTCAGGGCCAAGCTCTGCTACTAGCAGGACCTCAGGAGATGGGGAACCGCTAAAACCCGGGGAACAAATCGTGAACTCCCCGCCTGCAAAGGCTGGCGTCAGCACCAAAAAGTCAAAGGTTTCTGAAATTGCCCGACAACTTTTCTCGGGCAATGACCCTCTGGTTTAGTCCACGTTGAAGAGAAAGCCCAATGACTATGGCGGGGAAGCTGTTGTGCCTTCCCTCGAAGGGGTTTTGATCGAGCAAATTGACAAGAACTCTGCTTTGGTTGTGGTACCTATGAGGTCGTCTTGTATGCCAGGCGCTGGAACTCGTGGTGCAGGTTTTGACACTGGACATGGCAACGAGAAGAAGTTAAGAGTGGGAAAGAACATAAATCTCATCGTTCAGTGTGTGAGCGCAACTCATCCGATAAGGGTGGCAAATCTGATGCAGGGCTACCTATTCAGCCCTGCAGTAAGCAATGAAAGCTATCGCATATAACTGTCGGGGGCTTGGGAACCAGCCGACAGTTTTGGGCCTTCTTGAGTTATGGAAGGCAGAAGATCCTGATGTTCTCTTCTTGTCCAAAACAAAGCTTGACAAGGAGGGGATGAAGCGCATTCAGTTGCTTTTGAACATGCCAAACATGGAGATGAAGAATAGTGAAGGCCGGAGCGGGGGTTTAGCCCTGCTTTGGAAGAAAGATGTTAATCTTGTTGTGAATCCGAGGATGTCTTGCCATCACATCGATGCAGTCATCACCGGAGAGGAGGGCTTCACATGGAGGCTCACGGGCATCTATGGCGAGCTGCAGGCGGGGGCAAGGGAGAAGACCTGGAAGCTGCTGTGCATTCTTCATGGTCGGTCTGATCTACCATGGATGTGTTTTGGAGATTTCAATGAGGTTCTCTTTGCCAGTGAGAAGCACGGCGTGTCCCTAGGAAGCAATCCTGCATGGACAAGTTCAGAATGGCTCTGGAATTCTATGAGCTGGAGGATTTGGGGTTTGTTGGGGACCCACATACCTGGTGAAACCATAGCCAACGTGCTGACACCTATATCAAAGAAAGACTGGACAGGTCTATGGCCAACTTGGCTTGGAGATCTCATTTCCCGGCCTACATGGCTATTAATGGGGACCCTAGGCACTCTGATCATGGGCCCGTCATTGTGATCTTGGACCCGGATCCCTTTGGTAGCTGCTCCTCGAATGTGAGGGAGCAACCAAAGTTTGAAGCTTGCTGGCTCGAGGAAGAGGAGTGTGAGGGAGTTGTTCAAAACGCCTGGCATCTTTCCTTTCTTTCAAGGGATGCCGCTGTCGCGGATGCCTTAAGGAAGGTGGGTGTGATACATTGCAAATGTATCTATAATTTTTGATGTTCCATGCTTGGTTTTATCCACTTTGTTGTGTTTTGTCCACACTTTGGAGTACTTTTCATATGATTTCTTGGACTAACCTATTAACAAGAGCCATAGTGCCAGCTGCCTGTTTTCTGCTGTTTTTGGTTCCATGAAAGTCAGAAAATGAATATTCTCGGAATTGGACGGGACAAAAGCCAAAGTGCCTATTTTTCCGGAAGTCATTAGATGCAAGAATATGAGACGGAGAAGGGCTGGGGGGCGGCCACACCACCTGGCCGCGCGGCCAGGCCTAGCCCGCGCTAGGGGGTGGTCTGGCTGACCCCAGCACCCCCTCGGCCTCTCCTTCCGCATATAAGATGCCCTCAGGACGAAAACCCTAAGTACCCGATCAAAAATCCACGAAAGAGTCTATAGTCACCGTCATCTCTGTCCCTAGATCGGGAGGGATCTGAAGCTCTTCCCAGCACCCTGCCGGAGAGGGGAACTCACCCTGGAGGCCTTCTTCATCATCATGCAAGCCTCCGGTGTGATGCGTGAGTAGTTCATCCTTGGACTACGGATCCATGTAGTAGCTAGATGGCTGGTTCTCCTCCCTTGTGCTTTCATGTCTAGATCTTGTGAGCTCCGTTCATGATCAAGATCATCTATTTGTAATTCTGCATGTTGTGTTTGCGGGGATCCGATGGATATTGAGATGCTATTTCAGATTGATTGTTGATTCTATCATGTCTTTGTTATTTGTGATCTTGCATGCTTTCCGTTGTTAGTAGCTATCTTGGCCAAGTAGATGCTAGCAACTCCAAGAGTTAGTATTTATGCTCGATAGTGGGTTCATGCCTCTGGTAATCTGGGGAAGTGATAGAAATCTCTAAGGTACTAGATGTGCTATTGCTACTAGGGAGAAAACAACAATCCTTTGTTCATAGAACAATCATATTGTTTACATTACACGCAATTCGTAAAGCAATAATCTGTTGCTTGCAACTTAATACTGGAGGGGGTTCGGATGATAACCTGAAGGTGGATTATTAGTCATATATGTAGTTGGATGGCAGTCTATGTATAATGTTGTAATGTCCCATCAAGTCTCAAAGGAGTCAAGATGATTAGTATATGCATGTATTGCTTTCTCGATGTTTGTCAATTGCCCCACTGTAATTTGTTCACCCAGCATGTTATCTATCTTAAGGAGATCCACCTCTAGTGAACTATGGATCCCGGTTCGTTTCTTTTACATACAATCTATAAATTGTTTACTGCTTTGTGTTTAGTTTTTGCAAACTATTACTTCCTTCCATTTGATACGTTTAATCCTTTGTTTTCAGCAAAACACGGTGAGATTGACAACCTCATCGCAAGTTGGGGACAAAGTTCAGTGGTTGTGTTGTGTAGGTCTCCACGTTGCTACTAGTACCGGTAGTGTGTCCTGCCAAGGCTCAGCTAGCAACACCTTTGGGGTGTTTCCTTGCTCCTACTGGTTCGATTAAACCTTGGTTTCATAACTGAGGGAAACTTGTTGTTGTGCTCATCATACCTTCCTCTTGGGGTTCCCAACGAGCTCTACATCAACACTGAGCCATCAAGTATTTTTTTGGCGCTGTTGCTAGGGACTAAAGAAGAAGAAGAAGCTCCCACGTTAACCACGCTCCATCAAAGATATTTTTCTAGCGCCATTGCCGGGGAGTCAAGGACATCTTCACAAGGGGAGTCCCTCATAACCAATCTATTTACTTTGTTATTTTTGTTTTGCTTAGTTTCTTTTTGCTTTGTTTGCTGGTTTTGTTATCAGAAACACACAAAAAATCATTTTACTAGTTTGCTTTCTTATTTGAAAACACAAAAAATGACTACCCTTGAAAACACTAAGTTGTGTGACTTCACTAACACCAACAACAATGATTTTATGAGCACACCTATTGCTCCACCTGTGCCTGAAGATACTTTCTTTGAGATAAAACCTGCTTTACTCAATCTTGTTATGAGAGAACAATTTTCTGGTATTGGTAATGAAGATGCTGCTGCCCATCTAAATAACTTTGTTGAACTTTGTGAGATGCAAAAGCATAGGGATATAGATGGTGATATTATTAAGCTGAAATTGTTTCCTTTCTCTTTGAGAGGAAAAGCTAAAGAATGGTTGAATTCCCTAACTAGGAATAGTATTGATTCTTGGACTAAATGCAAAGATGCTTGCATTGGAAAATACTATCCACCTGCTAAGATTATATCTATGAGAAGTGAAATAATGAAGTTTAAACAATCTGATAATGAACATGTTGCTCAAGCTTGGGAAAGAATGAAATCTTTGGTAAAGAATTGTCCCACTCATGGACTGACTGCTTGGATGATCATCCAAACTCTTTGGTAAAGAATTATTCTTCAATGAACCTATTGGATTCTGCTGCTGGAGGTACCTTTATGACCATCACTTTGGGTGCTGCAACAAAACTTCTGGACAATATGATGGTTAATTATTCTGAATGGCATACTGAGAGATCTCCACAAGGTAGGAAGGTAAATTATGTTGAGGAAACCTCCTCCTTGAGTGATAAGATTGATATTATTATGTCTATGCTTGTTAATGGGAAAGCCCATATTGATCCAAATAATGTTCCTTTAGCCTCTTTGGTTGCTCAAGAAGAGCAAGTTGATGTGAACTTCATAAGAAATAATAATTTTGGCAATAATGCTTATAGGAGTAATTTTGGTAACAACAATTATAAGCTATATCCTCCCAACAATGGTAATGCTTATGGAAATTCTTACAACAATAATAGGAGTGCACCCTCTGAACTTGAAGTTATGCTTAAATACTTTACTAGTAAACAAACTGCTTTTAATAAAACTATAGAGGAAAAACTCTCTAATGCTGAAAGAAATATAGCATCTTTGGCTGAAGCTCAATCTTCTTTGAATAAAATGGCTGCTAAACCTGAAAATAATGATAATCCCTTTGCAGCTACTAATTCTATACAAGTAAGAATTGATGAAAATGTTAGACTATTAGCTGAATTACATGCTAAGTGGGAAAGAGAAGATGAAATTGCTAGAAACATTAGTGTTTCTATTATTACCACCACTAGTGTTGAGGCTAGTAATAGTTCTACTACTTTAAATGATAATTATGATTTTTATCTTGATGGTTGCAACATCTCTGAAGTTATTAAGTTCCTACAAAAGCTTGCTAAAAGTCCTAATGCTAGTGCTATGAACATGGCCTTTACAAAACACATTACTGATGCTCTCATAAAGATTAAAGAAGAAAAGATGAAACATAAAGCTTCTATTCCTATAAAACAAGAAGATGGTTGGGAACCCATCATTAATATGAAAGTGAATGACTTTGATTTCAAAGCTTTATGTGATCTTGATAGTAGTGTTTCTATTATGCCTAGAAGGATTTATGATATGCTTGATTTGCCTCCACTTGAAGATTGTTATTTGAATGTCCCACTTGATGATAATTCTAAAAAGAAACTCATGGGGAGTCTTAATGATGTTCTTATTATGGTTAACAATGCCTATGTCCCCGTTGATTTCTATGTTTTGGATGTTGAATGCAATGCTTCTTGTCCTATTACTTTGGGAAGACCTTTTCTTAGAACTGCTGGTGCCATTATTGATATGAAAGAAGGCACCATTAAATATTAACTCCCACTCAAGAAAGGTATAGAACACTTCCCCAAGAAGAGAGAGAATATTTCTTTTGCCTCTCCTATGAAAACAAAATTTGGTCCTAATGCTTCTTCATTTGAGAACACTTGATCCTTTTTCTTGCTTCTTATGCCTAACTTAAAGGCGTTAAAGAAAAATACTTATTGGGAGATAACCCAAAAGTTTTAGATGAGTCTTGGAAAGTTATTACTTCAGTAATAACCTCTCCTTATCCTTTTCATTTGCTTTTTGTGCCAAGAGTAACCTCTAATGAGAGAGAAGTAATGATTGGAAAAGTTGTTGTCCCGAAACATATTTTTGTGCTTCACCGTAAAAATTCGTGTAAAATCTCTGAACGTCTTTTTGAGGCGTGAATTTTTGTGCTTCTGCCCCAGGTTGTTACTAACTTTAGTTATTTCAACACTTTTTGATTTGAGCAACGGAAGGTCTTCTAAAAAATTCGTATTTACCTGCTGGTCTGTTTTGACAGATTTCTGCCATTTTCTGCATTTGCTTCTTGTTGGTTCCTTTTTGAGTTCTTTTGGGGAATTGAGCTTTCTGAGGGAAGTGCTACAGTAGCAAGGGTTCTAATGGGAGTTTATTTGGTGTTATAACTGAACCTTGAGACTTATTTATCTTGAGTGCACTAATGTTGCTAATAAAGATTGTGTGAAGTTTTGTATGAAGGAAAAATTTCAAGTGTATGGAAGAAATGAGTAATGAGATGAAGGATAGACTAAAGCTCAAGCTTGGGGATGCCACGCGTGTCACCCCAAGAAATATCCAAGAAGTACAAGCGTCAAAGCTTGGGGATGCCCAAGGCATCCCCCTCTTCATCAATAAAAATCTCAGGTTTCTTCCAAACGCTTCATTTTTATTGTTTCATGCACAGTTGTGTTGTTCTTGGAGTATCTTCTTTTTCGTTTTTGTTTTGGTTTTCCATTTGCTTTGTTTGCTTAGTTTTCTGAATAAATTGGTTGGACCCCCTCTTTCATACATTGGTTTTCAAATAGTTTGGTTTGGTTTGGAAAAGAGTAGGAAAGTTCATGCTTATGTGGTAAAAAGAGCTTGTTTTTGACTGTGGCCTATGCTTTGTCGTGCCATGCTTGATATTATTTTGGATTTATGCTTAGTATTCTTTGCTGTAGCATGACTTGTTATAAACAATTGAGATTGCTTAATGTGCCTTGGATGAATCATGCGTTGTTTTAGCATATTAAAGCATAGTATAGTGGTATTCTCCTTTGATGCTTTATTTGGGTTGACTTGGCGCATGCTCACACCATGTTATGACTATATCAAGTCACCATAGCCTTTATGATACTTTAGTTTACAACTTTTAGTATCACTTTATGCTTTGATCAATGATGTTTTGTCGCTCTGCATGACTATGGACATTATTGCTCTCTTAGTTTGTCGATCCCAGTCTTTTGCTAGCCTCCAGAACCAAGTATGAGTTCCACTCATGCATCCAACTCCCTAAACCAAGTTATTCCAAAGAGTCCACCATACCTACCTACTAGCTTATGCTATTCCAAGTATATTCATGCTTTTGTTTACCTTCCAAATTAAACTTGTTATGAGAAAACTAGTGACTAAGCTCTCACGAACTTGATGGCACACTTTACTTTTTTGCATCTAATAAACTTGAACCATTGGGTCCTTTTTTTGTGTGTATATGCTTGCGCTTTATAAGTTGAAATTAGCAGAACCATGTATCATGGGGAATGCTTTCAACATTGCACTTGTACTTTGTACCCCGTTGATATCATGTTCTTTTGCTTATGGATCTCGGCGGTGTGAAATAAAAGTGGAACTTGTAAGATTATGGAGTTTGTATGTGTGTTAGAGAAACGCCTGGGCCGCTAGCCTAAGTCATGCCTAATCATGGTGGAAACTTGCAGCATCACCATAATGAGCACTCTATGAAGCATCCTCAATAAAAACCTATGCAAATAGCAAATAAAAAGATCGCTGAGATGCTCATTGTCTGCTTGCCTTGTCATTTTGATTATGGGATAGCTCCTGTATCATGTGCAAGGGGTACCCCGTTGGCGGTTCTTTATGATACACATGTACTTACAATGACAAGAGCTTACTCGTGACTAAAGTTGAGTAGCATGAGGTTTGGTCTTCGTAAGTAAGGGGCATGAGATTTCGGTTTATAACTTGTCAAGCATATCCTCTTAGTTGTGTCACTTTAACCTTAATCACCTTCAAGATGCTTATGATAGGGGCAATGAGAGTTGAAAGCTATAAGTACCATAATTTTTGGAAGCTCTTTATGAGACTTGAATCCCTACTTCCTTTTATAAAGGCCTTTCTTCCACCATCATATTGAGTCTCCACCTTCTACCTTTATACACCTACTTTGAGAGCATAGTGGCCATTCTTAGTTCTATGTGCATTGTCCCAAGACTAGTTGATTGATGCATAACTTGATATTGCTTGTTTTAAACTATTTGTATCTAGTCACTCTTATGAACTTTGAAGGTGTCGTATGCATTTATATTTGCTACTCTATGAGGGACAAGCTGGATACTATTATGCTATGTTTTCTTTATGTGAAACAAACAAACGTCTTGCAAAGCATTGTTATTCATGAATCTTTTGTTTGTGCCTTTTCATATTGCATCATAGTTTCTTTGTCTTATTGCTAGAACTTTGTCTTTCATATTATGATTGAAGTACTATGATCCCAGCTTTGAATGTTTTACAAATACTTTGATCAAGTCTTTGATGGTGCATGTCACCTCAAAAATTATTCTTTCTTTATCACTTGCCTACTCGAGGACGAGCAGGAGTTAAGCTTGGGGATGTTGATACATTGCAAATGTATCTATAATTTTTGATGTTCCATGCTTCGTTTTATCCACTTTCTTGTGGTTTGCCCACACTTTGGAGTACTTTTCATATGATTTCTTGGACTAACCTATTAACAAGAGCCACAATGCCAACTTCCTATTTTCTGCTATTTTTGGTTCCAGGAAAGTCAGAAAATGAATATTCCCGCAATTGGACGGACAAAAGCCAAAGTGCCTATTTTTCCGGAAGTCATTAGATGCCAGAATATGAGACAGAGAAGGGCCGGGGGCCGGCCACACCACCTGGCCGTGTGGCCAGGCCTGGCCCACGCTGGGGGGTGGTCTGGCTGACCCCAGCACCCCCTCCGCCTCTCCTTCCGCATATAAGATGCCCTCAGGACGAAAACCCTAAGTACGCGATCAAAAATCCACGAAAGAGTCTGTAGTCGCCGTCGTCTCTGTCCCTAGATCGGGAGGGATCTGAAGCTCTTCCCGGCACCCTACCGGAGAGGGGAATTCACCCTGGAGGCCTTCTTCATCATCATGCAAGCCTTCGGTGTGATGCGTGAGTAGTTCATCCTTGGACTACGGATCCATGTAGTAGCTAGATGGCCGGTTCTCCTCCTTTGTGCTTTCGTGTCTAGATCTTGTGAGCTCCGTTCATGATCAAGATCATCTATTTGTAATTCTGCATGTTGTGTTTGCGGGGATCCGATGGATATTGAGATGCTATTTCAGATTGATTGTTGATTCTATCATGTCTTTGTTATTTGTGATCTTGCATGCTTTCCGTTGTTAGTAGCTATCTTGGCCAAGTAGATGCTAGCAACTCCAAGAGTTAGTATTTATGCTCGATAGTGGGTTCATGCCTCTAGTAATCTAGGGAAGTGACAGAAATCTCTAAGGTACTAGATGTGTTGTTGCTACTAGGGAGAAACCAACAATCCTTTGTTCATAGAACAATCGTATTGTTTACATTACACGCAATTCGTAAAGCAATAATCTGTTGCTTGCAACTCAATACTGGAGGGGGTTCGGATGATAACCTGAAGGTGGATTATTAGTCATAGATGCAGTTGGATGGCGATCTATGTATAATGTTGTTATGCCCAATCAAGTCTCAAAGGAGTCAAGATGATTAGTATATGCATGTATTGCTTTCTCGATGTTTGTCAATTGCCCCGCTGTAATTTGTTCACCCAGCATGCTATCTATCTTAAGGAGAGCCACCTCTAGTGAACTATGGATCCCGGTCCTTTTCTTTTGCATACAATCTATAAACTGTTTACTGCTTTGTGTTTACTTTCTTTAAACTATTACTTCCTTACATTCGATACGTTTAATCCTTTGTTTTCAGCAAAACACGGTGAGATTGACAACCTCATCGCAAGTTGGGGACAGACTTCTGTGGTTGTGTTGTGCGGGTCTCCACGTTGCTACTAGCACCGGTAGTGCGTCCTGCCAAGGCTCAGCTAGCAACACCTTTGCGGTGTTTCCTTTCTCCTACTGGTTCGATTAAACCTTGGTTTCATAACTGAGGGAAACTTGATGCTGTGCTCATCATACCTTCCTCTTGGGGTTCCCAACGAGCTCTACATCAACACTAAGCCATGAGGGTGCTGAGCTCCATACTTGGAGCAGAGATATTCTAGGAGACCTCCAAAACCGTATCAAGAAGGCGAAGAAGGAGCTCAATCGCTATAGAAAGAGGGATATTTGCAAAGAGCAGATTGCTCTAGAACACATGCTTCGATATAAGCTTGAGCGCCTTCAGGACCAGAAAATATCTTCTGGAAGCAGCATGCCAAGGCCCACTGGCTGAAGGATGGCAATAAGAACACTAGCTTTTTTCACGCCTGTGCCTCGGAAAGAAAGAAGATTAATCGGCTGATGAAGTTGAAAACTGATGACGGCAGGGTCGTGGAAGGGGAGGAAAATCTGAGATCCCTGATTACTTCTTATTACCAGGACCTCTTCACCTCTTCGACTGGCACTAGGGAGTCTGAACTTCTCGAGGCAGTTCCCTCTGTTGTCACTCCCGACATGAATTCCTTCCTTAGGAAACCTTTTGGTCCCGAGGAAATCAAGCTTGCCTTAGACTCCATGGGGGATCTCAAAGCCCCGGGTCCTGATGGCATGCCTGCCATCTTCTACAAGCATTTCTGGGACCTGGTTGGCGACAAGGTGCAGCAAGAGGTGCTGGGTGTTCTGAATGGTGGTTCCATCCCTACTGGTTGGAACGAGACCGTGATCGTGCTAATCCCTAAAGTCACCAATCCTGAGCGAATTAAGGACCTCATGCCCATTAGCCTCTGCAACCTTGTCTTCAAGATTGTCTCCAAGGTGATTTCCTGTAGATTCAAAGAGGTCTTGGATAACATCATTTCTCAAAGCCAAAGTGCGTTTGTGGCGGGAAGACTGATCACTGATAACATCTTGATTGCTTATGAGACTACTCACTTTATGCACACGCGCAAGGGGGAAGAGATGGTTTGGCTGCTGTCAAGCTTGATATGAGCAAAGCTTTTGACTGGGTTGAATGGTCCTTCTTAAAGAATATGATGCTAAAGTTGGGCTTCAACTCTCAATGGGTGGAATTGGTGATGTGCTGCATTACGTCTGTCACTTACAGGGTGAAAGTCAACAAGAACCTTACTAAGGTTATTACCCCGCAGCGTGGCCTGCGCCAGGGCTGTCCTCTTTCCCCGTATCTCTTCATTCTATGTGCTGAGGGTCTCTCTGCTCTCTTCAAGAAGGTGGAGGAGGGCGGTTCTTTGCAAGGTGTCCAGGTCTGCCCGACTTCCCCTCGCATAAACCACTTGTTCTTTATTGATGACTCCCTCATCTTCCTGAATGTAAATGATCAGACTACAAAGAAGCTTTATGACATCCTTGCTCTCTATGAAGACGCCTCTGGCCAAATGGTCAACAAGGAAAAATCGGCTGTGATGTTCAGTAAGGGGACCTCCTCCACGGCTAAAAGAAAGTTCAAGGGCCTTCTCCACGTTGCTGATGAGGCTTTCTCTGATAGATATCTTGGTCTGCCTGTCCACCTGGGCAGATCTGTCTCACTGGCTTTCGATTACATCAAGGAGAAAATCTGGAAGAAAATCCAGGGCTGGAAAGAAAAATTCCTCTCTAGGGCTGGGAAAGAAATTTTGGTGAAAGCTATGGCTCAAGCCATCCCAACTTATGCCATGTCCTGCTTCGACATCACCAAGACCTGATGTGATGCCATTAGCTCTATGGTTTGTCGATATTGGTGGAACAACCAGGATGAGGTAAGACACCATTGGTTGAGTTGGGAGTGCCTGTCCAAACCTAAGCGTGATGCTGGACTTGGATTCAGGGACTTGCACCTGTTCAACTTGGCCATGCTCACCAAGCAAGGCTGGCGCCTTCTTCAAGACCCTTAGTCTCTCTGCGGCAGGGTGCTTCGGGCAAAGTACTTCCCTAATGGCAACATCTTGGAAGTTGTGGCAGCCCTGGGCATTTCTTACACCTGGCGCAGCATTTTGAAAGGTTTAGCCCTCCTCAAGGAGGGGCTGATCTAGCGCGTTGGAGATGGCACTAGCATTCAGATTTGGCGTGACCCCTGGATCCCTGTTGGTGACACTAGAAGACCCAGATCCCTGCGCGGACCTCGCCTATTTCCCTGGTGGCTGATCTCCTGAACCCCACCACTGGCGATTGGGACGCTGAAATTGTCGCCAGCCTGTTCCAACCTGAAGACGTGAAGGCTATTCTCTCCATCAGTGTTTGCGAGGGTATGGAGGACTTTTTGGCCTAGCATTTTGATCCTAGAGGCCAGTTCTCTGTCAAGTCTGCTTACAAGCTTGGGGTGATGCTGAGGGACAGGAATTCGGGCAAGGAGGCGGCTAGCTCTGCATCCAACAATGACCCGGGACCAATTTTTGATTGGAACCAAATCTGGAACCTGAAGGTCCCGACCAAAATCAAAATGTTTGTGTGGCGTGTTGCACACAACAGTCTTGCAAATCGAATGAAGATCCATAGGATTGGTGTGGACTTGGATACAAGATGCCCTGTTTGCAACAGGCAAGACGAGGACGGGGGGCATGTCTTCTTGAACTACAAGGCTGCAAAGGCCTATTGGAACCTTTTGGGGCTTGGTGGCCTCCAGGAGAAGCTCTCTCTCTGCACCTCCTCGCGCGACCTTCTTTCTGGATTGTGGAAATGTGATGATGACACTCAGCTGCGTGCAGCAACCTTCATGTGGGAGTGGCGGAACATCCGCAACAAAGTGAATGCTGGTGAGAGCATCCCGGACCCCGGGACGGTGTGCTCCAAAATCGAGAGGCTCCTGGTTGACTTCTTATCTTTGAAGAAGCCTGATAAACCTCCAAAGCCCCCTGACATACACAAGTGGGCAAAGCCCCCAGAGAATCATGTCAAAGTAAATTTTGATGGCTCCTACCTTGCTGATGCTGGAGCGGGTGGCTGGGGCTATGTTATCCGGGACCAGGCGGGCAATTTCATTACGGCCGGTTCGGGTAAGTCCCCGCATCTTGGGAGTGCTCTTCATTCTGAAGCTGTGGCGTGCCTCGCTGCAATCCAGGGTGCCAACCGTATCATCTTCGAATCAAACGCGTCTACTTTGGTCCAAGCCCTCAAGAGCAACGACTATGATATGTCGTCAATTGGTGTGGTGGTGAAGGAAGCTAGAAGCCTGTGCACTCTCAACTTCGGTACCTTTCAGTTCTCTTTTTATCGCCGCATCTGTAACAATGCTGTCCATGAGCTTGCTAAGGTGGGAGCAATTTCTGAGTCTTTTGATTCCTACTGGGATGGCTCTGCCCCCAGTTGTATCGACACTATTTTGGCCAGTGATTTAGCTGGGCCAGTTTAATGGAAGTCCATGTTTAACTGTCAAAAAAAAAAAACAGGCCTCCGCCTGCAGTTCGGCTGCAGGCCAAGGCCGAGCCGGTTTTTTAACCAAAAAGGCTCAAACTGAACCTACGCCGGCTCCTTCCCGACCGAGCACTTGGCCTGCAACTTCCCTGAAGTGTCGCGGCTGACCCGCCTCCTGCCCCGCCCCATCGAGCCGCCGTCTATTCGCCCATCGTCCGCGGCGCCGTCCTGGGCTCCTGGCGCAGCTGCCAAAGAAGGCTAGCATGACTGGCGTCCGTTAAGGCCTTCCCGCTCCTCCATACTGTCCAGCCGTGCTAGCAGTTCTCCTCACTTCGCTGGCGAAAGCAAAGCTAGTAGGTACGGTACTGCATCCCTGATCCCTTCCCGTCCTCATGTATCTTTGCAATTCTGAATACCTATGTGTGCGGGAAGAAGATTCATATCCGCCCGCAAGTGATCGATAGTCCAATCCGGCCACCGCATAAATCAGATTTCATCTTCCCAGTTTCAAATGTATTGTAGTAGAAACGTATTTTGTCTACTGGAGCATCTACTCGTATTATACTGCCTTGTGTATCACAGAATTCAGTTTTTCTGTTTTGCAAGTATAAACTAGCAGAGTGACCCCACATTTCTGCGGCCAGAACGATTTCATTCAAAATATTACTGTACCTTTTGAATTCTTACAAATCCAAAGTGTTTTGTTTTCTCAAGAACAAAAAAGTTTGAGATGCTGGTATGCCATTAGATAGAAATTGTGAGTCCTACTACCTCCGTTACATAATATAAGACTTTTTAAAAAGCTGTTTTAGCTTGCTAAAAAGGCTTATATTATGAAACAGAGATACTTCCTCTGTTTTATAATATAAGATGTTTTAGCTTTGTCAAAGAAGTGTATCTAGTTCACTTTTAGTGAGTAGGTTCATTTAAGTTTGGAATAAACCTACACACTAAATGTGATCTAGATACATTTCCTTCACAAAGCTAAAACATCTTGTATTTTGAAACGGAGGGAGCAGTAGATAGGTTCGTGGCAACTGGATAGGCACACGGAGATATGTTCTCTTCAGCAGACAACGGCACATAAGGTGACAACATCTGCACCAAGTGCACAATTTTTTTAGTGGACCGCCGCACATAACAAATAAATACAACTGTTACAATTTACAGGTCAGATTCTACAGAAACAAGGAGCTACTCTGCAAAATCACTAACTTAACTAGTATGTACACAAGCTAAAATGGCTAGTCGGCTACAAAATTGCCAGCCCTCCTTCGAGGTGCTCCATATAGACTCAGCTCCTAGGCTCCTGGCAGATCATTGGGTAGAAGCAGCAATAGCAAGTGAGGAAACTCTACCTCAGTGACTGTTCAGAATCATCTGAAATCATTTCTGAATAATGCTCCATGCAAGAATCTATGCACCTTCCTTTCTTGCAGATCAAGTGAAAAGAACATCACCCGGAAGTACAATGCTATTATGGCTGGCACATCGAAGATGGAAATTCCAATTATTACTATTAACTCCCAAAGATCGTCTATTCTTCTCAGTGCACAGGCCATAAGAATTCAGGTGCGAAAGGAGAAGACCTTTTGGCATCAAACTCTACCACTGTCTACTGGGATCCTTACATTTTCATAACCTTTCAATGTCGTCTCAGTAAACGATTCCAGTGCTTCAAATATTGGAGCCAGGCCTGATTTCAGATCAGTTGCAGTTGACTCTTGGATTTGTTTCACGGTTTCCTCATGCCTAGCTCTTTGCTCATCCAATCTCATATGCAATGCATCCAAAGCTACCATGCGGCTATCAACTGCCCTGTCATTGCCGGCCTTGGGTAACACTGCTTTGCCGGCTTCAGGATGTCCAGGCAAGCCCTGTCGCTTTTGATGAGATTTGAGCCTCTTTGCGAAATCCCTAGATAAATACTCAGATTTCATTTTCTGCTGCTGCTCTAAATCTTGTCGCTCCCATAATATGTGCACGTTAACCGCGAAAGCATCCATTGCATCTACAACAGCATCTTCTTGTATCCTTTTCATGGTTTGACACCAATCATTAGCTGTGATGAACACACCAGGAGCTCCAAGTCTACCAGGAGAGAAAGGTGCGATGCCATCTGACGTTTCCTCCTTTTCCTGCGGAAGCCATTTGACTAACCAACCATTGAGGGTTTCAATATAAGCCTTTTGGGATATGATCCAATTTCTGAAACAGGAACACCAGTTCAAAAGTTCCATTTCCAGTTCAAGCGTAACCTTGGAGGAGTTCGTTTCAGGACCACTCTTAGGGATGAGAATATGAGACTTTGTTTCCAGTATGGCATGGAATTGCTTCTTGTGGCAGTCTAGAATGAATTTCCACATTGTGACATGCCTGCATCATAGCGAAAACAATTTACTTATTTTCCCCTCAGTTTTTTTTTATACAAATTCAGCAGTGGGAGAGTGAGACATTCTTCACGGGAAAGAAATAAGAAGTGAAATACTGCCAAGGCAATAGCTATTTGCTAGAAAAATAGCAACTTCATCTAAGAAAGCAACAATTTTTTTTTCGAAATGGGGGTAATAAGAAGCAACAAAAAAGGCCCTATCTGTATGCATGAGATAAGTCCCCAGTGGGAGGAGCCCCATGGAATTTAATTAAGGTAGAAGCGATCATGTGAGGTACAGATACCAGAATTCTCACCTAATTATCATAGGAAATGTTGCTATAGTGAACATGGAATAATTATAGTAATAATAATGATAATTGTAAAACTGTTGCAACTATCAGTAGCTATATTGCAATTCCTAACATGATAATTAACACATTCTTGAGTATTTTTTATACGAGGGAAACATTGTTCCGTACAATCAGATATTGTCATCTTGACAATGGATGCTATTCTCGAATACTTGTTGCAACTATACTGACGTAATTTTCCCAAAAGATTATATAACAACGGATAATTTGTAGATCCATAAGTCGCTATTTTGCTAGAAATACATGCTTTTAGTACTGTTTTTTCAACGCACTCCATCTTTTGTTGCAACATATTCTACTAGTAATTGATGCAATATTTTGGCTGAAAAACTGCAGATTTCTTTATGAATCAATAAAATTTAGTAATCCAAGCATTAGTAATCTAAGAAATATTTGTGAATTGTTTTTGTAAGAAAACATAAGTACTTTGCAACACAAATCAAACCTCACTAAAATTTCTAAAAGTAAACAATCTGGAATTGGATACCGTAAGAAAGGTGCAATGAACTTCAACTAGAATGATTGCTTCAGTTTCAACCCTTCAAGACCAAAAAAATACTAGATAAAAGTGTGGAAGTAGACTTCACATACCCTTGAATAAGCTTAACGAGGTATGGATGTAGCTCGTCATCTCGTAGCATGTGAATCCTCCTGGAAATAACTTTAGCTGATCTAATGGCAATATTGATTCTTGTGAGCAGTGTCCTGATTGAGGCCCGTGTGGCATCAATTTTATATGGCTCTGCCCCACTATTATCCAACTCTTTTAGGCGCTTCCATTCTCTGTCATATGTAATCCTCAACCTTTCTTCCTCCTAACATAATTTAGGAACAAAATGCTAATAAGATGATTACAAAGAAAATGCATGATAAATGTAAAGCGTCACAGAATAGAGAGGAATAAAATTAAATTCAATGCCACATTTAGGTTCTGTTCTAACCATATTGAGTCAACCAATTTTATTTAAGCGCATACAGGTTTGATAGATGGAAAGTATTATGTCATGTTCGAGAGCATTACCAGGTTAGATATATCCCGAGTAGATCAATATCGAAATTCAGATGAAAACATGAGTAAAAAGATAACACTTCATATATAATAAAAGTACCATACCATAATCTCCTTATGAAGCCTTTTCTCCCACACATACAGCCTATCCATTATTGAAGAAAGGGTATTAATCTCAACATTGCTGGCACTATTGATTCTGTTACTCAGATTTTGAACTCTTTGGGATGCACTTATGGCTGATTGTTCCCCATTCTTCAGCGGCGGCTCAGATATGGAAGAAAACAACAAGTCAATTGTCCCCATCATCCGTGTAACTATCACTGCATGAAGGGTAAGGGTCAAGTTATTTAACCTAGTAAGAGATATCTCTGTAGAAAAGAGCAAGCAAGGCGAGCAAGAATTTCTTTGCACAGATCAAATTAGCTAGTATTGATTAAAAAAAGCACATAATACTACATCTCCTATATCAACCATAGAAATGATTCATCGTTAACAGCTTAAGAGCTTGCATTAGTGTCTGATGCTGTTAGGAATGCAGAGCATACTTGCAGTGCCATAGCAAATGAACATGAATTTACAATAAAATGAAAAGAGAAATATACTCACATTTCAAGACTCTATTCCGTGGTCTATACCGAATACTCCCGACCTCGAGGATCCTAGCCACATCCTCTCCGCAGGCGACCACTGAGTTGAACTGCTCCTTAATCTCCTCCACAACCTCTGCAACATCTCTTGTCCCAAAGCTCGGCAGCGGCACATCCTCACCGATTACCATGGAAGAGTGCTCCTCTGAGCTTACCCTCTTCACCCTCCCTGGATGGTCGCCAACCGGCACCGCCCCTCCTTTTCCAGCACTGGCACTGGCATTGGCATTGGCATTGTCACAGTCACAGCTACACACACTCTCCTCCCCTGAGCCAAGAACCGAAGAAGTACCCACGCTCTCGATCTCGCACTCCTTGTGCTCCATCGACACCTTCACCTTGGCACTGACATCCACATTGTCGATCCGGTTGGACGCCATGCTCTCCACGGCCTTTCTCGCCTTGATCGACTCCCTCATCGACTCGTGTTCTGTTTCCTCCTCCAGCTCCGGGATCCCTTCCCTCTCCCTCACCTCGCTGGAGTTGGGGCTACTGGAGAAGGATCCATTCGAAGCTCCGTTGTAGTGCGGGATCTCCTGGTTGTAGGAGTCGAAGGGGTTAAAGAAATCCCATGGCGACGCTTCCGCCGTCGGCATGGGGGGCGGTGGCGCCGGAGCCGCCGTGCCCGGGAGGGCACGATCCCCCTCCGGGGGCGCCGGGACGCCGTACATCGGGTTGCTGTACCCGTACTCGTACCCCATGTAAGAAGAAGGCACATTGGCGGCGAAGTTGCTGTAGCCGTAGGGTTCTTGGTACACGGTGTTGGCCTGCGCCGAACTGGCCTTCATGTAGTAGTAGTTGGGGACTGCGACGTTCGGGAACGAAGGGTAGGAGGAGGGGTCGTAGGAAGCATGCTCCCGAGGCAACGGCACTTCCTGCCTGGCCTCCCACGGCATTTCGGGTCTGCCGTCCCACGGCATTTCGAGCCTTCCCGCTCTGGGCTCCGGGATTTGGCGCTGCCGGCGCTCTCGAGCCGGCGGCGGGATCTCGTCGCGGACGCCGTGTCCGGGGTCGTCGTCGGGATCGGAGTCGGATGCGTCGGAGTGGAAGTGGAGGTGGGAGTGGCCGGAGTCGGTGTGCAGGGTGGAGCTGGACGCGCTCCGCTTCTTGGTGGGCTCGTCCGGCTCGGATGGGGGCAGCGTGAGCACGGGCGAGCCGGGCGGCGAGGCGGCGTGGTGCTCGTGCGCGAACCGCGCGAGCGCGTCGGCCACGCGCGGGAGCGCGCGGAAGTAGGCTGCGTGCGCGGCCGCGAGCGCGGCGCGGTGGTCGCCCGCCGCGCGCAGCAGGTCGCGCCGCTCCCGGCAGAGCGCGGCCACCGGGGACACGTCCGCCGCGTCCAGGCGCGAGCTCCGGCACCCCATCCTCCGCGTCCGCAGCGCCCTAGGCCCTCGGCCGCGGCGGCATTGCCCACTACGCACTCCCTGACGCCGACGCCGCCGCCGCCACCGCTCCAAGTCAGTGTTCGCCGGGGAGAACACAAATGAGCGGGAGCGGCAAGGCGGCGTGGACTCGTGAGCAAGGGACCAGAGGCGAGGCGGAGTTGCGCAGGAGCTGCTGCTCGCGCGCGACGCTCGCGTGACACGGCACGGGCACGTGGAGGAGCTGCGCAGAGGTACGTTTATTATTGAGCAGGCACTGACACTGGCAGTGGCAATGGCTCTCTGGCTGTGGCTCTGGGGGGTTAAAGCAGATGCAATGCACTGCTCATTCAGTAGTACAGTACAGCGGGATGAGCAAAAGTGCTCGCTCTTGGCTCACATCACCGGAAAGATGTCTCTGCCGTGCCGGAGACGAGGAGGGCCATGCCATGGATTATTGGCTCTGCGAGGACCGATCGTCGGGGTCTTGCTTGCCAATTGCCATCTCGGGGAGAAGGAGGGGGATTTGTTACTTTCTCTGGTTATTAAAAATCGGCAGATCGTGTTTTATTTACGGTGGAGAGGGGACAGAGATAGGAGGACAGCAGGTAAGTTTCAGTGCAGCAGCAGCAGCCAGCAGGAAATCATTGCTATAGCAGTATAGCGTTTTTCCTCCCGTTTGTGTTTCTGTGCGTGACGGTGACAGAGTAGTAATGCTACCTCTGCGCTTCTGCAAAGGAGTAGGAGTACTCGTCCTAGTACGCGCGTTAAATTTCTCCGTGTTCCGTCCCAAATCTGGCGCGTAATTAGCTCTGAATGGTAATAAACTCACCAGTTAATCCACCCCGATTGCACATTGTTATTGGCGATCACGCTCAGCAGGCACTGTCCAAAGTACTTATTACAATTGGCTCTGGCTATATGCTATGCTTTCATCCTGTTCCAGCTAGTAAAATGATCATTACTTACACACTTAATAATTACTGAAATTTCCAAATAGTTCACTGGGAGCACGGTAGATCAGAGAACCAGGGAGCAGTGGATGTGATACCCATCCTGCTCCTCGCTCCTAATACTAATCTGCAGGGTTAGCATTTAAAACCCGTCATCGTGCAAGGCCGTCGTTCGTACTACAAGTAGCACTGATGGTCAAAGATTCTGTACTGAAACGCCATGCTCACTCGCTAATCACTCATCACGCGCGCACACATGACGCATCTCGAACTCCCATCTCGCTTGAGTCCATTCACGTGGCTCGCTAGTGCGCACCGAGGACGCCGTCCTTCTGCTTCAGTAATAAGTCCAAGATTGGCTCAGGTCCTTTTTCGGCGGAGAAAAAAAAGAAAAGAAAAGATAACTTCAATCAAGAGGCCTCCAAGACCAAGAGCACTGTTCTAGATTCTGATGATCGACACGCTCACAGATGGCCGTACCTAGTAGAGCTACTACTAGCTCCTACTCGCAGTTTATGCCACTGTAGCACGAGTAGCTCCTAGCCTCGTTTTTTTCCACCGAGATAGCTGCCAGTGACCTAGATACTGCGATTAAATAAACGGTTGGTACATATTACAACAAGGACCAATAGAAAATAGGAAATTATACCTAGATCCCTAAGATTTATAGAATGCATCCTAAATGTCGCCGAAACGCGATCTAGCCCTGCATACTGCAACATGCCCGCCTCACCACTTGGGCCAGTAGCAACGTAGATCACCGCGCAAAGAGAGAAGACACGTCCCATGGCGGTCGAAGAAGCTCGGCCTCCACAGCCACTCGAGCACAGTGTGGCCATTGCCAAGGCCATAGATAGCGGCTAGCACACAACCTTCGCTTGGAATACGATGTAGAAGTCGCAGTATCGCCACCTGGTTCGACCAGGAAGCCCCCTTCTTCAGCAAAGCCCAGGTTCACTCTGTAAGGGTAATTGTCCCTATGTGTGGTTTTGGTGGTTAATGACAATTCTTATGGACTAATATTTTTATTGAGTTTTATGTGTAGGAATATTTTATAGGTCCTTCTTGTAGTCCATGTGTTGGATTCAAGTATGGATGCAATAAAATTAAAGATATACCTTGAGTATTGGCATCGAGATCATCGACTTGAAGAGAAGAATATGATATGATCAAGATCTTAAGAGTTTGATCTCAATAGAAGAATTCAAGATAAGACTCTAAGTCAGTGTCATGACAGCCTCATGAGTTGAGCTATGGTTGACTAAAATTTAGAGCATGCAATCAAATGAAGAATTATTTATGTACCTCAAGATATTGAGATACAGCATGAGAAGATACATGGTTGACCAATACAAAGTGTGAAGAGTGAATTCAAGTTGGTCAACATATGAAGCATAAAGAATGTACCACATAGATCTTATGGTATGGTAAGCGATATCAATTATGCTTCATGAACTAATCCATTATATATGTGCCTTTATGTTTTCTATATGGGCTATGTATCTTTCCATGTGCATTCATCAAAAGTGAAGATTGCATATAGCCCAGGAGAGGATGACATCAAGTAGTGATGGTCATCAAGGTTAAGAAGTGCAAGTTTAATATAAGCATCTCAAGAAGATCATATGGTTGAAGCTTGTTGCACATATTGGTGATAATGGACATGTGAAGTTGTGCCTTAATGAAGTTATTCCATAAAGGTTTATGGGAGAGAAAATAATGAGCCTTCACGAAGCAACTATGATCAAGTGATGCATTCCGGCTTGAATGAAGCTTAAAACATTGTCATCAAGGTCAAGCGGGATGTGCAAGGCAAAGGTATGACCTTGCTAGGTTTTCCTTTTACTGGTCTTAAGTTGGTTGTTGGGATACCAGATTATAGGATAGATAGTTGCACTATCAAGAGGGGCTTTCGGTTGGGTAACTTGATCACACTATCTTATGGAGCCCAATCCTCTACATTATGTGGATCTCCTTACTTTATTGTTTCTTGGTGTTTCTCTGTGTGAGGTTCTTGATCTTGTTGCTAGTTCTTTAACAAGCCCACTTCTATCGTGTTTTCAAGTTTGGAGGTTTTGGTGGTTCTTCTTTAGGAAGGTTTCATACCTCTCATCTTTTGGTATTTTACCTCTTGCATTTTCTTGGGTTTTATAACCTCTACTAGATAGATCTTGTTCTTAGCTGTTCAAAAAGCTCAAGTTTGTCAAAATCCAAGTTCGAACGCAGAAGTTATCATCGTTTTTGTCTACCTTATTTTGGTTCTTGCGGCAGGTTTGGCGGGACGGTTTTCCCTCCAAAAATCTGTTCAGTATAGTGTTTTGATAAACTGGAGTTGTTCCGGCCACCGGAAATTCCAGCCCCAGGTCCGGCGGGAGCGTTTGCCAACATGAACGTGCATGCACTGCTCGTTTTGACCCCAACGGTCATTCCCTTGAAGGGGTATAAAAGGAGGGCTTCTTCCCCAAAGTTCCAAGGTTCTTAAGCACGTTTTTTACCACCATTGTTGACCCCTTTGAGCTTGCTTCCTCTCCATTACCTTCTATGATTTTTATATCCATTTGGGGGCTTTAGAAGAGGAGATCTAGATGTATAATCTCCGCTAATCAATTCCTTCTCTAAGTGAGAGGAACCTATTGGATATGGATCTTAAAGTCATTGGTTGATTCCCACTATTGTTTTTCCTCTCTAATTCCTCCCTAGCACTTGTTGTTTTGGTGGGATTTGAGAGTGAAGGATTTGAGCACATGTGGTGTTCTTACTTTGCATTCTTGCATAAGTGTTGAGCTCTCCACTGCGATTTGTTCGGGTGAGAGACCGTGAGCTTGTTATTCTTGGAGGGTGACCTCCTAGTTAGCTTGGCAGTTTGTGCTGCGGTGTCCTCTTCGTGGAAGATTGTGAAGAGACCCGAGATTCTACTTCGTGGAGCTTGTGAAGTGGCACTAAAAAATACCCCATACCCGGCGGATTTTGGGGACAGCACAAGCGAAAGGTATCTGCAATAGTTGGATGCGCGGCTGATGAGGGTTCACATCGGCTATCGAGGGTGGCACAAATGTTTACGCTGTGGTATACCGATACCGGCACTAAATTGTGCCGCGTAGGTGGTAGGCAAGTGCGACGTTGTTTATTGTTATGGTTGACTAGGTGCAGGAACATTCGCTGGCACCGTGGCTTATACGTGACCTGCATAGTGGGCTCGTCTAGGCTAGCAGGTTAACCCCGTCCCACTGACCGCTGAGCCCCACCACTGGAGGAAAGAGTAGACCGGGCGGTTATAAAGTATCTCTTCTGTAGTCTTCATTGTCTCCCTACTCCGATCTCCACTTATCTTCACCCTCTCTTTACACGAAAGCTTTAGCCGACGGCAGGGCGAATCCGACGAGAGCTAGGTGGTGTGCTATAGAGATCGATTGCGAGATAGAAATAAGCCTTTTATGGATTTTAATTTTTATTTAGGCGGATATTTGGGGTTTCTTAATCGAGTTCGATCTAGGAAAATTTCGGTTCTTCACATTTCATCACACATCCCGTAGATTCTGATTGGATGACCTCCTGATGCTATTAATGACGACCCACAATGGAATGGGGTTGAGACGGATGCACAACTTTTGTGCGTGTGCGGCCTTCCACTATGTCACTGAGTAACGTGATACGTCGTAAACGTATCTATCTCAATATATTTTCTGAAACTAACCTATTAACAAGATACCACAGTGAAGTTGCTTGTTTTCTGCTGTTTTTGGTTACAGAAACTCTAGTAAGGAAATATTCTTGAAATTGGACGGGACAAAAGTCCAAGTCAATATTTTACCAGAAGGAACACGGAGTCCAGAGGCGAGACAAAGTGACGCACCAGGGCGACCACACCTGGTGGCGGCGCGGCCAGGGGGCACGCCACCAGGGGCGTGGGGCCCCTGGTACTCCACCGACCTTGCCCCTTCGCCTATAAAAGCCTCCCGAGATGAAAACCCTAAGTACCCGATCAGAAATCCACGAAAGAGTCTCTAGCCGCCGCTATCTCCATCCCTATATCGGGGGGATCCAAAGCTCTTCCCGGCACCCCGCCGAAGGGGAGAGATCATCCTGGGGGCCTTCTTCATCACCATGCATGCCTCTGGTGTGATGCGTTGGTAGTTCACCCTTGGACTATGGGTCCATACACTAGCTAGATGGTTGGTTCTTCTCCTTTGTGCTATTATGTTTAGATCTTGTGAGCTCCATTCATGATCAAGATCATCTATTTGTAATCTTATATGTTGTGTTTGTTGGGATCCGATGGATATTGAGATACTATTTTAGATTGATTATTGATTCTATCATGTCTATGTTATTTGTGATCTTGCATGCTCTCCGTTGTTAGTAACTATCTTGGCCAAGTAGATGTTTGCAACTCCAAGAGGGAGTATTTATGCTCGATAGTGGGTTCATGCCTCTAGTAATCTGGGGAAGTGACAGAAATCTCTAAGGTTGTAGATGTGTTGTTGCTACTAGGGAGAAAATAGCAATCCTTTGTCCATGGGGCAATTGTATTGTTTACTTTACACACTTTGCTTAATGCAATTATCTATTGCTTGCAACTTAATACTGGAAGGGGTTCGGATGATAACCTAAAGGTGGATTATTAGTCATAGATGCAGTTGGATTACAGTCTATGTATAATGTTGTAATGCCCAATCAAATCGCATAGGAGTCAAGATATCTAGTATATGCATTATTATACTTTCTCAATCTGTCAATTGCCCCGCTGTAATTTGTTCACCCAACATGCTATTTATCTTAAGGAAAAACACCTCTAGTGAACTATGGACCCCAGTACATTCTTTTACCATTAATATATCATCTATTGTTTATCGTTTACTGTTTATTTTCTGCAAGCAATTACTATCTTCCACACTATATGTTTAATCCTTTGTTTTCAGCAAAATCAATGAGATTGACAAACTCACTGTAAGTTGGGGCAAAGTTCTGTGGTTGTGCTATGTAGGATTCCAAGTTGTTAGCAACACCTTAGAGTTGTTTCTTTGCTCCTACTGGTTCGATAACCTTGGTTTCATAACTGAGGGAAACTTGCTGCTGTGCTCATCATACCTTCCTCTTGGGGTTCCCAACGAACTCGAGATATCTTGAGCCATCAAGCCTTTTTTTGGCGCCGTTGCCAGGAAGTTAAGGACAACTTTAATCTCTTCCTCCTCGTCAATCACTTTTTAGGGAGAAAGAAGATTCTCGCAAGGGGAGTCTCTCACAACCAATCTCTTTACTTTGTTTTTGTTTTGCTTAGTTTCTCTATTTTATTTTATTTGCTTCTTTTTATCAAAAATACAAAAAAATTAGTTCCTACTATAGTTGTTATTTTTGCTGGTCTATTATTGTCTTGCTTTATCATGCATTCTATCAATGGTTGGTTTCTTTGAAGCTAGATCTTATTGGCAAGGTGGGTTCACGGAAGAACAAAAATATTATGAGGAACACCGTTTGTCACAAAAAGGGAAACACTTATGGGAACAATTTAATAAATTGTATACCATTGCTAGAAACGTGTGCTCTACTTATAATGTTAGTTATTGCTTTGGTAAATCGTGTTCTTGTAGGAGGTATAAACACCTCCTTTTTTAATGTGAGTATAATGATAATGTTACCATATCTTCTTATGTTAAGGGAAATTATGAATTTTATGATGTGGAACAAATTGAAGAATTTATTGCTTGGAAGGGTGCATTCGAACTTGCTTATTTGCTTGAAAATACTGATGATGCACCTTATGAATATGAGATTTATGATATACTTAAATTTTGCTTTGATAATTACAAGGAAGAAAATGACTATATTCTTAAATATCTTAATAGATGCTCTCCACCAACGGAAGAGACTAATGCCTTGCAGGAGCCTATGAAAGAAGAAATTGCTGAAACTGGAAGCTCATTGGATAAAAAAGAGGAGGACAGTGATGATCAAGAGGAGGAAGAATAGAGCAGCTACCCATGTCTACCTCCCAATAAGAGTAACTCTTTTTAAATAATACCTTATTTGATCGCCCTCCATGCTTACCAAAGGAGGATGAGTCTGATATTTATATTGTTGAGTTTGTTCATGATGCTACTGAAAATCATTATTGTTGGAGATATGCCCAAGAGGCAATAATAAAGTGGTTATTATTATATCTTTATGTTTATGATAAATGTTTACATCCCACGCTATAATTGTATTATTAGGAAACACTAATACATGTGTGTTTTGTAAACATAAAAGAGTCCCTAGTAAGCCTCTTGTTAAACTAGCTTGTTGATTAATGGATGATCATGGTTTCCCGATCATGGATATTGGATGTCGTTAATAACAAGGTTATATCATTAGGAGAATGATGTGATGGACACACACACCCATAGTAAGCGTAGCATAAGATCAAGTCATTAAGTTCGTATTGCTGTAAGCTTTTAAATGCATAGTAACCTAATCCTTCGACCATGAGGTTATGTTAATCACCATCACCGGATGGATACTTTGATGACATCAAACGCCGCTTCGTAACTGGGTGGTTATAAAAGTGTCATTGGGTATTCTGAAAGTATGTGTTGAAGCGCATGAACCAAGATTGGGATTTGTCCATCCATATGACAGATAGATATGCTCTGGGCCCTCTCGGTGGAATGTCATCTAGTTAGCTTGCAAGCATGTGACTAGGTCACAAGGGATGACATATCACGGAACGAGTAAAGAGTACTTATCAGTAACGAGGTAGAACTAGGTATGGAGATACCAACGATCAAACCTCGGATAAGTATAGTATCGCGAGACAAAGGGAATTGGTTTCATATATAAATGGTTCAATCGATCGCGAAGTCATCGTTGAGTATGTGGGAGCCATTATGGATCTCCAGGTCCCGCTGATGGTTATTGATAGGAGATGTGTCTCTATCATGTCTACATATTCACGAACCGTAGGGTGACACACTTAAGGTTCGAAGTTGTTTTAAGTAGATATGGAATGTGCGTTGGAGACCGAATGTTGTTCGGAGTCTCAGATTGGATTCGGGACATCACGAGGAGATCCGGAATGGTCCGGAGAATAAGATTCATATATAGGAGATCATTTTATGAGTTAGGAAATGTTCCGGAGTGTTTGTATGAGGATTCTAGAAGGTTTCGGAATGTTCTAGAAGATATCTTGGAGTTTGCTTAAAAATCAAGGAGTCCTGGTGGGTCAAGACACGGATTCGTGGGGGAGGAGGACTCCCCCCCCCCTCCCCAAATTCGTTGGCCATAGAGGAGGGGAGTCCTACAAGGACTCCCCCTCCCCAGGCGCGCCTCCTCCCCTTAAATAGAAGGGCAGGGGCGCCCCCTCCACACACGCTCTCATAACGTCTAATCTCTGCCGCCTCTCTCCTCCACCATATTCTGCACAGGCATAGGCGAAGCCCTGCAGAATTCTCTACTCCACCACCACCACCACGCCGTCGTGCTGCTGGGATTCCGTGGAGAAGATCTACTACCTCCGCTGCTCGTTGGAACGGGGAGAGGAAGGTCTGCTTCGACTCCGCACGTGTGACCGACTGCGGAAGCGCTGCCGAATCGTGGCGCCGGAAGGATCGTCTACTTGACCAAGGGCGGAAGCGCTGCTGGAACGCGACGCCGGAAGGATCGTCTACTTGACCGAGGGCGGAAGCGCTGCTGGATCGCGATGCCGGAAGGATCGTCCACACGATCTTGAGATCGGCAAGTGATCGATTACATCAACCACGAGATCTAATCTCGTTAACGCTTTCGGATCTACGAGGGTTAGTTCCTTTCTATCTCGTTGCTCATGTCTCATAGATTAGATCTTGGCTTTTATCTAGATTAGATCTAGGTTTTGTTCGTTCTTGCGGTAGAAATTTTTTGTTTTCCATGCTACGAACCCATCAGTGGTATCAGAGCCGTATCTATGCGTAGATCTGTTGCACGAGTAGAACACAATGATGTTGTGGGCGTTGATGCTTTTGTTGTCGGTGTCTTAGCGTGTACTTTGCATCTTGCGGCATGGTGGGATGAAGCGGCTCGGGCTAACATTACATGTCATCGCACATGAGACTTGCTCCACGCTTGACGTGCAACTTGCTTTGCACAAGTGGCTTTGCGGGTGTCTGTCTCTCCCACCATAGTTAAGATTCAATTTACAATGAGCATCTTGACAACACTTGTATCAACGTTGTGGTCCTTGTTCGTAGGTAAGATCGGTCTTATGCGAAAGCCCCAAACCACGTAAAATATGCAAAGAAAATTAGAGGCGTCTAACTTGTTTTTGCAGGGGTTTTGTGATGTGATATGGCCATCATGTGATTATGATTGTATTTGATGTATGCAATGATCCTTGTTGTAATATGGCAACCGGCAGGAGCCTAATGGTTGTCTTCAATTCTGTTAAGACCTGCGTGTCTATTCATCTTGTAACAGCTTTGTTCCAAGTAGTTGTAATAGTTGCTAGTGATGATGGACAACCATGAAGCGGCGCCACGGACCTTGACGCCACGCTGGTGATGATGGAGATCTTGTCCATGCTTTGGAGATGGAGATCAAAGGCACAAGAAGAAAGGCCATATCATATCACATATTATGAATTGCCTGTGATGTTAATCCTTTATGCATCTTGTGTTGCTTAGATCGCGACGGTAGCATTATAAGATGATCCCTCTCACTAAATATCAAGTAATAAAGTGTTCATTCTTAGTTGGCACCGTTGCTAAGACTCGTCGTTTCGAAGCATCTCGTGATGATCGGGTGTGATAGACTCTACGTGTGCATACAACGGGTGCAAGCCAGATTTGCACATGCGGAAACTAAGGTTAACCTTGACGAGCCTAGCATGTACAGACATGGTCTCGGAACACGGAATACCGAAAGGTAAAGCATGAGTCATATGGATGATATGATGAACATGTTGGTTGTTCGCCTTTAAAGCTACATCATCTCACGTGATGATCGGACTTGGTGTAGTGGATTTGGTTCGTGTAATCACTAAAACAACTCGAGGGATGTTGTTTTGAGTGGGAGTTCATTTGTAATTTGGATTAGTCGAACTCAATTTATCATAAACACAATCAAAGTGAATTTGCATAGTTTGTTGTAGTAATTGGCATCCGTTCACCACCTTACGCTTAGTTATAGTTGAGATAGTGGAACTATAGAAATTCTGGATATTTGCTTTACGAACTGGTATCGTATTGTTTTGAGTGTCAATTAAAATTTATAAGTCCTATTGCAAACTTTCAGCAAACTCAATTTACTCCATGAAGTTTAATAAATAGTATTAAATCAAGAGTAACAATTCCAGTGTTAGTATCTAATGTATCATGTTAGCCTCCATGATTCTTGATACTCAAAAGATTGTTTTTAATATCAAGTTTATCTAAGAGCTGAAAGCAATGTTTCAGAAACCATCATATGTGAAAGGTATTGCGATATCTAAAACAATGTGTTGGTTACAACATGATAGAGTATACGTCCTCATATTTGATGAGAATTTGTGAAGGTTGGAGACGCTAGTCGTCCTAATCCTCCAAAAGGTTTTGAAAAAGTAACATTATACTCGCAATTCACCTTTATAAGCTATAGAAGCTTGATCATGAAAGTTGTCATGATAAGGATGAATAGAAGATATAAGTAAAATGTTTACTACACTAAAAGATTACTAAAGAATGGATTTTTGAAAGAACACCAAACATTTGATGAAGGTGGTCCACTTCAAAGTGCAAGTCCAAAGGTAATGGTATTTGACTATACACACTTTGTACTATGTGTCATGTGAATGACACCACTATTGATGTTGATAGATTCTTTTAAAAAGAAAAAGGAATTGCTGAAAGAGAATCTATAAAATATTTGGCAGAAAATAAAAGGTTGGAGATGTCCAAATTAGGCATATAGAAGATATACATGTTATGGTTGTATTCCTTGCTTGTTAAACAATGTGGTTCTCCGGTATTGGATATCGAATTGGTTGGTATGAAGTGTCATACAGGACAACACAATTCATGAACTGCAATGGCCTAAGTAACTAGCAAGAGAATATGTGATGATGTTCATCGAAAACAAACAAAGGGTTGTTGTGTTGCTCGTTAACATCAAAGCTTGCCTTCAAGATTTGTTTCAATAATTGTTATTTTGATCAGGTATTATGACGACAAAAAGGTTGTTCAAATAATTACCGTATTCCATAATAGATGGATGATATACAAGTTTGGTTGGAGAAATAACGACCATAAAACTAATGCTAAAATGTCGCAAGACAAATGATTGAAAGATCACTTGCGAAGTGACATCGTCGTTTAAATTATATTGAAAGGGATACATGAAGAAACTCCATGTTGATGGATTTTTGGAGTCTTTGATTTAGATCAAATGACGCTTGTAATACTTTCCTGAAGATAATTAAAACTCCGTTCGTAGGCCAAAAGAGGAACGGACGACTAACTGATTGGAATTTGTACATATTGATGTATATAGTCCATTATGTGTAGTCATGGGCGATGGATTTCAACTTCATATGCTTTTTCCGAGAATTTGAGTGAATATATGTATACTTACTCAATAAGGAAGAAGTATGAAACATTTGAAAAATGTTCAAATACTTTCAAGATGAAGTGGAAAATCATTGTAACAAGAAAATAAAGAGTTTATGATTCGATCATAAAGGAAGATATTTGAGTTACATGTTTAGCAAAAACACCTAAGACTTGAGGAATTGTTCTGTGATTTGTGTTTCCCGATAAACCATAGGATTATGGCATATTCGAGAGATAAAATCAAACCATGTTTGAGATGGTAAGATCAAGGGTGTCATTTATAAAACTGCCATTATGTTTTTAAAGATTAAAGCTTTAGTGACTACCGCTTTTACACTAAAAAGAGCTCCATCGTGATCCGTTGAAATGACACCATATAAGTCATGGTTTGGGATAAAACCCGAATTGTCTTTTCTTAAATTTTGGTATGTAATGCATAAGTAAAATGTTTACAACCAAAGTCGGATAAGCACGTCTTTGTAGGTTATCCCAAAGAATTTGTTGGGAATTTCTCCATAACACTGAGGACAAAAGAGTTTGTTACTTGGAACGTCAAGTTTCTTGAGAAGGAATTTTTCGTGAAAAGTTAAGTGGGAGGACAATAGAACTTTGATAAGGTTGTGGAACCTTAGCTATATGTGCTAAGTAGCGCAGCGCCGGAAAGTGTCCCGGTGACGGCCACAATGCTCATGGCTCTCGTGATTACAAAAGGTGTGATCTCGGAGATTAGAGTTCCTATAGAACCATGTGGGTCAGTAAGAATCAAATAGTAAGATTTGATAAGCAAGTCGTTATTGTTTTGACAATGATGAACCGACTACATGCAAAGAAGCGATGATGAGCCTTGACTCCATAAAATGACTAGAAGTCATGGAATCCGTGATAGTATCCATACACGAGAAATCAAGTTTTTGAACTTAGAAGACCCTCCGGAAAGGCGTGAAGCCAATCGGTCGTGTTTGGATCTATAAAGAAATAGACATGGATGTTTTAAATCTATGAAATAGTCGACATGTCGGAAAGAGTTTACGACAATGTTCAAAGAATTGACTATGATAAGATTTGATCTTTCATAGCGATATTTAGTCTGGACGGATTAATGTAGCAACCACTACATATATTTAGGTATATGGTAGTTGAACAAACAAAACAAGTTCTTTTAATAGAATAGTTACCTAGGACGTGTACATGACACGATCCAAAGGGTTTTGTTAATTCAAAGGATGCTAAAAGAGTATGCAAAACTTCAATGGTTGAAGTAAGCATAGCGAAGTTGGAATCTTCACCATGATGAAACTGTTAAAAGAGTTTAAATTCTTCGGAGATGATGAAGATGCTTGCATTTGCAAGAAATTAAGTGGGAGCGCTGAGACATATTTCTAATACATTATGTAGAGGACATATTGTTGATTGGAAATGATGTATCTTGTATTGACACATGTTAAGAATTTCATTTCGATGAAAGACTTAGGCATAACCCAAGAATTAGGCATCAATGTCTATATGAATAGATTGAGGCGCTAATATGGTTTTGCCAAATGTACATAGATAAGATGTTGAATGAGTTCAATATGGAAACAACAAGAAAGGTTCTTGATGCACGGAAAGGACTGAATCAAGATTCGAGTGTGTTGACACGAGATTCAAGTGTTTTGACACTTGGTGAAATTACTAGAATATTTTGATCAATCATTCTTTAAGATGTACACATCCAGATATGTCCTATGCTCTAAATGTTATGAGCATATACCAGAATGATTCATAAGATGATCATTGGAAAATAGTAAAGATATTCTTATGAGCTTTGGAAGAACTAAGAATATATCATGTATAAGTGACAAATAGTTAAAGGTAGTTCATTGTAAAGTGTTACATTGATACTAGTTTTGTCACAGGATACAAATTAAGTTTATCTCAATTTAAACTATGGGTGGCACAATGTAATGAAAGGAAGTTCCATAATGGATTTGGATGAGTTCCAAAGTTGAGATATTGTGACGGATACTACAACAAAAGGCTAAGTATATAACTGCTATAGTAGCAGCAAAGGAGGGCATTTGTGTTAAGTAGTTTATCAAACTAGGTGTGGTTCAAAGTGGGCTAATACTGTGAAGATATATTGTGTGACAATAATATCAACATATTTTGAGCCGAAGGAACTAAAGGTCTCACTAAAGGACAAAATTATACAATGCCATCTCATTAGAGAATGAGTAATGCGTAGAGACGCAAGGACATGCAAATACACACAGACCTCGAAGTGTCAGATCCGAAGATTATGTTTACCACTAGCAATAGTGTCTATACAACACCAGAAAGCCATAGGTGTTGAATGCACAAGTTTTTAACTAGATTATTGACTCTAGTGCAAGTGGGAGACTGTTGGAGATATGCCCAAGAGGCAATAATAAAGTGGTTATTATTATATCTTTATGTTTATGATAAATGTTTACATCCCATGCTATAATTGTATTATTAGGAAACACTAATACATGTGTGTTTTGTAAACATAAAAGAGTCCCTAGTAAGCCTCTTGTTAAACTAGCTTGTTGATTAATGGATGATCATGGTTTCCCGATCATGGATATTGGATGTCGTTAATAACAAGGTTATATCATTAGGAGAATGATGTGATGGACACACACACCCATAGTAAGCGTAGCATAAGATCAAGTCATTAAGTTCGTATTGCTGTAAGCTTTTAAATGCATAGTAACCTAATCCTTCGACCATGAGGTTATGTTAATCACCATCACCGGATGGATACTTTGATGACATCAAACGCCGCTTCGTAACTGGGTGGTTATAAAAGTGTCATTGGGTATTCTGAAAGTATGTGTTGAAGCGCATGAACCAAGATTGGGATTTGTCCATCCATATGACGGATAGATATGCTCTGGGCCCTCTCGGTGGAATGTCATCTAGTTAGCTTGCAAGCATGTGACTAGGTCACAAGGGATGACATATCACGGAACGAGTAAAGAGTACTTATCAGTAACGAGGTAGAACTAGGTATGGAGATACCAACGATCAAACCTCGGATAAGTATAGTATCGCGAGACAAAGGGAATTGGTTTCATATATAAATGGTTCAATCGATCGCGAAGTCATCGTTGAGTATGTGGGAGCCATTATGGATCTCCAGGTCCCGCTGATGGTTATTGATAGGAGATGTGTCTCTATCATGTCTACATATTCACGAACCGTAGGGTGACACACTTAAGGTTCGAAGTTGTTTTAAGTAGATATGGAATGTGCGTTGGAGACCGAATGTTGTTCGGAGTCTCAGATTGGATTCGGGACATCACGAGGAGATCCGGAATGGTCCGGAGAATAAGATTCATATATAGGAGATCATTTTATGAGTTAGGAAATGTTCCGGAGTGTTTGTATGAGGATTCTAGAAGGTTTCGGAATGTTCCGGAAGGTTCTAGAAGATATCTTGGAGTTTGCTTGAAAATCAAGATAGGGATCAAGGAGTCCTGGTGGGTCAAGACACGGATTCGTGGGGGAGGAGGACTCCTCCCCCCTCCCCAAATTCGTTGGCCATAGAGGAGGGGAGTCCTACAAGGACTCCCCCTCCCCAGGCGCGCCTCCTCCCCTTAAATAGAAGGGCAGGGGCGCCTCCTCCACACACGCTCTCATAACGTCTAATCTCTGCCGCCTCTCTCCTCCACCATATTCTGCACAGGCATAGGCGAAGCCCTGCAGAATTCTCTACTCCACCACCACCACCACGCCGTCGTGCTGCTGGGATTCCGTGGAGAAGATCTACTACCTCCGCTGCTCGTTGGAACGGGGAGAGGAAGGTCTGCTTCGACTCCGCACGTGTGACCGACTGCGGAAGCGCTGCCGAATCGTGGCGCCGGAAGGATCGTCTACTTGACCAAGGGCGGAAGCGCTGCTGGAACGCGACGCCGGAAGGATCGTCTACTTGACCGAGGGCGGAAGCGCTGCTGGATCGCGATGCCGGAAGGATCGTCCACACGATCTTGAGATCGGCAAGTGATCGACTACATCAACCACGAGATCTAATCTCGTTAACGCTTTCGGATCTACGAGGGTTAGTTCCTTTCTATCTCGTTGCTCATGTCTCATAGATTAGATCTTGGCTTTTATCTAGATTAGATCTAGGTTTTGTTCGTTCTTGCGGTAGAATTTTTTTGTTTTCCATGCTACGAACCCATCAATTATGAGAGAGGAAAATATGGTTGTTGGAATTCTCATGTTACTAAAACACCTCTCTTTATATTGAAAGTTCCAAAGTTGCTCTTGTTTTATCTACAAATTCTTGTTACTATGTGCTTCTTTGATTTATTTTCTTACAAGATTCCTATGCATAGGAAGTGGGTTATACTTAAATGTGTATCATATTTTCTCCTTGATGCTCTCTTTTGCTTCAATTCATATTTCTTATATGAGCATCTTCTCAAATTACTGAGCCTGGCTCAAAGGCGTCAAAGAAAAGCACTATTGGAAGATAACCTAAATTATTTTTACTTTCAGTAAGTTTTTATTTTGTTGAGTCTTAGAAGTTATTGCCTTAGTAGTAACCTCTCCTTATCCTTTTTGTGTGGTTTTTATGCCAAAAATAACCTCTAATGAGAGAGAAGTAAGACTTGAGAAAGTTGCTGTCCCGAAATAGATTTTTGTGTTTCACTATAAAAAATCGTAAAAAATCCCTATACGTCGGATTGAGCTGTAATGTTTTGTGCTTATGCCCCAGGTTATTATATAACTTTTCTTAGTTTAACACTTTTCGATTTGAGCAACATAAGGTCTTCAAAAAAATCGGTTTTTACCTGCTGGTCTGTTTTGACAGATTTCTGCTATTATTTACATTTGCCTCTTAATCTCTTTCTCTTTCAGTTCTCTTTGATCACTTGAGCTTTTAGAAAGAATTGCTACAGTATCTTGTGTTTTAATAGAAGTTCTACTTGTGTTAAAACTAAACCTAAAGACTTATTATCTTAAATACACTAATATTGCTAATAAAGATTGTGTGAAGTTTTGTATGAAGGAAACTTTCAAGTGTAGGGAAGAATAATGTGATGAGATGAAATATGGACAAAATCTCGAGCTTAGGGATGTCACCCGTGTCACCCCAAGAAATATTCAAGAAGTACAAGCATCAAAGCTTGGGGATGCCTTGGGCATCCCCTTCTTCATCAATAAAAATCTTAGGTTTTCTTTCAAACACTTCATTTTTATTGTTTCATGCATAATTGTATTGTTCTTGGAGCGTCTTTGTTTTTGTTCTTAGTTTTATTTCGTTTGGTTTTCTTAAATAAATTGGTTGGACCCTCGCATTCATACATTGTTTCAAATAAGTTGATTTGTGTTGGAAAAGAGTAGGAAGTTTCATTCTTATAAGCGGTACAAATGGAGCTTGTTTTGACCGTGGTCTAGACTTTATCATGTCATGTTTGATGTTGCTTTGACTTTATGCTTAGTAATTATTGCAGTAGCATGACTTGTTCCAAACAATTGAGATTTCTTAATGTGCCTTGAAAGAATCATGCGTTGTTTTGGCATACAAAAGCATAATATTGTGATATTCTTCTTTGATGCTTTATTTGGGTTGACTTGGCGCATGCGTACACCATGTTAAGACTATGAACCAGTCACCTTAGCCTCTATGATCACTTAGTTTTTGACTTGTAATATCACTTTATGCTTTAATTAATAATGTTTTGTCGCTTTGCATGATTATGGCCATTATTGCTCTCTTAGTTGGTCGCTCCCAGTATTTTGCTAGCCTCGACATGTACCAAGAATGAGTTCCACTCATGCATCCAACTCCAAATGAAACCAAGTTATTCCAAAGAGTCCATTATAAATTCCTATGCATGGTGTGTTACACCATTCCAAGTATATTCATGTTTTTATCTACCTTCCAAATTAAACTTGTTATGTGAAAATTAGTGATTAAAGCTCTCACAAACTTCATGGCACACTTTACTTTCTTGCACTTAATAAACTTGAACCATTGTGTCCATCTATGTTGCTTATATGCTTGCGTTTTATAAGTTGTAAATTAGTAGAACCATGTACCATGGGGAACGCTTTCAACATTGCACTTATTATTCAGTTGATATCATGTTCTTTTATTTATGGATCCCGGTGATGTGAAATAAAAGGGGAGCTTGTAAGCTCATAGAATTTGTATGTGTGTTAGACAAACTTCTGCGCGGCTAGCCTAAGCCATGCCTAATCATGGTGGAAACTTGCAGCATAACCATAGTGAGCATTCTGTGAAGCATCCTCAATAAAAACCTATGCAAATAGTGCAAGGGGTACCCCGTTGGCAGTTCTCTATGATACACATGTACTTACAATGACAAGAACTTACTTGTGACTAAAGTTGAGTAGCATGAGGTTTGGTACTCGTAAGCAAGGGGCATGAGATTTTCAACTTATAACTTGTCAAGCATATCCTCATATTTGTGTCACTTTAACCTTAATCACCTCAAGATGCTTATGATAGGGGCAATGAGAGCTGAAAGCTAATAAGTACCATAATTTTTGGAAGCTCTTTATGAGACTTGAATCCCAGCTTCCCTTTGCAAAGGGTCTTTCTTTTTTACTTTTATGTTGAGTCTCCATCTTCTGTCTTTATGCACCTATTGAGAGAGCATAGTGGTCATTCTTAGTTTAATATGCATTGTCCCAAAACTTGTTGATTGATTCATAACTTTGATATTGCTTTTCTTAAATTATTTGTATCTAGTCACCCTTATGAATTTTGAAGGTGTCCTATGTATTTATGTTTTGCTATACCATGAGGGACAAGCTGAATACCATTCTTATTATATTTTGTATATGTGAAACAAACAAACGTCTATCAAAGCATTATTATTCATGATTTTTTGTTTGTACCTTTTCATGTTACAACATAGTTGATATGTCTTATTGTTAAAACTATATCTTGCACGTCTATGTTAGAGTACTATGATCCCTGCTATCAATGTTTTACTAATACCTTAATCAAGATTGTAATAGTGCATGTCACCTCAAAATTTATTCTTTTTATCACTTACCTACTCGAGGGCAAGCAGGAGTTAAGCTTGGGGATGCTTGATACGTTGTAAACGTATCTATAATTTGTAATGTTCCATGCTTGTTTTATACCTACTTTCTTATGTTTTGTTCACACTTTGAGGTATTTTTATATATTTTTTGGAACTAACCTATTAACAAGACACCACTGTGCCAGTTGCCTGTTTTCTGCTGCTTTTGGTTTCAGAAAAGCTAATAAGGAAATATTCTCGGAATTGGATGGCACAAAAGCCTAAGTCAATATTTTACCAGAAGGAACACGGAGTCTAGAGGGGAGACAAAGTGACGCACCAGGGCGTCCACACCTGGTGGTGGTACGGCCAGTGGCGCGCCACCAAGGGGTGTGGGGCCCCTAGTACTCCATCGACCTTGCCCCTTTGCATATAAAAGCCTCCTGAGACGAAAACCCTAAGTACCCGATCATAAATCCATGAAAGAGTCTGTAGCCGTCGCCATCTCCATCCCTAGATCGGGGGAGGGGGTCCGAAGCTCTTTCCGGCACCCTACCGGAGGGGAGAGATCATCCTGGAGGCCTTCTTCATCACCATGCTTGCCTCCGGTATGATGCGTGAGTAGTTAGCCCTTAGACTATGGGTCCATGTAGTAGCTAGATGGTTGGTTCTCCTCCTTTGTGCTATCATGTTTAGATCTTGTGAGCTACGTTCATGATCAAGATCATCAATTTGTAATCTTACATGTGGTGTTTGCGGGGATCCGATGGATATTGAGATACTATTCAGATTTATTATTGATTCTATCATGTCTATGTTATTTGTGATCTTGCATGCTCTCCGTTGTTAGTAACTATCTTGGCCAAGTAGATGCTTGCAACTCCAAGAGAAAGTATTTATGCTCGATAGTGGGTTCATGCCTCTAGTAATCTGGGAAAGTGATACAAATATCTAAGGTTGTAGATGTGCTGTTGCTACTAGGGAGAAAACAACAATCCTTTGTACATGGGGAAATTGTATTGTTTACTTTACACACTTTGCTTAATGCAATTATCTGTTGCTTGCAACTTAATACTGGAAGGGGTTCAGATGATAACCTGAAGGTGGATTATTAGTCATAGATGAAGTTGGATTACGGTCTATGTATAATGTTGTAATGCCCAATCAAATATCATAGGAGTCAAGATGTCTAGTATATACATTGTTATGATTTCTCAATCTGTCAATTGCCCCGTTGTAATTTGTTCACACAACATGCTATTTATCTTAAGGAGAAACACCTCTAGTGAACTATGGAACTTGGTCCATTCTTTTACCATTAATATATCATCTACTGTTTACCGTTTACTGTTTACTTTCTGCAAGCAATTAATATATTCCACACTATTCGTTTAATCCTTTGTTTTCAGCAAAACCAGTGAGATTGACAACCTCACTGTAAGTTGGGGAAAAGTTCTGTTGTTGTGTTGTGCAGGATTCCAAGTTGTTAGCAACACCTTGGAGTTGTTTCCTTGCTCCTACTGGTTCAATAACCTTGGTTTCATAACTGAGGGAAACTTGGTGTTGTGCTCATCATACCTTCCTCTTGGGGTTCCCAACAAGCTCGAGATATCTTGAGCCATCATTATGTATGACCGTCGATAAACCCATTACACTAGCCGCATGTTCCTTGGATGTGGTCAGGAGGTTCCTAACTGCAGTTCCATTGTATGGGCTGATCCGGAGCACAAGTCTATCCACCTTCGGCGAACGTGGGTTGTTTCTAGAATCGATTTAAATATAAGGAAGCATTGCGCGAGCAACAGAAGGTGTTCCAGATTGAGGAAATGAACTCCATATCTCAATAAGAGGCAAACAAGTTTCCTCGCGAGCAAAAGGAGGAATGCCATGAGATCTCCTACGAGATGCTCGACATCATTACTAGAATGAGACAAATAGTTCAAACTGATGATGTGGAGGACCTACTGGATGACGATGTAGACTTTGTTACCTCCGCTGAGTCTATTGAGGAGGATAGTTTGAACACGTTTTCTATAATTGAGTAGTAACTTGTGTGTTATTTTTTAGATCTATATTGTATAATTATTATCTAAGCATAAGTACTTTATTTCCTTTTGTTATTATTGTCTCCCTATCTTATTTAATTGGTCAAAACGACCAAACCCACCAAACTTTAGATCTCAACCTTATCTGAAAGAAATCGCCCAGGTTCAGATCTCACAATCACTCCCCGCCTCTAGATCTTAGTTTCATCCATCACCTCTCCGGTGACCTTGACCGCGGCTGCACGAACCTCTTTGGAGCCCTTGATCGTGGCTGCGCGAACCTCTCCAACGCCCTCGA
This sequence comes from Avena eriantha, assembly GCA_910589775.1. NCBI lineage: Eukaryota > Viridiplantae > Streptophyta > Magnoliopsida > Poales > Poaceae > Avena > Avena eriantha. Next base: position 321,723,451 of record OU342740.1, on the reverse strand, counting down.
CCACGGCTGCACAAACCACTCCAGCGTTCTCCCTAGTACCTCCCGTTGATCTGAATGGTCTTTGTATGTTAGGAATTTTTGTTCTAAGAGAATAAGGTAGTGTTGTTGGTCTCTACAAGTTAGGAATGTATAATGTGGAAAACAACCCTAACAAGGTATCTAGATCTTGTCTGGTTGTGCCCTCTACCATGCAAGGTATAGTGGTGAGACTAGATCAATAACAATGCATGTATGTATGTGTGTGAAGTAATATAAGTTCATTTCAGAATTAGATGCCCGAGTTGTAGATAAGTATGGCCTTCGCTATAGGTTTGACAATGCTCTCTACATGACTAGATTAAGAAGGAGAAACTTGAGAAGGATAGTTAGAAGATACAAGCCAACAATACCTTACTACATTTGCACCATGAACAAGAACAACATCTCCAAAAGAAATATGGTAGTTTTGCGACCACAATCAGTAGTTGTTTCTTTCTTCATATTGATGTTCGTACTTATCACAACCATAATAATTTCTTCCTTCATATGCAGTACTTTTAATGCCCTTTTTCCCACATGTTTCTCATTCCTCGCATTCATGAAGATCACAGTGACAATGAGACCATCGTAGAAGTTCTTGTGAAGCATGAAAATGATGTCACTATCATTGATACGTCCATTTTGCATCACTATTCTATGTCTTAATTCACTATTATTCATTGATATATTTCGTATTGAGAGGTGATACTTATGTTATTTCATCTATTTTTGCATGGTTGATGACTTTTGGAGCATGGACCGCTGCAGTCAGGATTCTGATGGAAAAGGTGCTATTTGGAGGCAAAATTCGCGAAGGTCAGAAAATTCGGGAAAATATACGAAAAACCCTATTTTTCCAGAAGACTAAGGATGCCAGAAGATGGAGTGGAGGTGGGCCACAGGGGGCACACACCACCCCATGGCGCGGGCAGGCCCAGGCCGCGCCTGGAGGTGGTGTGGCCGCCCTGGCCCACTCCAGCCTCTCCCCTCTGGCGTATATCATCCTCTCGAAACCCTAAGACTCGGGGAGCGACCACAGAAAGATTCCGCCGCCTCTGCGGGGCGGAAAACACCGAGAGAGAAAGATCTCTCCGGCAGACAGATTTCTGCCAAGGGAATTCCTTCCCGGAGAGGGAAGATCGTCGCCATCAACACCACCATCAAGCTGGACTTCATTGGGATCATCATCATCATCATCACCACCATCATCACCACCAGCACCCTCATCACCATCTCCATATTGCAGTAACAATTGAGTTGAATCTTGCATAGTTCATAGGGGAAACTTTCCTGGTGTTGATTACTCCTTGTAGTTGATGCTATTGAGTGAACCATTGGATTATTGTTTGTGTTCAGATTGTTATACATCATTATTCCGTCTCTGATCATGATCCATATGACGTCTTGTGAGTAGTTCGTTTTGTTCTTGAGGACATGGGAGAAGTCTTGTTGTTAGTAGTGGAGTTGCGTTGAGAAAGATTCAATAGATTGTTATTTAAGTTGTGGTGTACTTCTTCTAGTGGTGTCATGTGAACATCGACTACATGAAACTTCACCTATAAGGTCCTAGGGGAATGCATTGTGTATTTTGCTACTAATCGTAGGGGTTGCCGGAGTGACCGAAACCTGAACCCCCGTTAGGAAACCATTGCACAAGGGACGTAAGGGTCTTAGAGTTTAAAGCCGTGGTTAGGTTTCTACCTTAATTACTTTCTTGTACTTACGGATGTTTGCAAGGGGTATAATCACAAGTATGTATTAGTCTTGGATGGGGCGGTACATTACCACAGGTTCACCCACACAACACTTAGCAAGCTAAAGAAGATTAATCTACTATATGAAGCGAAAGCACTTGACAGTCTTCCCATGTGTCCTCGAGAACGTTTAGTCATCTTAAGAAATACAACCGGCTTGTCCTTTGCTGCATAAAGGATTGGGCCACTTGCTGCATTTATTCCTACTGTCTTTTGTCTACTCGTACTTTGTTTACTTGCTTTATCGAAAACCTCTAAAAATCCGTTTGCTAAGTATTTGCAGAGAATTCCTGATCCATACCACTAGCCAATACCTTCTGCTCCTCGTTGGGTTCGACACTCTTACTTATCGAAAATACTGCGATACACCCCCTATACTTGTGGGTAATCAAGACTATTTTCTAGCGCCGTTGCCAGGGAGTGAAGCGCTATTGGAGAGTGGAACTGGTAAAGGAAACTTCTACTGTGAGTATTGTTTACTTCTGCTAGTTGCTTTATTTTCGTTATGGATAATTCGCTGAGTTTCTTATTTGGTAATGCTACTACCACTGCTAAGGTAGTAGATAAGCCACCACCTGCTGAGAAAGATGTTTTCAAAATACCTACAAGAATTATTGATCGTGTTATGGATAACTACTATGTTGGGGATGGAACTATCCATCCCGGTGATCATTTACTCTTTATACACGAATTATGCGGGTTGTTCAAGTGTGCAGGTATTACTACAGATCAAGTTAAGAAGAAGTTATTCTCATTATCACTGAAAGGAAGAGCTGAGGAATGGTATAAGCTGCTAAAGAATGGTCAAGCTCTAGAATGGGAGGAAATAGTGCCTCTCTTTTATTCAAAGTTTTATCCTCCTAGTGAGATTCATAAAGATCGAAATCAAATATACAACTTTTGGCCTCTTGATGGAGAGAGTACAGCTCAAGCTTGGGGGGGAGATTGAAGTTACTAATGCTCAAATGTCCCATTCATGAGCTCCCCAACAATATTATTATCAATAACTTTTATGCAAGGCTCCCTCTACATGACAATGATTTATTGGATGCTTCTTGTGCTGGATCATTCACTCGTATGGAACAAGAAGTTAAATGGGACCTTCTAGATCGTATTCAAGACAATGCTGAAGCTTGGGAGAATGACAAAGGTAGAAAGTTAGGTATAAATTATGATTATGAATGCATTGAATCTTTTATGGGAACTGATGACTTTCAAAATATTAAAAATGCTTATGGTCTAGACTCTCAAGCTATTGCTTCTTATTTTAAGGCTTTTGCTTCCTACATTGAAGTGCCTAAAAAGAAGTGGAATAAGTATCATGAACCTTATAAAGATATTGCTAAGAGTGTTCTTGCAAGAAATACTGAAGTATATACTGCTAATCATGTTTTACCTAAACCTTATATTGAGAAAATGCCTTTTCCAGTTAAGGTAAAGGAACATTCTATGATGGCTAGTATGGTAGATGAAAGTATGAATAAAGCTGTTGAACCTGATAAAAAATGGTTGATGAACCTATTGTAGCAAATGTGAAAGACTTCGTTGCTGAATATGAAAAAGAGGGACACACTATCCTTTGTAAGGATACCTCTAATATTGTTTCACATAGTAGTGTTATGAGAGCTAGTATTCCTATGTTTTCTGTTAGAATAAGTGATCATTACTATGATGGTCCTTGTGATAGCTATATTGTTAAGTTTATGCATGATACTGAAAGTTACTACGAGAGAGGGAAAAGTGTTCTTATGCATCTCAATAATATCAAGTTTCCTCGTTTTATGCTGAAGGTTTTTATGTCGTACTTCTTTTGCCTTCTTATGCAAGTTGCCTTAGGTTTCAACAACTTGTTTGTTTACAAAATTCCCTTGCATAAGAAGTGGGTTAGACTTAAATGGGTGTGTGTTTTTGCTTCTTAATGCTCTCTTTCACTTCAATTCATATCCCTATGAGAGCTTCTTCAAAAGTATCATGCCCATCTTAATGGCTATAAAGAAAGAGCTTTATGGGAGACAACCCAATTTGTTTTTTCTTTTAGTTTGTTTTTGTTTCTTTGAGTCTTGGAAGTTATTACTTAGGTAATAACCGCTCCTTATCCGTTTTGTTTGGTTTTTATGTCAAGATCAACCTCTAATGAGAGAGAGGTAAGATTTGGGGAAGTTGCTGTCCCGAAACAGATTTTTGTGCTTCACCGTAAAAATTCATGAGAGATCTCTGCATGTCGGATTGCACTGTAATTTTTTGTGCTTCTGACCCAGGTTGTTATTTAACTTTCGTTACTTTTGCACTTTTTGATTTGAGCAACAGAAGATTTTAGAAAAAATTGATCTTTACCTGCTGGTCTGTTTTGATAGATTTTGCCACTCTTGCATTTGCTTCTTTATTCGATTTCCTTTTTGAATTCTTTTTGGGTCTTCAGAAGGAGTTGCTACAGTATCTTATGTTTTGATGGTTTTTAGTTGAAGTTGGACTCAAAAGGTTTTATCACTTCACTTATACTAATGTTGCTAATGAGAACTGTGTGAAGTTTTGTGTGAAAGAAATTTCTAGGAAGTAGAGATAATGGTGTAATGAGGAAGAGAAAGGTTTTATGACTCCAATAATAAGTGTATGAAGATGAAGATATTGATGATTCAAGTGGTGACTCCAGAAGAATCCACTAATTATGAAATTCAGAGACCTGCAGAGTCCGTGTTCAAATAGGTAATGTTTCTGGTAAGAAAATTTCCTCGAAAATACTATCCAACTATATTTTTATAGTTTTTAGTCAACAAGGAAAGCTACGAAGCGAAAAAGGGACAGAAACGGAGCCAGGGTGGCTCACACCACCCTGTGGCGCGGGCCCTCCCCTGGCCGCGCCACCAGGTGGAGAGTCCACCCCGGACTCTGCCTCCGACTCGTTTTCTCCCAGTACCTTCCTTTTGATATGAAACTTCGTGATATATAACCCCCAGATCCCCCGAGGTCCGTATATCGTGTTTTTGTTTCGATCTGTTTCTGCCAGGACATACTCTTTGAAAGTTTAGAAGCACAATGGTGTCTGCCAAGGATAAAGGGAAGGAGCCCATGGAGGAAGACCTCCAAGACCCCGGGAAGGAGAAGGAGATCAAGAGTGAAGGTGAAGAGGAGCAAGGCCAACACCCGCATACCGGTACTACCGTTGCAAGCATTGGAGTGGTGGCGAACCCTGCCAGGATCAGAAGGACTACACGGATGTCAACTGGAGGGAAGCCTCCGCGTCACTGCTTGGCACCACAGACACCTTCTCCGAACACCAAGAATACCTCCCATACCTTTATCCATAACCATGCAGGAAAAGAAGACTCCAAGTGGGAAGAATGGAAAAAGAATCACAAGAGCTGGGATCCACAAACTGAAATGATTATGGGCCGTATTGAGCACAACTGGGAGTTGATTCGTACTCTCACCTTCGAGATTGAGGACTTTGGGAAATTGATCAAAGAGCTCATCAAGAGGATACCACCACCACCTAAGGAGTAATTCATCATCAGGTTTGGCATCCCCTTGGTTTGTTCCAAGCTTGGGGGAGTGCCGCGGTATCATATCACTATCTTCTATCTTTTTACCTTATTAGTAGAGTCATATCATGAATAGAGGAGTTATTATGTAGTATGGTTTGCATTATGGAAGTGTCCCCTCTCTCATTAGATATGTATCCCTTGGTGTGAGTTTCCGTTATGGAATATTAATGAGAAGTTCTATCATTTACTCTTTTGCATAGCTTATATTAGTTTCCAATTCGTGGTTATATGATTGATCTTGTTGTTAGTATCAGTAGCACTTTGGGGTCATTGAGTTAATTTAGTTGGTTTTGGCAAACCTAGCTCGGTTAGTAGCAACACCTTTTTGTGAGTTGAAAATAAAAAGATAGAAGTACTCTAGAGAAAAAAAATTATCATCTTTCTTTCTTGATTTTCTCATAAGTCTAGTATTCTCTAGTTAATATCTTTTGTGCTTCCAAGGAAGATTGCATGTTTGTCTTTATCACTTGTATGTTTGTTTGTTTCCTTTAAATCTTATACTTGTTACCCAGCCTTGCTAGCCAAAAACCTGTACTGAGAGGGTATTCTTCTCGTGCATCCACTCCTTTAAACCAAAAACTTTGTCATTTGAGTCCACCATACCTACCTAGTAGCATTATTGCTATTCCAAGTAAATTCTTGTTTTATCTACCTCCCAAATTAAACTTGTTATGTGAAAATTAGCGATTAAAGCTCTCACGAACTTGATGGCACACTTTACTTTCTTGCATTTAATAAACTTGAACCATTGGGTCCTTCTTTGTTGCGTATATGCTTGCGCTTTATGAGTTGAAGTTAGCCGAACCATATATCATGGGGACCGCTTTCAACACTTCATTGGTACTTGTACCTAGTTGATATCATGTTCTTTTGCTTATGGATCCCGGCGGTGTGAAATAAAAGTGGAACTTGTAAGATCATGGAGTTTATATGTGTGTTAGAGAAACGCCTGGGCTGCTAGCCTAAGCCATGCCTAATCATGGTGGAAACTTGCAGCATAACTATAGTGAGCATTCTATGAAGCATCCTCAATAAAAACCTACGCAAATAGCAAATAAAAAGATCGATGAGATGCTCACTGTCTGCTTGCCTTGTCATTTTGATTACGGGATAGCTCCTGTGTCATGTGCAAGGGGTACCCCGTTGGCGGTTCTCAATGATACGCATATATTTACAATGACAAGAGCTTGCTCATGACTGAAGTTGAGTAGCATGAGGATCGGTACTCATAAGTAAGGGGCATGGGACTTCAATTTATAACTTGTCAAGCATATCCTTTTAGTTGTGTCACTTTAACCTTAATCACCAAAAGATGCCTATGATAGAGGCAATTAGAGCTGAAAGCTAGTAAGTATCATAATTTTTGGGAGCTCTTTATGAGACTTGCAATCCCTGCTTCCCTCTGCGAAGGGCCTTTCTTTTACTTTGTAGTTGAGTTAGTAAACCTATTCCCTTCTATCTCAGCAAGTATTTTGAGTTGATGTGTTTCATTCATTCATATGATGATTTATTCAATCATGTCTCTTATGTTCCTTGTTTTGCACATTGCTCTTATCTTGATGTTTACTACTTTGAAAGCTATCATTGAAAACCAGTTATTTGTGAACTCCAGCAAATTATCAACTATTCTTCGACCAAGAGCTAAGTTTGCCATTACCAATTATGATTCACTTTATGTATCTTTATTGTGTTTCCTTTACTCATTGCAAGTTAAGTTATATAGTAGTGAGTTGTCTTCTATTATGATCTATGTATTTGATGAATGTGATGCTTCTTGTCCGTATTCTTTTATCGACTCTTCACTCCATAAACCTGAGGTCATGTTTATTGAGCTCAGTTTCACTTGGGGACAAGCGAAGTCTAAGCTTGGGGGGAGTTGATACGTCCATTTTGCATCACTATTCTATGTCTTAATTCACTATTATTCATTGATATATTTCGTATTGAGAGGTGATACTTATGTTATTTCATCTATTTTTGCATGGTTGATGACTTTTGGAGCATGGACTGCTGCAGTCAGGATTCTGATGGAAAAGGTGCTGTTTGGAGGCAAAATTCGCGAAGATCAGTAAATCCGAGAAAATATACGAAAAATCCTATTTTTCCAGAAGACTAAGGATGCCAGAAGATGGAGTGGAGGTGGGCCACAGGGGGCCCACACCATCCCATGGCGTGGGCAGGCCCAGGCCGCGCCTGGAGGTGGTGTGGCCCACTCCAGCCTCTCCCCTCTGGCGTATATCATCCTCCCGAAACCCTAAGACTCGGGGAGCGACCACAGAAAGATTCCGCCGCCTCTGCGGGGCGGAAAACACCGAGAGAGAAAGATCTCTCCGGCAGACAGATTTCTACCGAGGGAATTCCTTCCCGGAGAGGGAAGATCGTCGCCATCAACACCACCATCAAGCTGGACTTCATCGGGATCATCATCATCATCATCACCACCATCATCACCATCAGCACCCTCATCACCATCTCCATATTGCAGTAACAATTGAGTTGAATCTTGCATAGTTCATAGGGGAAACTTTCCCGGTGTTGATTACTCCTTGTAGTTGATGCTATTGAGTGAACCATTGAATTATTGTTTATGTTCAGATTGTTATACATCATTATTCTGTCTCTGATCATGATCCATATGATGTCTTGTGAGTAGTTTGTTTTGTTCTTGAGGACATGGGAGAAGTCTTGTTGTTAGTAGTGGAGTTGCGTTGAGAAAGATTCAATAGATTTTTATTTAAGTTGTGGTGTACTTCTTCTAGTGGTGTCATGTGAACGTCGACTACATGACACTTCACCTATAAGGGCCTAGGGGAATGCATTGTGTATTTGGCTACTAATCGTAGGGGTTGCCGGAGTGACAGAAACCTGAACCCCCATTAGGAAACCATTGCACAAGGGACGTAAGGGTCTTGAGTTTAAAGTTGTGGTTAGGTTTCTACCTTAATTACTTTCTTATACTTACGGATGTTTGCAAGAGGTATAATCACAAGTATGTATTAGTCTTGGATGGGGCGGTACATTAGCACAGGTTCACCCACACAACACTTAGCAAGCTAAAGAAGATTAATCGACTATATGAAGCGAAAGTACTTGACAATCTTCCCATGTGTCCTGGAGAACGTTTGGTCATCTTAAGAAATACAATCGGCTTGTCCTTTGCTGCATAAAGGATTGGGCCACTTGTTGCATTTATTCCTACTGTCTTTTGTTTACTCGTACTTTGTTTACTTGCTTTATCGAAAACCCCTAAAAATCCGTTTGCTAAGTATTTGCAGAGAATTCCTGATCCATACCACTAGCCAGCACCTTCTGCTCCTTGTTGGGTTCGACACTCTTACTTATCGAAAATACTACGATACACCCCCTATACTTGTGGGTAATCAGTCATCTTGACTTCAAATTGGGTAGACTGTGTTGTTTAGAAAAACTTGTAGGAAGGATATGTTTGTGCCTTCAAGTTTAAAGCAAAGGAGGGCAATGAAACCCTAGAACGTGTTCCTTGGGTAACCCGCGGATCAGTTCAGGCAGCGGCGTTCCCCTTCTTGGAGGTGCTACTTGATACGCAACACTTTAGAGTGCCGAGTAATACAAACAAATGAAGAATAATACTGTAATAAAGAACAAGTTCTAAGTGTGTTCTTCACTATATCAGGACAATTTGCTAGATAGGTCTCCCGATCTATGTGCTTTCAGTGCTCCATCTTTGGAGGCTGAGAATGTAGTCCCGATTCAAGCTATGTACTTCCACCTAGTTCCAATGTAGTGGGAGTCTTCTCTATCCCTGTTCATCCTAAATAGAATTTTTGAGATCGTCGAAAATGGGATTAGGTGTGACAAGGGGTTCAAAAAAATATACCTACATCGTGTATGCAATGATGTTCTTGATTTCACTGGAAAGATAGTCACCCCAACTCAGGTTTACAACCATCCAAGGAGGTAAAAGAATAAGTGGGTGTTGTTGTGCAAGATGGAAGATACTGATGGGAATCCGTTTGTGTGCGGAGACCACGACCTTCGCGGTGGAGGACCACAAGTTGAGGGAACTCGGCAAGGTTAGAGTGCCTACGATTGTTTTCGTGATCAGGAGTTGTGGGGTATTTTACTAACATTGATTTCTTGATCTTAGAAATTTCCGATGGATCTCCCCAACAAGCCCGTGGTCAGCTATGAGCAGATGGAGATCATATTCACACGTAGGTTTGTTCCTACAAAGGATATGTATAGTCCCCACTTACTAATCCAGGCTATGGATCACCTTGCTGATAATTAGACCCAGGTACGATGTGTGTTTCAATGACAAAACCTAAGAGGAGGACCGGACCGAGGAACTCGCTTCACAAGCACTACTTTTAGTGCGCCTACTTTGCTATTCTACTGCTTTGACGTGTGATGGTGCAGATTACTTTTGAGATGAACTTGTATATTATGGGAGGTGGTGGGACATCCCCTCCCATTAGACAGAACTTGATAAAAAATGGTGCCAAGTTTATAATATGGAGGTGGTATATACTAACCCTTCCAGTGATACACCACGGATACATCATGAGTTGTTCTTTGTTAACTCATGGTGCATCACAATTCACAAGCTATGTTAACTGTTAGTTTTGTTGGTAATGCTCGTGGTGAACTGTTTATTCTGAATTGTCTACTGTTTGGGTGTTATGGTAATTTCACCACTTTAATATAAGAGATGATCACGACAGTTTTGCTGCCGGAAACCAAACATGGTCTTGCACATACTGAGCAGGTCATGCTACCGACCAAACACAAGGAGCGTGTGGCTCACCTCAAACATTTTTTCATGCAGACTACCAAACTAGCTGCACAACGTCACCTAAAACTATTTTCATCCAGCCGTGTCCACCTTAGGGCATCTCCACCGGACCGACCCAACCAGCCCACGCGCAGGACATACGCGGCATTCCAGCGGCCCGTCCCATCCAGATCGACGCGTTCGGCTCGACCCATCGTACACCTAATTTGCGTGACCGCTGGGTCGGACCGGACAGAGCGCTTGTCCTCGCGCGTCCGCCCTCTTGTTCACCCAGGCCCTGTAGTCAGTGGCACAACAACCATCCTCCCCCAAACCCTCTCCCTCCATGTCCCGCCGCCAGAGCAGGCGCAACCATCGCCACCGCCACTGTCGGCTACCGCCGTCGCCCACCGCGATATCGAGCAGGACAACCGCAGGCCACACGCGTTGCTGGAGTTGACTGGACGCTCTACAGGCCATCCCGCCTCCCCCGGCCTCCGCCTATCGATTGGACGTGCACAAGCTATTCGGTCGTTTGTCGAGGTGCGTTCGCCGATCCTTTCTTGGTGATGTCGTCCGCTGTTGGAGTTGGCATAGCCATTGACGGTAGCCTGCTGGACAGATGGGTAGCAGTCGAAGGGGGATCAAGTTCTTCTACAAGAATTTCGTCGAGTCGTTGTCCGACGAGGAGTCCGACGGTGAGATCGAAATTCTGCTTACAGCTACACAGATGGTGCACAACCACTACCTCTTCCCGCTGCATAGAGGTGGCTCGTCGAAGCGGCGCGAAGCCAACCATGAACACGACCGGGAAGAGGGGCATATACGCCTTTACAAGGACTACTTCCATCCAACTAATCCAGTCTTTAAAGAGAAGGCATTCCGTCGCCGCTATCGGATGTCCAGGAACCTGTTCTTGGACATACTCAATGGTGTGAGGGAGTACGACGACTACTTCGAGGCCAAGTACGATTGCACCAGTAAGCTTGGCTTCTCCTCCTACCACAAATGTTCAGCTGTCATGCGGCAACTTGTATATGGAGTGCCCGGTGATCTCCTCGACGACTACATGCGCATGAGAGAGTCTACATGCCATGAGGCCATGTATAGATTCTGCAGCGCAGTTGTAGCGGTGTTTGGCAAAGTATATTTGAGAGAGCCAAACACTGAAGACACTACCCGCCTTCTGTCCAACAACGAGCGTAGGGAGTTTCCTGGGATGCTTGGCAGCATCGACTGCATGCATTGGCAGTGGAAGAACTGTCCTTTTGGTTGGCAAGGTCAGTTCAAAGGGCATGCGGAGGGTTGCACTGTCATACTTGAGGCTGTTGCATCACATGATCTCTGGATTTGGCACTCCTTTTTTGGCATGGCTCGATCAAACAATGACATCAGTGTGCTGCAGAGGTCTCTGATGTTTGCTAGGCTGGCAGAAGGCAATGCCCCACAAGTTTCCTATGAGATCAATGGCAATGCATATGATATGGGGTACTATCTAGCTAACGGTATCTATCCATCCCGGGCCACCTTCGTGAAGACAATCCGTAATCCTGGAGATGAGAAATGAAGAGGTTTACGAAAGAGCAAGAGGCCGCTAGGAAGGGTGTGGAACGAGCATTTGGTGTGCTTCAGTCAAGATGGACCATTGTTCGATACCCTGCTAGAACCTGGAGCACAAAGAGGATGTGTGATGTGATGACTGCTTGTGTGATCATGCACAACATGATCGTCGAGGACGAGCGTGATGACGTCATCTTGGACCAAGACTGGGATTTTTAGGGTCTATTGGTTGAGCCAGAGCCAGGTCTAGCGTCTTGGGAAGAATCCATGCAAGTGCATGAAAATTTGCGTCACGCGCACACCCATGACCGGTTTTAACTAGATTTGGTTGAGCATATATGAGCTCGTGCAGGAAATTAAAATGCTTAATCCCTAATTTATTTTATGCAATTTGAGTGACATTTGGTTATTTATTATCGAAGAATGCCATTGTGTACTATTCATATGTAAGCACTATTTTTAATTATATTATCTAATCTATTTTATTTCGCATGTTAAAAAATATATTTGTTGTATAATTTGATAGAACTATTCATTTACAAATGCCAGCTCTGGACGGCCAGTCGCAATCGACCGGACCGTGAACCCAAAACAACCGTGGACTGACTCAACGGAAAGAAACGGACCGTCTCGATTGCGTTTGGATCGCCCTTTTGAGAAGCTAAGTGGAGATGCTCTTATACTACCCGGACATGTCAAAAATCGGCTGCACCTACCAAACACACGTCTCTCGGACGGGTCTTTGGGCTACCGATAGTCCCTTTGGGAAGGGCTAGATGCTCTAATTTGGAAGCTATATATTTATGGCACAGGTGGCACATGGATGTCACGCTAATCACTCATGGCGAAGCTGGAATCCACACATGGAGTAGGGTACTGCTGGAGATAACGTTTACTAATTTCTCGATGGGCTAGCTAGAGCATGAGCATGCAGTAGAGATCGCTCGATCTCGCATCTCATCATCACGCCGGGCCATTGCGGTTTACGCAAAGCTGCTAAATAAGCGGCTCGCATATGCATATGCGATTCAGATCTGGACTGGACAACAAGAAGATAGCTAGCCTACTAGTAGTATTTACACGAGAGTACTACTAGCTGTTACTACCACGGAAGTAGAGTAGTAGCTTATCACAGCTGTTACGGCACAGAGTTACGGGGTTTACGATAGATTAAGGTCCCCGAGACCCGTTCAGGGGACGGGATAATGGGGACGTAGCGCCCTCGTGCTTGGAGAACAACGACGAGGGGCACGTGAGCCGAGTGGAAAAGCTAGGACTTTTTGTCCGTCCATGCCCATGGCACTCCCATTCTTGACCGGAGCACGTTGTTTAATCCTCCCTAAAACAAGAGCACCGTGCTCCTCCTGCTCCGTCTCCATTGTTGTTCCAGCACCACGCAGCCATGCTACGCGTTCACGAGGCACCAATTCCCGAGGCGAGCAGAAGGACAGGGACAGGTCAAAGTGGGCATTGACTGATCAGACACCGGCGGGCCCCGCCGTGCGAGCCGATTGATTGTACTATCGTCTCGTCACTCACCGGCGCTGCCTTCGCCTCTGCTGCGCAGATCGGCACCGACAGGGAGACGGAGGGCACCGCATGGGTGCGCAGGCAGCATGTTGGTTTTTCCTGTACGAGTTTTTTACCTAAGGGAAGGCCGGCACGACGGTGTGGGCTTCGGCGAGTACTAGCTAGGCCTAGCGCGGAGAGCAAAACGACACGACACGACGGGACGAGTGGATAAGTACTGTAGTCCCCTGGCTCTCCGGCCGTGTGCGGAATGAGGAAATGGCGTCTTTCTCATGGCGGCATGGCGCCCACCTGTGGCAGCTTCACTCAATGCCATGGTAGACGGGCCCGTTCCGCTGCGCGTACGCTCGCTTTTTGTTTCATAATAATGGAGCTTCGCGGCTCAACAAGGAGTCGTGGAAGTTTTTTTTTACTGTTTACAGGGGCGGAGCTGATCGTTCACGCTGTCGTCGGAGAAGGTGTGGTGATCGGAGTCGGAACAACGCCCCTGTGTCCGTGCCCATCCAAATTTTTGCTGCTTATTAGAGAAACAGCGACGATCTTGGGCCTAAAAGATGAAAGTTGGGCATCGTGCAGCCCATCTGTTCAGACGAGAATGTGGGCCGTTATGCAGGGATAAAACCACCGACCAAAAGTACAGTCTTGTGTGTATAACCATACCCTTATCTGTTTATATCTGACATGTATACATTTTTTTTTTCTCAAAAAATATATATACATAAATCGTTGATAGTCGTCATAAATGTGATCGTCTGATCTTGCTGGCTTATGAGTTCCGAGTACAATATTAATTTGCTTAGGTTCATCGCCACAATTTTCCGTCCGATATTTGTTAGACGTTTTTACCCCTACTAGTTCTGACATATTTCATGGTCTGCACCGTCAAATAAAAAAATACTCCCTCCGATCAATATTAATTGTTGCAGAAATGGATATATGTAGAGATATTTTAGTGCTAGATACATCCAATCCAACGACAGTTATTATGGATCGGGAGGAGTATCCGTTTTTTCTCTCGATGGCTCCCTGCGAATGACCTTATATCCAGTGTGGCCGCTCCTCTATCCATGACCACCCCACCGCTAGGGATGTAAGCGGCGCACCACTTAATCTCACATAATACCGTTTATTAGTACTCCCTCCGACCCATATTACTTGACTTGAATTTGTCTAGATTCGGATGTATCTAGACATGTTTTAATACTAGATACATCCGAATCTAGATAAATCCAAGTCAACTAATATGGGTCGGAGGGAGTACTCCAGTTCAATAAAGTTTATTTTTCCCAAAAAAAAAGAACTGGCCGCTTGAATAAACCATGAATCGCCGTTTAGATGCCATTTACATCCCTACCCACGCTCCTCTCTCCCGCAACCTCCCTAGCATCCCGCGACCACCAGGCTGGCACCGTTGACGCGTCCACCATGGCCTCCAAGCCCAGAGTCCTCGTCACGCCCACATAGCTCAAGTGCGCCTCACCGGAGGTAACCACAACCAAGCGGTAGGTCATCGGACAACACTAGGGCACCCCTTGTCGTTCCGACAAACAGATGGGAAGCTAAGAGGAAGCCAACACGGAATCACTTCCGGTGATGCAGGACCGCCACCCCCTTGACGTGGTAGAGGAAGGGATCTAGAGCTCGCCTTCTCCACCAGCGATGTTATCCCATCCGGTTTGTCTTGAAGCCAATGTGAGGCCCCTGCTCTCTTGGAACATGCTGGGGGAACAAAGTAGGGCAAGTAGGTGGTGGTGGTCATTGTCATGGGGAGAGAGCTGTAGGAGCATGAGCAGGCAATGGTAGCTATCCAAAAGACTCCATTGCATGTTCATCTAGGGTCTATGAGAAAATTTAAGTATATGATTCTTAGATCATCTTCAGCTGCACCCCCTCCCGAGAGCCCCCAGAGGGCTTTTTTCGACAGATGAAAAAAGTTTCCCATCCAGCCTCCCACATGCTCGTTTCCGCTTGATTGGGCTGAAACTTCATCCAGCGAACCCAAACCAAACCCAGCGCGCTGGGGAATGATCGGGAGTGCCAACAGAAGAAAAAATGGCAGGAATCTTGGTGGCCCCGCCCTAGTAGCGACATGACGCCCGTCATCGCCCGCTTCCTCATCTCTTGCGCCGTGTTAATGCCTGTCGTTGGTTAGATTTGAAGGAAATACGCCCTAAGAGGCAATAATAAAGTTGTTATTATGTATTCCTTATATATGATAGATGTTTATTTTGCATACTATAATTGTATTGACCGAAAACATCAATACATGTGTGTTTAATAAACAAAAAGGGTTCCTAGTTATGCCTCTCTTATAGACTAGCTTGTTGATTAACAAGATGATCAAGGTTTCCTGATCATGGACATTGGATGTTGTTAATAACAAGGTCACAGCATTTGTGAAATGATGTGATGAACATTCATCCGAAGTATAGCATTACGATCAAGTCATTATGTTTATATTGCTATAACATCATACGAAGTAATCTTTATCCTTAGACCATGAGATCATGTTAATTGCTAACACCTAAAGAGTATCTTGATAACATCAAACGTCACACCGTAACAGGGTGACTATAAAGATAGGTTCAGTGCTACGAAGGTGTTATGTTGAGGCTCATGGATCAAGAGTGGAATTTGTCAATCCTGATGACGGATAGATATACTCTGGGCCCTCTCAGTGATATCACATTAAGATAGCTTGCAAGCAAGTGATGTGATCACTAGAATGTTATATCACGGGAATGAGAAAAGAGTGCATGTCGGTAATGAGATCAAACTAGGTATTTGGATACCGATGATCGAATCTCGGACATGTATTATATCATGAGATAAAGGGATTAAATTACTAGCATTAAAGGTTCTCACGATCACAGAGGAGTCTCAATCATGTCTGCATTATTCGCGAACCGTAGGGTGACATACTTAAGAGTTACCGGACACCATTTTGGAGCACATATGTTTCAGACGAAAGAATTGCAAAGCGCAGGAATTGTTTCGATAGAAACCGGAATTGTTTCGGGTGAAATTGCAGAAAATGGTTCTGCATATGATATTAAAGTAATTAACAAAATTCTGAATAAATTTAATAAAAGAGTTTTATTAAATGAGAGAGCATTAAACTTAGAGAATTTTAATGCATTTAAAGCGGAGACTTTAAAAGGGAATGTGAAGAGACATTTTAATGTGGAGGGAGTTACCACCACATGAATGGAGGAGGTGAGGGGTCACCTCCATGAGGCGTCGGCCATGGAGGGGGTACCCCCTCCTCCTATAAAAGGCCCCCCTCTTCCTCCTTCTTCCTCACACCTCCTCGTGAAGGATCTCTCTCCCCCTCTAGAATTATTCCCCCATGGTCTCGGATTAGCGAGATACATGTTCCTGGTGGCATTTCATCTGGAAGGAGTTGTTGCTTCCGCTGGATCGCTGGAGCGAGGAGGTGGAGGTTGTACGGTGGCTTGAACGTGTGTGCGAGGACGGATGCGCTGCTGATTTGTGGCGCTCGAACTTCCACACGATCTTGAGATTGGCAAGTGTACGACTACATCAACCACGAGTTCCTACTCGTTAACAAAACTCGTTGTCTTCGAGGGTAAGTTCTCGATGGATGTATGTCCACCCGTTGCTCTGTACCTAGTAGATAGGTCTTGGCGTATAGTTCTCATCATAGGAAATTTTTTGTTTTCTATGCTACGGACCCAACAAGCTTTTCATTGATTGGAGGTTGACATCGCATCGGTGCCCACGCGGTGGCATAATTGCGTGCCAACACTCACGTTTTTTCCGCACCTTCTACACCCCTCCTGCCATTTCCCCGACCATATATACCCTTCCTCTCATGTTGTATTTAGCATAATCGAGCATCCCTCTTTCTGCCAATTCTCGACCAGACCGCTGTAGATCACTCCATGGTCGAGCGGTACCCTAGCGACAACGCGGCGGCTGACAGCTTTAGCCGCCATTGGCTTCACGAGTAGGAAGCTCGCCTCCTCTACCAGGAGGCTATTCAGTGCCGCCAGAATTTTGCTACGTGATGGAGTAGAAGCTTAGCGCTGGTGGTGTTCAAGTGCCTCCTGTCCCTGTCGGGCATGAGCGCATCGCCAAGATCTAGCAAATCTTTAGGGAGGGCTCATTGACGAGCAGTGGGGCGACCTGTCTTGGGACCCCAACAATGATGCTGGTTGGATGGAGTACTTCACCCAGCGCCACAACCGCAAGCTAGCGGCATATGAGGGGGCAAACCGCCGCCATCCGGTAGGAACTCCATGGGCCACACACTGTGCTAGGGTGTGCCGGGGCACACGCTCGCTGCCGTCCTTGAGCACATCGACTGTAGAAACAACCAACGCCTCATGTACCCGCCACCGCCGCCACCTGTCTCCCGCCATAGAGGGAGCTCCTGGGCACCGCGAAGGATGGAGCCAGCATCGTCCTCCTCGTCAGCATTGACTTCGTGCTTGTTGGGATCTGCTCTGATCACACCCTCTCTACGCTTCATCATGCAGCTTGCTCCCATCAAGGACGAGCCTAGGGAGTGGCCGCGCATGGCACCACGCACGCGGTCGCACTCTAGTGGCATCATCATCAACGAGCGTCGTGCACCGTCGCCACCGCATGGTAGCATCCGCCTAGTCAGGCCCAAGAGGGAGCCCGACGCCAGGAGATCTTCGGCGAGGAAGCCAAACACGCAGCCAGACGCTAGAGGCGCCGCTAGGCCCCCACCAGCTCATGATGCCCCTGACGAGGAAAAGAATGTCTATATGACTCGTCAGGAGGACCACAACTTAGTTCATTGCGGCATACTATATGGGCTAGAGCCAGAACTTCGAAAGCGTTTCGAAAATGGCAATGCCTTTAATACCATGGGAGAATTGAAAATGATTTTCGATACCCATGCTGCCATAGAGAGTTATAATGCTTCTGAAAAGTTCTTTAGCTGCATGATGGAGGAGAACAACTCTATTAGTGAGCACATACTCAAAATGTCTAGGTACGCTGATAAGCTTGTGTCCTTGGAAATAACGATTCCCATTGACTTAGGCATACATCGTGTTCTCCAATCTCTGCCACGTAGCTACAAGAGCTTCGTGATGAACTATAATATGCAGGGCATGAAGAAATCTCTTCCCGACCTTCTGTCAATGCTTAAGACTGCAGAAGTGGAAATTAGGAAAGAACATCAAGTGTTGATGATCAATAAGACCACCGGTTTCAAGAAGGATAAGAAAGGAAAGAACAAGGGAAAGAAGGGTGGCAAATCTGTTGCCACACCTGAAAAGAAACCCCGAGCTGGCCCTAAGTCTGACACCGAGCGTTACTATTGCAAGGGGACTGGCCATTGGAAGCGCAATTGCCCCAACTATTTGGCGGACAAAAAGGCCGGCAAGGCAAACAAAGGTATATATGATATACATGTTATTGATGTGTACTTGACTAGTACTCGTAGTAGCACCTGGGTATTTGATACGGGATCGGTTGCTAATATATGTAACTCGGTTCAGGGGCTGCGGAACAAGCGACAACTAGCAAGGGATGAGGTCAGGATGCGGGTCGACAATGGATCAAGAGTTGATGTGATCGCCGTCGGGATGCTACCTCTCCATATTCCATCGGGATTAGTTATAAACCTGAATAATTGTTATTTGGTGCCTGCACTGAGCATGGACATTGTATCTAGATCGTGTTTGATGCAAAGTGGTTATTCCTTTAAATCTGAAAACAATGGTTGTTCGATTTATAAGAATGATATCTTTTATGGTCATGCACATGTGTTGAATGGTTTATTTCTATTGGATCTCGATAGTAATATTACACATATTCATAATGTTGATGCTGAAAGGATTAAACTTGGTAATGATATATCTGCATATATGTGGCACTGCCGTCTAGGTCATATTGGCGTTAAACGCATGAAGAAACTCCATTATGATGGACTTTTGGAATCACTTGATTTTGAATCATTTGATACATGTGAGCCATGCCTTATGGGCAAGATGACTAGAACGCCATTTTTTGGTTCAATGGAATAGACGATAGATTTATTGGAAATCATACATACTGATGTGTGTGGACCAATGAGTGTGTCGGCGCGAGGTGGATATCGTTATTTTGTTACTTTCACGGATGATTTGAGTAGATACCGGTATATCTATTTGATGAAACACAAGTCTGAAACCTTTGAAAAGTTCAAGGAATTTCAGAATGAAGTGGAAAATCATCGTAATAGAAAGATCAAATTTCTTCGGTCTAACCGTGGAGGTGAGCATCTAAGTTACGAGTTTAGCACACACATGAAAGAGTGTGGAATAGTTTCACAACTCACGCCTGCCAGAACACCACAACGTAATGGTGTGTCGGAACGTTGTAATCGTACTTTATTGGATATGGTTCGATCTATGATAACTCTGACTGACTTGCCACTGTTATTTTGGGGTTATGCACTGGAAACAACTGCATTCACTTTAAATCGGGCACCATCTAAATCCGTTGAAATGACACCGTATGAATTATGGTTTAGAAACAAACCTAAGTTGTCATTTCTTAAAGTTTGGGGATGCGATATTTATGTGAAGAAACTTCAGCCGGATAAACTCGAACCCAAAGCGGAAAAATGCATCTTCATAGGATACCCTAAGGAAACGATTGGGTATACCTTCTATCACAAATCCGAGGGCAAGGTTTTTGTTGCCAAGAATGGATCCTTTCTTGAGAAGGAGTTTCTCGCGAAAGGTGTGAGTAGTCGAAAGGTAGAACTCAAAGAGGTTATTGAACCTTGTCTTCATGAAATGGCGAGTAGCGCAACACCGGAAATTGTTTCGGAGTTGACTTCACCTAATGAAGAGAGAGCTAATGATATTGATCATGAAACTCCGAAAGAGGACACTACCAAACCTCGCAGGTCAAGTATGACACGTGCAACTCCTGAACTGTACGGCAATCCTGTTGTGAATTTCATGGTTGATGAAATAGATGACCCTGCGACATATGAAGAAGCGATGATGAGCCCGGGTTCCAACAAATGGCTAGAAGCCATGAAATCCGAGATAGAATCCATGTACGAGAACCAGGTTTGGACCTTGGTGGACTTACCTCACGATCGAAAGGCCATTGAGAATAAATGGATTTTCAAAAGAAAAACTGATGCTGATGGTAATGTGACCATCTATAAGGCTCGACTTGTCGCAAAGGGGTTTCGACAAATTCAAGGAGTTGACTATGATGAGACATTCTCTCCCATAGCGATGCTTAAGTCGGTTAGGATTATGTTCGCAATTGCTGCATATTTCGATTATGAAATATGGCAGATGGATGTCAAAACTGCGTTCCTCAATGGTAATATTGAAGAAGAGTTGTATATGATACAACCTAAGGGTTTTTTCGATCCTAAGGATGCTAATAAGGTATGCAAACTTCAGCGATCCATCTATGGACTGAAGCAAGCATCCCGGAGTTGGAATCTCCGCTTTGATGAGGTGATCAAAGAGTTTGGATTTGTCCAAACTTATGGAGAGGCTTATATTTACAAGAAAGTGAGTGTGAGCAATGTGGCATTTCTGATATTATATGTGGATGACATATTATTGATTGGAAATGATATAGATCTTTTAAACAGTGTTAAAAGTTATCTAAATAGCAAATTTTTGATGAAAGACCTTGGTGAAGTGTCATATATATTAGGTATTAAAATCTATAGAGATAGATCAAGGCGCCTAATTGGGCTATCGCAGAGTACATACCTTGATAAGATATTAAAGAAGTTTAATATGGACAGAAGTAAGAAGGGGTTCTTACATATGTTGCAAGGCAAGACATTGAGCAAGACTCAAAGTCCGGCTACGGCGAAAGAAAGAGAGATAATGGATAAGATCCCCTATGCCTCAGCCATAGGCTCTATTATGTATGCCATGCTATGTACAAGACCGGATATGGCACATGCTATTAGTTTGACTAGTAGGTACCAATCTGATCCAGGTTTGGAACACTAGATAGCGGTCAAGAACATCCTCAAGTACTTGAGAAGAACTAGGGATATGTTTTTCTTATATACGGAGGTGAAGAAGAGCTAGTCGCTAAGTGTTATGTCGATGCTAGCTTTGACACCGATCCGGATGACTCTAAGTCTCAATCCGGATACATATTTCTCTTGAACGGAGCAACAGTTAGTTGGAGGAGTTCCAAACAACCTGTGGTGGCTGGATCAACGACGGAGGCGGAATATGTTGCTGCTTCAGAAGTGGCGCAGGAAGCGGTTTGGATGAAAGAGTTAATTACGGAACTAGGTGTGGTTCCTAATGCATTGGACCCAATGGTGATCTATTGTGACAACAATGGAGCCATAGCCAACGCCAAGGAACCAAGGTCTCACAAGAATTCCAAGCATATTAAGCGCCGGTTTCACTCCATCCGCGAGCATGTCAAGGATGGAGATATAAAGATTTGTAAAGTACACACGGACCTAAATGTAGCAGATCCGTTGACTAAAGCTCTTCCTAGGGAAAAACATGATCAACACCAGAACTCCATGGGTGTTAGATTTATCACTATGTGAACTAGATTATTGTCTCTAGTGCAAGTGGGAGACTGAAGGAAATACGCCCTGAGAGGCAATAATAAAGTTGTTATTATGTATTCCTTATATATGATAGATGTTTATTTTGCATACTATAATTGTATTGACCGGAAACATCAATACATGTGTGTTTAATAAACAAAAAGGGTTCCTAGTTATGCCTCTCTTATAGACTAGCTTGTTGATTAACAAGATGATCAAGGTTTCCTGATCATGGACATTGGATGTTGTTAATAACAAGGTCACAGCATTTGTGAAATGATGTGATGAACATTCATCCGAAGTATAGCATTACGATCAAGTCATTATGTTTATATTGCTATAACATCATACGAAGTAATCTTTATCCTTAGACCATGAGATCATGTTAATTGCTAACACCTAAAGAGTATCTTGATAACATCAAACGTCACACCGTAACAGGGTGAATATAAAGATGGGTTCAATGCTACGAAGGTGTTATATTGAGGCTCATGGATCAAGAGTGGAATTTGTCAATCCTGATGACGGATAGATATACTCTGGGCCCTCTCAGTGATATCACATTAAGATAGCTTGCAAGCAAGTGATGTGATCACTAGAATGTTATATCACGGGAATGAGAAAAGAGTGCATGTCGGTAACGAGATCAAACTAGGTATTTGGATACCAATGATCGAATCTCGGACATGTATTATATCATGAGACAAAGGGATTAAATTACTAGCATTAAAGGTTCTCACGATCACAGAAGTCATCGTTGAATATGTAGGAGTCAGTATGGATCTCCAGGTCCTGCTTCTGATTATTGATCTGAGAGGAGTCTCAATCATGTCTGCATTATTCGCGAACCGTAGGGTGACACACTTAAGAGTTATCGGACACCATTTTGGAGCACATATGTTTCAGACGAAAGAATTGCAAAGCGCAGGAATTGTTTCGATAGAAACCGGAATTGTTTCGGGTGAAATTGCAGAAAATGGTTCTGCATATGATATTAAAGTAATTAACAAAATTCTGAATAAATTTAATAAAAGAGTTTTATTAAATGAGAGAGCATTAAACTTAGAGAATTTTAATGCATTTAAAGCGGAGACTTTAAAAGGGAATGTGAAGAGACATTTTAATGTGGAGGGAGTTACCACCACATGAATGGAGGAGGTGAGGGGTCACCTCCATGAGGCGTCGGCCATGGAGGGAGTACCCCCTCCTCCTATAAAAGGCCCCCCTCTTCCTCCTTCTTCCTCACACCTCCTCGTGAAGGATCTCTCTCCCCCTCTAGAATTATTCCCCCATGGTCTCGGATTAGCGAGATACATGTTCCTGGTGGCATTTCATCTGGAAGGAGTTGTTGCTTCCGCTGGATCGCTGGAGCGAGGAGGTGGAGGTTGTACGGTGGCTTGAACGTGTGTGCGAGGACGGATGCGCTGCTGATTTGTGGCGCTCGAACTTCCACACGATCTTGAGATTGGCAAGTGTACGACTACATCAACCACGAGTTCCTACTCGTTAACAAAACTCGTTGTCTTCGAGGGTAAGTTCTCGATGGATGTATGTCCACCCGTTGCTCTGTACCTACTAGATAGGTCTTGGCGTATAGTTCTCATCTTAGGAATTTTTTTGTTTTCTATGCTACGGACCCAACAAGCTTTTCATTGATTGGAGGTTGACATCGCATCGGTGCCCACGCGGTGGCATAATTGCGTGCCAACACTCACGTTTTTTCCGCACCTTCTACACCCCTCCTGCCATTTCCCCGACCATATATACCCTTCCTCTCCTGTTGTATTTAGCATAATCGAGCATCCCTCTTTCTGCCAATTCTCGACCAGACCGCTGTAGATCACTCCATGGTCGAGCGCTACCCCAGCGACAACGCGGCGGCTGACAGCTTTAGCCGCCATTGGCTTCACGAGTAGGAAGCTCGCCTCCTCTACCAGGAGGCTATTCAGTGCCGCCAGAATTTTGCTACGTGATGGAGTAGAAGCTTAGCGCTGGTGGTGTTCAAGTGCCTCCTGTCCCTGTCGGGCATGAGCGCATCGCCAAGATCTAGCAAATCTTTAGGGAGGGCTCATTGACAAGCAGTGGGGCGACCTGTCTTGGGACCCCAACAATGATGCTGGTTGGATGGAGTACTTCACCCAGCGCCGCAACCGCAAGCTAGCGGCATATGAGGGGGCAAACCGCCGCCATCCGGTAGGAACTCCATGGGCCACACACTGTGCTAGGGTGTGCCGGGGCACACGCTCGCTGCCGTCCTTGAGCACATCGACTGTAGAAACAACCAACGCCTCATGTACCCGCCACCGCCGCCACCTGTCTCCCGCCATAGAGGGAGCTCCTGGGCACCGCGAAGGATGGAGCCAGCATCGTCCTCCTCGTCAGCATCGACTTCGTGCTTGTTGGGATCTGCTCTGATCACACCCTCTCTACGCTTCATCATGCAGCTTGCTCCCATCAAGGACGAGCCTAGGGAGTGGCCGCGCATGGCACCACGCACGCGGTCGCACTCTAGTGGCATCATCATCAACGAGCGTCGTGCACCGTCGCCACCGCATGGTAGCATCCGCCTAGTCAGGCCCAAGAGGGAGCCCGACGCCAGGAGATCTTCGGCGAGGAAGCCAAACACGCAGCTAGAGTGGCCACCTCCACGCGACTATGTTGGGAGATGAAGGTGGAGGTGTCGAATGACTCAGAGGATAGCCCTGTCCTGAAGATGGTTGAGCGGGCCTCCTTCAACGATGTGCCACCAACATCCCTCGAGTTTGCGCTCGCTTGGTCCAAGCCCGAGGCAGAGCAAGAGGAGGCGGAGTGCCAGCACTTGCTCCTGGAGTGTGTCTCGCGCCGTTAGGCCCGCCTCAGTTGTGGTGGCATCATCCTCGACGACAACGGTGCTTTTAGGACCTGAAGCTGCAGTACCTCAAGACAGACCCTATAGGAGGTTTTGGAAGCTATGGCTGAACTAAGCCGGGCTTGGCTACTCTTAGCTCGATTTTTGATTCAACATTCAAGTCGTGTGCGAAGTCTCCGAATAAACGAAGAGGAGGGACAAGGGATTGGGAGACACAATTAAAGGTATTTATTTTGTTGATTGTTTGTGTCTAATACTAAATCGACCGTCATCTCTCACATAAATATGAGGCAACTGGTCTTCCTGCAAGGTATGGTCAAACTCCTAATTCTAGTCCTAAACTAAGTAAGTTCTCCCACCGGCTTCGTACTGGACCTGGACCCAAGTGTTTGTTTGCCGTCTTCCGCGGTAAGTCGCCAATGGCCCTTCCGTGTGAAGGGTTCCGTAGTAGAAAACAAAAAAAATCCAACATTGGAACACCCTAACTTCCCAAGATCTATCTCTATAGCAATGTAGTAACGGCCGAAGCATATAGAATACATACCCTTGTAAACCGTACGCGGTTAACGTTCCAGGAGGAACATGGTTGAAGTAGTCAAACTCGTATAGTCCTTTCTTGAAGTAGTCAAACATGGTTGAAGATGGTTGAAGCAATGGGTCACGAAGCTCCTCACAGGTCATCCCTTGCTCCATCGTGCAGCAGTCCGGCTCGCGACATCCAAGATGCCACTCATTGGAGGCACTCTCGAGGTTTCATATACATATGGTGTACGATGACGACCTCTGACTCCCTTGATCCCTGCCGAGAGTGCCGAAGTAGATCTCCGGTTTGGAATCCCGCAGCACAATGCCGTGCTGCAGGTGGGCCGTATATTACATGTATAGTCCTTTCTTGGGACTATGCCAACACAAGGAGACATCTAGAGAGAGAAGGAGGAATTCTGTAAGAAAAATGCCTTAGAGAATATCTCATATTGTGTGTTTAATCCACCCATGGGCACTCCTTTATATAGGCGGAGAGGGCATACCCTCTCTATTGGGCGTCTCATGTGGGACTAAATTTTAAAGGAAAAAGGCAAAAAGAGAAGTGTCAACCGGCTGGCAAAATAGGGCAGCTAGGTGGGCCATCCCGTCGGCGACCCATCGTAGCTAGCAGGCAGCAGCTGCGGAGCACAACCTGCAGCATCCGCGTGAGCCTGGCGGTCCCCCGGCAACCCACCAACGTGAGCAGCGGAGGCTGCAGTTCCACACGGCCCTGGGTGGGCCGGCCAGTGCGAGCCCGCGACCCATTTCCTATGGAGAGGCGGCGGCAAATAGAACCAGCCTGGGTGGGCTAGCGGTGGCCTAGTGGCGCTCGCGCAAGCTCGCGTCCGGGTGGACATGGCAGCTGCAGCCCGCAGTGGTGCCCGGCTGGCTGCCGCACGCGTGGCGGGTAATGCCTGCCCACCCATTTGCTCACCTAGGCCAGCCAAAGTGGCCCAGTTCTCCTGTAGGTGTGGTTTTTCTGCTGTCTTTTTCCGGTGGCTTTCTCTAGGCCAATTCTCTCCGGGGTTTGGCATAACGAGAAAGTTGCCTTCATAAATTTTAATTTATATATTTATTTAGTACATATTAATTCATAATTAATGTAAAATAAATGCATATTATAAATTGCCATTTATCCGACACACCTTTCAGTCTTTTTCTTTCTTCCTTTCTCCCAACAACTTCGGATCTCTCTACGTAAAAATTCCGGATTTCTCTTTCTCAACTGTGATTTCAACTTACAGATGATCTCTAGCTCATCGTACCCTTAAGTGTATTTCCCCATGGCTCAGTAATGGCACAGACATTATCCTATCAATGATCAATAGCGGGACTAGGATGCCCATAATGACCCCTGTGCATTCCACGATGACAGTGTCATTTGAACCATAAAGCCGAGTCCAATTTCCTTTGTTTCTTCGATATGATTTGTCCAAGATCCGGTCAATGGTATCACATACCTTGTTCAATCTTGTTACTAACAAGTTTTGTTTTACTTGTTCCCGCGATATTACATCCATGTGACCTAGTCACATGTTGCAACATTATGGATGCAATCTCATCAAGTCGGCCTTATGTATCTTACCTGTCACTGGGTGAACAAATCCAGGTCTTGATTCATAGGTCAACTACTGTTCCAATGGAAAACCTAACTTACACCTTTATGATCACCGTTTCATCGAGTGACGTTTGATGCAGTTAAGGCAGCCTTGGGAGACAGTGATTAATATGATCGCACGGTCTAAGGAGAAGGAGACTGTATTTCTAACTATTGCAACAATGAACACCGTGACTTGATCGTGTCGCAATCTTTGGGTAATGTCCATCACATCATTCACCAATGATATGACCTTGTTGTCAATTGGTATAAAAGCTCCATGATCATAAAACCTTGATCATCGGTTGTCCAATGAACTAGTATGAATAGAGGCTACTAGAGACTTGGTTTGTTTCATATTACACCTGTATCAATGTTTCCACTTGATACAATTATAGCATAATATTAAACTATTATGAACTAATTGAGATATGATAATAAACTCCATTTATTATTTGCCTCTAGGGCATATCTCCTTCACCGTTTTAGGGTAGAATCTTCATTTGTCTTTGCACCATAGTAGATGTTGATGCATGGGCTTCCACGCACAAACCATTACCAAATAATCCATCTTGAGATTGGATACATATAACGGGTCATAGTTTCCATGTCTGAACAGGAAAGAAACCGATCTAGCTCATGTATGGCGGTAATTGTTGCCCTTTGACGGGTGTTCTCGAACATCTTCTGGATCCTTCCGGCTCCTTCCCTTGCTCCAAATTTACTTTCTCCTTAACTCCATCCCGATTCGGCTTGAAAGCTAAACGCGTTCGTCAAACCCATCTTCAAAAACATGCGTTCACCATCTTGGTACCCAACCGACCGAAAATGGGTGACAACAAGTATAATCTACAATTAATGAGGGAGTTACACATGCCTATGGGGGTGGCGCCACACATGCATCCACCCTGGTCGCTGTCCACCTAGGGAAAACCCTAGGCTCCCCCTCTCCTCTACTCCTATATATACCCTTGGGCCACCCCAAAGACACACCAATTGCTCTCATCCTTGCGTTAGAGCTCTCTCTCTACACCATATATACATGTCGAAACGCTATGGGACTACCACCATTGCCACGAAGCTCTGGACAAAGAACACTAATAGATCGAGGAACCGCATGGGTGCAAACTACGGAGGGATCGTCTATTGGATCCTAGCATCAAGTGGATATTATCCTCGCGGCTTGGAGGGATAAACCTAGCTGCAGGGATTGACGTGATCTTCACCAACATCTACATTGATGTTACTCTCTTCTGCATCAACATCGATGAGTAATCCAAATCTAATCTTGTTAGCATCTCATAGTTGGATCTTGGTTGTTCATGTAGGGTGAATTTTTTTGTTTTGCATACGCAGAACGCAATATTGGTGTCAAATCCGATCAATGAGTACTTGATTTTGATCTATATGTTCATGTCGATGAGTGGGTGTAGATTTGTTTCACATTGATGTTCTTGTTGCTTCCTTGATTTTTTGCTTCCAACTCTGACTACATGGTGCTGATTTATAAACAACTTTTGGCTGGCTATATGTGATCCTTTTAGTTGCTCCTGAGCATATCTAGGTGTCATTATAGATCAAATATGTGCTTCAGTAGCTTTGGTCACACCATTATCATGATCGAGGGGTGAGGTTTTGAAAAGGACTTTGCGGATCATCCGCACAGGGTTCGTGTGTAAAATGATGGTTTAGATAGGGGTGTAAGATTTCTCATGATATCTCACTCCTCTATAACCCGCATGTTAATCTAGCAACTTGAACAACTTATCATGTTTTGCGTTGTTTGCTGGATGGCTTAGTAAAACCCTAATAACCACGTAAAATTTGTCAAGACAACAAGTAGAATCGACAAACTTGTTTTTGCAGGATGTGCATGTGATGTGGTATAGTTTTTCATCAATGTGATTTTGTGAGGAGAATGCCAACTGATGGTGGCAGGGGCTGGAGGATGACGTCAAACTATCTACCCACCTGGTGGAGTATGGTAACCAGCTTCCCCCGTTGCTGTCAGAGGGGTGGCCTACCCAGTCCCATCAGGCGCCACCTTAGTAGTGGGGAACACCGTGTGGGAATCGCGACAACATGACCCACTCGTGCTCATGACGTCACCCCACCAGCAGCCACCGCCACCACCGGCGCACCAACAACCGCCAACACCACTAGCATACTATCTGCCAAGGCCATGGTCGCATCCGGTGCATCGACCTCTCCAACGAGCCTAATGACTAGGCATCGCCGCCGCCGCCTCCGCCATCACTACCGTGCCAACCGCTAGATGCCCTAGCCGTAGCTAAGATTTTTTTTAGTTATGTTTTTATTTTCTGCTATGTAAATTAAGACTATTATGTAATATATCGAAGTTTTCATTTTATTTTGTTTTTTAGTGTTTTGTATTTCGTGGGGAAAAAATGGGCCGAGCCTACTAGCGGCACCCCTGATCTAAATGGACAGAGTTCAAAATGACATTTTTCATGTCCGCGGGCCAACCCAAACGGACCAATTCGTACACCTCCCATGTCCAAAATGGTCGGTCCAGTGGAGATGCCCTTAATACAAATAAATGGCACGATTTGGTATTTCTATTAAGAGAAGTGCTTCAGTGCACACCATCGTTTACGCGGAAGTCCGAACTGCTAGGGGCATTTTAGTCCGGCGCGTCTTGTTGGCTTTGTTTTTTTGGCCCAGGCGGAACCCATATCCAAGCCCAGTATAGTCTCGTATCTGTATACAGGGACTGACAATGCCATACGGCACGACCCCGTGTGGGGCCCACCTAGATCTAATCACCGTGATTAGCTCCCAGAGTTCACGCTTTGCTCTAAACTGATGTCTAGCCAGTAGATAGTAGAGAGGAGGGCTAAATCCAGGTTAATGTCCCGTCGCTTAATCTCCTGGCAAAGAATCTGAACGATCTGAGTTCTTTTCAGAGAAAGAAGAAGATGAAAGGCAAGCCTGAAGACGACGTGGAGTGTTATTATTATCATGACTCCAGAGAATGGGCTTCTTGCGAAATGCAGTTATGAAATCTGTAATCTAGATGATTCTGGTTGAAGGGGACGATGCTGCCTAGCGGTTATGAACTTTTTGTTCGATTCAAAGGATTTTCACTTGAGTAAAGCTATGGTGG
Organism: Avena eriantha; assembly: GCA_910589775.1. Lineage (NCBI taxonomy): Eukaryota > Viridiplantae > Streptophyta > Magnoliopsida > Poales > Poaceae > Avena > Avena eriantha. Next base: position 321,693,649 of record OU342740.1, on the reverse strand, counting down.
GAACCAATTAGGCAATGCACGTAAACTGAATGCAGCAGTTGAAAATGCAACGGAATGTCTTGAAATGGTGACTTGAAGTTGTGAATTCAGGTGTTATCTGCACAACAGTATTTCAAGTTCAAGAAGTAGGCATTGATCCCAAAGAATGTAGTGAAAATCTAGGCTAGGAGGAATGCGTTAGAGCCGAGGTCAGGCAAAAGGTTGCTGGATCTTTATGTTGGCCGCAAGTTATTTCTTTTCAATGAGGTTCAATGTTATCTAGATTGCTTAGAAGTAGCCTGCCTTACTCGAGCCAACTAGGATCAGAAGGTGTTGATAGGGCTAGACTTTTTCTCACGTCCATGCATGCACTATTGTTGGGCGTAATTGAAGCTTTCTCTTCTCCACCGCCTGGTAAAACTCGGTCGCTCTTACCCGCAAATCTGCTTCCCCTCGGCGCCGCTAATCTATCCCGCATCCGCCACTGCAAATCCTCACGTCCACCACCGCAGATCCTCAAAGGTAGAAGGCGCGCCAGCGACTTGGCGTCTTCATCACCAGGGTTTCTAATCTAAACCATTGTCTTCATCTTCCGATCTTGTAAGTTCATCCCATGATCATGCTTCGTCTCTAGTAATTCTTAGACACACGTAGCGTTGGTGATTCTAACAATGTGGCGCAATCACTCATAGAGGAGATGGAGAACTCTAGATCTAGTATGAAAGATGATCAAACCGGGTATGTCGGTGATGATTCCATTTCCGCCAATACGCATCTCGAAGACGGCTGGAGCGAAGAAGAGTTTGATGTGAGGACACATTAGCTTCTTCTTTGATATTTAAATGTTAAATTAAATAATATATGATATCTCATGGCTTGATTGATTGTCTATGATGACGATTTCCACAATGGCCTTAACAACCATGAAGAAACACATGTTTGTTGATAGTGAGGTATGTGTAGTGGTGTAAAATTTTATATGTCATGCACCGGATGATGCAATTGTATACTAAATATTTCTAAATTTTTCAGGTACTAAATGACTCTGGTATGGAGTATGACTATTTTGGTGAATCAGACTTGGAGATGGATAATTTGATGATTGTGAAGATACACCAAACTTTTATATGTTCGTTGACACGAGTGAGGTATTATTTATAGGCTGTTTTTAGCAATGAACAAACCAACATGCATACTACTATAGTTCTGATGGCTAGGTTTTGAATTTGTAGCAGGCACCATATATTCAGTCCGAGAGTTCAAATAAATGTAGCAATGACACTAGGTATCCTGATGATAAGAGAGAACTGTACTGCAAGATAATGGAAATAACATTTGATAGTGAAGCAGCATCCTATTCTTTCTACAACAGATATGCCAAAGATCATGGGTTCGGCATTAGGAAGCACGAAGTGAGGCGGTTTAATGATGGACTTGTTCATCTTAGGCGTTTTGTGTGTTGCAAGCAAGGAAAACGTGACAAGAAGTTACTAACAATGGAAGGCCGCAAATATAGGCTCAGAGGTGAGCCTTGGTGCAACTTCAAGGCACGTATGGTGGTGAAGTTTGATGGAAAAACTAGTCTTTGGATCGTTCAGAGTTTTGATGCCACTCACAATCATGTGTTAGCGAGACCAGATGAAGTCCCTTTTCTTTGGTCCCATAGGAAGATCAATGACTCCCAAAGAGCTGAGATATTATCACAGTGTAACATGGGGGTTAGGAAGCATATCATCATGCGATCAATGATTAGCAACTCTGGTGGTTCATATGCTGGTGTGGGATTTAAGGAAAGATTTGTACAACATGTTCTCAAGGGAGGAGAGGAAGCTGCTTTATAAGGGTGATGCTAACACAACCTTGGGCATCATGGCGGAGAGAAAGAAGAGGGACCCTGATTTTTTTATGATTACACACTACATGAAGGCTGTCTACAACACTTGTTCTGGTGCGATTCTCAATCACGTCGGGACTACCAGGACTACGTCGACATTGTTGTGTTTGATAACACATACAAGATGAATAAGTATAGAATGAAATTTGTCTCCTTTGTCAGCTTTAACAATCACCGTAAAACAACGGTATTTGGTTGTGCCATCCTATCAAACGAGACCGAAGAAACATATGTCTAGTTGCTCCGAACTTTCTTGAAAGCAATGTGCCAGCATAAGCCAAAGACAGTAATCGTAGATGCGGATGCCGCGATGATCAACATTGTGGATGAAGTACTTACTGGTGTGTACCATTGTATTTGCAGCTTTCACACTGAAAAAAATATGGAGATGCACCTACCTAACAAGTCACTAAACGAGTTTGGGACTCTTCTATATTACACCACGTTGGAGCAAGTATTCGAGCAACGATGGCACACTTTTGTTAGGAAGTGGATGTCACCCAAAACTACAAATTGGCTTAAGAGAATGTACACGAAGAAGAGATTATGTGCCACCGCGTATCTTTCGGAAGGGTTCTGACTGGGTATGAAAAGCAACCAGAGGAGTGAAAGTTTAAACTCGTCTCTTCACCTTCACCTTGATGGGGAAATGAACTTGGTGGACATGGTTAGTCACTACGAGAATGCCATCTCACGTCTCCATGAGAAGGAGGACAAAGATGACTGCACAACTTCATAGACATTTCCGGTGCCAGTTACTGATTTCAGAGAACTAGAGGTAGCTACTACAATAGTCTTCACTCTAGCTGTGTTCTATATTTTGCAAGGTGACATTTCGAAGATTGGCGGCATGCAGATTTTAGAAAGAAAGATAAGATCAGACTTGTACACCTTTGTCGTCGCATGAAAAATAATCTTGACAACAAGTTTAACGTGTAATACACTCCCAACTCGTCGGAAATTATAAGGTGCAGCTGCCGAAGGATGATTTGCAAAGGGATCCCTTGCAAGAACATACTGCGCATGCTCAATCACTTAAAATTTACTGCAATACCAGACTGCTGTACTCTGCGGCGTTTCACTAAAAACATCAAGTTTGGGTTGCCTGGGAGACGCACGAGCGATATGTTTGGTTGGGGTTGGTTTGGACCAGAGGAGCGAAAAAATACAGCAGTATAAATGTGTTGGCCTCACAAGCTATGCATATTACATGCAATGACACAACAAAGTACGCTCTTTTGAAGAGTACCTTCGATGGAATTATTTCTAGAAGACATGGGTATGATAAATGCAGAGCATATGGTCCTCGTAGTTCAGTTAATGAAAATGCAGATGCAAGTCAAGCAAGCCAGTTTGATATTGGTGATCCTAAAAAAGTGTCCACCAAGGGTGTGCCTAAGAAAAACAATAAAGTTCTAGTCGAGAAACAATCTCCCATGACCAAAAACGGTCGACCACTAGGATACAAAGAGCGGAAGAAGCGGGTGTGTAGCGCTTGCCAACAGGAGGGACATAACTGGAAGAACCCAAAATGCATATATCATCCCAAGTAAGGTTTTGAAAATTAGCTTGATATATTGTCTGCATTTTTATTAGACTTTATTATCTAATATTGTGTGTCATCTCGTGCAGGAATGTCCTACAGCAGCAAGGGTAGTCATTTTTCAAGTATCATACATGGAAATTAATTTTTAGGCAGTTCGTCTGAAAATATGTATTAGTGATGTACATTTATAGTCCGCTGATGTTTGTTCGGGCAAATAGCTCTCGTGCGACGTTTTTTCATGGAATTGGAAGGAGAGCGACGTCCTTGTAATTTCTCTCGGTTTTTTTAATCTTCTGATCATTGGTCGTTAGACAATGCAATCAGTGGGAGTAAAAATCATGATGCTTTGTTATCCTAGAACCCACTGACATGGATGTTATGGTCTATGGCTTTGGCTTGAATAAAAGCAACTCAAATTCGGGAAAATTTTTAGTTGCTCTATTTTGCTTCTTTAGTTCGTCAGTGTGCAGGGGAGGGGTTGGAAAGTTCAGTGTTAAGAAAAAACAATTGGCCCAAATATATTAATCAAGGCTCTTGCTTCCAAGCCGACCTTATAATCCAAACTTTAGTGCATTGTGATGTGCAACACACTCTAGCTAGTGTATGATCGTACTATTTTGTTTTATGCACTTGTGTAGTTCCTTTTCGATGATAATTGTAGCGATATTTTTTCCAACCTTTTGATGCACGAGCTGTTATCACATTTTGAGCCTTTTGTTTTATGCACTTGCGTACCCGTTTTGGTAGTATGTACAAGTGTATTTTTGCATGAACTATAAGCACATATATTAATAAAACACGATTAGAAACCTTACATAGTAGCAAAGCAAGTCCACGGACACCCTTGTACCAACCTTACAAGAATAGTAGCAAGCAAAGACCACGACACGACATGACACGAACAGACACGACACGACATGGAGACGACACCGTCTTCTTATTCCTCCGGCCCGGCCGCTCCTTGGCTCCTCCTTGGCTGCTCCTTACATTTCATACCCCTTATCATCCTCAGCCATGATGTACGGGAGAGAGTGGGCCGCGGTGTTGATGGAGAAGATGCCGTGGAAGTCGGTGAAGATATTGTACGTCATGAACGCGATGAACTCGCATCCACGCCAGGTGACGAAGGTGATGAAGAGGCCTATGCCGAAGTTGTTGTTGTTGTTGGCGCTGTCGTACTGCTGCTCATGGGTGGAGTGCCGGTAGGGAGGTGGTGGTAGCCGGCGGCAAGGAAGAAGCGGGCCAGCTCCAGCGACCCTCTCCACCTCGAGATGGCCCAGATGTAGAGGCGGTTCTCCACAACCCGGCCATGCGGCCACTCTCTCTCGCACGGTGGCGGGGCAGCCATAGGTCAGGTCGTTGAACTGCATCGTGGCGGGTGAGGGGCGGCGGCGAGCGCTTGCTTGAGTGGTGGCGGGGTGCGACAGCTAGCGGTTGCTTGAGTGGTGGTGGGGCTCGGCGGCTAGCGATTAGATGGATGGGTGCGAGCGAGTGAGAGAGGGAGAGGTCGAGGGGCAAATAAATGGGCGCGTCGTGGTCACTTCGTTCTCCCCTCATGTTTAAGGCGCACTGTTTCAAGGAGGCGCGGGCGCATGGTATCGAGGAGCATTGACTCATTTCTGCGGGCATGTGACGGTAAAGCTGCGCCCCGTATGAAATTGTTTGGCGTGTGACCGACCGAGCGATACGCCCACGTGAATTCATAGAGAAAAAATATGTGCAAGTAGCTATGCTACGAGGCTGTAACACTGTGACGCTGCGACGATATGCAATAGACAGGCTACGACGCTGCATGGCGCATGCATGAAAAAGGCCCTGGAAACACCTCATTAATACACGTTGAAACATAGCGGTGGTTGGACCATTGGACCGTGGGATTCCTGATTAGGCCCTGTCCTCACCACGGATGCATGCATACGCACGCAACTGAGCGGACACGTCGATCGACGTAGCATGCAGCGCCCGTTTCATACTTTACGACACAGTGACTGTGCTCTTTTCAGACTCATTGAATCAGTGCATCAATTAACGACGGAGCGATTCAGAGACCATGGAAACCGAGACGACGCGCATGATGGATACGACCACACTATGTTTCGCACCAATACACACAGCCAACTCAGTATCCGACGTGTCGTGTAGTTACTCACCGATCTTGTTCAAGCGGCCCTCCAAGCTATTTAAACTGCCCTATCTCCACAGCATCCTCTCCCACACTCCACCACATCCATCTGCCAATCCCTTCTTATTCACTAAGGTCCATCGTCTGTCGCCTAACAAGATCCATCGCACGCCGTCGCCATGCAGTTCAACGGTGCTACATTGCATCCGCCTCGCACCGTGCCGAAGATGACCTACCCCGCCGGGGTCATTGTTGAGGGGTCCCTCCGAGTATGGGTGAACTTAAGGTTGAGGTCCCCGAGGGAGTTGGCCCACGCCTTCCTTAGCACCGTTTATCGCCACCTCCGACCTGGCTCTCTGGCCATGTTCTGCCTCGAAGATCACTATGCCCTCGGAGGCCTTGTGGTAGGGTTCACGGTGCACTTCACCAACCACTACGATGTATACTGTTTCCTCGGCGAGGTCTACTGGTGTGGGTGCGAGTCGATCTTCTTCACCACCTTCAACATCATCAAGAACTTCGAGAATATCTTCCCCACCATCAACAGGATGCACACTCTCCCGTACAACATTGAGGAAGAGTGAGGGCCAGGCAGCGCCGAGGAGATGGGATCTAGGAGGGGAGCAAGAGCAAGAGGGAGGAGAGAGTCCAAGTAGTGAACCCCTATTGTGCTAGGGTTCACTACCATCTACAATGTTTATTTTCATGTTTTTTTGCTTGGGAATATATGCCCCTCTTTATGTATGTTTTGTATGTTGTAAGGGATGCCCCCTCCTATATTATATCTATGTCCTTTTTTGTGCTTATATTATGTTCGTGCCCATCTAGTTTGATTTCACCGAAATATGCAGATCAAGCGAAATATATTAAAATATGCAGAGCACGCTATGTATATTAAAAGACGCTTGGTTGAAAGAAATGGACAAGTTTTTCAACGTGAAAGAAACGAACAAGTTTTGGGTCGAAACAAACAAGTTAAACAACCAAACCATTTCTTAGTTTTGAGATGACCTGACACAACAGGATACAGACTGTTGTCGTAAAATAGAAACAATAAACTGTTTTACAAATCTCATATGAATTTACCAGGTATGGAAACCTACATGCACTAGTAAATTCTCAAGGTACACTGTTATTAATCACTTATCTTACTTTTCTTTTTACAGCCTCTAGCTTGTTTCGTCTATATAGAAGAGTCATTGCAACGGTAGGTCCTCTTGATTTTTCGATTGTTGTCTGCAGTAACATATAGAAGAGTTTATAAATTGAATTGTAATCATATTGATTTTTGCGACTATACAAAGGAATAGTGTATAGAACCTGAGAAATGTTCTTAGTCATACGATCTCCATCCCAGTGCTCTAGACATTGCAATACCCATAATCCGCATGAGTTGCTACCATATGATGAAATAAAATTCATTTATGACATCATTAGGGAGAAAGTGATATGATTCACAAGTACTTACACATTATCTTGCTTTCCAATTTCATATTTTTAATAGGCCAAGTTTTCACATCATCAAATTGTTTGGGTGTAGTTTTGTTTGTCCACCATATGTCTAGTGCAATTTGTCCTTTCTGCAAAAGATTAAGAGTTAGTGAAACACCAAAAGATAACACGGTTTTGATGGGAAAAGTAGATAATACCAAGTCATCCACAACTGCATGCGAATAGATTAAATTGCACTTAGGGTCAAGGACTTGGAACTCCTTCTTGATGTTATGCATTACAACTGTCATATAATGTTCTCCGCGTATATTCAAAGGGAAATATGCCTACAAAATAAGATCACTAGCATATACTATGTAGGATTCCAAATAGTTAACAACAACGTTAACTTTATAAAAACACTCTTTACCTTGTCACGTGCAAAATATATTCATTCATAACCCTTCCTACAGCTCCTGGTCTTAGCACATCTTCTACGTCAAAAGTTTTCATTTTTTTCATTTTGTACATTTTAATGGCTTCATTGATAAGATAGGTTGACCTCAATGGTCCACATATGTGCAGATCATAGTCAATACAGGGAGCCATCTCTAGAATGTAGGCATCAAATATCTGAAAATAATAGTTGTACAATGATTGCATGTTCATACTGCTTTGCTATAAAATAACAATAACAGGTTAGCGAATTACTTATAGCAGTACTAAGCCATTCTTTTATAAGAACATTGTTAAGATTTTTCGAAGAGAAGATGGCCTCATCTGTGTTCTGGTACGCCCTTTTTACAGCGTCTTTGGGAATCTTCACTGCTGTTGAAACATATTTCACAGCACCTTCTATTTCAGCAGGTGTTAACATAGTGTAACATTCCTCAATATCATGCTGTTCAAATAACATCGCTGCATAACATTTATGAAAACACACAAGTTACCGCGTTGAACCATTTTGTTTGCTGAATAAAAATAAGTAATGAAATCTATAAAACATTATACCTTTCGTATTTTTTGATTTACGTTTCGGTTGTTTCTGTCGCTCAAATAATGGGCAACCATACTTACTATTACATTGGGTACGCGTTTCCTTTTGCCTAGACCATTGTCAATTTCCTTTTGCCGCTATCAATAGAATTAGCACACTTTGTTGCATCTTTCTTCCCCGCGGTAGAAGTCATATCATTGTGTGCATCGTTCTGCACGGCACCGCTTTGTGCACCATTTAGTGTATCCTTCTAAGTACCAAAAATGCATGATGGTACCTCCGATGACGACGCAGACTTGGTATATTCATTTATGTCCCACGGATTCTCCTCTGTACCATCCATCTCCCGAAGGTGGTCTGGTGTGTTATTCATTGACATGTCAACATCAGTCACTGTCATATGTTTGTCCTTCAAGGGTGTGACGTAACTATCACCACAAAATGGATCATCCGTAAGGGCTGCTTCAGAATTAGCCGATGTTTTTCTTAGTATGTCATCAAGCTTGGCTTCTTTATTGCCATGTTTATAGACAACTTCTTTGGCTGATTGTGATTCACTGGGAACAGATTTTACATCTTCACCATCCCCTCCTTTGTCCGACTATGATGCTTCAGTTGGTTTGTACATGACACCATTTGTATTTAACAATTTTAGAAGCTCCTGCATAACAAAAAATATTAAGTACTGAGTTTTCATTCATAGTGTAGTATCATTATCATCAACATGAAATAACACATAAAATATAGATTGTATCACCTCTACACATATCGGGGGTATAAGTGCCATCTTTATGTCCATGTGATTTTTCAAATCTGTCGTCATACGTTCGAATAGGATATCCATGTTACTGACCCGTTTGTTTGAACTTGACTGTTCACCATTCATTGATGGTTTTTGCACACTCTTTTTCTTATATTGCTCCCCAATATTATTACAGATCTGCATGTTACAAAAATAAACAAATTATACAAATTACAAATACAAACACGAGCTATGTATGGTGGCATATCAAAAGAATGATTAAACTGACTACCATCACTTTAGCATTGTTTCCGAGGCCTTGACCATTCTTATAATCATAGGAACATCTCCTTTTTGTTTCATCTTCTATCCATTTTTTCATTAGTGGATGAATGGACACAAGGGGAATATAAGTAGGATCATCAATGATCACCAACTTCTCCCAGTAAAGAAACTGCAAACAATTTGTACAAACAAATAAATTTAGCTTTACATCGAGAGCTAAACATAAAAACTGATGATTGTTTGACTTAACATATATACCTGTGTTAGACCTAGATTTCCTTTGGGCCATGCTCTCATAGTAGATCCTACAAAGCTATCCTTCAAACTATCTATGAGAAACTTCAGTGTGAAGTAATTTCAATTAATCTAAAAAATACAAGGAACATCTTCCACTAAACAGTAGAAGGTCTTAGGTACAGTTACATTACTCGATGGGGCTATAACAAGACCAATTAACACAAGCACCGCTTTGCGAACGAAGTTGTCATCGGATGCCTTCTCAGTCTTTATGTTATTAATCAAATCTCTTATCACTATATTACCGCTTGACTTGGTGAGAAAACATGGGGGTATGTTATGCATATTAGTTTGACCATCTTCCTTTATAATTTGAAATGCAAAAAACTTTGGTTACGTAAATCATAAATATGTTCTACGTCCTCACAAGTTCCTACTATTTCTCCCGATCCTTCTTTTATGACGAAGGTGATAGATGATGGATTGAACAAGTCAATGATGAATTTGATTAAGTTTCCCCACATCGTGATTCGTGGCACATCCAACATCGGCCGCAAAGTAGTGTTGGTAAATCTCGCATGTTGCACGCTTGTAAAGCCGGCTACCAAATCTGCCCATCTTATGTAGTTACAAAATATCTCCCCATCTAAAGCGTGCATGCTGCACGAATCATTTAGAGAATGTGTTAATGTTTCTCCATCTAAATCTACAATAGTTTCCCTAAAACCTATATGAGCATCTTGTATACACGACAAACAATCGATGAGACATGGAATCAATACCTGGACGACATATGAGAATAGGCGGAGAAGGGTGGCACCAATGAGAGACGGCGAAAGGGAGTCCTGCATGGATGAAGTGGTGACAGGCGGCGTTAATCCCTAGACGACATGCGAGAGGGGGTGGAGAAGGGAGGCGGTAATGTGGGACGGCGAGGGTGGCTCATAATGGAGGCAGCGGTGAGAGGCGGCCTACCTAGGTTGAGTCGTGGGTTGTCGAACGATCGACATGCAGATAACTACGCCCTCCGTGATTAAAGCGACGTTGGGCCTCGTTGTAGGTAGTTAATTGGGCCTACATTGTTATTACTTTTTAGTGGCTTGTTTTTTGTATTTTTATGCATTTTTTGTATTTGAAGTGTTTTTGTATTCTTTAATGTCTTACCATATTTAGGGTTTTTCCAAATTTGATATGCACAGTGCGAACTTTAATTAAATTTAAATAGTATCAACTTCATACGATGGGAGTGTTGCCCCTATCTTTGGAGAAATTTTAGTAAGTGTCGTGGAAATGGCCACGGCAGTCGTTACCATAGGCAGCGATTGAGTGTTTTGTGAGGAAGAGTTGGCGGCCATCTGCGGTGCGAGATGGGGCGGATGCACATGGGTTTACCCAGGTTCGGCCCCCCGGAGGGTAAAGACCTACTCCTGCTAGATTAGATTATGAGAGAGCAAGTTACAGGGGTGGCGAGCTCGGCGGCTAGGCAGGGAGTCGCTTGAGGGGGGGGGGGGGGTATGATGGAACATAAGGTCCCAAGATACCCTAGGGAGGTTTATATATGAAGCACCTCGCTAGGGTTTACAAGCTGTCCCCGAACAGGATAAGGATCCGGGGACTTTTAACCTAATCCGACTGGGCTTCTGCTACGCTTCTGGGCTTCCACTCGCCAGTCGATGGGCCTTCCCTTCCTTCATGGTCCAGTCGCTGTCCTCCAGATGCACTCGCAGGCCTTTCAGACCACTCGGAACGTTCTGCTGGGCATACCCCCTTTGGCATATCCCCATCAGTAGTCCCCAAGGCCATCGTAGATGCAGGCGCGGGCGTCCTTTTGGTGTTCGAAGTAGGCGAGCCCAATTTGGGCGTCCAGTCGAGTCGGCGATGGATTTTATTAGAACCGAGGAGAATTTCTCCATAGCTCCATTCGTCACTTCAACGAACATCACTGCAGCCCAATCGCCGTTTTGATGAGAGGAAAGACTGGTGGGTGGCAAGTAGACCAAAGGAGCTGGACCGTCAAATCTGGTCAAACTATCCGTTGGAATTTCCAACGGTAGCTACGGTGCAATTACCGTGAGTAACGGCTATCCCGATTTTGGCGAGTGACGTCTCCCATATAAGGGGAGTGATGGATCAGCTTCACAATCCTCTTTCGCATTCTTCATCCTTCCTCGTTTGCTCTTCCTTTCTGCTTCCTCCCGACTTACTCTCCCCGCGTCGCGCGATTCCACTTCTCACTCGATGACGCCTCCCAAGGGCTCATGGGGGAAATCCAAGTGCACCACGACCCAACTTAGATCCTTCGAGGACGCCGGGGTGCTCCGCGAGGGGAATTGGCGGGTTCCCCCTCCTCCGAGACCGAACCGAAACCGCGACCCGGCGAGTTCATCTGCTTCACTAGTCATCTTGAGAGGGGCTTATGGTTCCCTACCTCGCTCTTCTTCCGCCGCTTCTGCGCGTACTACGCGATCAAGCCCTCCGATCTTGGTCCACACAGCATCGAGCAGCTGGCGATCTTCGTCGCCTTCTTGTCCAACGGCTTGATGCTGGCCGCAGGCGGGGTCACCTTCTAGTTGAAGCCGAAGGCCAGCTTTGTCAAGCTCCTCCTGCCGAAGAAGGCGGCCAGCAAGTTGAAGAAGAGCTGGTTCTATGTCAAGGAAGCCACTCCCTCCGGCGAGGTATCTCTTCCCGAATTCGTCGCCAAGAGGAGCGAGCCCCGTCGGTTGGCGCCTAAGAAGCTTCCTGAGGATCAGCGGATGGCCGTCGCGGAAATGATGGATCAGATCCAGAAGCTGAAGGATCAGGGGTTGGTCCCGATCAACCTCTACAATTGCTGGCTCGGGCGGCGCCTGGTCCCGCTGGTGGCTCGACCGCACTGGATGTACGAATACAGCGGGAAGCATGATCCATCACGAACCAGCAAGGAGTCGTGGGAGGCCGAGGACTACAAGGCCGCCCTGAAGAAGATTACCGACGCGGAGTTTACTGGCACGGCGGTCGGGGTCTCCCCGTATACTCCTGTGAAGAATGAAGCTCCCACAATAAGTTTTCTTTCCGATCACTGCATCCGTACCTCAATTTCAGTCTTCTCGCTTGGTGTGTTCTGACTTGTGGTGGTTCTCAGCTTTTTCAGGTATTGGAGGGTTGGCTCCCTCCGCTTGACGAAGAGGTTCCCCAGGAACTGGAGGAGGATTCCGAGGGGAATCCTTCCGAAAACGACGGGGAAGAAGAAGAGGTCCCTCCCCCAGCGCCTGTGGCTTGCAAGACCCGGATGCAGAAACAGCGGGAGGTCGAGGCGAGCCGCAGCCTGGACGAGTTCGAAGAAGGCGATGAGGTCGCCCAGGAGCAAACGTCCCGGCGCACCGCTATGCCGTCGAAGCCCCCACGCCGGCCCAAGTCATCGGCAAAAAGGCCGGCATCATCGGCCAGGTCGTCAATGGTGTTCGAGTCGGATGACGACTCCGACGACGAAGGATCTCCCGAAGTTTCGCACAAGGCCCCAAGAGACACAATCCTGACGAAGGGGTTGGAGGGCGTGGACACGGAGGTGGTAGTAGAGGTTCCCCTAGCGACGATCGCGCCAACGGCCTCGGGGGTCCCAAGCCAAGAGGCGGCTGCGGCGATGGCGTCCAAGTCGCCGCAGCCGTCGAAGGCGGCCGCGTCGGAGCCAGAGATCCCGACGACTGCAGCTTCATCGTCAAGGAAGCCCTCGGTTTCGTGGGCTTCAGACATCTTCGAGAGGGGGCTCAGCCGCAAGCTGGGTCCCGAATTGGACAAGCCCGCCCACATTAGTACCGGGCTTCATGTCCTTCCAGTCGCCAAGTAAGTTGCGCTTCCTCGTCCCACTTTGCCTCGTTCCTTTCGTGTTGTTGTCGTGCTGATTGGAGGGGCTCGCGCAGGTCGGGGGCCAAGAAGATTGGTCGCCCCTCGGTCGCTAAGATTCCATCAGCCACTGGCGTGGGGGAGGGCGATCTGCCCAAGAAGAGGAAAGCCTCCAACGATGTTGCAGCCGCTGAAGCTGCGAAGAGGCAGAAGGGGCGCTGATGATGCTGCGACCAGGGGGAGCGCCGCGGAGCCAGCTGCTGCGCCAGTCACCAAAGAGGTGGCGGCGACGCAATCAGAGCCAGTGCTGGCTGCGTCCGGGCCAGAGGCGCCGGTCTCGGCGACCAGCGCCCCTGCCAGGACGTCGGTGACGTTCCCTCGTTTCATGGCGAAGGGGTTTCCAGGTGTTGCGGACACGCAATCTCCGCAAAGTCCCGAAATCATGGATGCGGATATTGGGTCCCGCCACGGATGCACCTCCTTCACGGTCCCGTCGACTGACGCCGCTGAACTTCACAAGATGCTCGGTGCTGCTATTCAGGTATGTCCAGTCCCCAAATTCCTAGTCGCTGAATTTCAGCGGCTAGGGATTGTTTTTTGTTTCCTTCCTTCTCCAGTCCCCGAGTTCCTAGTCGCTGAATTCAGCGGCTGGGAACTGGGTTTTGTTTTTCTTCCTTCTCAAGTCCCCGAGTTCCTAGTCGCTAAATTTCGGTGGCTGGGAACTAGTTTTTTGTTTTTCTTCCAATGCTTAGTTGGGTTCTTTGTTTTCAGGGGTTACAACAGGAGTCGACTGATCAGCAAGCTGCACGAGAGCGCTTGGAGCGTGACTTGCGCGAAGCGCAGGAGGTGAACCGACGGCTTCAGGAGACAATTGGTGAGTGACTGTTTGACTTTATTCTTCTTTTCCTGGTGTGAGCTGGTTTGTGTGCAATACTCTGATATCTTCTCTTGCAGATGGTTTCCCGGCTGAGATCTCCAAGGCCCGTGAGGGGTATGTCCCACTTGCCGAACTGGACACGGCAAATGGGCGAGTAGCCTCCCTGGTTAAGGACTTGGAGGAGGCCAAGGCGGCCTCAATTTCTTCGGAGGAACGGGCGAAGGCTGCCGTCGCCGTGGCTGAAGAAGAACACAAGGCCGCCGACTCCATCATCGTGGGGCTGCATAACGAGCAGACAGCCTTGGAGAATCACGTCAAGGAGAACTGTCGCAAGCTCCTTGGTGAGTCTTTTGTCTTTGCTTGACCCTTTCGTATGGTCCCTGCTGTGGGGATTTCGTAGTTTCACTGACACCTGACTCTTGCAGCTGTGGTAGGCCAAAGCGACCCGGTTGTGCAGACGTACAGCGCCTCGCAGTGCGTGACGCCGTGGTGAATGCAGCCACGGCCTCGGCGTTGTGCGTCCAAGCAGCTCTCCAGGGCATGTCTCCTACCGAGGTTATCCCTGGGGGGTTGACGGAGGTATGGCGCTATCTGGAGGAGGTACCCGCCATTGTGGAGTGGATGACGCGCTCGGCGTTCAGATGCGGGGCTGCCACGGTGTTGAGCTTGGGTCTCGCCCATTTCCCCGATGACTTCGATCTTGACGATGTGACGAGTGGCTATCCATCGGCGACCGGCACGGTGGAGATGTCGGAGGTGCTGAGGCTGACTGTGAAGGCCAGTCCTTACGCCGATCGTGTCTTGGCGATGGGATATCTACTGCCATATCAGGAGACGGTGTTGGCGCCTGGCGACCCCGAGCCGGAGTACCGCGACATGAAGTCGGAGCAACCCTTCCGGTCGTCGGTGTCGAAGTCGCTGACAATGTATCCGACGAACCCATGGCAGCCTTTTGTGCGCGTCAAGGGTGGTGGTGGTGCCTCGTCATCCGGTCCTATAGAGTAGACAATGTAATTTGCCAAGTTGTTATAAATGCTGAGTGGCGAAAGCTGAAAGATACTTTTGCAATATGAGCCACGGGGGGTCGATCGCCTCGTGTTTTGATGAGTAATGTATGTTGTGTTTTTGCCTATGTATTGTTTCGATTGAGCGAGTCCCCGGGCGCATCCGCCTTTTAATGGGGTATAACTCGATTGTATAATTTTGTGTATTTGTTGTGTTTACGTGTTGTTTTTATCCCTCGCGTCTTCTGAGTGGCGAGTCCCCGAGCGCGAGTAGGACTGACTTATGAGCGAGTCCCCGAGCGTGGTGCCTGACCGTACTGGTCGTGATGCTGTTGCAGGTTGTGAGTGCGTTGTTTGTAACGCGTCTCCTCCCCTGGCCCAGAGAGCCAGTCGCTTGGCGAGCCCTAGGCAGCTCTCTTACTTGGTGTGTTCCCTAGCCGCGTGGGGGTTTCCATTTTGCGGAGTCCCCGTGCGTGGTACTTTACCGTTCGAGTCGCTTTGCGCGAGGGTGGGAGGGACAGATTGCTGTGAGAAGCATGTGTCGGATGTCTTGGCTCGGCGGACCAGTCGAGCTAGGCGACTCCAATGGCGGCTCCGGGTTGGCGTTTTTCGTGGACGACCCAAGGCCCGAATATTTCCGGTGCCCTTGTGCCGCACTACTTGGCTATGCCGGTCGCTCGACCAGAGGTTGACTTCCGTAAGTAGCGTATTGCTGGCATGTACGAGTGCAAGTGGCACAAGAATACGGCAAGTGGACACAATTTGTGCGATCCGAATGAATTTCATTATATATTCCGATGGAGTACAGTGTGGGGTTCTAAGTATAGAACTTTCTAAGGAGGTTTACATTCCATGGCCTCCCGACCTCCAATTGGCCATCACCCCGTATGTCGATGAGGTAGTAGGCGTCGTTGCCAAGGACTCGGCCTATGGCGAATGGCCCCTCCCATGGGGGGGAAGCTTGTGCATGCCCTTCTTGTCTTGGGCTAGTCGTAGGACCAGGTCGCCTTCCTGGAAGGTGTGAGTTTGCACTCGGCGGCTGTGATAGCGGCGAAGTCCTTGCTGGTATATGGTGGTGCGGGAGCGAGCCAGGTCGCGTGCCTCGTCAAGTTGGTCGATGCTGTCTTGGCGGGCGATCTCGTTGGCCGCCTCGACGTAGTTGGCGACTCGAGGGGAGTCGTGCTCCAAGTCTGTTGGCATTACGGCCTCGATGCCATACACCATGAAGAAAGGTGTGAACCCGGTTGATCGGTTGATGGAGGTGTGGATCCCCCATATCACAGAGGGGAGCTCGTCGACCCAGCATCCTGGGGTGCGCTCAAGGGGCACCTACAGTCGCGGCTTGAGCCCGTGGAGGACGCTCTGGTTGGCGCGCTCTGCTTGGCCATTTGATTCTGGGTGGGCGACTGATGCGAGGTCGAGTCGTATACCATGCTCCTCGCAGAATTCCGCCATGGCCCCCTTGGCGAAGTTGGTGCCGTTGTCTGTTATCATGCTGTGCGGGTAGCCGTACCGGTAGATGAGTTCGCGGAGGAACTTGGTGGCCGTCTTGCCGTCACACTTTTTGATCGGCTTGGCCTCGACCCATTTGGTGAACTTGTCGACTGCGACCAGGAGGTAAGTGAACCCAGACGGGGCCTTCTTGAATGGGCCTACCATGTCCATGCCCCATACGGCGAATGGCCACGTGATGGGGATTGTCTTGAGTGCCGAGCCAGGAAGGTGCGTCTGGTTGGCGTACTTCTGGCACCCGACACATCGTTGGACGATGTTGGTGGCGTCAGCGTGTGCGGTGAGCCAATAGAAACCGTGCCGCATGGCCTTGGCGACTAGGGACTTGGCGCCGGTGTGATGGCCATAGTCGACGGCGTGAATGTCCTGAAGGATCTTGCGGCCTTCTTCTGGTTGTACACAGCGCTGGAACACGCCAGTCACGCTGCGCTTGTGGAGCTCGCCGTTGATGATGTCGAAGGATTTGCAGCGGCGCGCGATCATTCGCGCCTTTGTCTCGTTGCTCGGTAGGAGTTTGTGTTCCAGGAAGGCACATATGGCGCTGTCCAGTCGCTAGGTTCCACAACCATGGCGACTAAGGCCGGTTCTGGTTGCAGTGGGATCCCGACGTCGATCTCCTTCAGTGGGTTGACTGATGGTTTGTGGATGATGTCAAGGAAGACGCCTACTGGTGGCGCCTGTCGGGTCGATCCGATGCGGGAAAGGGAGTCTGCCTCCTCGATTTTGCGCCTGTCGATCCACTCGACGGAATAACCGTCAAAGTGTCCTCCCAACTGGTTGACGGCTTGGTGGTACGCGATCATTGTTGGGGAGACAGCATCGCACGTCCCGGCTACTTGGCCGGCGACTAGGTCGGAGTCTCCGTAACACCGTAGGCGGTTGATGTTCATCTCCTTGGCAGCTCGCATGACGTGGAGGAGGGCCTCGTATTCCGCCATGTTGTTGGTGCAGGGCTTGAAGTTGAGGTGGAGCACGTAGCGGAGCTTGTCTCCTTTGGGGCAGGTCAGTATGACCCCAGCCCCCACGCCGTCGGTGTTCTTGGAGCCGTCGAAGTGGAGCGACCAATAGTGTAGGTATGGGAGCTTCTCTGGCTGCTGTGCTTCTTCCCAATCTGCGAGGAAATCAGCCAAGGCTTGTGACTTGATCGCTTTTCGGGGCTCGTACTTGATGTTGTGGACGCCGATCTCGATGGACCACTTGGCGACTCGCCCGGTTGCCTCGCGATTGCGTATGATGTCCTGCAGGGGCGCGTAGGAGACCACCGTGATTGGGTGCTCCTGGAAGTAGTGTGGGCGCCGCCGCTGTGCTCGGAATACCGCGTACACCAGTTTTTGGTATTGCGGGTAGCGCTGTCGTGAGTTCGTTAGGACTTCGTTGGTGTAGTATACATGACGCTGTATGGGGCACTCCTTGCCCTCTTCCGGTCGTTCGACGACCATCACGGCGTTGATGGCTCGATTGGAGGCCGCGACGTAAACAAGCATTGGCTCTTTGTCGAGTGGCGCGGCGAGTAGTGGTGCCGCGAGTAGCACTTCTTTGAGTGCTTTGAGTGCGTCATCGGCCTCCGTGTCCCATTGGAACGTTGGGTTCTTGCGCATCAGGCGGTAGAGGGGCATTGCCTTCTCGCCTAGTCGGGGGATGAAGCGACTGAGAGCCGCGACTCGCCCTGCCAACTTTTGGACGTCGCGCAGGCACTCGGGTTTCCCGAGTCGCGCGATGGTGTCGATCTTGGTGGGGTTGGCTTCAATGCCTCCCTTGGAGACTATGTATCCCAGAAGCTATCCGGTGGGTATGCCGAAGGTGCATTTTCCAGGGTTTAGCTTGATGTTGTACCTCCACAAGTTTGCGAAGGTTTTGGCTAGATCGGCGAGCAGATCGTCTTGGCGGGTGGATTTTACCACCACGTCATCGATGTAGACGTGAATGTTGCGGCCAATTTGGCTCGCTAGACACTCCTGCATGCACCTCTGGTATGTGGCGCCTGCGTTCTTGAGGCCAAACGTCATGGCCATGTAGCAGAATGTGCCGAATGGCGTGATGAACGCCGTCTTCTCCTCGTCTTCGACCCCCATCTTGATCTGGTTATAACCAGAGTATGTGTCGAGAAAACACAGCGACTCCGATCCCGCGGTCGAGTCGATGATCTGATCGATGCGCGGTAGGACGAACTCCTCCTTCGGGCAGGTGCTGTTGTAGTTGGTGTAGTCGATACACATTCTCCAGGTGTTGTTCTTTTTGAGAACCAGGACTGGGTTCGCTAGCCACTTGGAGTATTTGATTGGCTGGATGAAGCCTACGGCTAACAGGCGCTGGACTTCCTCGGCGATTGCTCGGTGGCGCTCTTCATTGAAGGGCCGTAGCGACTGCTTTACTAGTCGCACTTTGGGGTCGGCGTTAAGTTTGTGCTCAGCGAGTTCCCTCGGGACACCTGGCATGTCAGATGGCTTCCATGCGAAGATGTCGCGGTTCTCACAGAGGAACTCGATGAGCACGCCTTCCTATGCGGGGCTCATGTGCGACCCGATGGTGACCGTCTGGCTGGAGTCGCCTAGGACGAGCTCGACGGTGCGGGTGTGCGTGGTCGCCTCGAACGTGGAGTTCGCGGCGATCGGTTTCTTCAGGATGGTGGGATCGTCCTTGTTGATGTTGCCCGCGTATTTCGCGAGCTCCTCCGCGTGGTCGGTCTCCGCGGCGATGACGGCGTCGGCGAGCTCGGCGCCTTTTTCCTTGCATTCCACGGCCATGTCGGCGTCGCCGTGGACAGTGATGATGCCGCTTGGCCCTAGGAGCTTCATCATGTTGTAGGCGTAGTGTAGGGTCGCCATGAACTTTGTGAATGCCTGGCGGCCCAGGATGTAGTGGTAGGGGCTGCGGAAGTTCACCAGCTCGAAGACGATCCTCTCCGTGCGGTAGTTTGCCGGAGTGCCGAAGGTGACTGGCAGCGTCACTTTCCCGATCGGGGACGCCTTCCGACCAGGGACGATGCCGTGGAAGGTCGTCAGTGTTGGCTCGATGGCTATTTCTGGGAGCTGGAGCCTTTTGAAGGTGTCGAGGTACAAGATGTTGATGGAGCTCCCACCGTCCATCAGCGTCTTGGGCAGCCAGTAGTCGGCCACCTTTGGCCTGACTACCAGGGCGACTCGCCTTGGGTACTCGATTCTTGGTGCGTGGTCCTGGCAACTCCAGGTGATGCTCTGCTCGGACCAGTTTAGGAAGCGGGGGATGTCGACTTGCGTCACCGCATTGACGGCGACCGCGTGGGCGAGCACCTTCTTCTCACGCTTGGTGCCGAGCCCGATGAAGGTATGTAGCGACCCGATGGCAGTTCCGAAGCCACCGCCGTTCCTGTTGTCCTGAGGTTGGTTGTTGTTGGGGTCCTCCCTTGCACGTCTCGCCTTCTCAATCTCTTTGAGAGAGTGACAGTCGGCGGTGGTGTGGGTGGCGGGTTTTCCCTCCCTGCTATGGTAGATGCAGGGCTGATTAAGCAGGGCCACGGGGTCGAATTTTGGCCTCGTCGCGTTGTTGGCGCGGTAGTTCCCGCTATCGCGGTAGTTTCCTCCGTCGCGGCGGTAGTTCTTGGAGTCACGCTGGCCGTAGCCCGCGTTGGCGACGAAGTCGACTCTCCCATCCATCCGGCGTTTGCCAAGAATGCGGGTGTTGCTGTAGCGCATGTCACGTAGGCGCCCGCTATCGTGGATGCTGGGGCGATGTCTCCCTCCCGACTCGTCGTCGGAGTCTTGGTTGGGGTCATCCTCCGTGTAGCGCTTGGCGATCTCGCGGAGGTCGGGGATGTTATCGAGCGTCCGGTAGACCCTCTTGATCTTGGCGACTAGGGGTTCGTACCGGCATTCGTTTTTGAAGCAGTGTATTATCGTGTCTGGGTGGATGCCGGAGGCGTTTATCCACCGTTCTTGCCACCTTTGGATCCACCGGCGGGTCGACTCGCGTGGTCCCTAGATGCATCACTCCAGGTCTTCTATGGTGGTGGCACGGTTGTAGGAGCCCTCGAAGTGCCTGATGAAGGCGTCCCGCATTTCTTCCCAGGAATCAATGCTGTCAGGAGGGAGGGTGTTGATCCACTGCTAGGTCGCAACCTCCATCATCAGGGAGAGGTAGCGAGCGGCGAGCAGGTCGTTGTGGCCTGCGATCCCCATTGCCATGAGGTATGTATCCAACCAGATGGCGGGGTCGTACGTTGGGTCGTACTTCTCGATCTCCTTAGGGGCCTTGAAGGTGGCGGGGTATTTTTCCCCGCAAATCATTGGTCCAAAGCATTGCGGCCCGATTTGGCTGAGCGAGCCTCTTGGCTCCGGTTCACCGCGGTTGGTGAGGGTGTGCCGCAGGTCGTAGGGCTGGCGCGACCGCCACGTCTGGTTGTTGATGATGTTCGTTCGGGCGTCGATGGGTTGCCTGTTGGCGGCGACCGTGTTGTTTGCCGGTCGCGGCTCGTTGGTTGAGAGCGTAGTATTGGCGGCCCGTGGTTGATTTGCCAGGGGCTGGGGTGGTGGGAAGACTAATGCATTGGCCACGATGGGGTGGCCGCTTGATGCCGCCCTGCTTGCCGAAGAGCGGGAGTACATTCGCCCCTGCGGGTCGACTCTCGTGGCTTGTTGCTCGACGGCCCTGACGAGTAGGGCCTTGGCGTACTGGATCTGTAGCGTGCCGTCGCCTTGGACATCGAGGTTGGCGATCGCGGCATCAGCCGCGACAACGTTGTCCATCGGGGTGGAGTACAGTGGTAGCCCGTTGGCGTCACGGGCTTGAGGCGAGATGATGATCCGTGGTTGGTCTGGTGGGGGCACGTAGCCCATGGGTGGTGGAGGAGCCCCAGTCGCCGGCGCTCCTGATGGTGGTCTTGCGGGGTTGCTCCCGCCTGGCGGCGCGTTCTCGCAGTATTCGCGATCGGCGGCGCACGTGGGGTTGCCCTCGTCGTTGAAGTTCAGGACGCGACCCTGAACGTCGGGGTTCAGGCGGGTCCTGATGCGGCGCTGGTGGTAGAGTGATATCTCCCGCGCCGTTTCTCGCTCGAGGCGGTATTTCTCGCGCTCGGCGAGTTCGTTGCGTTGCGCCTCCGCGGGCTTCCTCCACCTCCGTGGCCGTCGCGGTCGGTGGGATCGGCGTGGAGAACGGATCTGGCGGGGCGGCCGTGCTTCCCGCCATGTAGATCGCGTTAAAGCGATTGGATCTGGTGCGAAAATCCTCGGGGGATTCCGAGCCAGAGTCGGAGTCGAAGATCCCCAAGATGAAGGGGTCCTCGAAATCCTCGGGGTTGGAGACTCACGTGATGGAGTCCTCCCGTGACGCGGCAGTGATAGATCCAACCGACCGATGCAGGGGTCGCGGAGTCAGTGTCGTCGTTCAGGGCGTCGTTGTTGGTGGCGACGTTAGTCTCGACCGCGTCGCTGGCGGCCGAGTCGTACTTGGTGACAAGGCTCCTGATGGAACGGACCTGCTCCTCCGAGAGCAGGTCGCGGTGTGGTGCCGATCCTCCAACGATCACTGTCGCGACTGGGTCGATCGCGCCGGTGAAGCCGACAAAGAGGTTAATGGAGCCGACCGGCATCACCTCGGCATGGGTGACCGGGCGTGATGCCGGGATATAACTGCTGGGCAGGATCTGTAAGATCCCGCTGATGGCAATCATGCGACCGGTGGCAATCGGCTGATCGATTGGCGAGTAGGGTCTCGCCGCAGAACTCAGGCTAGTCCCGCTATGCCCCACGGTGGGCGCCACTGTCGTGGAAATGGCCACGGCAGTCGCTGCCATAGGCAGCGATTGAGTGTTTCGTGAGAAAGAGTTGGCGGCCATCTGCGGTGCGAGATGGGGGCGGATGCACATGGGTTTACCCAGGTTCGGCCCCCCGGAGGCTAAAGACCTACTCCTGCTAGATTAGATTATGAGAGAGCGAGTTACAGGGGTGGCGAGCTCGGCGGCTAGGCAGCGAGTCGCTTGAGGGGGGGGGGGGTATGATGGAACGTAAGGTCCCAGGATACCCTAGGGAGGTTTATATATGAAGCACCTCGCTAGGGTTTACAAGTTGTCCCCGAACAGGATAAGGATCCGGGGACTTTTGACCTAATTCGACTGGGCTTCTGCTACGCTTCTGGGCTTCCACTCCCCAGTCGATGGGCCTTCCCTTCCTTCATGGTCCAGTCGCTGTCCTCCAGATGCACTCGCAGGCATTTCGGCCCACTCGGAACGTTCTGCTGGGCATACCCCCTTTGGCATATCCCCATCAGTAAGTACATCGCAAAGGATGTGTATGGCACACACAAGTCTTACCGAAGGATCACCGACATAAGGAAAGGTTTGGCCCTTGGTTTCTGAGTCCAGACGAAGTATCAACATGTGTTCATGGCGAGAAACCCCAAATAAAAGATCAACGACATAAGAAAAGGTTTGGATAAACCTAGATGCAAAACCATAACATGTCTTCAAGGCGAGAAACCCAAATGAAGCATCAACAATTGTGAATATAACATAAAATGATGATTACTTAATAATTTCATATAGACCGCACTAAGTAAGACATAATCGTTACATAAGTGTTGCACAAACATGAGAGTACGTAAGCATAATATAGAACCAGAACACGAATTTGAGGTTGATTTCACACTTGGTCAACCAGTAGCTTCGTAGTACCATCAACCCCATGATGGAACCAGAACATGAATTTCTGGTTAACTCTCATACCATTCTGCCTCACAATGTCCATCCAGTTTGTTGTAATCATGTCACCTCCTTTAGGTACTAAATTCACCATTGACTTGTTCATCATCAACTTAACATGTGCAACTTTTTAATCTCTGGAATGTGCTTTTATAACTGCTGGCAATTGAACACTTGTAATAATATGCTTCATGGTGAAGCTCCTTGAAAAGTACTACACATAGATTTGAAAACTAGTTATACAAATGATTTCAGATTTACGCAAACAAATAAATATGAAAAGTTCGTATCTATAGAATAGTTTACCATTTTAGCTTTATTTTTCACTGTGTTGGATTTTTTGATGGTGCATACATAAAAGGGGTCTTTTGGCATGTGAGCCTCGACTAGTCACTCAAGTTCATCAAATTCTTCACCAGTCATCTTCACGCAATTGCCAAACTTAAGGAAAGCTTCAAAATCATGCTCGCTATTTATTTCAGGGCCTTAGTGTAATTTTTGCACACATTAGCGACATCAAATATATCAATTGCGTATAAAATAAAATTGGCACAAAATGCTTACCCCTGATAAATACAACCTTTTTCTACCTTTTGATTATAGCGCGGATCTCAGTAGAGGTAACGCGTAATGGAACCTGACGGAATATAGAAGAATAATTAAAGTCACATGTCATATTACGGCATAAATAATTCTAAACATTTAAACGTTTACATGCGCGCTAAGAGATACAAATAGTACGAACTGAAAATCAAAAGAAGCCGAGCATCCCATTGCCCAATTGATTTTCGCTCCCTAGGGCACAGTCCGCATGCGATAACACCGGCCATTCGTCTACATGGAAAAGGAGATGAAGCGGCCGACGGCTAAAATTGCGCCGACGCTAAAATGCACCAGCGTGATCAACCCAGACTAGATCTACGACGAACACATATAGATCTATATTTTTTGAACATATTAGGTAATTATAAATCCGATTTTTTCACGACGAAACAAAAATTGCAAGGATTAGATCTACATCCTCTTAGATCTATCGTGTGTCCGTGCTGTCTGTATACATTAAGTTAACCTAAATATAGATTGTTGACAAGGCTTCCATTTTACGTACCTATGCCATGGCGACCGAGGATCTCCGAAACTACCTCCTAACGGCCGTTGCTGACGAAGTTCTCTCCCGTCCAGTTTTAGATGAGAGGAGGCAATGTGATGAGGTGACGAGTAGATCTAATGGGGGGTGAATGTGTACGTGCAGGAGGTAAATAGTCCTGATTTAATAAGGTAGTTACCCTAGTGGGCAAGTTTACCTAAGGATCCTCCTAGTGGGCCAGCCCAACCTAATATACTAAATTTTGAATTTAAATATGAACCATATAACCATATGTTTGAAAATGAAAAAAAATATACGGTTGTGTTTCTAATAATATGGATATCTTAGAGTATTTTTTTGATAATATTTAAAAATAAATAAAAACCTTGACTTATTAGAAATAACCCTCTCACGTAGGCATAAACGGTCTATTTTGTAGACATGTGATTTTTTTCAACATTCTTAATTTTGCCTCAGTTTTATAGTACATGTTTGTGAGGGCATGGTGGAGCAATGTGCAAAAGGATAGCACATTCCTTAAACACTTGGCCTGACAATTCGTCCGTACTTGTCCAAAACTGCCATAAAACCCTAGATTTTAGCCGTCTACCGTGCCGAAGGCATACCCAAGCATGTCATCATTGCTCATTGAAGTTATTTAAGTGTGTGGTGTGTCACTTTGAGCCATTGTGCTAAGTTTTAAGCCATTCCTTAATTGTCTTGCCGCTATCCCGACGGGTAGACGCGTTACATCCTACTACACTGAAGCTGGCCAGTGTGGGAAGTGCATGGCCAAGCACCATCTTGTTTGTAAAAGAAGGGATGCGGGTGTTTTTGAGGGCATGGTGGAGCAATGTGCAAAAGGAGATCACATTCTTTGAACACTTGGCCTGACGATTCGTCCGTACTTGTCCAAAACAGCCCTAAAACCCTAGATTTTAGCCGTCTACCGCGCCGAAGGCATGCCCAAGCATGCCATCATTGCTCATTGAAGTGATATAAGTGTGGTATATAATTATGAGCCATTGTGTCAAATTTGAAGCCATTCCTCAATTGTCTTGCCGCTATCCCGACGGGTAGACGCGTTACACCCTACTACCCTAGACCGAAGCTAGCCAGTGTGGGAAGTGCATGGACAAGCACCATATTGTTTGTAAAACAAAGGATGTGAGTGTTTGTGAGGACATGGTGGAGCAATGTGCAAAAGGAGAGCACATTCCTTGAACACTTGGCCTGATGATTCGTCCGTACTTGTCCAAAACTACCCTAAAACCCTAGATTTTAGCCGTCTACCGTGCCAAATGCATGCCCAAGCATACCGTCATTGCTCATTGAAGTGATATAAGTGTGTGGTGTGTCATTGTAAGCCATTGTGCCAAGTTTGAAGCCATTCCTTAATTGTCTTGCCGCTATCCCGAAGGGTAGACGCGTTACACCCTATTACCCTAGACTAAAGCTGGCCAGTGTGGGAAGTGCATGGCGAAGCACCATATTGTTTGTAAAACAAGGGATGTGAGTGTTTGTGAGGGCATGGTGGAGCAATTTGCAAAAGGATAGCACATTCCTTGAACACTTGGCCTGACAATTCGTCCATACTTGTCCAAAACTGCCCTAAAACCCTAGATTTTAGCCGTCTACCGTGCCGAAGGCATACCCAAGCATGTCATCATTGCTCATTGAAGTTATTTAAGTGTGTGGTGTGTCACTTTGAGACATTGTGCTAAGTTTTAAGCCATTCCTTAATTGTCTTGCCGCTATCCCGACGGGTAGACGCGTTACACCCTACTACCCTAGACCAAAGCTGGCCAGTGTGGGAAGTGCATGACCAAGCACCATATTGTTTGTAAAACAAGGGATGTGAGTGTTCGTGAGGGCATGGTGGAGCAATGTGAAAAAGGAGAGCACATTCCTTTAACACTTGGCCTGACGATTCGTCCGTACTTGTCCAAAATGGCCCTAAAACCCTAGATTTTAGCCGTCTACCGTGCCGAAGGCATGACCACGCATGCCATCATTGCTTATTGAAGTGATAGAAGTGTGTGGTGTGTAATTGTGAGCCATTGTGCCAAGTTTGAAGCCATTCCTCAATTGTCTTGCCGCTATCTCGACGGGTAGACGCGTTACACCCTACTACCCTAGACTGAAGCTGGCCAGTGTGGAAGTGCATGGCCGGTGTGGGAAGTGGGGGATATTTTGCACTTTAGTGTGGGAAGTGTAAGTGAAATTTGAGGCGTGAAAAACAGAGGCGCACTTTCTATTTCTGCAGCCTATTCAATTTGATCTCCAGCCTATCCATCAAGTACCCTGTCACTCTAGTGCAGCAAATGGTGCCTGTGGCCGCAAACAATCAAGCCCAATAACTAGATTAGTTTGTACTGACTATGATAAAAGAAAGAAACTTTGTCATCCAAGCGGTAACCAAACTATAGTACTATTAATAACAATTTTAATAACAATTAAATTACCTTTACAAATCTATTTCTTGGCTTTGAAGTAGATAGTACTTCTAAGCCTACAACTTTCGAGGATTGGTCCCAAGTTTAGAGCTTGCCTCTTTACTTGGATCATCATCATGAGGGCATGAGTTAGAATGGTGTTTCTAGCATGCATGGAGTATAGCATGCATGGGCCCATTTTTCTCTCATCTATCTCATCTAGCCTTTTGTGAGAAGCCTACTATTGCATGCATAGTCTCTACTATATCTAAAGATCTTAAACCTTCAAGCTTCTCTTTTTCTCAGATTTTTGGGCTGCTATGAGGATTTTTGCTGTGCCGACACGTGTAGCAGTTTGGTTCCGTGTGTGTTCTCGGGTGCGTGCAGGGTTTTGCTCTAGTCGTGTTGCAATGCTTCTTCTCCCTTTGGTGATTTCTTGGGTGCATGTAGCAGCCGATGGGCTCGCCGCCAGAGCAGTGCATGTGCTCGTAGTTGGTTCGTGTTGCGGTGCTCCTTGCTTCATCATTCACCGACCGTCGCCCCACAACTGACACAACAAGAGGCAAAGATGGAAGAAAAAAGAAATCAATAAGAGATAACAACAAAAGAGAATGATGCATAACAATAAAAAACAAATGATGCAAGAGGGAAAATGGAGAAGCAAGAAGAGATGACAAAAAAAATAATGATGTATAACAACAAAAAATTCAATGATGCAAGAGGTGAGATAGAGACAAGATGCCATGATGAGAAGAGCAATATGAGATAACAACAAAAAATAATGATGCATACCAACAATTTAATGATACAAGAGGTGAGATGGAGACAAGATGCCACGATGAAGCTCAATCAACGAGCAAGAAGAGATAACAACAAAATATAATGATGCACAACAAAAAAAATGATTGAAGAGGAGAGAAGAGATAACAACAAAAGATAATGATACACCACAACAAAAAATATAATGATGCAAGAGGTGAGATGGTTGTTTGGTTTGTCTTCTTGTGGCTTATCATGGCCACGTATCAACCGTGTGGGTTCTTTTCTCTTCAACTGGCTACACGTAACTTCTTTCCCGAGTCTTCTTCTCCTCTCTCGATTTCTCAGCTCTACTATTTCTCCCCTACCCCGTCCTCCTTCCCCGATTGCACTCCTCGTGCCCCGGTCAGTCGAGGCTTGAGTCGGGCTCTCCTCTGGCATCGTGGTCATTGTCGATGCGGATGTGGCCATCACGAGGACGCAGAGGAGCTCTGATTTGTCATGTCGCGGAAGGCTTCTCCCCAAGCAGAGCACCCCCATGCAATCGAGATCCACCCCTGCATCACCAAGGTTGTCATGTGCAGCCACATGCTCCCATCCGCATCAACCACGACAGCCTGCTCATGCCACTACCTCGGCCAACGACCTCCACGCTGGTACCTACCCACTCCCCCTTCTAATTTTCCCGTTTTTGATTGGATTGATTGGAATCTACCTACTCCTACCTGAACATATTGTCCCAATCTGGCAGATTAATTTTTGACTCGATTTGATTTGATTGGATTCTTCCTGTAGGTTGAGACCCCGCTGGATTTAATGGATTTCATTGGATTTATTGGCTTCTCGGTCTACCTGCTCAAGCTAGGAAAAATCAACCATCATCAGTTGTACTACTTGTGGAATCTGATGGTGTTGGCTCCGGTGACGAAGCTTCTACCTTCGAGTGCGGCATCTCCACCAAGAGAATATCATTTTGCGGCCTAAAAGTTGAGTCGCCCAAGCAACACGGTACCCACGTTTCTTGTAATCAGCCGTGTTGCCCAAAGTTGGCGTGCCAAATACTCAGAGGTTCTTTTTTGGCACAAATTCAACTTTACATTTCAATACAAAATATCAGGCTAACGCCCGTCAAGTTGGGCCCCCTGTCAGTTTTCGCCGTTATGTCGCTACCATCGTGACTGCCATGTAGGCTTGCAACGTTGGTGCCTGCATCCATTACACATCTTCTTCTTTCCTGGAGCTGCAATCAGTGGGGCGTCGTGGCCATGGCGTGGAGCTGGGACGTGGACGAACCTGCTCGGCCCCGCTCTCCTCCCTATCCCGAATCGTAGCTCGCCCTCACCATGGCCGCACCCATGGCACGACGTGGGGACGAGAATTCATACCCGGGTGTGATCTGTCACCTTGCCGACCATGCTCGGTCATGTTGTCCTCCTCCAGAATCTGAGCTCGCTATCGCTGCGGTTGCACACGCACCAGCCACGGCGCCTTCCTATCCGAACCCCCAAAGCCACATCCACTCAGTTCGGCACAACACCAACAAGGTGAAAATGCATCTAGTTTTCTTGTTGTGATTGTAGAAGAACATGTATGTACTGTGTCCGTATCATACTCTAACAATGTACACATATGTTGTTTACTAGATTTTCATTTGAAATTAGTAGCTCCGTGATGATGAAACATAGAGAACCTAAATGGAATGACGATGAAGACCATGTTCTGTACTTTGCATTGCATCAACAAGGGCTCGCTGATGAAGCATGTTACCAAGAGAGTGGAGTTCATCAGCCATTGCCAAAAATATGTGAACAAATGAATGAGCGATTCGATGCAAATATGCGCAGAAAAGCTAGATCCATGTCACCAATCATCAATAGGTGGCACATTCTAGTGATGCGTTCAAATGCATACACCATGTATCATTTACTTGAAGTGGTTGTTATCCTGAGCAAAATGCCTAGTATGCACATTACCTTTGTCTGTTCTATGCTGCAATTCTGCTGTTATGGGCATGGAAAGCAAAGCTGGGCTTCACTAAATATTACGCAGTTAGGCCTAAATTAGTCTTACACAAATAAGCAAAGCTTAGTCTTACAAAAATAAGCGTAACTGAGTCTTGACCAAAGAATCATTTACTTCGTAGAACTAGGGGGAAACTAAAGATAAAGATAAAGATAAATGGTTCATGGGATCTACCAGTATGAGCACTAGGCCCCTAAAGCTGGTGGTATCGTCGAAACGAACCAGAATGCTGCGTTTGGCCGTCTCTCATTCTCCATAAAATTGTACAACCCCACTGATGAGCCAATTGTAGGCCCCCTCCCCCGACATGGATTCGACTCTAGGTCGGATCTGGAGTGTCAACATGATAGGAGTGTGAGTGCAACAAACACACAGTACGCTATCAACAATGGAAGTGCTGACACCTCAACAACAACACCCGAATGTTCTTCCTGGACTCCGACAGCAGCCTCAACAAGTATTTCGTCAGCTTCACTAGCAGCAGCCTCAGCAGGTATTTCGTCAGCTTCACCTGCATCACCATTAGCAAGTATTTTGTGAGCTTCACCAGCAGCAGCATCACCAAGTATTTCGTCAGCTTCACCAGGAGCAACAGCTAGTTCGTCATCAGCTTCACTACCACCAACATCAGCAACATCAGGAGCTAGGGCTGCTTGAGCAATTACAGGTTCAACAACTCCAAGGGCTCCAACAAAGAAAGGGTAGTTGATCCCAAGAAACACAGATTGTCCCTTCAGATTGTCAACTCTGCTCCAGCCTTGCTCTGATGGGTCTTTGGATGGGCTTGCGAACCTCGAGAAAACGTGACACCGTAGTGATGGGTACGAAGAAAGTTGTGTCCCCATATGTTCTATTATATCACCAATGCTGTTTAGTGCTCCCCTGATATGAATCTACATGAGTTCAACATCCTATTTCATGTCGCCTCCGAGAGGTGCCAGGAACTAGCGCCGTGATCCAAGTTCAGCATCTGCTACTGCATCTTCGAACACCGGAGCTGGAATGACGCGAGGGGCTGCATGTGTACCTGCATGTTACTTACAATCAGTAAGCAGAATTTTGAATGGGATTTTACATGCTATATGACACCATGACTCACCCCAGATGAATGGCTCCCAAAGACGCATGTCGCCGCTAGGTTTAGTGACCGCATAAATGCATTCCAGTTTGTTGGAATAGTAGCTAGAGGTTAAGACGACGTCGACATACTTCTCCGTCCGCAGGAAGTCATTGCGTAAGACTGTCCATTCCTTGTATTCTGGGCATCTAATGAATGCAATTGCCTTGTCGAACACCGCTAAGAGGTCATACTCCCAGGTCTTCCACACCTCCCGAGGTCTATGTGGGAGTTATACCTTCAGGAGCTCAAGTTCTGCCATGTTGAACCTGTAAGCGAATTTGGAAATAGGCGGCGACCACCCGTTGTTGAATGCAGTAATGCCGACACCCTCCAAAGATGGCAATGTAAATCTCAATGATCTGAGCCATTTTTTAGAGTCCAAGTACTCCCATCCTGGGATAAAAGGACCATCCACTCGCCGTTGCCACCCACCCAGTTCTGGTCATCTCCCATTTCCATCTCTTCTTCTTCCTTGATATCCACCACTACTGATTCCGACCACTTATCCAGCAGCATCATTTTTGCATGAATATTCTGTAGACTTTGTTGTCAGTTGGTAGAATCACCTAGCATGGATTCCATTGCAAATACAATTTGACAAGTAGACCTTCAGATAAAGTGATATGTACGAGTGTCCTCAGATATCACCTAAATTGTGCCTATGTCAGTATGAAAATACCCAAAATATTGAGTAGGACCAGAGCTCCCCCCGAACAAACTCCTGACGATGATCATAAACAACTAGGGGATAATAGAGTTAAACCGTCTAATCTGTGTATTTTTTTAGGAAACAGAATATCACCTAGCAGGCATTCCATTGCAAATCGAAATTGTCAACTCGTCTATCACCTAAATTACGACCATGTCACTATGAAAATACTAGAATATCAAGTACGAGCAGAGCTTCCGCTGTATAGAATAGTCTTAAATGGTTCAATTTGTTCAAACCACGCGTGCACACAACACGTTCGATGAAAGGAACATAGGATTCCGATGAAAGTTCAACACATATGAATCAATGATATGACTGAACCAATAAGCAAGATACTGGAACTTATGTGGCCATCGCGGTCGTTTGGCCATTTGCTGGTATCGGGGTAAAGAAGGCCTAGCATGCCAAACGGTTGTTCGTCCATGTCCCGTATCGTGAAGCGGTATCCAGGGATGCAGCGAGCGAGGCGACCGGTAGAGATGATGTCCAACCCCGTGGCGATCCTATGCATGTTCACGGCACTGAGGTTCGTCCATCCCCAATCCCCGCGGTTGCGGTTGCCATGTCCAACCATGTCGCCATCGCCTGCCTTTCGCTTCAGCCTGCTGCTACCCCAAGCTCTACCCATAGCGGCAAATGGAGTCTGGAATCCGGTAGATTAATGGAGGCATTTTGATAAGGAGGCAGATGGATTCGAGAGGGGATGGAATCAGGGAGGGGGCAGTTGTTCAAGTAGGGAGTGACCTAGTGAGGAACCGCCACCGCCGGTTCTTGTCCATGTGGAAGACAAGGAAGGGGGCGTAATTATTGAGGGCGCACACCGGAACCGTCTAGAGGAAGTGAAAAAATAAATCGTCAGAGAGAAAAATGTGGGGCCCACCTATCAGTGAGTGAAGGTCGACACGCGCAAATGTGACTATGTTTGACTTGGATCGTGCATGGCAGACCTCGATTCCACTACATGCAAGTGGCGCATAACTAATTTCAGGCAGCGCTAGCGTCGACGTGTAAAACCACCGTTTTCTCCACCTACACCCTACTACGAATGGTCGTGCACCATTCTAGATATTAGTAAGGGTGGTTCCAATCTTGCAGTAACCAGTTTCCCTTCTCCGTCTCCTTTCCTCCTCCACGGTCTTATCATCTTTCTCCTCCATGACCTCATCCATTTCCTCTTTCACGACATCACCCTCTTCCTCTGTATCCTTTCCCTCTTGCCTGTAGTCATGGACTTATCGGATGTCTGAAACAACAGCATGCAAGCAACTGTGTACTTCAAGATAGAAGTACATGGCAGGAAGAAGACCAATGTCGTCTACACCACCAACCCTCGGACGGTGAAGAAACTCTGAATAATTACAAGAGTTGGCGGCGGTTCAAAGAAAGCAGGTTTGTAGGTCTCGACCTTGAGTACAGCCGCGATCAGTGTAGGATCGCCGTGGTGCAACTCTCCATGAAGGGGAACGTCCTCGTATACCAGCCTTTTTGCGAGATGGGGCTGATGGGAACAGGTAGACTTTGTTGTATTTTTGTTCCTGAACCATCTGTTTGCAAAAGTTATTGCTATATTATTTGTCTGAATTCATTTTCATGTAGGTGGGGCGAAAGGATTAGGTCGCTCTTTCATGAGTTTCTCGTGAACCACTAGATAACATTTACTAGTGTTGACATCATGAATTACACTAGACTGCTTGAAAGCCCGACTATTAACATTAAAATCCCAAAGGAGTGCAGAGGGGACATCCAGAAAATTTACTGGATCCCAGGGATGAAGGGCAGCAAGACTAGGATGGATCTTGCCACCGAACTCATCGACTCGTGGTACACTGACATGAAGGGAAAATTGCCAAAATGTTGGTGGAGGCGTTTAGGGCATGATTACTGGGAGGATAAGCCACTTTCTGAACCTAATCTGAAGTATGCTGCAATTGACGGGTATGTTAGCCATGAGCTGTACTGCCAAATTATAAATTTTCGTTCCATGCATCGCAGCACTGAACCACCACCAAGGCAAGTTGTTTGCCCCAGATGCCGGAGTGTAGAGGAATCTACAAGACGGGGCAAGCGATCGAAGGCATCCTGGGATCGGTTGCTTTCTCCAACAGGCTGAGATGTAGACTTTTAGTACATGATGTTGTGTTTGTATGGGGCTTATTATGTTTATAAAAACATGTTATTTTAGAAGTACTATGTGTGATAGCTATGTGTGAGCAATTACGAACTACTGTGTATTACCTTTGTCGAACTATAATCTAGGTTTGTTTATGACTGTATCTTCGCTATAACAGAAATTGTGCCCTTTTGTGGACAACGACATCTGATCTTGTGGATTTCACCTTATGCATGGCAGTTCTAGATTTTGCCGCATGCAAAGGGCACAACAAATTTGTAAGTATGAATGTTCAGCATACAAAAGGGGGAAATATAATTCATACAAGTTAACTACCTAATAGCGCAGGGATCATACGAGCTGAGTTATTATACACAAAATGCTTAGAAAATACATGCGAGATAAAATACAGGCGAGATAAAACTAGGAATGGAATGCAAAACTAGTAGTGTAAACAACACACTCACCCATCCACCAGATCCTTTTGAGCATCTCATAGCAGACATACACGTCCCTGGCTGCGTACTCGATCGCATCGTAATTCAGGTGCCACCACTCCCATCGCTTGTGCAGGTGCTTCGGGAACTCGACCTTCATGCTGACGTACTCGCGGTCGATGATGTCGGCAGCGATTCTAGCCATGCCGAATTTCCTCGTATCGTCATCCGGGTACCTCCACAAATGTTGGAGATCGACGTGATTGATGACATGAACGAGGAGATCCCTCTCTAGCTTTGGAGTATCGTTCTTGATGTCGGAGCTGGCGAAGTAGATATTCCCCCTGCGTAGGAACTCACGAAGCTCTGGGCATACACAGTTGGCCCTGCATACGTGGTATAGGAGGCAGTGGTTGCACATGGACAGCTGCAAAAGTGCCACCCTCTTCCTATCTCCGGTATACTCCAGGTCAAGGCAGACGATCTTGTACCTGTCCATCGGCTCCTGTAGCCACCACTCGTACATTACGATGACCTTGGTGACCTCCGCTGACGCATTTGTGTGTACGACCATCAGCTTGTTGGTGCCATGATGGTGTACTCGTCGGTGAAGTCGCTCCCGTCGCTGAACACGCCGTACTCTGCGTCCATGGCAGTAGCTAATGCGGCGGCAGTGGCCTAGCGTCGGTAGCGGTGGCTGGGACTGGGCATGGTGGTGGAGAGATATGTTGCGGTGGTATGGCGCGGCGGAGGCGGTGCCTGCGGCAGCGTCGATGGTTCTTGTGGTGGCTGCGGCGGAAGGAGTTGGGGATTTTTGCATAGTGCTATGTTGTGGAGACGCAAGGCGATGCGTAAAAGGGGGTGCGCGTGTCGTAAATTGCGTTTACCAATATTCTGGTCATACCCAAGTGGAAGCAAGTTTGACCGGGCGAGCACCGTTGTTTTCCAATCCTAGCGATTAAATTCGGTGGCCGGCCCCGGTAGGCGATGGGACGGGTGTGCGACGTGGCTTTGATGTTGCAGAGACCGATCACTGAGACCATCGTCCCGTTTCCGATCTGCAGCGGGTGCGTGGTGCTAACACGACGTAACGTGACAGGATAGAAGGAAGTGTATAGCTATTTGTGATTATTATCCCTAGCAAGTTCGAGGGAGTATAAGTATAGACGGGGACCTAGCATCCCTACACCCCGGGCAGCCGCCCAGCCGCTCAGGCCTGCCGATTGCACAAAGCTTGCAATTTCCTTTCTTTAATTTGGTGATTTTGTCCAGAATTTGCCAAATTGAAGCTCGTTTGCCCAGGCTTCTATAAGTTTCTGTGTAAGCATGCACAATCAAGCAAACACACGTGTCGGTGAAAAAGCATGAGGTTTCAACACACCACATAGTTTAAGGGTCTAGAAACGCTAAGAGAATTAAACATTATTAGTGGCCGAGCCAGCACAGTGACGGGTTAGTCGGCTATAAGTTGCTGATTCCTAAGTAAGGGGACACCAGGCCAATTTTCACATACTCCCTCAGGAATTTGCCATAAGCATCGTGCTTAGCCTTGGTCCCTGACTTGTGTTTACTAGCCAGGCTTTTACTGATGCCAACCGCATGCGGAATCAAGCTGGCAATCTACGGGTTGACTCATTTCTTATAGAAAGGGCACCTGAGCTTCCCAAGTCAAGTGCGGAAAGGGATTCTCTCGCTCTTGAGCTTCTTCATGACATTGCGGCTCTTGTTGTCCCTCTTCTCCTTGTCAGAGTCCATATCACTTGAATCTACCTGCAATGTATGAAATGCAAACAGAAATGAGCAAAATAATATATATACATTCCTCCCACCATCCCAAGTTACTTTCAATACAATAACATATTTATACAGGTTTAGCAGTTCATTACGGCTGTCTCCCTATCTCGCTCCTAAATTAATATGGTTTGTGTTCTTGATAACTTATTAATAAATAAATAATGTGGATTCATTCAGAAAAGACTAGATCCCTCCATGTACCGTTTTGTACGGTGCATCTAATCATTAGGATTAGATTTTTTTATGAAACTAGGACTAGATTAAGTTTGAGCAGAAAATATGAAACATGTAGAAATAGATGTACCTCCGGGTACACAAGCGGAGCATGTTCGTTGAATTCCAAGCCCTCATCGGGGCCTCGGAAGTCGTCAGCACCGGCAAGCACATAGTCCCCCAAGGGGTTGAACTGCACGTCCTCCTCGCCTTGTGCTGCATGATGCTCCTCCAGATCTGCCGCAGGAAGCACCACCCCGGCGGCGAAGCCCGCACACTCACCCACACGCACTAGTTTCATGGAGAAGGTTCATGGCTGTACGTGGAGGATTGTGGGGTTTTGCTAGATAGGGAAGAGAGAGGAGTGGATGAGTGCGAATGGAGGACCCGATAGGCTGGGGTTTTAATGCGGAGACGTTTAGGCCTCCTCGAGGGCCCCGGTAGGCAGCTCTTCTGGCCGCGGCTGCTGCGTGTAAGGTTCATGTGGTGGGGGCCTGTTGGAAGTCAGAGTGCAGGCGTGCTGCGTAGTAAAAATGGTATAGCCCATGGGCTGTGGATGACCAGTTGCCATGTAGTAGACTTGTA
This sequence comes from Avena eriantha, assembly GCA_910589775.1. Lineage (NCBI taxonomy): Eukaryota > Viridiplantae > Streptophyta > Magnoliopsida > Poales > Poaceae > Avena > Avena eriantha. The sequence continues at coordinate 321,657,260 of OU342740.1, read as the reverse complement.
GCCTTTGCATACTATATTAAACGTGACATGACCACTCAAAGACTTTTTCTATGGACGGTTTCGTCTTCCTTCTTGTAGAAGTCTCGCAGAGAGAGACGTTCGTGCTGTCTCACACTGTACTGTGAAGGGCACGATGTGTGCAACGATCCTCGTTGGATCACACAAGATCAACAGTTGGTGCGCACAATTCGCGTGACAACTATGAAAACCAATCAGAGCGTAGCTGATGGACAAAAATATATCGAGCTTGTTGGGGAACCCCAGGAGGAAGGTATGATCAGCACAGCAGCAAGTTTCCCCTCAGTTATGAAACCAAGGTTATCGAACCAGTAGGAGCAAGGAAACACCTCCAAGGTGTTTTTGCCAACTTGGAATCCTGCACAACACAACCACAGAACTTTGCCCCCAACTTACAGTGAGGTTCAATCTCACCGGTTTTGCGGAAAACAAAGGATTAAACGTATTGTGTGGAAGAAAGTAAAAGCTTGCAGAAAGTAAACAGAAAACAGTAAACATTTGTATATTGATGATAAAAGAAACGACCGGGGTCCATAGTTCACTAGTGGTGGCTCTCCTTAAGATAGATGACATGTTGGGTGAACAAACTACAGCGGGGGAATTGACAAACATCGAGAAAGCATACGTGCATATACTAATCATCTTGACTTTTTTGAGATTTGATTGGGCATTACAACATTATACATAGACCGTAATCCAACTGCATCTATGACTAATAATCCACCTTCAGGTTATCGTCTGAACCCCCTCCAGTATTAAGTTGCAAGCAACAGATAATTGCATTACGCATTGTGTGTAAAGTAAACAATATGATTGTTCTATGAACAAAGGATTGCTGTTTTCTCCCTAGTAGCAACAACACATCTAGTATCTTAAAGATTTCTGTCACTTCCCTAGATCACTAGAGGCATGAACCCACTATCGAGCATAAATACTAACTCTTGGAGTTGCTAGCATATACTTGGCCAAGATAGCTACTAACACCTGAAAGCATGCAAGATCACAAATAACAAAGACATGATAGAATCAACAATCAATCTGAAATAGCATCTCAATATCCATCGGATCCCCGCAAACACAACATGTAGGATTACAAATAGATGATCTTGATCATGAACGGAGCTCACAAGATCTAAACATGATAATACAAAGGAGAAGAACCAGCCATCTAGCTACTACATGGACCCATAGTCGAAGGATGAACTACTCACGCATCACACCGGAGGCTTCCATGGTGATGAAGAAGGCCTTCAGGGTGAATTCTCCCCTCCGACAGGGTGACGGGAAGAGCTTCAGATCCCTCCCGATCTAGGGATGGAGATGATAGCGGCTATAGACTCTTTCGTGGATTTTTGATCGCATACTTAGGGTTTATGTATCGGAGGCATCTTATAGGCAAAAGGGGAGGCCGAGGGGGTGCCCCAAGCGGCCACACCGCCCCCTGGCGCGGCTAGGCCTGGCCCATGTGGCCAGGTGGTGTGGCGGCCCTCTGGCCCCTCTCTGTCTCGTATTCTGGCTCCGTGTCCCCCTCGGTGAAAAACTGACTTTGGCTTTTGTCCCGTCCAATTCCGAGAATATTCATTTTCTGACTTTCCTGGAACCAAAAACAGCAGAAAACTGACAGCTAGCACTGTGGCATCTTGTTAATAGGTTAGTCCAAGAAAGTGTATAAAAAGTACTCCAAAGTGTGGACAAAACATAAGAAAGTAGATAAAAACCAAGCATGGAACATCAAAAATTATGGATACGTTAGCAAAGTATCAACATCCCGAAGCTTAACTCCTGCTTATCCTCGAGTAGGTAAGTGATAAAAAGAAAGAATAATTTTTGAGGTGACATGCACCATCATAAACTTGATCAAAGTATTTGTAAAACATTGATAGCTGGGATCATAGTACTTCAACATAACATGAAAGATAAAGTTCTAACAACAATACATAGCAACTATGTTGTAACATGAAAAGGCACAAACAAAAGATTCATGAATAAAAATGCTTTGCAAGACGTTTGTTTGTTTCACATAAAGAAAGCATAGCATAGTGGCATTCAGCTTGTCCCTCATAGAGTAGCAAACATAGATGCATAAGACACCTTCAAAGTTCATAAGACTGACTAGATACAAATAGTTTAAGAACAAGCAATATCAACGTTATGCATCAATCAACAAGTGTTGGGACAATGCACATAGAACTAAGAATGGCCACTATGCTCTCAAAGTAGGTGCATAAATATAGAAGGTGGAGACTCAACATAAAAGTAAAAGAAAGGCCTTCATAGAAGGAAGCACAGATTCAAGTTTCATAAAGAGCTTCCAAAAATTATGGTACTTATTAGCCTTCAGCTCTCATTTCCCCTATCATAAGCATCTTGAAGTGATTAAGGTTAAAGTGAACAAACTATGGAGTATATGCTTGACAAAGTATAAGTTGGAAATCTCATGTCCCTTGAATACGAGGACCGCTCCTCATGCTACTCAAGTTTAGTTACCGGTAAGTTCTTGTCATAGTAAGTACTGTGTATCATAGAGAACCGCCAACGGGGTACCCCTTGCCCGATGATACGAAAGAATCCCCATATCAAAATAACAAGGGAAGCAGACAACAAGCATCTCAGCAATGTTCTTATTTACCATGGGAAAATTGTGTTTTTTCTCTATTTCCTCTTTTCTCATATCTCTTTTTTTTATTTTTCTCTTTTTTTAATATCTGGCTCTTTTTTTATTAGAAGAATGCTTCATAGACAGCTCATTATGGTTACACTGCAGGTTTCCACCATGACGGCATGGATTAGACTAGCGGCCCAGGTGTTTCTCTAACACACATACATAACTCCATGTACTTACAATCTCCCCTTTCATTTCACACCGACGACATCCATAGACAAAAGAGCATGATATCAACTAGGTACAAAGTACAAGTGCAATGTTGAAAGCATTCCCCATGACAGCATGGTTCTGCTAATCCCCAACATATAAGTGCAAGCATATACAACATAGACAACACAATGGTTTAAGTTTATTAAGGGCAAGAAAAGTAAAGTGTGCCATCAAGTTCGTGAGAGCTTTAATCACTAGTTTTCTCATAACAAGTTTAATTCGGAAGGTAGATAAAACCATGAATATAGTTGGAATAGCAAATTCTAATAGGTAGGTATGGTGGACTCTTTGGAATAACTTGGTTTTAGGAGTTGGATGCATGAGTGGAACTCATACTTGGTTACGGAGGCTAGCAAAAGACTGGGAGTGACCAACTAAGAGAGCAATAATGGCCATAATCATGCAGAGCGACAAAACATCATTAATCAAAGCATAAAGTGATATTACAAGTCGAAAACTAAAGGATCATAAAGGCTATGGTGACTTGGGATAGTCATAACATGGTGTGAGCATGCGCCAAGTCAACCCAAATAAAGCATCAAAGGAGAATACCACCATACTATGCTTTAATATGCTAAAACAACGCATGATTCTTCCAAGGCACATTAAGAAATCTCAATTGTTTATAACATGTCATGCTACAACAAAGATCAGTAAGCATAAAGCCAAAACAATATCAAGCATGGCATGACAAAGGATAGGCCACAGTCAAAAACAAGCTCTCTTTAGCACTTAAGCATGAACTTTCCTATTCTTTTCCAATCCAAACCAAACTATTTGAAAACCAATGTATGAAAGAGGGGTTCCAATCAATTTATTTAGCAAACTAAGAAAACCAAGCAAACGAAAAACCAAAACAAAAACAAAGAATAAGACACTCCAAGAACAACAGAACTATGCAGGAAACAATAAAAATGAAGTGTTTGGAAGAAACCTAGGATTTTTATTGATGAAGAAGGGGATGCCTTGGGCATCCCCAAGCTTTGACGCTTGTACTTCTTGGATATTTCTTGGGGTGACACGCGTGGTATCCCCAAGCTTGAGCTTTAGTCCATTCTTTATCTCTTACATCATTCCTTCCATACACCTGAAATTTTTCCTTCATACAGAACTTCACACAATCTTTATTAGCAACATTAGTGCACTCAAGATAATAAGTCTTTAAATTCAGTTTCAACACCAATAAAACTTCCATTAAATCACAAGCTACTGTAACACTTCCCTCAAAAAGCTCAATTCCCCAAAAGAACTAAAAAAGGAACCAACCAGAAGCAAATGCAAATAATGGCAGAAATCTGTCAAAATAGACCAGCAGGTAAAAACCAATTTTTTCGAAGACCTTCTGTTGCTCAAATAAAAAAGTGTTGAACTAACGAAAGTTGGATAACAACCTGGGTCAGAAGCACAAAAATTCACGCCTCAAAACGACGTACAGAGATTTTACACGAAGTTTTACGCTGAAGAACAAAAATCTATTTCGGGACAGCAACTTTCCCAAGCATTACTTCTCTCTCATTAGAGGTTACTCTTGGCACAAAAAGCAAATAAAAGGATAAGGAGCGGTTATTACAGAAGTAATAACTTCCAACACTCGTCTAAAACTTTTGGGTTATCTCCTAATAAGTACTTTTCTTTAACGCCTTTAAGTTAGGCATAAGAAGCAAGAAAAAGAATCAAGTGTTCTCAAATGAAGGAGCATTAAAACCAAATTTCTTGCCCTTACCTCTCTTACTTTTATTCTTAACCTTGGGTAACATATGATTGTTTGGTGGAGAAGCAAAGTGCATGGTGCCCTTTTCCACATCTATTATTGCTCCAAGGAGTTTCAATAGGGTTCTTCCAAGCGTGATTTGTCCTTTTCCTACACATTCAATAACAAGATAATGAGTAGAAACCATTTTCCCTAGGATATTTGTAAACACTCCTTCAGCTATTCCAATTGGTGATATTGTGGCATTATTAGCAAAAATATTTCTTCTCCTCCTTCAGAAAGTCTCCAAAGATTCATAGATATCTTTAGGCATAAGACAGAACTCAGACATGATATCACAACGAGCATGAAAAGTTTCATTATTTATAACAATCTTTACTATGGGAAGCCACTTCGAGGGCTCAGAATTTATTGGAACATAATCATGATGCTCTCTAAGCATGTTATAGCAATCCTTTAAACTAGTAGTGCGGGTCTCAAGTGTGTTCAATCTAGCAAATATGTTTATAAAGGAAGAATTAGATTTGCTAGGCAAGTTGTAAGTGAAGACCAACTTATTTATGGCATTAACAGCATCATCCTCATTGCATTGGAGGAAATCTCCTCCCACTACAGCATCCAAAGCATATCTATAGCAAAGAGCAATTCCAAGGTAAAAACTGCTAAGGAATAAGCTTTGAGTCATTTTCGGTTTAGTTTTTTCATGTAGATCAGAGATTCTAGACCAAGCTTCTTTGAAACTTTCTTCAATTCCTTGTTTGAAAGTGAAAATCATTTCCTCAGGTGACATAGTGATTGGAGCAAAGCTAGACATAATGGTAACTTAAGATAGGAACTATTTTTTTGTGTTTTTAATAAAGAAAGCAAACTAGTAAAACTAATTTTTGTGTGTTTTTGATAAAGAAACAAGCAAACAAAGCAAGAATAAACTAAGAAAAACAAATAAAACAAAGTAAAGAGATTGGTTATGAGGGACTCCCCTTGTGAAGATGTCCTTGACTCCCTGGCAACGGTGCTATAAAAATAGCTTGATGGCCCAAAATATATCGAGCTCGTTGGGGAACCCCAAGAGGAAGGTATGATGAGCACATTAGCAAGTTTTCCCTCAGTTATGAAACCAAGGTTATCGAACCAGTAGGAGCAAGGAAACACCTCCAAGATGTTGTTGCCAACTTGGAATCCTGCACAACACAACCACAGAACTTTGCCCCCCAACTTACAGTGAGGTTGTCAATCTCACCGGTTTTGCTGAAAACAAAGGATTAAACGTATTGTGTGGAAGAAAGTAAACAAAAAGCAGTAAACAATTGTAGATTGATGGTAAAAGAAAGGACCGGGGTCCATAGTTCACTAGTGGTGGCTCTCCTTAAGATAGATGACATGTTGGGTGAACAAATTACAACGGGGCAATTGACAAACATCGAGAAAGCATACATGCATATACTAATCATCTTGACTCCTTTGAGATTTGATTGGGCATTACAACATTATACATAGACCGTAATCCAACTGCATCTATGACTAATAATCCACCTTCAGGTTATCGTCTGAACCCCATCCAGTATTAAGTTGCAAGCAACAGATAATTGCATTACGCATTGTGTGTAAATTAAACAATACGAATGTTCTTTGAACAAAAGATTATTATTTTCTCCCTAGTAGCAACAACACATCTAGTACCTTAGAGATTTCTGTCACTTCCCCAGATTACTAGAGGCATGAACCCACTATCGAGCATAAATACTAACTCTTGGAGTTGCTAGCATCTACTTGGCCAAGATAGCTACTAACAACGGAAAGCATGCAAGATCACAAATAACAAAGACATGATAGAATCAATAATCAATCTGAAATAGCACCTCAATATCCATCGGATCCCTGCAAACACAACATGTAGGATTACAAATAGATGATCTTGATCATGAACGGAGCTCACAAGATCTAAACATGATAGCACAAAGGAGAAGAACCAGCCATCTAGTTACTACATGGACCCGTAGTCCAAGGATGAATTACTCACGCATCACACCAGAGGCTTGCATGGTGAATTCTCCCCTCCAGCAGGGTGCCGGGAAGAGCTTCAGATCCCTCCCGATCTAGGGATGGAGATGACGGCGGCTACAGACTATTTCATGGAATTTTGATCGGGTACTTAGGGTTTCTGTATCGGAGGTGATATAGTCGAAAGGGGAGGCCGAGGTGGTGCCCTGGGTGGCCGCACCACCCCCTGGCATGGGACAGGCCTGGCCGCGCGACCAGGTGGTGTGGCTGCCCTCTGGCTCCTCTCCGTCTCATATTCTGGCTCTGTGTCCTCCTTGGTGAAAAACTGACTTTGGCTTTTGTCCCATCCAATTCCGAGAATATTCATTTTCTGACTTTCCTGGAACCAAAAACAGCAGAAAACAAGCAACTGGCATTGTGGCATCTTGTTAATAGGTTAGTCCAAGAAAGTGTATAAAAAGTACTCCAAAGTGTGGAAAAAACATAAGAAAGTAGATAAAAACCAAGCATGGAACATCAAAAATTATGGATACGTTAGCAACGTATCAGTGTTCTTTTCACAAACCACATATTGATCCACCAGAGTCGTTGCATGTGTGTTCTTATCCTAAACCAGCACTAGAGTCATTGCATGTGTGTTCTTTTCACAAACCACATATGGATCCACCAGTGTCATTGCATGTGTGTTCCTTTCACAAACCACATATGGATCCACTAGAGTCATTGCATGTGTGTTCTTATTATAAACCAGCACTAGAGTCATTGCATGTGTGATCTTTTCACAAACCACATATGGATCCACCAGAGTCATGACATGTGTGTTATTTTCACAAACCACATATGGATCCACTAGAGTCATTGCATGTGTGTTCTTTTCATGAACCATAACTAGAGTCATTGAATATGTGTTCTTTTCACAAATCACATATGGATCCAGTAGTGTCATTGCATGTTGTTAGCTTCCAGGATAGGATTTGATGGTACTCACGCCTTGAGCAGCACCTGGACACACGTATAAGCTCAAAAGGGAGAATGAACACAAGAAGTGGGAGAGTGAGGCTGAATGCTCCTTATTGCATTGGTTCAAACTGATACAGAGTGACTACTACTTATACTACTCCAGACTACTTCTACAACCACGAGTTTACAATGGAACGGAGTCCATGAGTCAAGCCGCCCTAGCTGTTTCTAGCAACACTGCGCTTATCCTGAGCACTGCTCTAATTATCCTGACATAGCTGCAACTTATCCTGACTCCTACCTATTCTGACACATGCAGGAATATTTGACTTGTTAGTATCTTAGTGGTGCAAAGTCTCATTGTTCACACTCCATGCACCAAGTCTCATGCATGTTCACACTGCATGCAACCTACTACTACCACTAGCGCGCACACGTAATAGTGCATGCACGTACTGGTGCAATATTTCTTGGCTAAGCAACTTAATTATAACAAAAATTCTCCCCCTAATTTAGTTGCTCTAGATTTTGACGATCCCAATTTTCTCACGCGGACTCTGGAACTGAGTGCGACTGAGAGGCTTGGTCAGGATGTCCACCTTGGTCAGGATGTCCACCTTCTGCTCACTAGTCTTGATGAACTCCATGACAATGGAGCCCTTTTCCACGTAATCACGGATGAATTGGTAGCACAAATCAACGTGCTTGTAGAGATCATGGAGAACCGGGTTCTTGCATAGCGAAATCGCAGGTTTGTTGTCGATGAACAATTTGAGCAGCACAACTTCTTGGTTCAGTAGCTCGCCGAAGAGACAGGAAAGCCAAATCCCTTGGCATGCCGCCGTCTCTGCCGCTATGTACTGCCCCTCGCACGAAGAAGTGGCGACAACCTTCTGCTTCTGAGATTGCCAGCTTACTGGTCTGTCACCAAGGAAGAACAACACGCCGGAGGTGCTCTTCCTGGATTCCACATCACCGGCGTGATCGGAGTCGCTGAAACCGATCAGTGTCTCGTTGTCACCGTGGCGATACACACACCCGTGGTTTAGTGTACCGGCAATGTATCGAATAAGATGTTTCACTGCCACAAGGTGATCGCTCGCTGGTGCCTCCATGAACCTGCTCAAGAAGCCCATGATGAATGCAATGTCCGGGTGGGTATGAACCAGGCACCTGAGGCAGTCGATGACGCTGCGATAGAATGTTGTATCCACCGACGTCTCCTTGCTTTCCTTGCTTAGCTCGCATCGTACTTCCATGGGCGTGTGCGCGACATTGCAGCCTGCCATGCCCGCTTTGTCGAGTAGTTTGCTCGCGTACGCAGCCTGTGTGATTGTGGTGCGCCCACGCTCCTGCTTCACCTCTAGGCCGAGGTAGTATCGGAGCAAGCCGAGGTTGCTCATAGAGAACAACCGCTTCATCTCCTCCTTGAAACAGTGAACTTCTTGCTGCTCAACACCGGTGATCACCAGGTCATCGACATAGACCTCGACAATCAGCAGTGCATTCCCGGTTCCTTGTGCGTACATGCCGTGTTCCGTGGCACTGGGCGTGAAGCCGAGTGAGGCTAGAAATTGCATCCAGTTTGGCATTCCACGCCCTTGGTGCTTGTCGTAACCCATATAGGGCCTTGTGGAGCTTGTAGACATAGTGTTCATGTCCATCAGCGACGAACCCTGGCGGCTGGGACACATAGACCTCTTCCTCAAGATATCCTTTTAGGAACGCGGATTTAACATCCATGTGATGAACCTCCCAGCCATGATGCACCGCAAGAGTGAGGATGAGCCGCACATACTCGAGCCTTGCCACTGGCGCAAAGACCTCCTCGAAGTCCACACCTTGACGCTGCACATAGCCCTTTGCGACAAGCCAGTCCTTGTGCTTGACAATGTGCCCATGCACATTTTGCTTCACCTTAAACACCCATTTGAGGCCGATTACACGGTGGCCTGCAAGGAGAGAGGTGAGAGTCCAAGTGTTATTGTTGTCGATGGACTGAAGCTCGTCTAACATCACGTGACACCAGCAATCCTCGCGTTCCGCCTCACCAAACAATGTTGGTTCGTCTCCTGCCACGAGATGCAACACCTCGTCATCGAAGAACTGCTCCGCCAGTTGCGGTGTACTGGTAGTAGCTCCAAGCAGGTTGTCGACAAGCTGGAACTAGTGTGGTGCGGTGGCGCTGTCTTAGGCATCGAAGAGAGCCGATTGCACCGACGGAGGCGTCACAAACCGCACCTAAGTGGAGCTAGATGGGGGAATCTCAACATCCTTGCTAGGCATTGTTGTCGGGAGCTGTTGCCAGGCTGGAGACGGCGTGGCTGATGGCGTGACGGCGACACGACTACTTGCGGGAGTTGTGTCCCGGGAACGAGTCGTGGTCAACGTGGTCGCATGCGTGACGTAGACGGGGTACTCCACCGTGAAGGAGCTGCTTGCCGGGGCCTCCTCGGGCACCTCCCAGTTCCACCGTGCCTCTTCGTCGAAAATGACGTCACGTGACACGTGTAGGTGCTTGGAGATAGGATCGTACATCATGTACGCCTTAGAACCCGTATCATATCCGATGAAGACCATGGGGGTGCTCCTGTCATCGAGCTTTTGTAGGTGCGAGCGCGTCACCTTGACGTGTCCAACATAGCCGAAGACGCGGAGGAAGCACACGTCCGGCTTCTTGCCATGCCACGCTTCGTAGGGTGTCATGCCGTCGATGCTCCTCGTGAAGCACCGGTTGAGGATGAACACCGCCGTGAGTACCCGCCTCTCCCCAAAACAGGTCCGGCACCCGTTTATCCTTGGGCATGCTACGCGCCATGCCCAACACTGTCTGGTTCCACCGCTCGATGATGCCGTTCTGCTGCAGCGTGTATGGCACAGTGAGGTGACGTTGCATGCCACTCTCGGCACAGTGCTCGTAGAAGGTGGCCGACGTGAACTCACCACCATGTTCAGTGCACAACACATGTAGCTTGTGCCTGCAGTCCACCTTAGTTGCCGCCTGGAACTTGACGATGGCACGTGCGGCCTCATCTTTGGACGCGAGGAGCTCCACCCACATGTACCTGCTGCGATCGTTGATCAGCAGCAATATGTAGTGTCTACCTCCTGGCGTTGGAGGCGTGATGGGGCTGAACAAGTTCCTGTGTACAAGCTCAAGCGACTTCTGGGACTTGTAGTACGCCTTCTGCGGGAATGGCAGGTGCCGTTGCTTCTCGGCAAGGCACACCTCACACAGCTCGTCGGCGTGCTCGATGTGCAGAAGACCATGCACCAAGCCTCCATGAGCCATCCTCTACAAGCCATCAAAGTGTAGGTGCCCAAGCCACGTGTGCCAGCGCCAGGCATCGGACACGTGACCCACGGCAAGGCACACTAGATGAACATGTGTGAAATGAAGTTTGTACAAGCGATTGGGCGAGCGTTGTACCTTCATGAGAAGGTGATTTTTCTGGTCACGTACACTAAGGATTCCACGACGTATGTGGATGTCATACCAACTCTCGTCGAGCTGGCCGAGGCTCACGATGCTGCTCTTGAGCACCGGGATGAAGAAGACCTTGGTGAAGGCGTGGTGATCTCCCTTGACGGCAAACACGATGGTGCCACACACATGGATATCCACCACCGAGCTGTCTGCGAAACGTACCTTGCCGGTGACCGAACGGTCCAACTCAACAAAGGTGTTGACGGAGCTTGTCATGCGGTTCGTTGCGCCGGTGTCAAGGAACCATAACTCGCCGCCTTGGGCATCGTCATGGGTAGGGTGACGATGGTCGTCTCCTTGTTGAGGAACACTTGACCACCATTGTGCGCCATAGTGTTCATGGGGTGCTCGAACACCTCCTCGACGCATGCCATCATTAGTCCAGGGCCTTCGTCTTCCTCAGCCTGGACAAGATTAGCAGTGGCCGATGGTGCTGCCGCCGCCGCCTCATCCCGCAGCTTCTTGCGGCATTCATGGGCCCAGTGGCCCTTTTTCCTGCAGTACCAACATTTGTCCCTACCGATGTCATTGCCGGGACCTCGCGTTGGCAGGGCCTGCTGTTGAGGATGCCCGCCCTTTCGGCCATTGTCAGGGCCATCCCCTTTGCCGCTTGTTCTATCTCCCCGCGGTTGTTTCTTCCATGCCTCCCACTGTTGATCAGTGAGTAAGAGCTGGCTGCTGGAGCTACCTTCTTGATCACTGTCCAGCCTTTCCTCAATGGCTTGGAGATGGCCAACTACCTCCTCGATAGTGAGCATTGCTGGGTCGAGCAGTGTATCGATGGAGAAGGCAATCTGCATGAAGCGCGTAGGGACAATAGAGAGGAATTTCCTCACAACCTTCTCTTCGTCGATCGAGTCGCCAAGAGAGTGCAGAGCGAACGCGATGTTGGAGATGCGCATTGCGAACACGTCGATCTGCTCTTTGGCCTTGAACGTGACGGTCCCGAACTCAGTTCGCAGTCAGCACACCCGTGAGTCGCGCACATGATCGTTCCCCTAGTAATGAAGGTGGATTGCCTCCCAGGCCGCCTTGGCGCTCCTCTTCCCCATGAGAATGTAGTGCATCTCCGATGGGGTAGAGCGGAGCAGCGCCGCCAACGCATGCTTGTCCTCCCTATGAGGTATGGTCTCGTCCTTGATCGCTTCCTAGAGCAATGTCGCCTAGAGGTTCACCTCCATCACCATCGCCTAGTTGGTGTAGTTGGGACATAAGGGTCTTAGAGTTTAAAGCTGTGGTTAGGTTTCTACCTTAGTTACTTTCTTGTAGTTACGGATGTTTCCAAGGGGTATAATCACAAGTATGTATTAGTCTTGGATGGGGCGGTACATTAGCCCAGGTTCACCCACACAACACTTAGCAAGCTAAAGAGGATTAATCAACTATATGAAGCGAAAGCACTTGAAAGTCTTCCCATGTGTCCTCGAGAACGTTTGGTCATCTTAAGTAATACAACCGGCTTGTCCTTTGCTTCATAAAGGATTGGGCCACTTGCTGCATTTATTCCTATTGTCTTTTATTTACTCGTACTTTGTTTACTTGCTATATCAAAAACCCCTAAAAATCCGTTGGCTAAGTATTTGCAGAGAATTCCTGATCCATACCACTAGCCAGCACCTTCTGCTCCTCGTTGGGTTCGACACTCTTACTTATCGAAAATACTACGATACACCCCCTATACTTGTGGGTCATCAAGACTATTTTCTGGCGCCGTTGCCGGTGTCGTGGTGGTGTCACGGCAGATGCCATGGATAGGCTAAAGGTGGGGACTAAATGCACTAGGGGAACCCAGGGAGGGATAGTGTGGTGATTCCACACATAGCAGTTTTGTATTTTATTCACTTCCACAGATTACAAGTGCTCCTAGAGCTGTATGGGGAGAGGAGGAAGAAGAACTCTCTTACTCTCACCACTAGTAAAATACCACCCTCTAGGGATCAACCAGAAAAACCAACCCTTTCTACAAAGGCCCTAGCCCTCCTTATATAGGAGTGGCTAGGTCTCCAATTAGGGCATACGCTTGGAATATGCCTCTTCCCAAAATAGTAAGCCGACCGGGTCACTTTAGCCCAGCGTCATCCATGTAGAGGCTACGTAAGCCTCTGCGGCGCCCGCGTCATCCGACATAGGCATCGTCACCTCTGTCGGCCACGCCTCGGTGGTCCTGGACTCTGTCTGCTTCGCTCACGCTCTGCGTACAGTGGTCAGCTTTGACCAGCGAGATACCTTCCTTCTCTTGCAAGCTTGATATAACCCGGATCGTACCTAGTTGATCCAGCCACACCTGTTCATGCATACAAATTAGATTCATCTGTTCGACATACGGCTTAAGTCAGTTGAGATCCAGTTAGGTGGACATCCCCTGGTCCGGGTTACTCCGTGATTCGGCCTGCCTTGAGGTGACTCGGCCAGCACTTGCTTTGACCCAGCCGTACCTCGGCTAACTTGGCCTTTATACCCCGGCGTGACCCTACCCGGGGTATCCCCCCCAACATTAGTCCCTGAAGCTGGTGTAGTCTTAGCTGCCTTAGCCGCTAAGGCCACAGCAGGTTCAATTTTTCCGAGCCTCTTGCTCCTTCTCCGAGTTATCTCATAGTCCGGATTCCATGGGTTTACTTTCCCTTGGCACATTTCAAGTTTTTACTTGCTGGCCGGGTTACCTCATACTCATCCGGGTCATTCTTCCTTCTCTCGTACGCTTCCCCACGTGGAGGCTAATCATTACTTCGCCTCATTTTAAGGGCCTGCAACAGTAACCGCCGCAGTTATTGTCAGAACTTACTGTAGCACACGTCACGTCGTGCCTGCCTCCTCGTTAACTGCATCATAATGTCACATCATGGGATCCGCTGCGCCCTGTGGCCCTTTGTGTGGCTCGTCGCTGATTGGTTGATCCGGGTCATACACGGCCACACCGTGTGGCCTGCCCGCACAACGCGATCCCACTACCCCTCAAGGGAGTGGTTAAATAGGGGAGGGGTGGGCCCCATGGGTTCTTTCCCCACTTTCGCACCCCTCTGCCTCTGCTTCTTCCTCTTCCTCTCCAGCGACAGCGCCGCCACCGCCTCACCTGAGCAGCTGCGCCACCACCGCACTGCTTCCACGCGCACCAGCGCCGCCGCCACCTATACGCGTCTCCTCCACCACGGATCCTCGCTAGTCCAAGCCAGTGCCCCCCACCGCCGCTAGCGCCAGTGGGGATAGAGATCTCGAGATGACTGAGGAGGAGCTCGCCGTCGCAGAGCAAGAAATGGAGGAAGACGCGGCGAATGCCGACCGCGGCACATGGGCCGGATCCTGGGTCTGCCAGGATGACCTAGACTGGCTGTATCGCACCAGGCGTATGCCGGAGGGCGTCACCGCACGCCTCGCTGCCGCCGAGCTTGCCCCCTCACCCAATCCGGGTGAGTATGTGGTGTTTCTATCCCACTTCCAACGCGGGTTTGGTCTCCCAGTTAGTGATTTTTTCCACGACTGGCTCAATACGTACGAGCTTCAGCAACACCATCTTCCGGCTAACGCCATCACGTCTCTCTCTGCCTTCGCTTCCACCATCGAGGGTTACGCTGGACTATGGCCTACGAAGGAATTCTGGATCCGGTTCTTTGGCCTTCGCCGGAACGTGATTCTGAACATAGAGCTTGACCCGGAGGATAAGCAGCTCACGCAGTTCGGCGCTGTGTCCATCTGTCCCCAGAAGCAGTCCATCTTCCCCCGAGTCACGGGGCTTGACTCTTGCAAGGGATGGGCCCGAACCTTCTTCTATGTCCGGAACAGCACCACTGAAGATCTGATCCGGCTGCGCCCCTATGCTCCGGGTCCTCCTAATCCGGATTTGTGGGACATGATCCCCAAGAAACCCACCGTCCTGGCGAACCAAGTCAACAAGAGGTTCAAGGAGTTGAAGGATCTCGGATTGCGCAACGAGGGCGCCATGATCACGTTTGTCCACAACCGGATCTCCCCCCTCTAGAAATGCACGCATAAAGTCTGTCACATGAGCTGGGGCCGCGACCCCAACCGGACTTCGTCTTTCGAGTTAAGCAATACCGAGATCTACCGCCGGGTCAAGGCCCTGTTCACCACCCACAAAAACTTCTCTTCGGAGTGGACGTGGGGGATCGAACACATCTGCCAAGATAGGCTTCCCCCTATGGTAAGTCTCGTGCCCCAAACCTTTTCCGAATTAAATCATATGTCGGTTTTTGCTGTATGTTTAATCCTATTGTTTTTTCTTTCCCTTAGATGTTTCTTCAGCAAACCCTTGAGGATGGCACCGAGCCTTCTCTCAAATGGGCTGCTGACCAAGATACCTCGAATGAGGAGAACCGGATTAGGAGATGTTCCTGCCGATGGCTGACACGACCAAGCGACCCACCGGTAAACTCTCTTCCATTAGAGATTGGCCCGACGATGAAGATGATTCGGACATTGAGGTGATGGAGGCATTTGACGCTATCCCCCTTTCTTATGCTTTTCCGGCATTAGCTAACCCCGGTGGGCAGATCCATGAAGACCCTTCCCTAGCCATGGCTGAGCCTGTCCCGGTCGCACCGAAGAAGAAGAGGGGAGCCGCATTTGCATCCTCCTCCGGACCTTCTCAGCCAGCTAAAAGGCGGAAGAAATCTAGGGATAAAACTGCCACCAAGCCCGCAACCAAGGCCACAACCCGGAGGGCTCGAAAACCCAAAGAGCCCCTGACCTCGGATGAGTAGGCTCTTCTCCCTTTGATACTTATTTTTTCTCCCTTTGTTATAGTTTCTCATCATTTACGACTTGATTCGGCAGGGCCATGGTGGAGGTCCCTCAGAGTGGATCCGGCATTGCTTCACCGCTCTGACACAACCCTTCTCCCCCTCGTGGCGACGATTCACGCCCGCTGAGCCCCATTCAGGAGGGCTCAGCGGCTGCTCCGGGTTCTAGCCCACCTCGTCAAGAGGAGGGCAACCTCGGAACAGGGGGACGCGGTTCTGCCAAGGCTGCAGCTGCTCCTTCTTCGGCACAGCCACAGCCAGCCACCACCGAGGTTCCTTTAGTACCCCCGCCGAAACGGAAATCTGTACCAGCATCAGCTCCAGCACCAGCGGTAACAACTACAAGTACCAACAGCAGCACCAAGCCTCTCCGCCTCGTCCGAGTCCTCCCAGGCTCGGCGAGAAAGCACCAAGGCAGCTCCCAAAGGCAAATCCGCCGCAGCAACCTCTACCTCTCAGCCACAGCCTAAGGGCAAAAAGGCTCCTGACGCCACTAGGGCATCGTCAATCGAGGCTGGACAGCGCACACTCGCGTCCATGCTCTCGAAAAAGACTCCACCGCCGAACGACGCCCCTGCCGAGCTAGCTGAAGCACAACTTGTTTTGCACACCACCCCTGCCATTGCCCAGGTTGAGAGGAGAGAAGCTCACGCTAAGGGTCTAGTTGCACCCCACATGCTCAGCGGCGAACGATATCCTCCGACCTTGATCGAGTTTCTGAACAACTGGAACAAGGCGGAGTTCGTCCACAATGACGATCTCTCGGAGAAGTTCGGTCCCGCCGAATTTGCTGCTCAAATGAATACAGCTGCCAAGGCAATCAACCTTGCAGGTCGGATGATGGAGGTACGTTATTTCGCCC
Organism: Avena eriantha; assembly: GCA_910589775.1. Lineage (NCBI taxonomy): Eukaryota > Viridiplantae > Streptophyta > Magnoliopsida > Poales > Poaceae > Avena > Avena eriantha. The sequence goes on along the minus strand of OU342740.1, from coordinate 321,640,592 downwards.
TTTTCCTTAGCATGCAGAAGATATTAGTGATATAACCATTAGTCCCCGAGCCTCCGGGGGAGTAACTTGTTACTCGGTCGGATGCTCCTTAGAGAACTAACGTAGCTCCTTAATAACTTCGAATATGCACACACCTAGAGACGGGTTAAGTTCCACTTGGCCCGGATTTTGTACACTTCGAATATGCACACACCTAGAGTCGGGTTAAGTTCCACTTGGCCTGGATTTTGTACACTTCGAATATGCACACACCTAGAGCCGGGTTAAGTTCCACTTGGCCCGGATTTTGTACACTTCGAATATGCACACACCTAGAGCCGGGTTAAGTTCCACATGGCCTGGATTTTGTACACTTCGAATATGCACACACCTAGAGCCGGGTTAAGTTCCACTTGGCCCGTATTTTGTACACTTCGAATATGCACACACCTAGAGCCGGGTTAAGTTCCACTTGGCCCGGATTTTGTACACTTTGAAATCCACACACCTAGAGCCGGGTTAAGTTCCACGTGGCCTGGATTTTGTACACTTCGAATATGCACACACCTAGAGCCGGGTTAAGTTCCACTTGGCCCAAATTTTGTACACTTCGAATATGCACACACCTAGAGCCGGGTTAAGTTCCACTTGGCCCGGATTTTGTACACTTCGAATATGCACACACCTAGAGCCGGGTTAAGTTCCACTTGGCCCAGATTTTGTACACTTCGAATATGCACACACTTAGAGCCAGGTTAAGTTCCACTTGGCCCGAATTTTGTACACTTCGAATATGCACCATACTAAGCTATCCTTCTGTACTCTTTTCAGGTGACTACCAATCGCCGGAGCGCTGAGTTTTAGCGTCTCTTGGATACTCACAAAATGCTGCGTGCAAAACATACTGCACTTATCGCCGAACACGATAAAAGGGGTAAGTTTTCTCCCTTTTACTTTTCCATTTCTCTTCATCTATTTCCGCCGAACTAATCCACCATTCGGATTTCGCAGTTGGGGTGGAGGCTGAGAATATCCTCATGAGGAAAAGCTTGGACCAGATAAAGGGTAAGTTGTTCTTGCTCAATCTTGCTATGCTCTCTATCTCCCTTTTTTTTCTTGGCTCGACAAATATTCATACCTCGGCTTTGCCAGGTCAACAAACTATTTCAGCCTCTCTTGAAGATAGTGTGCCCGTGCCTGACATGATGCTGCATTTTCTCGAACAAGCAGGGCAGCACCAAGCTGAACTCAAGAAGAAGGACGATGAGCTTGCCCTCCTCCGGACCAAAGATGAAGAAATTGCCAAGCTTAAGGCAGATATGAAGAAGCTCAAGGCGTAACACAAATCCGAGCTGGAGAAAGCAGGCCAGGACTTTACTAAAGAAAGAGAGTGCCTCGACCTCCAGATTGCCAAGGATCTAGAACTTCTCAAGGAGGCCGACGTCAGGCTTGAGTCGGCGAATACAGAACTTGTGCAACTTCGGAAAAGGCGTGATGACTGTACCAAGGAGTTGACCCGGATCCACAGCCCCATTTCACGTAAGTTCTTTTCCTTCATCCGACATTAATTCCTCCGAGTTGCTTCACATGCCTTTTGCTTACTTGTTTCACCTGTCTTGTTTTCAGGCAAATTTCCAGAGGGCAATGCCATTGCAAGCACTGTTGTTGCCAAGTTCCGCTAGCAGAGGGGTACCCCAACTGCATCTGAAGCTGGTGAAATTCCTTATGATATGGAGGACCTGCTGGTCAGTTTGTCTTCTCGCGTGGAAATTGTGAAGAATTATGGCAAGGACATTCTTGATGTGGCAGTCCAGATCTTCAACGCCTTTTGGCTTGATGAAGATACTCCGGAGGGGACCGCAGCTCTCGTCGACAAGTTAATGGACTGTGAGACCCAGCTCAACCTTTGGAGGGAATCTGCTGGACACGCCGGAGCTGAGATCGTTCTCCACTACGTGCTTACGTGGTATGAGAATATTGACCTCAATCTCCTTACACACATGCGCGCCGGATCAAGGTGGTCCACTGACCCGGATTGGGTAGCTCGACGCAAGGCTTGCGCTCACAGCTTCATCCAATACGCCCCCATTCATCAATGGAACAAGGGACCAAGCTTCCTAGATGCTGCCGACGATGAAAATGCCGAAGATGGTTCGGGTGAGGATGAAGAGGACGAGGCTTTGGACGTCGAGGAAGACGAAGATGACGCTGAAGCCGAAGCTGGAGCTGCACCCGCTGGCGCCGAATTACCTCCTCCTACTGCTCCTTGAGCAAAAAAACTTTTAAATTTCATCAGATCCCGGGTATGACGGGTGCAATTGTATTAAGCACTCAAGTGATATTTTGCTACTAAGTTTATGTGCCAGATTAACTTGGGCGTAGTCCCCGAGTTTCATTTTCTTGTTCCTCCAATTTCTTGGCTCGGCTCGTGTCTACCTTGGTTCGGTTTAATGACTTACGACTCCGAGCTTCAAAAATTGACTTAACGATACTTGGAAACTTTAGGATTAGCTCAAAATAATTCAGTAAATTAAATATAAGATAAACACAAGGTTAGTCTGAATAACAAATGTCAGCTCGATTAAGTTTCTTTCCTTAGTCGTTTTTCATGTGCTACGCAATTCCAAACGTGTTCTCTTGCTTACCATGAAGCCAAATCTTGTTGGATAGCAGCAAGTTGAAGAGTTGGGTTTTTGGTGCTCACACACTACTAATCCGGCTTAGGTAGAAGCAACTTACGCCAGTCGACACATAAATGATAAATACAGAAGATAAAAAATATTATTAAGGCAGTCCCCGAGTTACTGCTCAAGGTGCCAACATTTCATTGATAAGCTCATTGCCGACATACATACTGACATATGAGTGACTCAGATACACACACTTCTCTGCTAAGTATAGAAAGGACGAAGTAGAGCTACATTCTATGGATGCTTAGATTTCTCGCCGGACCTATCCGCCTTGTTCTTCTCCTGTGATTTTGCATCGATAAGATAATATGAGTCATTGTGCAATGCTTTTCTCACAATGAATAGCCCTTCCCATGGGGGGGATAACTTGTGCATGCCAACAGTATGTTGTACCAACCGGAGTACCAGATCACCTTCCCGGAAAACTCGGGGGTTTACTTTCCGGCTATGATAGCGTCGGAGATTTTGCTGATATATGGCGGATCTGGACAATGCCAATTCTCTCGCTTCTTCCAGCAGATCAACATCATTTTGTCGGGCTTCTTGCACTTCGGCTTCTGTGTGTTGGGTGACCCTAGGCGAATCATGCTCTATGTTGGCTGGTAGTATAGCTTCTGCCCCATATACCAGAAAAAATGGCGTATAGCCTATTGATCGATTCAGAGTTGTTCTTAAACTCCACAGTACCACTGGTAGTTCTTCTATCCAGCACCCTGCTGATCTTTGCAGCGGCTCAATGAGCCGGGGTTTTATCCCGGACAATACTAATCCGTTGGATCTTTCTACTTGTCTGTTAGATGCAGGGTGAGGTACCGAGGCAACGTCCAGCCGGATTTTCTTATCCCAGCAAAAACGCGCAAATGCTCCTTCAGCAAAATTTGTTCCATTGTCCGTTATGATACTGTGAGGGTAACCTTATCTCAAGATGATATCTTTGAGGAATGTTACGGCCGTAGCTCCATCACATTTTCTTATTGGATTTACTTCAATCCATTTCATAAATTTGTCAACCATGACCAAGATGTGGGTCATGTTCCCTCTTGCTGGTTTAAACGGGTCAACCATATCCAAGCACCATACGGCAAATGGCCATGTAATTGGTATGGTCTTGAGCTCGGACATTGGCACATGTGTCTTGGTAGCATATCTTTGACAGCGATTGCATTTTCTCACCATATCCTATGCTTGTTCCAAGGCACTTAGCCAGTAGAACCCATGACGGAAAGCTTTTGCTACCAAGGCTTTGGACGAGGCATGATGCCCACATTCCCCTTGATGTATATCTCGGAGGATGTCAAGTCCTTCCTCCGGGTCAACACATCGCTGGAGGACATTAGTCACACTCCTTTTGTATAGCTCAGAATTGATGATCGTGTATTCCTTTGCTCTCCTCTGAGTTTGCATGGATAGCACCTCCTCAGCGGGTAAAGTTCCATCTTTTAGGATTTGAAATATAGGTAGTTCCCAAGCTGGTCCCCGGGTCCTGTGATGCAGTCCCCGGGTTTGCCAAGGCAGTCCCCGGGTTTCGCGTTCCACCTCCTACGTCAATGTCCATGGGTACAGCTTCGGACTCCGGATCTTTTGGGACGTAGATTGAGTCGGTTTATGGGGATGGCCTGATAGATGGTTTTCTGAGGTGCTCTAATGCTACACCCAGTGGAATTGCTTGTCGAGTTGATCCGAGTTTCGACAATACGTCGGCAGCCTCATTTTCCACCCGGGGTACATGGTGAAATTCACATCCCTCAAAGTAACCAGATATCTTCTGCACATGAAATCTGTAAAGTGCCATGTTTGGATCAAGAGCATCCCAGAGCCCTGAAACTTGCTGAACTACCAAAATCCGAGTCACCAAAACATTGGATCCAATGTATCCCAATTTCTTTTGCCACCTTGAGCCCATGCACAAGTGCCTCATATTCAGCGACATTGTTCGACGCTGCGAAGTAGATCTGCAACACGTATTTCAGCTGGCCCTTCTTGGGCGAGGTAAGCACAACTCCGGTGCCTAAACCGGTTTTTGTTTTTGACCCGTCGAAGTGCATTATCGAATAGTTCGGATCTGGCAATGGTGGCTCATACTGCACCTCGGCCCAATCCACAAAAAAGTCCGCCACAGCCTAGGATTTAATTGATTCTCTTCTATCATATTGTGGTGCATAAGGAGCTAGCTCAATTGCCCATTTTGCAATCCTGTCGCTTGCATCCTTGTTACTCATTATCTCGAATATGGGAGCCTCACATATTACTTTGATGGGGTGCTCCTCAAAATAGTGCTTTAGCTTGTTTTCCGACATGTACACACCATACGCCACTTTCTGATAGTGCGGATAATTTTGTTTTGAGGCTGATAATACCTCACTCAGATAATACACTGGCCTTTGCATTGACTTACCCTCTTCGTCGCGCTCTACCATAATTACTGCACTTACAACTCGGTTGGTTGCGGCTATATAGAGCAACATTGGCTTCTTTGATAGTGGAGAGGCTAACACCGGTGCAGTGGCTAACATCTTCTTTAATTGGATAAAGGCTTCATTGGCCTGTGGCGTCCAAATGAACTTGTCCAACTTTTTCATGAGTTGATAGAGAGGCAGTGCCTTTTCTCCCAACCGACATACAAACCGACTTAAGGATGTCAGGCAACCAGTGAACTTCTGGACATTGTTAAGACATTTCGGCAATTCCATTCTCTCTATGGCCCGGATCTTAGTTGGATTAACTCCGATACCTCGGCTGGAGACCAGAAATTCGAGTAATTTTCTAGCCGGGACACCGAAAGTGCATTTTTACGGGTTAAGCTTCATTCGGAACCTCCTTAGGTTCGCGAATGTCTGCCTGATATCGTCAAGGAGCGTTTTGTTTTCCTTGGTCTTGACAACAACATCATCCACATATACCTGCACATTCTGACCAATTTGGTCGTGTAAACATTTTTGCATACATCTCTGGTACGTTGCCCCTGCATTACGTAAACCAAATGGCATGGTGCAATAGCAATAAGCCCCATACGGGGTGATAAACGCAGTCTTTATTTGATCACTTGGGTTCAGGGGTATCTGGTGGAAACCAGAATATGCATCAATGAATGACAACAACTCACACCCAGCAGTAGAATCTATGACTTGGTCTATCCTTGGCAGTGGAAATGGATCTTTTGGACACGCCTTATTCAGGTTCGTGTAATCAATACACATACGCCAAACCACTGCCACATTTGGATCGTCCTTCTTCTTTTCCACCAGCACTGGATTAGATAGCCAATCCGGGTAAAGCACTTCCATGATAAATCCGGCAGCCAACAACTGAGCTATCTCGTCTCCTATGACCTTTCTCCTATCTTCGGTGAAGCGGCGGAGAGGTTGCTTCACCGGCTTTGCTCCGGGTCTTACATTCAAAGAGTGCTCAGCCAACTCCCTCGGAACACCTTGCAAGTCCTGTGTGGACCAAGCAAAAATATCCCGATTCTCACGGAGGAAGTTGACGAGCTTGCTTTCCTATTTGTCATTTAACCCAACACCAATGGTTACAGTGCGCTCTGGGAACATATCATCAGCAAGCACTTTCTTGGTATCCTTTGTCGCCTGGAATGAGACACTACCATGCGGGTTACTCAGCGCCGACATATACTGCTGCGCGAACTGAGCCAATGCCGCCACCTCTTGGATCTTTCTCTTTTCTTGCGCAATCACGAGTGACTCGACCAGGTTAGACCCGACAGACGCGCACTCAATGGAACGTCGGAAATCACCATTGATGGTAATCACGCCATTTGGCCCGGGCAGCTTCATCTTCAAGTAACTGATGTGACAACTTGCCATGAATTTGTTCAGTGCTGGCCTGCCGAGCAACGCGTGATATGCGCTCTCCAAATTTATGACCTCGAACTCCAGATTCTCAGTCCAGCAGTTATCCCTTGTGCCAAACAATACATCAACCGGACCTTGCCTATGGGCTCACAAGAAATGCCTAGCACAATTACATGGAAAGTTGTCCTTGTAGCTTGGAGCATGTTCTCCGAGATACCCAACTTGCGCATCGTGTCCACATACATGATGTTAATGCTACTACCATTGTCAATTAGCACCTTTGAGAACCTCACATTGATGTTAGGCCCAATGAACGTCGGATCCAACACCAGCGCGTACGAACCAAGACTTGGCATAAGCTTGGGATGATCTTTGATGCTCCAGGTAATTTCCTGGTCTGACCAAGGCATATACCTCGTCATTGCTGGCATTACCGCATTCACTTCCATGTGTCGGTGCTGCAAGCTCTTCCTGTCTGTCTCTTCCGTGGTGAACACACAGTAACTCTGATGATGCTCTCTGTACTCATTCCTCCCCTCATTTCCGGGGTATCTCTGATCCGGTTGATTTTGGTTCTCCACCTGATGCACTGCATCCCTTCTCTCATGGTTGTCATACCTCGGCGGAGGGGGAGGCAACATTAACTATTGCGTGTTCGCTCCAGAGAGCAATTGCTGCCGGGGTAACTCCTTCTGAGGTTGATCATTCCGAGGTGCCTGAGCATTCCCCAAACTAATTTGTTCTATATTTCGCATCCACTCACACTGCCGGGTTGTGTGACCCGCTGGGTTACTCAGATTTGGTGTGTGGAATTTACACGGCTGATCCAGCATTGCCTCATAGGTATACCTCGGACGGTCCTTCTTTTCTTGCCACTGTTTCTTCTGCTCTGGCGTCCAAGTTTTCTTTCCATCATTTCTTGGTGTCCATTGCTGTCCTCCAGTTTTCTGATATTGGTTGCTTCCTGCTCCGGGCTGATCTTGATTCACAGCCGCAACTTGCTGCGAATTGTACCGGTAATCCGGTCTATCATCTCTTCTTTTACCCCGGTAATCATTTCTCCAAGATGATCCGGCTCCATCTCGCTGGCAGTACTCTTCGCTTGACTCGTTTGACACGAGCCTAGGCTGAGTCGGATCACCCAAGGCATATGAATCAGCGATTCGGATCGTTTCTGCTAACGTAGTTGGCATATCCCTCTGCAACCTTTGCCATAGCATGCTTGCGTATCTGCATCCCTAAGCAAACCAAGCTATGTCATGTGACTCAATCACGCCCTCACAAGAGTTTCGCACGGTGCACCAACGGGTTAAGAACTCCCGGTCAGTCTCATTCGGTCTCTGCTTGCACATTGCTAGGGTCTGTGGCCTGTTGGGCCTCTGATACGTACTTGAGAAATTGCTAACAAACATTTCCTCAAAATCGATCCAACAGTTAATACTTCTGGGCGGCAAATTGTTTAGCCACACCCTCGCTGGCCCCTCCAACATCTGGGGTACATATCTCACATCCCATCTCAAGTTGCCTGTGGCAATTTTCATAGCTGTTGCATATTTAATCAACCAATCCTCCGGCTTCGTGCTGCCATCATATGTCTTAGTGCCTCTAGGTAACTGCAAGTTAGGTACCAGAGGTTCCTTCATGATCCGGGGCCCAAAGCACGCTGGACCCGGAGGACTTTGACACTCAATTTGCTCCGACCTATACAGCCGATCCAGTTTCAACCTGGCATCATCAGGCATCAAGTTCCTGCTTCCCAATCTTGACCCTATCATGTGATAGTCCGGTCTGGGATAGCCAGCATTCACCATTTCCGAATCACCATCATTGTATCTATCTTGCTCCGGTGGAGCTGCTCTCTGCTGCATACCTTGGCCGGCACTGCGCTCTTGCCGTGGTATATTCCGCTGCTGCGGTTGCCCTGCACCTACCGAATTACGCTGTCCGGCATTGTCGTTTACAGCATTCCCTTGACCGGCATTGCCTTGGTCGCGGTTACCTTGGCCAACTTCACCTCGGCTCACACTTCGTCGATCTTCATTCCTTTGCACCTCTTTTCCTTTCCCTACCCTTGCCGGGTCATATGGGACTATCTGCTTATTCCTCCTCGCCGAGGTTACTACCTCCTCTCTCCTAGGACCACCATGAGGTGACGATGCAGCTCAGTGGATTTCTCCGGGTTACCCACCGCCGAATGAACGATCTTGGAGGCCCCGGCTCTCTCCGGTTTAGCCCTGAGCAATTCCTCATTTTGCCTGTTCGCGATCCGAACCAACTCATTGACCCTATCTTGCTGTCTTTGGCGGGCTTCACCCGTCAGACCTTCTAACTCAGATGCAGCTGCATCTGCTGCCCTGAGGTTCTTTGCCGGGGTACTATACTTTGGCAGCCCCACGGACAAACAGTTTTTTGATTCCTCAATCCTAGTATCACCCTCTCTGTTCATTTCACTCATGAGATTTCTCCCCTTTACTTTTACTGCATCTACTTTATTTGCCTTTGCATACTCACGCAGCATCATGTTCAACGACTGCTGAGCCGCAGCTATCTTTTTTTCACCCTCTAGTATCCTTTGCCTAGTCTCCTCTAGCTCGGCCTATGCCTAAGCCGGATCTACTGCTGCTACTACTGGGTTTGCTAGGCTATCCATCGCCTGCTACAACACATTCTCTGGCCACTCTAGAGGAGGACCTCTACTTTTTCTTGGTGCCTTAGGCGTTACCTCCGGATCTGGTGCCGGATCGTTGCTTGCCCCAGCACTAGGCGTGGTCATCATCACCTCAGCGTGGTTCGGGGAGCGAGTGATACGCGCCCCGTGAGCCACGCTAAGGGGTGGCTCACCTCCTTCGACGACGTGCCGCGGATGAACGCATGACACATCAACAGCAACGTAGATCTTGTGCACGCCGAGCTTGACGAAGAGGCCGTTACACGGAAGAGGACGCTTGCCGAAGCAGCCAGCGTTGTCGCTGATGAAATCCAATGCTCCAAAGCGCTGGACGAGCCCGGAGACGATGCGTTTGCTGGTGCCAATGAAGTTTCCCGTCTGGATCTTCACCCCTGCTAGCGCCGCTAGCCCCACGGTGGGCGCCAACTGTCGTGGTGGTGTCACGGCAGATCCCATGGATAGGCTAAAGGTGGGGACTAAATGCACTAGGGGAATCCAGGGAGGGATAGTGTGGTGATTCCACACACAGTAGTTTTGTATTTTATTCACTTCCATAGATTACAAGTGCTCCTAGAGCTGTATGGGGAGAGGAGGAAGAAGAACTCTCTTACTCTCACCACCAGTAAAATACCACCCTCTAGGGATCAACCAGAAAAACCAACCCTTTCTACAAAGGCCCTAGCCCTCCTTATATAGGAGTGGCTAGGTCTCCAATTAGGGCATACGTGGAGGCATATTCCAAGGAATATGCCTCTTCCCAAAATAGTAAGCCGACCGGGTCACTTTAGCCCAGCGTCATCTATGCAGAGGCTACGTAAGCCTCTGCAGCGCCCGCGTCATCCGGCATAGGCATCGTCACCTCTGTCAGCCACGCCTCGGTGGTCCTGGCCTCTGTCCGCTTCGCTCACGCTCTGGGTACAGTGGTCACCTTTGACCAGCGAGATACCTTCCTTCTGTTGCAAGCTTGATATAACCCGGATCGTACCTAGTTGATCCGGCCACACCTGTTCCTGCATACAAATTAGATTCATATGTCCGACATACGGCTTAAGTCGGTTGAGATCCAGTTAGGTGGACATCCCTTGGTCCGGGTTACTCCATGATTCGGCCTGCCTTAAGGTGACTCGGCCAGCACTTGCTTTGACCCAGCCGTACCTCGGCTAACTTGGCCTTTATACCCTGGCGTGACCCTACCCGGGGGTATCCCCCCAATAGCCGGGGAGTGAAGCGCTATTGGAGAGTGGAACTAGTAAAGGAAACTTCTACTGTGAGTATTGTTTACTTCTACTAGTTGCTTTATTTTCGTTATGGAAAATTCGATGAGTTTCTTATTTGGTAATGCTACTACAACTGCTAAGGTAGTAGATAAGCCACCACCTGCTGAGAATGATGTTTTCAAAATACCTACAAGAATTATTGATCGTGTTATGGATAACTACTATGTTGGGGATGGAACTGTCCATCCCGGTGATCATTTACTCTTTATACATGAATTATGCGGGTTGTTCAAGTGTGCAGGTATTACTACAGATCAAGTTAAGAATAAGTTATTCTCATTGTCGCTGAAAGGAAGAGCTGAGGAATGGTATAAGCTGTTGAAGAATGGTCAAGCTCTGGAATGGGAGGAAATAGTGCCTCTCTTTTATTCAAAGTTTTATCCTCCTAGTGAGATTCATAAAGATCGGAATCAAATATACAACTTTTGGCCTCTTGATGGAGAGAGTACAGCTCAAGCTTGGGGGAGATTGAAGTTACTAATGCTCAAATGTCCCATTCATGAGCTCCCCAACAATATTATTATCAATAACTTTTATGCAAGGCTCCCTCTACATGACAAGGATTTATTGGATGCTTCTTGTGCTGGATCATTCACTCGTATGGAAAAAGAAGCTAAATGGGATCTTCTGGACCGTATTCAAGAAAATGCTGAAGCTTGGGAGAATGACAAAGGTAGAAAGTCAGGTATAAATTATGATTATGAATGCATTGAATCTTTTATGGGAACTGATGACTTTCAAAATATTAAAAATGCTTATGGTCTAGACTCTCAAGCTATTGCTTCTTATTTTAAGGCTTTTGCTTCCTATATTGAAGTGCCTAAAAAGAAGTGGGATAAGTATCATGAACCTTATAAAGATATTGCTAAGAGTGTTCCTTCAAGAAATACTAAATTTTATACTGCTAATCATGTTTTACCTGAACCTTATATTGAGAAAATGCCTTTCCCAGTTAGGATTAAGGAACATTCTATGATAGCTAGTATGGTTAATGAAAGTACCAGAAAAGCTGCTGAACCTGATAAACAAATGGTTGATGAACCTATAATAGTAAATGTGAAAGACTTTGTCACTAAATATGAAAAAGAGGGACACACTATCCTTTGTAAAGATACCTCTAATATTGTTTCACATAGTAGTGTTATGAGAGCTAGTATTCCTGTATTTTCTGTAATAAGTGATCATTGCTATGATGGTTCTTGTGATAGCTATATTGTTAAGTTTATGCATGATACTAAAAAGTTACTATGATAGAGGGAAAAGTGTTCTTATGCATCTTAATAATATCAAGTTTCCTTGTTTTATGCTGAAAGTTTTTATGTTGCACTTGTTTTGCCTTCTTATGCAAGAAGCCTCTGGTTTCAACAACTTGTTTGTTTACAAAATCCCCTTGCATAGGAAGTGGGTTAGACTTAAATGTGTGTGTGTTTTTGCTTCTTAATGCTCTCTTTCACTCCAATTCATATCCCTAAGAGAGCTTCTTCAAAATTATCATGCCCATCTTAATGGCTATAAAGAAAGAGCTTTATGGGAGACAACCCAATTGTTTTTTGCTTTTAGTTTGTTTTTGTTTCTTTGAGTCTTGGAAGTTATTACTTTGGTAATAACCGCTCCTTATCATATTTGTTTGGTTTTTGTGTCAAGATCAACCTCTAATGAGAGAGAAGTAATATTTGGGGAAGTTGCTGTCCTGAAACAGATTTTTGTGCTTCACCATAAAAATTCGTGAGAGATCTCTGTATGTCAGATTGGGCTGTAATTTTTTGTGCTTCTGACCCAAGTTGTTATTTAACTTTCGTTAGTTTTGCTGGTCTATTTTGACAGATTTTTGAAAAAATTGATATTTACCTGCTGGTCTGTTTTGACAGATTTTGCCACTCTTGCATTTGCTTCTTTATTCGATTTCCTTTTTGAATTATTTTTGGGTTTTCGGAAGGAGTTGCTAAAGTAGCTTATGTTTTGATGGTTTTAAGTTGAAGTTGGACTCAAAAGTTTTTATCACTTCACCTATACTAATGTTGCTAATGAGAACTGTGTGAAGTTTTGTGTGAAAGAAATTTCCAAGTAGTGGAGATAATGGTGTAATAAGGAAAAGAAGGGTTTTAGGGTTTAGGGTATGAAGATATTGATGATTCAAGTGGTGACTCCAGAAGGATCCACTAAATACCAAATTTAGAGACTTGCAGAGTCCGTTTCCAACTAGGTAACAGTTCTGGTAAGAAAAGTTCCGCGAAAATACAATCCAACTATATTTTTGCAGTTTTTAGTCAATAAGGGAAGTTACAAAGCGAAAAAGGGACGGAAACAGAGCCAGGGTAGCCCACACCACCCTGTGGCGCGAGCCCACCCATGGCCGCGCCACCAGGTGGTGAGTCCGCCCCGGACTCCGCCTCCGACTCGTTTTCTCCCAGTACCTTCCTTTTGATATGAAACTTCGTAATATATAATCCTCGGATCCCCCGAGGTTCGTATATTGTGTTTTCGTCGTGTTTTTTTTTTGATCTGTTTCTCCCAGGAACTATTCTTGAAGCTTTGAAGCACAATGGTGTCCGCCACGGAAGCCCTACGAGTCACTAAGGAGTTCTGCGATAAGTACCGAGACTTGAGGAGGAAGGTGGACATGCTTCAATGGGAAAATAATAGGCTTCGCGAGATGCTGGACGATTTCCTCACGTCAACTAAGAAAATATTACCACCACCACCGAAGGAGTAACTCGTCATCAGGTTTGGCATCCCCTTGGTTTGTTCCAAGCTTGGGGGAGTGCCGCGGTATCATATCACTATCTTCTATCTTTTTACCTTATTAGTAGAGTCATATCAAGAATAGTGGAGTTATTATGTAGGATGGTTTGCATTATGGAAGTGTCCCCTCTCTCGTTAGATATGTATCCCTTGGTGTGAGTTACCGATATGGAATATTAATGAGAAGTTCTATCATTCACTCTTTTGCATAGCTTATATTAGTTTGCAATTCGTGGTTATATGATTGATCTTGTTGTTAGTATTGGTATCACTTTGGGATCATTGAGTTAATTTAGTTGGTTTTGGCAAACCTGGCTCGGTCAGTAGCAACGCTATTTTTGAGAGTTGAATGAAAAGATAGAGTACTCTAAAGAAAAATAATTTCATCATCTTTATTTCTTGATTTGCTCATAAGTCTAGTATTCTCTAGTTTAGATTTTTTGTGCTTCCAAGGAAGATTGCATGTTTGTCTTTATCACTTGTATGTTTGTTTGTTTCCTTCAACTCTTGTACTTGCTACCCAGCCTTGCTAGCCAAAAACCTGTATTGAGAGGGAATTCTTCTCGTGCATCCACCTCCTTTAAACCAAAACCTTTGCCATTTTGAGTCCACCATACCTACCTATTAGCATTATTGCTATTCCAAGTAAATTATTGTTTTATCTACCTCCCAAATTAAACTTGTTATGTGAAAATTAGTGATTAAATCTCTGACGAACTTGATGGCACACTTTACTTTCTTGCATTTAATAAACTTGAACCATTGGGTCCTTCTTTGTTGCGTATATGCTTGCGCTTTATGAGTTGAAGTTAGCCGAACCACGTATCATGGGGACTGCTTTCAACACTTCATTTGGTACTTTCTACCTAGTTGATATCATGTTCTTTTGCTTATGGATCCCGGCGGTGTGAAATAAAAGTGGAACTTGTAAGATCATGGAGTTTATATGTGTGTTAGAGAAACGCCTGGGCCGCTAGCCTAAGCCATGCCTAATCATGGTGGAAACTTGCAGCATAACTATAGTGAGCATTCTATGAAGCATCCTCAATAAAAACCTATGCAAATAGCAAATAAAAAGATCGCTGAGATGCTCACTGTCTGCTTGCCTTGTCATTTTGCTTATGGGATAGCTCCTGTGTCATGTGCAAGGGGTACCCCGTTGGTGGTTCTCAATGATACGCATGTATTTACAATGACAAGAGCTTGCTCATGACTGAAGTTGAGTAGCATGAGGATTGGTACTCATAAGTAAGGGGCATGAGATTTCAACTTATAACTTGTCAAGCATATCCTCTTAGTTGTGTCACTTTAACCTTAATCACCTAAAGATGCCTATGATAGGGGCAATGAGAGCTGAAAGCTAGTAAGTATCATAATTTTTGGGAGCTCTTTATGAGACTTGCAATCCCTGCTTCCCTCTTTGAAGGGCCTTTCTTTTACTTTGTAGTTGAGTCAGTAAACCTACTCCCTTCTATCTCAACAAGTATTTTGAGTTGTTGTGTTTCATTCATTCATATGATGATTTATTCATTCATGTTTCTTATGTTCCTTGTTTTGCACATTGCTCTTATCCTGATGTTTACTTGAAAGCTATCATCAAAAACCAGCTATTTGTGAACTCCAGCAAATTATCAACTATTCTTCGACCAAGAGCTAAGTTTGCCATTACCAATTATGATTCACTTTATGTATCTTTATTGTGTTTCCTTTACCTATTGCAAGTTGAGTTATATAATAGTGAGTTGTCTTCTATTATGATCTATGTATTTGATGAATGTGATGCTTCTTATCCGTATTCTTTTATCGACTCTTCACTCCATAAACCTGAGGCCATGTTTATTGAGCTCAGTTTCGTTTGGGGACAAGCGAAGTCTAAGCTTGGGGGAGTTGATACGTCCATTTTGAATCACTATTCTATGTCTTAATTCATTATTATTCATTGATATATTTCATATTGAGAGGTGATACTTATGTTATTTCATCTATATTTGCATGGTTGATAACTTTTGGAGCATGGACCACTGCAGTCAGGATTCTGATGGAAAATATGCTGTTTGGAGGTAAAATTCGCGAAGATCAGAAAATCCGGGAAAATATACGGAAAATCCTATTTTTTCAGAAGACTAAGGAAGACAGAAGACGAAGTGGAGATGGGCCACAGGGGGCCCACACCACCCCATGGCGCGGGTAGCCCTAGGCCACGCCTGGAGGTGGTGTGGCCACGCCTGGAGGTGGTGTGGCCACCCTGGCCCACTCCTGCCTCTCTCCTCTGGCGTATATCATCCTCCCGAAACCCTAAGACTCGGGGAGCGACCACAGAAAGATTCCGTCGCCTCTGAGGGGCAGAAAACACTGAGAGAGAAAGATCTCTCCGGCAGACAGATTTCTACAGGGAGAATTCCTTTTCGGAGAGGGGAGATCGTCGCCATCAACACCACCATCAAGCTGGACTTCATCGGGATCATCATCATCATCATCATCATCATCACCACCATCACCACCATCATCACCATCAGCACCCTCATCACCATCTCCACATTGCTGTAACAATTGCGTTGAATCTTGTATAGTTCATAGGGGAAACTTTCCCGGTGTTGATTACTCTTTGTAGTTGATGCTATTGAGTGAACCATTGAATTATTGTTTATGTTCAGATTGTTATACATCATTAGTCCATCTCTAATCATGATCCATATGATGTCTTGTGAGTAGTTCGTTTTGTTCTTGAGGACATGGGCGAAGTCTTGTTGTTAGTAGTGGAGTTGCGTTGAGAAAGATTCAATAGATTGTTATTTAAGTTGTGGTGTACTTCTTCTAGTGGTGTCATGTGAACGTCGACTACATGACACTTCACCTATATGGGCCTAGGGGAATGCATTGTGTATTTGGCTACTAATCGTAGGGGTTGCCGGAGTGACAGAAACCTGAACCCCCATTAGGAAACCATTGCACAAGGGACATAAGGGTCTTAGAGTTTAAAGTTGTGGTTAGGTTTCTACCTTAGTTACTTTCTTGTAGTTACGGATGTTTGCAAGGGGTATAATCACAAGTATGTATTAGTCTTGGATGGGACGGTACATTAGCCCAGGTTCACCCACACAACACTTAGCAAGCTAAAGAGGAGTAATCAACTATATGAAGAGAAAGCACTTGACAGTCTTCCCATGTGTCCTCGAGAACGTTTGGTCATCTTAAGTAATACAAACGGCTTGTCCTTTGCTTCATAAAGGATTGGGCCACTTGCTGCATTTATTCCTATTGTCTTTTATTTACTCGTACTTTGTTTAGTTGCTATATAAAAACCCCCTAAAAATCTGTTTGCTAAGTATTTGCAGAGAATTCCTGATCCATACCACTAGCCAGCACCTTCTGCTCCTCATTGGGTTCGACACTCTTACTTATCGAAAATACTGCGATACACCCCCTATACTTGTGGGTCATCAATCCACTAGAGTCATTGCATGTGTGTTCTTATCACAAACCACATACGAATCGACCAGTGTCATTGAATGTGTGTTATTTTCATGAATCACAGCTAGAGTCATTGCATGTCCGTTCTTTTCACAAACCACATATTGATCCACTAGAGTCATTGCATGTGTGTTCTTATCCTAAACCAGCAGTAGAGTCATTGCATGTGTGTTCTTTTCACAAACCACATATGGATCCACCAGAGTCACTGCATGTCTGTTCTTATCCTAAACCAACACTAGATTCATTGCATGTGTGTTCTTTTCACAAACCACATATGGATCCACTAGAGTCATTGCATGTACGTTCTTATCCTAAACTAGCACTAGAGTCATTGCATGTGTGTTCTTTTCACAAACCACATATGGATCCACCAGTGTCATTGCATGTGTGTTCTTTTCATAAAACACATATGGCTCCACTAGAGTCAATGCATGTGTGTTCTTTTCACAAATCACATATGGATCCACTAGAGTCGTAGCATATGTGTTCTTATCCTAAACCAGCACTAGAGTTATTGCATGTGTGTTCTTTTTAGAAACCACATATGGATCCCCCAGAGTCATTGCATGTGTGTTATTTTCATGAACCAAATGGATCCACCAGTGTCATTGCATGTGTGTTCTTTTCATGAATCACAGCTAGAGTCATTGAATGTGTGTTCTTTTTACAAACCACATATGGATCCACTAGGGTCATTGCATGTCTGTTCTTTTCACAAACCACATATGGATCCATCACTGTCATTAAATGTGTCTTGTTATCCTAAACCAACACTAGAGTCATTGCATGTGTGTTCTTTTCATAAACCACATATGGATCCACCATAGTCATTGCATGTGTGTTCTTTTCACAAACCACATATGGATCCACTAGAGTCGTTGAATGTGTGTTCTTTTCATGAACCACAACTAGAGTCATTGAATGTCTGTTCTTTTCACAAACTACATATGGATCCAGTAGAGTCATTGCATGTGTGTTCTTATTACAAACCATATATGGATCCACCAGTGTGATTGGATGTGTGTTCTTTTCATGAACCATAGCTAGAGTTATTGCATGTCTGTTCTTTTCACAAACCACATATGGATCCACTAGAGTCATTGCATGTGTGTTCCTATCCTAAACTAGCACTAGAGTCATTGCATGTGTGTTCTTATCCTAAACTAGCACTAGAGTCATTGCATGTGTGATATTCTCATAAACCACATATGGATCCACTAGAGTTCATTGGATGTGTGTTATTTTCATTAACCACATGGATCCACCAGTGTCATTGCATGTGTGTTCTTTTCATGAACTATAGCTAGAGTCGTTCATGTGTGTTATTCTCATAAACCACATATGGATCCATTAGAGTTCATTGCATGTGTGTTATTCTCAAAACCACATATGGATCCACTAGAGTTCATTGGATGTGTGTTATTTTCATTAACCACATGGATCCACCAGTGTCATTGCATGTGTGTTCTTTTCATGAACTATAGCTAGAGTCGTTCATGTGTGTTATTCTCATAAACCACATATGGATCCATTAGAGTTCATTGCATGTGTGTTATTCTCAAAACCACATATGGATCCACTAGAGTTCATTGAATGTGTGTTATTTTCATGAACCACATGGATCCACCAGTGTCATTGCTTGTGTGTTCTTTTCATGAACCACATATGGATCCACCAGTGTCATTGCATGTGTGTTCTTTTCACAATCCACATATGGATCCACCCATCTCATTGCATGTGTGTTCTTTTCACAAACCACATATAGATCCACTAGAGTCATTGCATGTGTGTTGCTATCCTAAAACAGCACTAGAGTCATTGCATGTGTGTTCTTTCACAAACCACAAATGGATCCACCAGAGTCATTGCATGTGTGTTCTTTTCACAAACCACATATGGATCCACTAGAGTCATTGCATGTGTGTTCTTTTCATGAACCACAACTAGAGAATTTGAATGTGTGTTCTTTTCACAAACCACATATGGATCCACCAGTGTCATTGCATGTGTGTTCTTTTCACAAACCACATATGGATCCACTAGAGTCCTTGCATGTGTGTTCTTATCCTAAACCAGCACTAGAGTCATTGCATGTATTTTCTTTTGATAAACTACATATGTATCCACCAGAGTCATTGCATGTGTGTTCTTTTCACAAACCACATATGGATCCACTAGAGTTATTGCATGTGTGTTCTTTTCATGACCACAACTAGAGTCATTGAATGTGTGTTCTTTCGCAAACCATATATGGATCCACTAGAGTCATTGCATCTATGTTCTTATTCTAAACCATCACTAGAGTCATTGCATGTGTGTTCTTTTCATAAACCACAACTAGAGTCGTTGCATTCATGTTCTTTTCCCAAACCACATATGGATCCACTAGAGTCATTGCATGTGTGTTCTTTTCATGAACCACATGGATCCACCAGTGTCATTCCATGTGTGTTCTTTTCATGAACCACAACTAGAGTCATTGAATGTGTGTTCTTTTCACAAACCACATATGGATCCACCAGAGTCATTGCATGTTTGTTCTTTACATAAACCACATGGATCCACCAGTGTCATTGCATGCATGTTCTTTACATAAACCACATTTGGATCCACCAGTGTAATTGCATGTGTGTTCTTTTTACAAACCACATTTGGATCCACTAGAGTCATTGCATGTGTGTTCTTATCCTAAACCGGCACTACAGTCATTGCATGTGTGTTCTTTTCATAAACCACATATGGATCCACCAGAGTCATTGCATGTCTATTATTTTCACAAACCACATGTGGATCCACCAGTCTCATTGCATGTGAGTTCCTTTCCTAAACTACATATGGATCCACTAGAGTCATTGCATGTGTGTTCTTATCCTAAACCAACACTAGAGTCATTGCATGTGTGTTCTTTTCATAAACCTCATATGGATCCATGAGGTTTATGAAATGAACACTCATGGTGGCTGTTAGATTGCGTCTAATGGTGGCCGTTAGATCGCGTCTAATGGTGGCCGTTAGATCGCGTCTAATGGTGGACATTAGATCGCGTCTGATAGTAGGACCGCCCCGTGAAGAACTACTTGTCTGATCCGATTGTTGCAGACCGTTTGATTAGGGCGCGTGGACGAATAAGATGGTTCTTCGTAAGAGCGATCCGCAACATGATTGTAGGCGCTTATATTTTCACTTATATTAGTATTATTTCCACTCCCCTATAGCCTAATAGTAATATCATAGAGCTCGTGAGTGATCACATCTACTCCAAAGCTCCCCTCCTCCACCAGACGTCACCGTGCCCGGACGACGCCACCGTCTTTTGTGCGCCTTGCCCGGACGACAGCCGCTGATTCTCGGGTTGCTACCTTCATGCTAAGAAATCATTTTACAATATTTTGAATTTATCTTACACATTCCTGCTATTTGCCGATCTAACTGCTGATCTATCCAATTTCTCAACGAACTTCAGATGTGGCAGATGCTGTAGCCCAAGAATCTGGAGATCTTCGCGCGCAACTTCGCAGCGATGTTCCCGCTCGTGTGCTCCCACCTAGGATGCTTTTGCCATTAATCCTACCACGAGCTCCCGCTCCACGAGGTCGCGTGCCCGCATGGCGCATGCTCCTACACGAAGCCGGGCTGCAACTACCGGCCCGCCAGCAGAGCTCGTCGTCCACCTTGTAGAGGAGCACTTGATCGAAGTGATTAGGATCTCGTACAACCACACCCAACTTCTCTAAGAGCAGGTGCCATTCACTGACTTGGCATGCCGCCAGCTAATTTTCTAGGGGGAGGACGGCTCTGTTTTTGTCCTGACCATCACCGCCGATGTTCCAGAAACCAGAGCTAGGCCCACCTTCGTGTGTGCGGTATGCGTCAGGTCGGTGTCGTGCGCCTGGACCCTATACACGGTGCGCATGTGGGAGGTCGTGCGCCAGCCACTGTTTTCTGATAGAATTCTTGTGCTAGCCGAGGCGCCGAGCTGCCCGATGCCGCGGGAGGTGGAGTATGCGGACCTAAGGTCGATCTTATGTGTGCCATCTCAGTACCTTGTTGGTGCTGGACCGAACAAGCATATGCATTTCTACATTTGTATCGAGAAGACTGATAGGGAAATGTAGTACTTATGTTGTCTTTACTATTAGACTTAAGCGATGCTTCTTAGGTGCGTAGAGCATACGTGTTGTGCGAATGTACCCCGGTTGTAGTTTTTATTAGTCCTTAATAATTCGACGAGTTATTGGTCCCATCAGCTTGTTGCTGTCATGTTGCAAAGTCCGCTTGCTCTGGACAGACTGGCAATACCGCGTGCTCCCGCATGTCAGTGTCACGTGTTCCGTGGGCCCACTGATGAGTGCATATTTGCATCATGTTTTACACTATAATTTTGTATGGTAGATGTAGGATCTTGGTATTTTACGGCGCTCGCGCGCACATTTTATGTCTGTTTTCACCAGGATCAGGATAGATGATGGATCCAATGGATACAATTCTTGGAGAAGTTGTACTGAGAAGAAAAGGAGTTAAAAACAATGTAAATCACTTATTTGGGAAATATTAATAATACCAGAAGAAAACCTGAAGTGAACAAAGGAGACATACGGTACAATGATCAACTACACAACTGGAATAAATTTTCCGGTCGTATAGTTCCAGTCGGATAGTTGGCGCCACCATTGCCTCCTCAAATAGTTTCACCCCGTGCAACTGGATCAGAGAGACGACATACATAACACCCATAAATCGCCGAAACCTCACCTCTAGAAGGCAACTAGAGGGGGAACTCATCAATCGGGGATCCATCTTTGCCCTGCGCAGATCCGGGAGGCTAAGGCATCGATCTTCATCATCCACCGCTGCATCACCACCATCTCCAGCCATCCCATTTACATATTGTCTAGATCTTGTTGTAATTTCTATACTCGTTGTGGATTTATACAAGTACTATTCATATATGATAGATTCTATTGTTATTGCCATGATATCGATTGCCTCCATGTATGAGTAGAACATTAGTTCTTGGGGAGATGGAGAAACCCTAGTATGAGATTGAAATAAGATAAAGTTTATTATGATATTCATTGTTGTGACCATGTGTTAGATTGTCTTCATCTTGATGTTGAGAGAAGTCGACCTCTCAATATTTGCCTATTATGGGGACTTGATGGAGGGAACTACTTGTCGGTAGACGAAGGTGTGCTAGCACTTACAGTGACTATAAAGCTGTTGGCACTCCTTACGTATCAACTTGGGTAACCGAGAAAACTCATGGAAAACTATCCATGCCATGGGATACGTCCTACGGGATTACGTCCCTTAATAGCATAGTAATTCGATTGATGTCGATTGCTGACTGCTGTGGTTATGACGATGATGCAAGCAGCGGTTGCTGCCTATTTGTCCAAATACGGAGTTCCTCCCATACATACATAGTTGAGAATGTTCATGATAATAATCTTTATCTTAGCTCCTAATAATGCTAGTGGTGTATCCGCTACTCCCTGAGAACGCTTTTCCCTTATTGCGGTTCTAATCTCTCTTACATACGCGATACTCACTTTTTGTATTCAGTTGTTCTACTTTACTTTATTGTTGCTCTTATACCTAAAACCCCAAAACACCTTTTTACACAATACTCCCATTTTATCTTGTCACTTAGAACTTTATTTAGCATTTCTATCATAATATTTATTTCAAGAGTTATTAGACTTCAGACTCCTGCTCCCTGTGGGATCAATATATTTATTTTGAAACTAGCTACAAAGGATCTGTGCACTTGCAGTCATCACGCACCTACCAGTGTCACGCCCCCCTTACTTCTCTTCCTTCCCTTCGAAGCCACTGTCCCCACTTCTCTTCCATCCTGCCACTACCGTCTAATGATTGTAATCTGATTTTCATTGGATTGTTTACATGTAATATACGTGGATAATGCAACATGCAAATGGCACAAACACAATTTCTAAAGTGGAAGCACTTACATGCTGCTATTGCACATATTTCTCAATATAGCTCACGAAACCCATTACAATAATTTTACTCGCACTAAACACAACCAAAATTGCAACCAGCCTAAACAACATCTAAACCCACATCACAGCACTATCGTCGTAGTCCACCTCGATTGGTGACACCGCCGTGCCCTTCCCAGCGACGTCCACTCCCGCCCGTGGCTTGCCCTTCGCGAAGTAGGCAACAATGGAGTTCTGCATTGCTTCGTCCCTGTCGTCCTCCACATCAGAATCAACAATGATGAAGGGGATGAGGTTGGCGTGGACCGAGCCCCGTCGCGCCTGGCGGCTCCTGCTCGAGCTCGACGCCGCATCAGTCCTTCTAGATGTAGGAGGGACCGAGCTCGGAGACATAGCATCGTCGCTCTTATCAAGAAACCATGGCCATTTGATACTGCAACAGTAGGATCTTGGGGTGGATCCGCCGCGGCGAGCCTGACCGGGAGCGGTGGAGTGGATGGATCTACCTGCGCGAGCCATGACAAGTTTCGAGGGAGTAAGAGTGTGGGCCAGGCGTGTCTGGTTCCTGAGCAAGGCCTCCCAGTGGTATGTATGCGGGCAAGGTGCCAAAAAAATCGTCCAATGCGCACGAGAGGGCCTTTGAACCACGAAGGCACGAGGTATGGTTGACAAGTCTGCACGGTAGGTCCCCCACCTGTCAGCCGAATGTGGACGGAAGGATTCTGCCCGAGTTATTAAGTGAGGATAAATCACGCTTCCCCACGCCACTACTCTGGCATCCAAAGGCTCATCTTTCCTCTGCCCTCGCTCCCCTTGCTCATGGCTAGCAGCTCATGCAGTTCGTCTCGGGCGGAATCAGGGTCAGCTCAACACCGTCAGGCAGGTGCCCCCATCAGGTACCGGAGGACGCCCTACGATTACTACCCTGATATGCTGTGTTTATGCGGTGAGAAGATGCCGAGATAGATTTCGTGGACCAACAAAAATACTGCAGGAAAATTCAGCAACTACAGCATCATAGCGGTAAGTTCCTACTATAGGTACAATGGTAACCCAGATCCGAAAAGCATAATGTAATTATTATTTTTGTTTCCTTTGATCTACTTCGCAGGAAAGGAGGGGAACTGGATGTGACAAGTTTATGTGGATCGAAAAGCCACTGCCATGTTTTTACAAAGAGCTTGTTCAGGATCTGCATGATGTTGTGTGGGACAAGAAAGAGGAGATTCGTGCGTTGGAGTGAGAGATCCAGGAGCTTCGCCAGGTGTAGGGGAGGCAGGAGTAGGGAGGTTGTGAGACAGATGGGCTCAAGATTAGGCCAGATAGTGGCAAAAGTTTCCTCATTATCTGGGCATTATCTGTTGCCTTTGCAGTTTATGTTGCCATGTCGTTGTCTAGTATCTAAAATAAGTTGCTGCTTCGTGGAGTGTACCAGCTAGCTTAGAACTTGTTTTTCAGCTCAGAACCTTATCATAAGTGTAATGCCAATAGCTAGGATTTATTAAGCGCCTATAAATAATTCATGTCGATGCCACTAACATCCATCGATTTTGGAGACCCCTTAACTGCTCAGGAGCTCAGCTATCGCAGTCCCGGTGGTGCGATTGTTCACATAGTAGTGGCACAGTCACAATTTCGGATTCAACTAGTGGCCTCGGCCGTATCCAATCCTCAAGTTGCGATACATTTTACTCCGAGTACGGGATGCAGATTGTTTCGCCCGACAAGTTCCACACACACAGCTCTAGAGTTTAACTGAACTACATATATAGGTTCAAGTTCAATACATTATTAGGTTTCTACACTGCTAGCCTTCTTCCTTTGCCTGGGTTCCAACTTTCTTCCTCTTGCCTTCACATCCACTAACTTCTTCATTTCCTGTCTTCTTCCTCTTCCCGTGTGCCAATTTTCTTACCTTAACATACCCTGCATCTCCGGGTCGAGGGAAGTCAGGCCAATCAGCACCAGAATCATGTCCAACATCATCACTTCACTCGTTTTGGTTTTCTTCCCGCAGCAAAATCACTGAGTTGGTTGTCTTGTTTCTTAACTTGCGCTTCCTGTAAAAAAACAGTACACGGATTACTACCTTATATCTACAGACTATAAGCATTTTTTTTGAATGTACCATCTCATACCTAGGTTTGGGAGCATTAAGGGGACAACCCGCTGCTCTATGGCCTATAAGATGGCAGGTCTTGCATCTATTTTTGCCCTTCTTGCTAGCACAAAAAGGCGAACCCTTATTCTCGAGAAAATTCTTAAACCTATTCACCTGAGGTCTTCCTCTGCCCCTTTTTGTAACTGGCTGACAAAACTTGAAACTCAGTTGGACTTGAGGCCACTGAGATGGGTTTGTACATGGCTCGACGGATCCAGCGTACGTATCTCTAAACTTTTCCATAGAGTAGTAGTCGGCCAAATATTGATCCAAATGTGGTAGAGTTCTTTTCTTCACCAAGAAGGCCAAGGCATGGTCGCAAGGTTTCCCGGTATGCTGCCACTCTAAGCAGGTGCATTCTTGCAGTTGGATGTTCACAACATCCCTTTTGCCACTCTTGGACATATCGACCACCTCACAGCTGCTAGTTTACGGGAGAACCCTAAGATGAGCAAGTCCTCGGCTTCTCTTGTGTAGTTGATGTACAACTGTCGGTAGCATATGTCCTCTAAGTCTCCTACCAATCTCTCTACTTATATTTAACAGCTTCATGATCATACCACATATGCTGTCCATCAAGATATGAACATGATGCACTTTTATGTCCTTCACCTAGTTATTCAGGCATTCTGCAAGGTTGTTGTTTATGTAATCAAATTTGATGTCAGGGTTGAATTGAATCCTCTTCCATAGTCGCGGATGATGGATGACTAAGTACTCCAGAAGTTCAGGGGCTTCTGCAAAAATCTTGCTCATGAAATATTCACTGCTACTAGGTTTGTAAGCTCTAGTAGCAGGAAACATGTAACGAAATACGCTATCTGCATAGTGTGAGTACAAGTTGAGCATCATATGGGCATGGCATTCTCTACCTTCAGCTCGCAGGAACACCTCCTTCACTGCATTCGTCATCCCTTTGCATGCATCCGTGGATATAGCCAATGGATCCATGTGGCCTAATTGATCTCCTAAGCTGCGTCATAAACCAGACCCCGTTTTCCTCTGTTTCTGTTTCAAACATCCCGAATGCCACTTGGAACATCCAGTTGTGACCATCAAGTGTTGTGGCAGATGGCAGGCAACCTTTCCATTTGCCAGTTAGGACAGTGTTTTCTACACTCAAATATGGCCTACAACCATCCTTGAATCCCTGGATGCAAGGTTTAAGCGCCATGAAAAAACTTTTGAAATAAATTTTACAACATACTAATTTGGTGCCAATATCCACAACACTCCCCGGGCACCTTGCTTGTACCTCTGCCTTGAAGTTGTACAACATCCTGAAGCTATTGGTCCAATCCCCGTGCAACACCCTCAAAGCTTTCTCTTTACCTTTCCAAACTATGTAATACGGTAGGACAATGTTGTATTTGGAACCGAGGCTAGTCTGAATATTCTTCGCGGTCTCCCTAGGGTTATACTTTAGTATGGACATAGCTTGTATAGCCACCCACTCTGTATCATCCATTGAGGATTTCAGTTTGCTACCTATCGGACACATGTGTGGAGGGCCCATTTTGTTCACCTGCAACACAGATTCATTTAAAAGATAAGCGGAGTCGACTCGTTGCCAGAGAGATCTTGCACATCAATTGTAGCTATAGAGTGAAAAGAGAGAAAGTTCTAATGGTTTGCTGTATTCATTGCCCCAGTACCCTTATTGCCTTTGACGCAGGTAAGGCTCTTGTTGTGATCCTCCATGGAAAATGTACCTCGACCCATCCATTCATCCATGTTAACCTGCAAACGGCCGCATACCTCTGGGCAGTGTTCTTCAGTCGATGAACGTCGAACTCCCCCTTAATACAAAAATGCCAAAACAACATCTTGAACTCATGCATGCTCCTGAACTCGGTGCCGACCAAAATTATAGGATACTCGTGGTCATGTTTCATTTCTTCTACTTCAACACCCAAATCATCGACTAGAATGCCACCCTCATCGTTAAGTTCCTCGTCTATTTCATCATCAGCAGATTCTTGATCCTCTATAGTGCACTCTTCTTCATCTAGTTCAGAATCTTGGCCATCATCTCTAATGCCTAGTACTGCACACATCATATTGACTCCCATGGGTGGGGCTGCACCATCATGTCCACCCAGATGGACCAGAACATTGCCCCAATCTACCTCACCGGCAACTTTGTTTTCTCCCAGACACTCGGTTGGTTCTGCTGCAACCACATGGGGTGGTCTTACGTTTGCACACATCCCAGGTTCTTTAGTAGACAAATAGCAGTCAGAATATATTTCATCTTGACTATACAGAACCCTCTTGCTCTTCTTGTGTACATCCTCCTTCCTTATATAATCTTTCCTAATGGTATCAGTAGGGCTTGACATCTACGTTCCATTCCCTATCGAACTAGGTTTTTTGCTACAGCTCTTGGGTGTGATCTCCTTCCTGCTTCCCCTCACGGGTGTTGGCTCTAGGGTGCTGGCATTATTGCCTGACCTCTGCGGCATGTTCTTCTTCGAATTATCCCTTTTGCTACTACTATTGGGCGTGTTCTCCTTCGTGCTAGCATTATTGCCTGACCTTAGCGGCGTGTTCCGCTCCAAATTAGCATTTTTTTCTGCTACCACTGGGTGTGGTAGCCTCCGTGCTAGCCATCTTCGCCTTTTTTCTACCACTCCTGGGAGTGTTCACCACCATGCTTGCCCTCTTAGCGTTTTTGCTGCTACCGTTCGGTGTGGCATTTTGACTGGATCTCATGGGTGTACTCTGCGGCGTGGTGCCTTTTTTCGTGTGACTCTTGGGCGTCCTCTTCTCTAGCGTGGTCCCCTTGGTGATGTTCTTCTTCGGGATGCCCTTTTTGGGGATGCTCTTCCTGCTTCTCTTTATGACCTCCTCCGTAAGACTCTCCTCTATCCAAAGCTACCCTCAGTCACACAATCCCCAGTGATGACATGGATCAGGTCACACATGCCTTCTACAAGTCCATCATCTCTATTGTCAAAATCCAATTCCTCTCCAACGATTTGGACTATCAAGTGGATGTACACTTCACCTCTATAATGTTTCCTTGTAAACGATACGACTAAATCCCTGGTATCTTTCAGTTCTATAGCCTTTTTGCTATTGTAACCAAAATATACCAAATGTGCTACCTGGGAGGACCCCCACAACACATTCACACGTAACTATGCCATCAGGTCAGATAACTGTACCAATTTAGGATCATATCTGCCAAGGATTAATTCAAACTCCTCATAGAATTTTTTTGTGCCATCATCTAATTTTGCAGTATACTCCTCGACACCGATACGAACAATTACTTTGCCATCATCAGGTTCTGCCTAGATAGAAACCCCCGAGAGGTTCGAGAGGTGGAGCGGCACCATCAGACCCAACCACAATTCCACCGCCGCCATCACCAGCGTCATCGTTAGCTGGAGCAACCTCGGTGGAAGTACCAGGACCAGGAGCAAGGCAAGGGCCCTTAGCAGCGGGAGTGTAACACCCTCGAATCGGCCCTATGCAAGTTTTAGCCCTTTCTGCCAAACCCGCATAGAAACGATTCAAGGACGCCCACCAGGCACTTTTGTGCGGGTGGAAAATGAAGTAATACCATTACACAACAGTCCTTGATGGGACCCACAGAACAGATATATATATACAACAACGACTCAACGAGCCAAGAATACAGATATACAATACAAAGATCCAAATCACCTTAAAATCGCTACAGCGTCCGAGTACGGACAAGATGCAAATGGGGCTAAGAGCCCTGAAGAATAACCAATGGCGTCCATAACCCTGCCCAGGCCAAGCCGGAAGGGTAACCCTGCTAACGACGTCGATCTCAAACCCGCTAAAACAAAAGGGGTGCCGACAAAGGGCAAAGGAAAAAGAGGAGCGTCAGTACTGAGGCCAGTACACGGCGAGGCTAGAATTCGGCGTCCCTCTCCTACATAGGTATGGTGGACAGAAGCGGCAGCGCAGCGGCACTAAAAAACCTATAGAGACTCGGTATCACTGGCGGCTATTAGAGGTGCTTTGAAGATGGCATCGGATGCTTCGAAGATCTTGGCGGAACACTCCTAGCAGGGAAGATCTTGATGTTCCATGGCTCCTCACAAAATCTTCGTAGCAACAGCCCGGGTACACAAACACGGCACGCCGAGGTTGGACTTGGCGACGACACGGTTGCAAAAAGGATAACCACATGATGGTCTTAGGGGGCCCACTATGCACGTACACGCGACGGAACCTGCAGAACCACAAACAGAGCGGCGCATAGACTCTATGGGGGGCTCGACGATGCAGGGACACAGAGGAAGGCAGTGCTCAGGGAGGTCGCGGGCGGCCGACGCGCAGGAGGACGGGGTCGAGGCGACGGGGCGAGGTAGGCGCAGAGCCTGCGGGACGGGGCTCCTGCGTCCGCATGCAGGGGATGGCGAGGATGGCGCCTGGGCCCGAACGACGCGGGGCAGAGGAAACCGGCGGCGGCGACGGCGCATCAGAGGCAGAGCGGCGCTCGGGGAAGGTGGTCCCAGCGCGAAGGCGGCGCCAGACACGGGCGGCGGAGGGCGCGGAGCTGCGGGGCGGGGCCGAGCAAGGTACTCGGGCGGGGAGGCGACCGAGGCAAGGCGGCGCTAGGGTCGGCCAGGGCTGGCCCAACGGAGGACAGAGGTGGCCGGAGGTGGGGCGCGAGGGAGGAGGAGGCCGGCGGCAGCTCTGCACGAGGTGGAGAAGGTGGGCGGAGCGCCGGCTCGAGGTGAGCGGCAGGGGAGACGAGGCCCTGGCGGCGCTGGTCGGTGAGAGGGGCGGCGGCGTTCTAGCGAGGGGCTCGGTCGGCCGGAGGAGAGGACGGCGCCGAAGGCGGGAGGCCGCAGTGTAGACGAGCTCGGGAGGAGACGGGCCTGGCCGCGGGCAGGGGCGGCGGCGGACCCCGAGGCAGAGGAAGGCCAGCGCGTGGAGGGGAAGGAGGCGCCGGACGCGGACGAAGACCGAGGGAGATGGGGGAGATGGCGGCGCATCTGGCGGCGGGGATTGTTGGTGGGGGAAGCGGGTTGGGGAAGAGAGAGAGGAAGGAGAGAGCGGGGATGGGCGATAGGTGGTGGGGCCAGGCGAAGAACAGACAGGGGAGGCGGGGATGTGTGCAGGTGGCAGATGGGGTTGGTGGCGGTGTGAGTGCAAGCGCGTGTTGCGTGTGTGTGGACAGGGCAAGGGCCAGGGGTGGCGTGCGGGAGTTGGGATTGGTCCCAGGGTGGCGACGCGCTCGCTCGCGGGAGATGCGGCGCTATGTGGTGTGGTGGGTGGCGGCGGTAGGTGTGGGTTGGGGTAGGACTAGGGTTAGATAGGGTTGGGCCTGGGGTTTTATCTGGAGGTGGCCGACTAGGCTTTTGGGCCTAGTTGGCTGCCTCCAAAAAAAACATAAATTTTTATTTATTAACTACGAGGCTTTTGTAATCCGTTTTTAGAGAAAACAAAATAATCCGGAGGACCGGGGGTTTGATTTGAATTAAAGACGGGGGAATATTTAGGAATCAAAGTAGTCTTTTAGAAAATAGTTTTAGACAACAAAGTGCATGATGACATGACGATGCTCAAATGCAATGTGGCATGATGACATGAGCATGCGATCATGATAATGCAATGCACAAAAACACAGCGATTTTCTAGTTAGTGGTTTTAGCGGGGTGCTACAGGGAGCAACAATACCTGGTGGACAGGCAGGGCCACAGTAACGACAACCACAATAGGAGCAGCTGCTGCCACGCCACATCGACAATCAGGAGCAGTTCCCACAACCGCAGTGTTTTGAGTGCTAGCAGAGTCCAGACCATGAGCTAGCTCCAGACCAGCATCTCACTGAACCTAAGCACGGGTTCGAGGAGGACACAAGGCAGTAGTCTTGGCAAAAATAGTGGGGCAGCCTCCGGAAACCTTAGTTTGCTCAATAGCGGCAGGGATTGGGTCAACAACGACCAGATCAACAACAACAACAACACGGGGACGGCCAGTGCCAGCAGATTCTAGAGCAGGGGTTCGCACAACTTGAGCATGGTTTCAAGGAGGAGGAGCACATAAGGCAGCGGTCTTGGCAACAATAGTGGGGCAGCCTCCGGAAGCCTTAGTTTGCTCAACAGTGGCATGGATTGGGTCAGCAGTAGTCGGAGCAACAACACCACGGGGACGACTAGTACCAGCAGATTCTAGAGCAGAGTTTTGCACAATGTGAGCACGGTTTCAAGGAGGAGGAGCACACAAGATAGCAGTCTTGGCAACAACAGCGGAGTAGCCTCTGGAAGCCTTAGTTTGCTCAACAACGGCATGGATTGGGTCAGTAGCAGCCAGAGTAGCAACACCACGGGGACGACTAGTACCAGCAGATTCTAGAGCAGAGTTTTGCACACCGGCAATACGAGGACTCCTACGAGGAGGTTTCCTGACAGAAGCATGGCACATACGAGGAAGCACATTTTGCTCAACAATAGCAGGGGTTCGAGTTAGACCACCCTGTCCAATAATAGCTGGGCTACTCCCAGTAGTAGGAGTTTCCACATCCAGTAGTTTACAGATCAGCACAACCACGCGAAGCCCAACAAACTATTTCATCAACCCAGGAACCGTGAAGCCTCGTTCATCCATGAAGCTGAACCGTGCAGTCTGTTCCGGCCCCATTTCAGCACGTTCACGCACAGCAACAACCATACCAGGGATAGTGCATAACTGCGCAGACCCTACTTTCATCTTTAGACTGCGAGTTTGATTCTACATGCTCTTCCCATCTGCTAATTTAGTGTGGTAGCCGTAGAGAGTGACCACAACTGTGTATTTGGGTTCAGCGGAGATCCTACTTGACAGAAAATTGGGGACAAAAGATAAGAATTGTTCATCAGCGTTGTGCTAGCAAATAATTCTAGGTTCGATCTATCTCTGTAATGCCAATAGCCAGCTAGCAGTTATAGATAGTGTGAATAGCAAAGAGAAGAGTATCTCACCCGCAATTAGCCAGAAGTATTTCTTCCTCGGCAGTAGGATCTGCCATCATTCGCGCTGCTCAGCTCGTCGGTGGTAGAGGCGGGCTAGAGCGTCGCAACGGCGGGCACAGCATTCGGCATTGGAGCTCGGGATCAACGAGCAGGCGCAACAACTTGGCATCGGAAGTCAAATGCCCGAAGGGATCACTCTGGTTGGAGGGGGATTCCGACGCCGCCGATGCTAGGGTTCATGCGCAAGGAGGGAGTGGATTTGTGAATTTGGTCAGCGCACCAAACCCCTTTAGTCCCTCATTTTGCCTACGTGGTTGCCGCGTTGGCACTCGCGTCACGGATATATTACTGAATGGGGGTCCCGACCCTCTACTTCACGGGGCAGTTTCACGGAATGTTTCGATTTGGTAGGGATGAGATGAGTTTGCCTCGAAATGACCCCTCTCGATAGTTGACAGCCAAACTTTTCGAAATGTGACAATTTCAGGCAACTTAGATACCGCGATGCACTCGCCCGGGAACTTTGGTACCGCAAACGAATAAGCTCTTCCACCGGCCTCTCCCTCCCTACTCCACCAGCATCCCCCTACCTGAGATCCTCGTTCCCCGTCTAATCCCTGCTATCTCTCCCCCGTTCGAGCCGTCGCTGGTTCGTCGTCCCCGCCGTACCTGGCGGTCCGTCCGGCTGGAGCGCGCTTCCATGTGATGGCAGGGGCGCTACAGCCACCTTGATGTTCGCACTAGGAAGCTTCTAGCGGTCGGAGGCGGCACTCGAGTGCCTCCCCGGCATGATCCGCACCTCAATCGGCTATGCGAGCGGCTCCAAGGCCAACCCCAAGTACCACAGCCTAGCCAATCACGCCCGAGTGCGTCAAGGTAGCACAAGAGCTCATCCCAAATCATTGCTCAGTTGTGCTAGGTCATTTACGCAACGAGCCAATGACAACGATATTACTATAATACTTTTTTTAGATTCAATGTTTTTACTCTGGTAGTACTATAGTCTGTCCTCTAACATTTTACATTTGCAAGTAAAACTAGAATTAAATGTTTGTCAGAAAAAGAGAGAGAATGTAAGAAACCGAATGAATATTGTAGGATCTATAAAGGGTTATGAATGTTGTAGGATCTAACACGCCCGATTTCTTATTGTTTTGCGTGTGTGCTTGAATTAATCGAGCATGTTTGAACATTGACTGTATTTCTGCGCACCATACATAAAATTATAAATTCTCAAGTGATGTCTTTTAATAAAACAAATAATCTTCTTACGAGCATCATGGTCATTATCTGTTGCTTATTTGTGTGATCATAGATCCGTCGTATTCACGAATGGAACCCTCGAGGCTAGATTGGCTGCTCTTAGAAAATAAAGAGAACAAGGCAAGGACCGCAGCAGTGTTATTACCACATAGATCCAACCAGTGGGGGCATTTTATCCAGTTGAACTAGAACATCAGGTAGCTATGTCCTTCTGAGAACTGCATCACAAATCGGAAAAGCCTTTCTACACCCGGGTGCATATGCACCCGGTATGAAAAACACATTTTTTGAAGAGTTGAAAATTTTGAGAAAAAAATATGATCATGTGTGCTTCATGTTTGAGGTGCACACGAAGTCATTCCACCGAAAACCGATATGTTTTGAGTGCTGTGCAAAAAGGCAAATTTTTGCGTCGTGGAGCACGTTACTTTAGCACTAAATTTTATCTTTTTTGCACAAGCCACCCAAAATATTTATTTTTCGTGAAACGACTTTGCGCACACCTAAAACTTAAAGTTCTACGTGCACATTTTTTTTTGAATTTTTTTAGCATTTAAAATTTTGACAAAATTCAAATTTAAATAAAGGGTGCATATACATCCAGGAGAAAAAGAGCCACGTCACAAATGGCATTGTTAGAGAAATAAATTCTAATATGATTTTGTGATGCCTTTCATGGAATTTGTGATGCAGTTCTCGGCATCACAAATGGAATTAGTACACCTACAATATAAATTCAAGACTGCAGAACCTTATATCTCATATCAGGTTAAGTTCGACAGAAAATTGCAAATGAGAAATAAATCCCTAATTAAGTTAATTCTCCATCCCTTAGTTTCTGCTTTTTTTATTTTCCTAACTTTATTTTGTTGTCTGTGGCTTATAGCTTAACAACATGTGGCTTATAGCTTAACTACATGACTGTCCGGGTGTTGAGGGTGGGGAAGTCGTCGACCACCTGCAGTTTCTTGAGGGAACACCGTATATGGCACGATTATCTAAGGAACCGAGGGAGTTTTTTTTAGGTTATACATTTCATTTTACTTGCTAAATTATTATACGTCCTCAGTTTTAGCTTGAATTGAAAAAGGTACCAATGTAATTTCTATCCACAATATTACTAATTAGATGTAGTATGCCTTATTTTCTTCTTTCGGTATGTAGCCCTATTTATCATATCCTTTTATTCGGCATAGAAAATGATAACGCAGTAAGAGTTTCAGATTAAGTTTCCACCAGTCCCTTGGTACAAAACTTAGTTTGTGAATGGTTTAAGGATACATAACTCAGTGGTTCAATGTTGTTTTGTTGCCTTGATAGACCTGATGGAAATTTTTAGTTGCATAACTATGCTAAGGGTGTCCACAATTTTTGTCGAATGTTCGCTACAGAGTGAGATAATATTCATCTACCTCACTATCTTTTTGCAATTGTTATCTCTACTAGCTCCAAAATATATATTTTTACTGGGAAGCTCCTAGATATTCAGTATATTGGGTCCTGTCATTTGTGTCAAGATCTGTGTTGGCTAGAGACTAGATAAGAAAATGATAAACTTCAGGAGTAGCTGAGCACAGGATGATGCATAGGGGGCAACATGGCATGTAGAGCAATGGAAAATTATCAAGGAAGCATATGTGGGTGATACTAGGTTCATTTGCGAGTAATTCAATATACAAACATTCAACTTATGCAGTGACCAGGCACCACCTACCTTGACATCATTGCTTGATTTATTTTTACCAGCATGTATCTATGTTTTATTGTTTGGTTAGAAAATCATTGTGCTTTCAGTATGAAAGTCTGACTATCTCTTCCTAATTTGTTTGTCTCCAACTAAAGTATACATGAGGCCTCAATAAACATAATTTTCTTGAAGTTTCACCTTACAACCAGAATGAAGTAGCAAATCCCTGCTGCCAAGATATATTTTTTGCCTTAGTTTGCAGATTGTCACGATGTACAATAATATATTCGCTTGAAACGATCATTTCTTGGTGTGAATTTTTCCCCATCTAATTATATCTTGAATAGCATCAATTTTTTTAATATTTTCAATAGAGAATCATTATGTAAGTTCCTGCCCTTTTTATATGTGTAAGTAGCCTGCTGTAGCAGATTATTTCCTACTCCTTGGAGTTGCTACGGAAAACTATTGTGTTATTCGTTTGAATTACATGATTATTTCATGCTCCCTGCTTCTCTTCTTTGATCTTTGCGTCTAGGTAGACCAAACCTTTATATGTTAGACAATGCATTTTTATCTCTGTGCTCATTGGTGTTTCATTTTTGCATGTTATAAATTCAGATCAATTTTTATCTCTGTGCGCATTTTTGATTAACTTTTGCATGTTATAGATTCAGGTGGCCGGCAACAATGCTTTCTATTGGAACTCTACATGTGTGTTCAGTTCAAAAGAAAAACATCTTCCTGCAATATCTGACCCAGAAAATTGGGTCTGCATTCATGGATTTTATGGCTACTAGCTGGTTGTGCTTAGAAAGCAATATCTCATGATAAGGCTAGTCAAGGGGATTTGGAGAATGTATTCAGTGTACTGTGCTGCCTCTGCCAGAGAGTTGGTTGGTTCCTATGAACATGAAGGCGCATTTTTTTGGTGATAACAGTAAGTAATCAGCTACTTCATTGTGAGTCTCTACAAGATAGGCCTTTTCTAATAGTATATTTCCATTACTTTGAGCTCATATGGTCCTTTTGGCATTCCTGTTACATCACTGGCATTTGTTACATCACTAGCATTGTTAGAAATATTGTACAAGCAGTTTGCATTGTTATTAAGCTGTTGTGAACATGTATGTAGATAAGTACAAGTTGATTTCAATGCCATTTGGTGGCACAAATTTTCTGTTTTAGAATGGCATAGTGTATACCGTAATTTTACCTTCCATGTTTTAATGTTTCCGATACTACTTCCATGAAAATTGATCAATATATGGAGTAAAACGAGCATATGATCATTGAGGTTTATACATCCCTATGATATAAGGGTTGTTATATGTTGATCCAAATTCTACAAAGTAAAGGCCAACTTCTGACGAAGCGGAGCGAGGCCCGTCGTCGGAGGCTTTGTCAGGATGATTCTTGCATTAACCTGTTCTGTGACAGTCAAAGTGCTATTTACCTTACTAAGGATCAGATGTTCCATGAGAGAACAAAGCACATTGATATCAAGTACCATTATGTTCGTGACATTGTTGCACAAGGTACACTAAAGGTATGCAAGATAAGTACTCATGATAATCCTGCTGATATGATGACAAAGTCTGTTCCTGTTGCTAAGTTTGAGCTATGTTCAAGCTTAGTTGGTATAACTGTTTAGCCCAAGTGGTTGTTGGCGTCGAAAGTGTTTTCTTTGTTTGTTCAGGGAGATGATTACTGTTGATGCTACAAGAAGGAATTTGTCTCAAGGTGGAGTTTGTTATATGTTGATCCAAATTTTACAAAGTAAAGGCCAACTTCTGACGGAGCGGAGCGAGGCCCGTCGCCGAAGGCTTGGGCCGATATATATACCTCTTGTAAGCCGCCGGCTGGGATAAGTTGCATCTGTGAAATCCCCGACATTATGTAAACACTTCCTGTTATAGTGAAGTTTCGCTGGCTGACGCCCGTGGTTTTTCCCTCTCTTTGTTGGAGAGGTTTTCCACGTTAAATATGTGTCCCCCTTGCTGCGATTTTATTTTCGTTCTTCGTTATTTGATTGTCGCAAAGCTAACAAAGGTCTTGCTACTGTTGGTGGAATTGTAATATATGCTATGTTTTACATGGCAATCAATGGTCGAAAGTTAACAGCTGAGCCCACCGTATTTCTACAGGTATACGGAGGAATACTACCCTGTCTACAGAACATTTGATCAGATCATGCCGGAAAGGGCAATTTATTTGGCGATTTCAGGGTCAGTTAGAAACTTTGCAGTTTGGACCAGTATCTAGCGAAACATTGTGAAATGTGCATTTCACTTTGAGAACATGCGGTTGTTTGTGGTTGAACATGAGGCCTATACTTGCTTTTGGTTGAACATGAGGCCTATACTGCAGGCTAAAGAGAACGACACGCGGTATGGGTGGGGATGAAAACAAAAAATGGTGGAGTAGATTGCCCCTTGTGTAAGATGGGTGCTTCTTACCAGAAGATGCATCACTATTGCTGAAGCGGAAGTCATTGAGACTCAAATCATAAAGGAAGCAGTTTGACGCATGCTTTGTGGGGTGGTTTCCAAATTCAGAATGGATGGAGTTTTGGGTATCCTTTTACCTGTTTTTAAGTGTTTATCTTGGAGCAGATTTACAGATTGTTAACATGCAAAACAAGTAGTTTATGCACTCTGTTAGTATGAAGCAGAGGCTAAAATCTAGGCTACTCAGGAATTTAAGTTTCCTGTAAAAACAGACGTTTTGTTTCTCATAATAGAGGTTAGAAGCAAGATGTAAAGAAATTGTCAAATGAATGACCTTCACAACTTTTAACTGATGTTTCCAAATGCTGGGTGTGGAGAAACCATCAAATGTACGGTTAAAAGATAGTGCTTGAAGCAGTGCAAACGTAGGATGGTCAAATTTAAGTCCATATTTGAAAATGATTTACGTCCATATATAATAAATCAGTGCCGCAAATAGACAATTAAACAAACATGTTCTTCTTTCGGCTAAAACTAACTCCCGGATCTCTCGGCCCAGTCTAGAGGAGAAATCAATCTACATCTCCCGGATTTCAGTTTATACAATAACCTCAACAGATAGAGGTGGCATGGGTATATAACATGCCTGCTTTGTGTTTCTTAGATCGGCATGACACATCAAGAGGGCTCAAACGTGGAGCATTTTGTTTGAGGAAAACACAAAAGTATCTGTGCTTATTCCAGCTCTTTCGTAGTGTGCCACATGATGCATCCCACAGCGACAGCTAGCACAGGCGCGACGTGCCGCCGCGCCGGTTCTAGCTAGTAGTACATATGCATGCATATTAATCCATTTATGAACTTAGAATCTTCAGTTCTAGCTAGTACTACATATGCATGCATATTAATCCATTTATGAACTTAAAATCTTCATAGCTTTGAATAAAAAATCCAACTTATATCCCGTTCCAACATTTGAGTTTGTAACGACGAGAGCTTTAAAACAAGACCAATATTGCACATATTTTTAACAAATCTTAAATTTGAAAATATGACACTTGGTGATACTTTATGAGACAAGATATTCTTGAACTTGTTGTATTTCGTGGTCGCCTGTCTAATTTTGCATGCACAAAAGAGTAGCATCGTGTACCATGGTGTGTTATAATGCTATATTATGTGATAATGGGCATCATTGCTTGACAATATACTACAACGTTTCAAAATATTTTATCTCGATTCATCATTTATCAAAAAATATTGTTATATTGAATATATTAAGTTACATCTATGGCAAAATTCTATCAACGAGTTTTGTTTTGTTAATGAATAAATTATACCAATCTTTTCTTGACGCATAAATTATAAAAATCTTGTTATATTGAATATAATTTTGATAAATTTTTAGGTTCAGAACCTACTGAAACTTGAGATAACTTTAGGAAACCACGAAAACTATTAAAACAATGTGTCACATAAATATAAAGCTAGCTGTACTAAATATATTTTAGTTTATTGCGTAACTTTATTTTGCATGTGTACATGTAGTTTCACCAAGTTTCATAGAGTTCCATCGTGTTTCAAAATTTATTTTTTAAAACTTGTCAGAACATATTTAAAATTGTTCTTTTTTTTGAAGTCCTTGTCATTTGGATCACAAATGTGCAATTAAAACATAAAACAAAAATCTGATTCAAAATATACGGTATAAACAAGTTTTAGATCTTTTAAGAAAGCCACGACATGTGAGAGGAGAGAGGAAGTTTGCATGCATACAGTAATGTGATTGATGTGACATAAAATAACCAAGCCAAAATAATATACAAAAGAATATAACGGGGAGCAGCTGCTGCATGTCCGAATCGTAAAGTCGCCGTGTGGTCTTGCCGTGCACGGGATCTACCGTGCACGCTAGACTTTCATTTCTCGGGGAGGAGTACTACCCCTTCCTGTTTTGAACATTCTTTACCTAATACGCAGAATAATAAATGGTGCCATTAATTTTAGAAGAATAAAATAGTGGATTGTTATTGTCGATGGGTTGAGGTAGTCGAGCGGAGAGGGAGGTCGATGAGCTTGAGGTTGTCGAGGACGGGGACAACAGTGGCAAGGGTGTGGCCTCGAGGGACACACATAGAGAGGGGTCGAGGGGCTTGAGCTTGTCGAGGACAGGGGAAACAACGTAGAGGGCACGGTGTCGGCGCACGGGCGGCAACACATGGATGGGCGGACTGGGCAAGGATTTGTCGGGGATGAGGAGGAGCACGGAGGGGGAGAAGGCCCAGAACATGGTGCTCACCGGGCGGCGGCCATGGATCGGAGGGGGACAGCGATTCAATTGGATCTCGCTAATAACAGAGAGGCTCAGGTCGAATACGGAAACAAACTAACAACAGAATCCTAGCGCAAATCTTAAAAGTGAGGGGGAAATAATTCTAGGGGATCTGGTCTAAATTCATGCCCGTGGACCAACTTCTGCAATTGACATGTGGTATGCATGACAATTCAGATCGAAAATGTACAACCAAATGATGCGATTTATCTCTCTCCCAGACACGTGTCAATTGAACAAGTTGGTCCATAGGGCTAAATTTGTGGACTAAGTCCCATAGAATTATTTTCTAAAGTGAGGCCAAGGGTCGACGAGACATCGATATGTACAGGCGCCTTCTAAAATGCTGGGTTCTACATGGAAAGGAAAGGAAATGTGCACCTTGGTTTCCTAAGACCGCTGCTAGGCCAGACAGTACAACGCCCAAAGAGAAGAAAAAAGAAAAGAAAAAAGAAAAAAGAAGAGAAAATAGAGCCGGCATCGGTGGTGCGACGAAAACAGCGAGAACTCGCAACCGCTGCGTCCTCCAGATAATTTCCACCACACGCCTAGCACTCCGAAGCGTCGCGTATCAAGTAACACCTCCAAGAAGGGAAGCAATGATGACGACGCTGCTGCCCGGACGAATCCTAGGGTTTCCCTTGATACACAACGAGAGGTGGAGAAGAGATACACCCGATGCCCTTCAGGAAGGCTGGTGCCATCCGCAGGCGTTATTGCGTTGGGTGTCTAGATGACAAGGATTTCTCCTGACCGCTCAAAAAACCACACCCCCGAACGCTTTGGAATGCCCCACCAATCTTGCCGTCCACCAGCACACGCCACCACAGTCTTGCAGTTATCGTCGTCGTTTCACCGTGACCCATGATGCGAGGCCGATAAAGCTGAAAGGAGGGAACTTCAGCGAGGGTTGGAGGTCCAGCAGCACGCGTGAGGGAACTACCTCCATCACCGGAATGCGGTATCCGACCGGATGCCGCAACAGGGGCAAACCAGGACCTCCTGGCCCGGCCGAGTCCAAACGGACTCGTGAAGCCCCGCCGCCGCACTGCGGCAAGGTACCACCGTAAGCACCAACCCCACACTAGTCCCTACACTTCCGTCCACCAGAAGATATGCCATCGCATATACCCGCCACCAAGTAGAAGCGCCATCACCACCGTACTCACCCGAGCATGCCAAACGCCGCCGGTCTGAGAACACCAGGCTCTTACCATCAGCCGATAGCCACGACCACAATTAACCCATTGGAACGGGTGAGAGATATTGGTGGGAAAGCTGACGACATCGAGCGAAGCGAACGCAACAACCTCCGCACTGCCCGCAGGCCCTAGCGAATCGGTGGCAACCATATGTGATCCCGCCTGGCCCGCATGTAGCCATGTCACTAGTGTGGCTAGACAAAGCCCACAGCGCCCAGACCAGGCCTAGATCTAGGCCCGCCTGGCCTAGATCGAGCCCACGGTGCTTTGCAACCACACCACGCCGCCAGAAACCTCCATCACCCTCGGCCAGCACCTCACCGCCGCCACCTCTGCTGCCCATCAGTCAGGCCGCGCCGTCGGTAGACGGGATCGAGCATGTGTCGTCCAAAGCCAATGACTGCTTGCGCCCGAAGGAAGCTGCCGCTGCCGCTCGAGACAGTCGCCCACGCCGTCGTAGCCCTCCACCGCAGCGCCTAGCATCACCAAGGACGCCACCGCGTCGCCAACACGCCGAGCGCCGCCGCGCCCCACGCCCACGCACCGCCGCCGCTCGCCAGGTCGGGCCCGCGCCGAAAGTCAGAGACCAAGGGGAGAAGAAGGAGCCCTGTCGCCACCGACATCGAGCGGCTTCGCCGTCAGCGCGTCCCGATGGTGGTGAGGGGGGTGGAGGCGCGGGGAGGCCTGTCTGGCGGCGTGCACTAGGGTTCCCCGGTCGCTCGCGGGAGGGACGCGGGAGGAAGCATTTCCCTATACAAGACGTGCAACTACCTTCAAACAGAAATCCTAGACTTACGGAATCTTTGTTACAGAATTGAATTACGGAGAGACCAGGAAGTAGTCGGTTGGTGCAAATTTTCCCTAAACTCGTGATTAAGGGCCGTAATTGATTCACATCGCGCCACGTAATACCTTTTATTCCGTAACAATCACCCCGTAGATGTAGCGTTATTAATCACCGACATAACCCGACGCGCTATATATACGCCCGCCGATTTCACCAACAACCCGAGAAGAAACCTCTAGCAATTCGCCCTAGGGTACATCAGATTCAATCCTTCCTTTGCGCCATGGCGGACCCGAGCGACGCCGACGTGTGCGCCATCCGCCTCGGCGGCATGGTTCGCGGCCAGGCCAGCTTCACGGCGGAGTGCTCCCACGCCTTCCACCTCAACTGCATCTCCGCCAGCGTCGCTCACGGCAACCACAACTGCCCGCTCTGCAAGGCGCTGTGGATCGTCCTGCCAGCCGTGAACGCCCCACGGGCTCCTCCTCCGCCGCCGCCGCACGTACGCAGACGACGATCCGGTGCAGGAGATCGTTCAGGCAACCAACGGAGTGTAAAACGTATGATCAGATAGCAATTTTTGGACTACTCGGATAATCACCGAACCCCATAGATCGTATGTTTATATTACAGGGAGAGGACGTCCGACTCCGTGCGTATACAAGCACGCCTACGTATAGGACACGGACACAACAGTCCAACACGGACACAATGATCCGTGATCAATAGTAATTCTAACACACTCCCTTAATCACAACTTAGACAAGTTGAGATTATGCTTGAAGTCTTCAAAAACTCGATGTGGAAGTGGTTTTGTAAAACCGTCGGCAACTTGATCTTTGGAAGGAATGAACCGAATCTCCAATTGCTTTTTCAACACTCGTTCTCTAACAAAGTGGAAGTCTATCTCAATATGTTTGGCTCGTGCATGAAAGACAAGATTTGCTGACAAGTATGTTGCTCCAAGATTGTCACACCATAAACACGGTATCTGAGTCAACCGAACTCCTAGTTCAGCTAGCAAGGATTGTATCCATATGACTTCTGCTGTGGCATTAGCCACTGATTTATATTCTGCTTCTGTACTGGATCTAGAAACAGTAGCTTGCTTTTTAGCACTCCAAGAAATTAAGTTCGGTCCAAAAAATACAGCAAACCCTCCTGTGGATCGACGATCATCTACACAACCAGCCCAGTCTACATCGGAGAAGGCACTCAACAGTGTAGAGGTAGATCTCATAAATGTGAGACCAACAGTCATAGTATGCTTGACATACCTAAGAATCCGTTTGCCAGCAGTCAATGAACAGTAGTAGGAGCATGTAGATACTGACAAACCTTATTAACTGCATAGGAGATATCTGGTCTTGTCAATGTGAGATATTGTAGAGCACCTACCATGCTTCTATAATTGGTACTATCTTCAGGACCCAACAAGTCTCCATCATGTGCAGTAACCTTTTCTGAGGAAGATAAGGGAGTAGGCATGCCTGTGCATTGTGTCATGCCAACTCTTGCCAGAATATCTTGTGCATATTTCGCCTGACTCAAGACAATTCCATTATCTGATTTTTGTACCTCAATGCCCAAAAAGAAATTAAGATCACCAAGATCCTTTAGGGCAAACTCTTTACTTAGATCTCTTAACAAGGCATCAGTTGCAGCTTGGGAAGAGCTGGCAACTATGATATCATCAACATAGATAAGCATATAGATGGTGATGTTGGACTTGTGATATATAAACAATGATGTATCAGACTTGGAAGCAACAAAACCAATATCAACCAATTTTGAACTCAATCGAGAGTACCATGCTCGAGGAGCTTGTTTCAAACCATATAGTGTTTTGTCAAGTTTGCATATATAGTTTGGGTTGTCTTTGTTTTCATATCCTGGTGGTTGCCTCATATAGACCTCCTCTTCCAGAACACCATGGAGTAGTCCCAAAATTGCTACATGATCATATGTTTTACATGGTATCAGAGCCCCATAGATCGTATGTTTATATTACAGGGAGAGGACGTCCGACTCCGTGCGTATACAAGTACGCCTACGTATAGGACACGGACACAACAGTCCAACACGGACATGATGATCCGTGATGACGCACTGCCAGTGCCCGGCCGTGGCGAGGGGCTCGTCCCTCGACAACTTCGCGGTGCTCGTGCACGTTAAGGCCCCATCAGCGGCAGCATGACCGGCCGAAAGCTGGCGCTGCTGAAGCAGGCAATGGGGTTCGTCATCGACAACCTCGGATCGGCTGACCGCCTCTCTGTGGTGTCCTTCAACCACACGGCGAGGCGCCTGATCCGTTTGGTGCGCACGTCTGACGCGGGGAAGGCCGATGCGAAGCGAGCCGTGGAGTCCCTCGTCGCGGGCGGGGCCACGAGCATCGGCGACGGCCTCCGAGTGGCCGCCCAGGTGCTCGACGACCGCCGGCACAAGAACGCCGTCACCAGCATCATGCTTCTCTCCGACGGACAGGACACGTTCACCGCCTCGAGACGCGCTAGTAGTGGCAGTGCCAACTACATCAACCTTGTGCCATCGTCGCTAACCTACACCGGCGCCGGCAACCGGCCTCCGGCGGTGCACGCGTTTGGCTTCGGTACCGACCACGACGCCGCGGCGATGCACACGATCGCGGAGATGACTTGCGGAACGTTTTCCTTCATCGAGAACGAGGGTGTCCTCCAGGACTCGTTCGCGCAGTGCCTCCGCGGGCTCCTCACGGTGGCCGCGCAGGAGGCGCGCATCGCAGTTACGTGTTGCATCCGGGAGTGCGCGTCCGGGAGGTCAAGTCCGGACGCTACGACAACCGCGTGGACGCCGGTGGCCGTGCTGCCTCGGTGGACGTGGGTGAGCTCTACGCCGACGAGGAGAGACGCTTTTTGGTATTCGTGGACGTACCTGCAGATGCAGGAGCCGAGGATATCACCGGCCTTGTCAAGCTGCGCTGCACTTACCTAGATGCTGCAATAGGGCAGGCGGTCAGCGTCGCTGGAGACGATGCCGTGGTACAGAGGCCGGTTGAGGTGACCGACGTGGAGCCGTCTGTGGAGGTCGAGCGTGAGCGCGTTCGCGTGGCGGCCACGGAAGACATGGCGGCGGCACGGGAAGCGGCGGATCGTGACCAACATGATGAGGCTGCACGGATACTGCGGCGCCGGTTGGAGGCCGTGGAACATTCGGCACAAAGCATGGCCGGTGACCCTACGTGCACGGCGCTGGAGCGCGAGCTGCATGAACTTATCGCTCGCGTGGAAGACCGGCAGGAGTACGAGACGACGGGGCGCGCGTGCTTCCTGTCCGGCATGAGCTCGCACATGCAACAGCGCGCCGGCGCCTCGAGGATGCAGCTGATGAGCCAGCGCGTGCCGCTTGGTTTAGAATATTCTGATTCTGAAGAAGATGATGGTGATGGTGATGGTGATCACGTCGACG
The DNA here is from genome assembly GCA_910589775.1 of Avena eriantha. Classification (NCBI taxonomy): domain Eukaryota; kingdom Viridiplantae; phylum Streptophyta; class Magnoliopsida; order Poales; family Poaceae; genus Avena; species Avena eriantha. The sequence goes on along the minus strand of OU342740.1, from coordinate 321,595,720 downwards.
AGGAGGAGGAGGCCGAAGATGGAGGGTGTGAAGAACGACATACCTTGGAGCGCAAACGGCAGTCCCGAGCCTACCTGACTCCGGCAATGGCGCAGATGGCGAAGAGGTCGCGCGATCAGCGGAAGAAGACGGCACCGCAGCAGCAGAAGAAGAAGAACCCGAGTGAGTCAGGGAAATGTCACAGAAAACATTAGATCACCACTACTCCATATGCAATCTGGTGAAACACCCACGTTATGGGACATCGTCTCGAACTTATTATCCTGAAGAGTTAGTTCGTACGGGTGGAATGCAACAGTTTAAATAATGTTTATTTTGTGTTAGTACTTGAAATTGGAATAAGAATCCAACTTTGGCACGGATGCATGTATCGATAGCAATTTTGTTGAATTAGACCTTTAGTTACTACTGGAATGCAACAGTTTAAATAACGTTTAGTCCTGAAAGGTTTGCCCCTAGCGCTGGAACTATGGCGAATGCATCTATGGTTAGCAATTTTGCCGAACTGGACCTTTATTTACTACTGTAGTTATTTGCATTATGAGTAGTCTCAGTCATGTATTATGTTTGACATCTTCAACCTGAATAATATCCGTCCTATCTCTATTTCAAAATCTAAAACGTTTTAGTAACCTAAAATAGACTACCAAAATATTTTATATTTAGACTCCGTTTTAAAATGTAAGATATTTTAGCCTTTTTTCTAAAACAAATTTATCTAGACGTTTTGTATGTTTATGTTCATTCGTTTTGCTCCGAACCTAAACACTAAAAGATGTCTAGATACATGTGTTTAAAAAAAATTAAAACATCTTATAATTTTTTTTGACGAAACCTCGTGCGGACAGAACCACAATGCATTATAGGAAGAAGGAATCGGTCCGGTTAAAAAGAAAAACCGAACCTGAAAACCTTACAAAGCACGGTTAATCAAGGAAAACCGACAAAAACCACACGCACCCGATCAGAATTTAGGGGACGTCGTCTGATCCAGATAGAAGTGTCCCAACACCCAGGATCGTACGAAACATCTTATAATTTAGAATGGATGGTTAATAGTCAACAAACTTATTGCCAAATTGTCCGAGGAATGTTTCTTGAGAGATGCGCATGTATGAAACGTCCATTAGTTTGAAACTAAGGCAAAGTTTTGAGTCAGGGTGCAGGTGGGACTGCCCGCGGGAGGCCCGCATACGCCCGCACAGTCCCACACAATTAAGTGGATGTCTCGCGGGAGCCCACGAAACTTATACGGGTATCCATTATCCCACGTATACCCACATATACCCGTGAAATACGACTAGATATATTCAAATCTAGAGAAATGTAAAAATATTAATTTCGATCGAAATAATTTTTTTCATGTTCGCTCGATCGCGGCCTTCCCACGGAAACCCACCAATTTTTCTTGTTTACCATCGGATGTCCCGCATAGCCTTTTATGTGGCTTGGGTAGTGGGCTCCGTGGGCAGCCCACTCCCGCCTGCACCCTGAGTTTTGAGCCCTCGGTTTGTCCAATGAAGCGTCTTTGTACAATAAGCACTTCTCTTTCATTCTGGCAAGGCACCTTAAAGTTTTTATTCTTGCACAGAAAGTTTCTTTTGTTATAGTGTATACTACTCTAATCCGTTCCAAAATATAAGATATTTTAGTCTGTGTGAAGTAAATGTATTTAGATATTTTTTATGGGAAAATGATTAGCATCACTCGGACGATTGACGGATTCCATCGTTGTTAGAGTATGTCACGGTTTGGACTATATTTGGTAGTTTAAGTTTGTAATCCAATTCTATCTCTATTAGGTTTCTTGCCCCCAAGTCTTCTAGTACTATATAAACAGCCTAAGGGCTCACGATGTAATCACCTCTTACAATATCAATACAATCTATACTTCCGCAATCTTTCATGGTATCAGAGCGGTTCGCTCCGCCTAGGGTTTAGCCATTGCTTCCGCGCGCCGCCCCCGGCGAGATCGAGCTCCATGATCTCTGCCGGGGGCACCAAATCTCGTAGCTAGTTTTTCTTCTAATTCCCTAGATCGGTTTAGTAGTTTTAGCAGATTTCTTTTTCCTATTAGATCTAATTTTCTTTTAGCCACCAAAAGCATCGTCCACAGCCGCATGTCGTCATCGCGCGCCTCTACTTCAACCTCGGCATCGACTCAACTTCGGCAAATCATCGTCAACGATCGTGACAAGGAGGCTCCGCGCGACGCCCCAAGGGACGCCTTCACGCGCTGCGTCGGCTGCTCCGTCCTCACGTCGTCTCCACGCCGGTCCTTCTTCGCCAACATCTACCGGGATGCACGTCCCTGAGTACGCGCCTCGCCGTCAACAAAGGGTTGCATCTTCATCACACGTGATCATCATCGCCAACAATCATCTATACCAATAACATCGCCACATCGTTGCCGCCATCACCAATCATGGTCATCGTCAACGCGAACAAGTTCTTCTCCACCAGCGACGCTACGCTCACACAAGCAGAAAATACGATCTAAATCCACGAAATCAACTTCCGCTACAGCAAATCTCCATCAACAACTACCTCTTCGTCTTCGTCCACCACGACCTCGCCGCCAGAGTCACAGTCTAATTTTATTTTTTACTTAATCAATTTTCTTCTTGCAACTACTTCATCTACTCCGACAAATCAGCGGACAACTTCTACGCACCGACCGTTCACGGAGAATTTCTTTGCTGCTCCCTCCGGCTCTGGCTCGCATGGCTCGTGATGGTCCCTGTCTTCGCATGTCCGGTATTGGCAACACCGACGCGTGCATTCGTCCCCAGCGCGCTCCTGAGTTTGGCAAGCTCGGCAAGGCGTGTCGCCTACCCCGACTACTCTGGATCCAACTACATCTACGTCAACTATTACGGCGAATTCTCCAGGCTCAATGACGACATCGACCACAACACCACGACAACATAAACATCATCAATTTCATCAACGGCGACTACATCACCAACGGCATCATCGACCACGACTACAGCACCCTACTTCTGGCTACATCGACATCCACCGACATCATCTACAGTTCGTGCCTTCAGATTATGCTCCAGTCAGACCGTCCGCGACGCTCCGGCTGTTCTCATCACTATCGATCCGACTGCTGGGGGGGAGGGGGGGTGTTAGAGTATGTCACGGTTTGGACTATATTTGGTACTTTAAGTTTGTAATCCAATTCTATCTCCATTAGGCTTCTTGCTTCCCAAGTATTCTAGTACTATATAAACAGCCTAAGGGCTCACGATGTAATCACCTCTTACAATATCAATACAATTTATGCTTCCGCAATCTTTCAATCGTCCTAGTTGCTACCTTCCGTCCCGCGCGCGTCCTTGGCAGAAAAAAAAGACAACACGTCACGTTCGCACCTAGGTCCCACCCCATCAGCTCCTTCCTTATCCTTCCAACCCCATCTCGTGTTCTCGCACGAGGTCGCGCCCTGTGGCCGTTGTTCATCTCCTAGCGAATCTCTGCTCCAACGAGCACCTCTTACTCCAGTGAGCCCACCGCGAGCTGCCACATCTCCTCTCTCACCTCGGGACGCCGCCCCCTCTACTGCACATCCACGTCCTCTCCCTCACCTCGCGACCATCTCCCCACTACTTGAGAAACGGCCATGGGGATCTTGCCCGCCGAGGTTGATTAGCCATGTCGCAACTTGCAGGGACCTCACCGAGGCCTGCTCGCCGGCGCCCGCCACCTGGAGCCTCCAAGGTCCATGCAGGTCCACACCTCCTAGGGCTCCCGCTGATGCCTGCTATCCACGTCGGTGGTGGCTCAGCCGGCACCGGTGTTAGTTCTGCCGGCGCCGGTGGTGGCGCTGCCACGAGTACGTGTTGTGGGGCGCCGGTGGTGGTAGAGATCGAGCTACCTACTGTGACAGATTTTGCTACCGACGGCGGGTGGATTTGCTACCGAAAGCTTTGGTTGTTGCTATCGAAGGCCCCTGGATTTGCTACTCTGGATTTTGCATTTTAGAGATTTTTTTGCAGGGATGGGAATTTGCTACATACCATAATGCTTTTTGCTACCATAGTTTTGAGGTTCCTCTACAATTGTTCAAGGTTTTTGCTACGAGGTGACAACAATATCAACTTTTTGCTACAAGGTCTCCGACGAGAGTCACCAACGAGCTTTTTTCGACGATGTCTCCGGCGAAATCGTTTTTGCTACATTAGCACAATTTTTTTGCTGCATGATTTCCGACGAGGTCTCCGGCGAGATGTTCTATTTTCTAAAACGAACATTTTTTTGCTTCGGAAGCAAAAGCGGGAACATATGCAGCAAAAAGGTGTGTTTGCAGCAAAAGCAGGATTTAGGCGATTTTCTAGACTGAATCGTGTTTTACTACTGCAGCAAAAACGGGACATTTGTAGCAAAAACGGAACATTTTGTAGCAAAAAATGGACGGTTTACAGCAAAAGCGGAATTTGGACTATTTATAGGGACACGTGTCGCGCGAAGAGACCAGGACGATGGGATGTTCCCATTGTCCGGGGGACGCACAATACGGTCCTTTTTATGTGTACTAAAAGATATCTAAATACATTCTTTTATAAAAGCTATAGAGTGTTGTGGGTGAAGACCTTTGACTGCATTTGGTCTCATTTGTCGACAAACTAAGGCTCCGTTTGGCATCAAAGTATTTTTAAAGTATTGATGGAATACTTTGGTTTCTGAAAAAACTGAAGTATTAAATACTTTGAGGTGTTCGGATCCAAAAAATAATGCGGTTTCGAAAATGAAGTATACTCCAAAACTATGCTTTTTTTTAAGCATTTGAGAAAGAGGTCAGACACTCTTTTTTCTAAAACTGAGAAAAGAGAAAAACTAAAGTATTACTTTGCTAGGCTCTAAAATGCTATGGTATTGACGTACTTCAATTTTAGAAAAAAATTGTTGCTAAACTAGGCCTAATACTTTTCCTCCGTCTCTTTCAGCCCAGTTCCTTGAGGCAAAGCAAACGATGAAAACTGCAGTTGAGAAATTAATCACGCCTGTAGAGTGACGATAGGGGGCTGCTTGGTGCGTTCTATGCATAAGCCACGTAAGATTTGTTATATCCGTGGAGGGAAAATAAGAGTATGTTAAAAGTATGTATCGTGTACTACCAACAAATAGAGTATGTTAAAAGTATGTACATGTACTACCGAAAATCTCACTTCTAGTTTATTTGTTAAAATCTAGTGTAAATTTTGAGAACAAATTGAACACGATTTTAGTCAACAATCCCCTCTCCCCGTCTACAGTAGAGGGAGGAGAATCTTTGGGCGATCCCGTCTTCCCCACCTCGCCGACGCTGATTTCGTCGGATCCCTCGGCCTCCGTCGGCCGCTTCGGCGGCCGGAGGTCGGGCGTATGTACATAGCGTAGGGGTAGGTAGGGCTTCAGCCGGCGGCGCTAGAGAGGAGAATATCATTTTGCAGCCCGAAAGTTGGGGTGTCCAGGCAACGTGGTACTCAAGTTTCTTGAAATCATCCGCGATGACTACAGTTGTTGTGCCAAATACTCAGAGGGTCTTTTTAGCACGAATTCAACTTTACGTTTCAATACAAAAAATCAGGCCAACGGCTGTCAAGTTGGCCCTCCTGTCAGTTTTCGTCGTTATGTCGCTCCTGTCGCTCCCGTCGGTTAGGTGTCAATTAGGCTTGCAGCGTTGGCGTCTGCATCTATTACGCGTCTTCTTCTTCCCCGGAGTGGCAAACTGTGGGGTGTCGCAGCCATGGCGCGGAGCTGGGACGTGGACGAACCTGCTCGGCCCAGCTCTCCTCCCTGTAGGCTTGCAGCGTTGGCGCCTGCATCCATTACGCGTCTTCTTCCCTGGAGCGGCAATCTGTGGTCGTGGCCATGGCACAGAGCTAGGACGTGACGAAGCTGCTCGGCCCCGCTCTCCTCCCCATCCCGAGTCGGAGCTCGCCCTCACCGTGGACGCACCCATGGCACGGTGCGGGGACGAGAATTGGTTTCCGGTGAGATCTATCACCTTGTCGACCATGCTCGGTTCTGTTTTCCTTCTCTAGAATCCGAGCTCGCCATCGCCGTGGTTGCACCCGCACCAATTCTGCCACCTCTGCTGAGGTCTCTGTGGTAGCTCAAGTTCTGGGGCTCTCCAAGTTCTGCCATGTTAGGCATGTAAGTGTTGTTGTATGTTAAACTAGCAAATCTCTCTTTTGTTTAAATCTCTTGGGCTGTACCAACTTCATTGTGTTTAATTATAAAACAAAATATAAATGATTTCTCTCAATTTCTCGCATATAAAAATGCACAGCTAATTTCATATTCTCATAGGAACTAGCCCCACTTGTTGAACCGGCGGCACTGCCACGATCTCCACGTAACCACGGTGAGTTCTCGAACCGAAAGTTGTAGTTACCACGTTTCTTCTGCAGTCATTCCTCTTCCTCAGTCATTCCTCTGCAGTTTTTCCTGGACGCTTCTTCTTCCTCTGTTCTGGAACCGCCGGTTCATCTTCTTCTTCCTCTCGCAGGCAGTTCCTTGCAGGCATTTCCTTTCACCCATTTCCTTGCAGGCATGGACGATGGGAAACGCACAACAGAGACCCACTTGGTCCCTGCCCATGGCAGCACGACTTTGACAGTGGTGTACACAAATGATGAAGCGACTGTGGAGACAACTCTCGCCAGGTTTGAGCAATTGCTTGAGAAATAGAAGCACAAGTTTGTGGGGCTAGAATTAGAGTACACCCGTGCAAATAAGCGAAAAAATCCTCCACACGAGATCGCTGTCGTGCAAATCGCCATACATGAGGAAGTCCTCGTTTACCACTTCTGCAGGTATGTGAAATTTAAATTTGAGATCACCACTTCTGCATCCCTTGTTCCCTTACATCCCTAGAACCATCTAAGTGCAGGAGTAAACCAACTGAGATGCATTGTCCGACTCTGGTCGAGTTCTTGTGTAGGAAAGGGATAACTTTTACTAGCATGGATATCAGAAATGACACAATTATGCTTTCTCGTGTGTTGATAAAATCCCAGGGGGGCACCACATCGACATCCAAAATCTGTACAAGATCAAATCATACCCAGCGAAGGATGGCATGGGTGATCTGGCAGCAGAAATCATCGATAAATCCTATGAAAAACTGAAGAAATTGAAGCGACTCGATCATGACTACTGGGAGTGGAAGCCGATGAGCCAGGTGCGCCTCGAGTATGCAGCCAGAGACGCCTACATGGCGTACGAGTTGTACAGTAAGCTCATTACCATGAAAGATGGGATGGTTAAGGCGAGGTTTTTCGCGAGAGAGCTATGCCCTGATTGCAAGCTAGCGTAGGAGAAGAATCACGAGGAGGACAGAAAGCGGTTTCAGGACGAGCAAGGATCTTGGGACGGTGGTGACATCAAGCGGTTGAAGGGGAAGCAAGTCAAGGACGACAACAAGTGGTGGTGATACATTATGTGTTTAAACTAGATTTTAGTTTCTAGTTTATTATGTGTGTGATACATTTAGTTACTTCAATACAAAATTTCGACCAATTTAACTTGTTGATGTATTTCTTGACAATTATAATATAATCAAGCACTAAAAATATTTTGTAGTGTGCATGAGCATGATCAGTAAATATAATTGAACACTAGAAACTTTAAGGCACTCTATATAAAAGAGTAGATTAATATAGAAGGTTCACCGGAGACACCACGGATATATTGTCTTACATGCCACACACAGGTAATAATTAACTAGAACAAAATAAAAGCAGGGGCTACAACAAGAGGCCGGGACACGGAGACGCCTAGCAGGGCAGGGGTTTATCAGTAGGAGGCAGCGACAGGCTAGTCGATGGGATACAGGCCAGTCCTAACATACTCCCGGATGAATTTGCCGTAGGCTGCATGCCGCGTCAAGGTAATCGGCCTATGGCTTCTGCCTCCGCCTCTGCCAACTCCCTACGCGTGCTAGATCATGTTGTTGAGGTCTAAGTTGATTGCTCTGCCACAGAATGGGCAAAACAGTCTCCCGTATGGTGAAAACAGATTAGCCCACACCGTAACCACCTCAGCACGTAGCGGCTCTTGTTGTCTCTGGATACCTTGCTATCGTCCACTTCATCATCATCCTCCTGTTGATTTTTAAGAACATAACTTAGAACTCATACATATGATTGAATTGTATTACAACTCAAGAATTGACAACATGTATATATAAGACAATATATCCGTGGATATCAAAGATAAAGCATCTCAGCAATAGTTTGATCGGTTCATATATCATTTTATCTCAACACAATGACAAATAATTGCATCAAAGTGAATGTAGGATAAATCTAGGGGCCTCATAAGTTTCTTCAGGGATGGAGTAGGTGAACCAAGTAACAATTGCACAACCTGTAATGTTGTTGTACGCCATCCCTGTAGAAACTTATGAGGCCTTAATCTTTATTCTACATTTATAGAACTATGTTATTCGAATTACCTATTCCATGCATTCAGAAACAATTCAAGGATTAGAATAAATCTAGGGCCTCATAATTTGTTTCAGAGATGGAGTTGGCGAACCAAAGTACCAACAGCACAACCTATATTGTTTGTGTGCATTGCGACCTCAGGTTCACCAATCCATCCCTAAAACACGACACCATCATACGTGTCTCCTCTTGAACTCTTTTGGGGCAATTTCAATCATCGGTCTCGGTGACAAACTAAAATGTAATTCTTATACACTATGAATGCATGGAATAGATAATTCGAATATCATAGTTCTATGAATGTAGAATAAAGATTGCGGTCTCATAAGTTTCTTCAAGGATGGAGTCAGTGAACCAAGTGACAATTGCACAACCTATAATGTTGTTGTACATTGCCCCAGGTTCCCTAACTCATCCCTGAAAATATCTGACACCAATGTATCTGCCTCTCTTTTGGGACAAATTTGAATAATTGGCCACAATAAGAAATTGAAATGTAATCGTACAAAACAATATTCAGGGATATACATAGTCATGTACAAAAACAAGCCTAAATATTATAATTATAAATAAAAAACCAAACAATTAATCTTTAGTTACATGTTAAAAATATTTATGATCAAAACCATTCATATACATATGCATCATACCAATCATTAAAAGATCAGAAACAATTCAAGGATTATATATGTAGTTCCATATGAGAATAAATCAAGGGCCTCATAATTTGTTTTAGAGATGGAGTTGGAGAACCAAAGTACCAACATCACAACCTATATTATTTGTGTGTATTGCTGCCTCAGGTTCACCAACCCATCCCTAAAACACGACACCATCATACGTGTCTCCCCTTGAACTCTTTTGGGGCAAATTTCAATCATCGGCCTCGATGACAAACTAAAATGTAATTATTATACACTATGAATGTATGGAATAGATAATTCAAATATCATAGTTCTTTGAATGTAGAATAAAGATTGCAGTCTCATAAGTTTCTACAGAGATGGCGTAAGCGAACCAAGTAATAATTGCACAGCTTATATTGATCTTGTACATGGCCCCAAGTTCGCTCACTCATCCCTGAAAAAATCTGACACCAATGTGTCTGCCTCTCTTTGGGGCAAATTTGAATCATTGGCCACAATAAGAAATTGAAATGTAATCATACAAAACAATATTTAGGGATATACAAATGCATCATACAACGCATTCATAGTTCAGAAATAATACAAAGATTATATATTTAGGTTCCATATGAGAGAAAAATTAGGGCCTCATTTTTTCAGCATGGAGTCGGAGAACCAAAATACCAACAGCACAACCTATATTGTTTATGTGCATTGCTGCCTCAAGTTCACTAACCATCCCTAAGAAAATGACACCATCAGACGCCGTTGCACTATTTTGGGGCAAAATTGAATCATTGGGCTCAGTAAGGAATAGAAATGTAATGTTATAGGCCTGCTGTGTATCGAAATCATATATATACTACCCTACTTCAAGAGCAAAATAATTTGTACACGATTGAGAAAATCCTATGTATGAATAGTGAAAACTGCGGTTGCGACTAGAGAAGCTAGCAATGAAGTACCTCGGACTCCTCATCAGGGACCTCTTCCTCGAACTCATCATTCTCCGCGATTGCGTCGAACATTTCTTGTACGGCGATGGGGTCGTTGATGTAGATCTCCGGATTGCCTCCGCCTGCTGCCTGCCCCCCATCCTGATCTGCCGCTGGCACCACGACGTTGTCGGCCACCTGCTGCTTGGCGGCGACGGCTACTACCTGCTGCTCGGCGGCGATGGCTACCACCTGCTGCTCGGCAGCGACGGCTACCACCTGCTGCTCGGCAACAACGACTACTGGCTGGACGGATGAGCTCGCACCCTCGACGGTGCAGCGACGAGCGGTGTTCGTGCCCAGAGAAGACGCCTCCGCCTGCTTGGCGACGACCGAGCCATCTGCTGCTGCGCCTTCAAATGGCTTCACCTCCGGCTCGTCTCCACGCGTACGCTTCATGGCGAACCAAGGGAAGGAGGTAGTGCAAGCGAGGGAGCTTCGACGCGCATGGCAGGTGTAGATTAGGGTCTTGGGACTAGACAGACTGGGGGGAAATGACACGAGCTCATGGAAGAAGAAGGTCGAGGGGGGTTATAAACACCGGACCGTTCGTAGTCCTCGAGTGGACACGTGTGGTGGGCGGGGGGCTACCACGATCTCCACCCTTTTTTTGGTTCCCTTTTTTTTGAAACAGCCACGATCTCCAGTTTAGAGCTGCATTGAAAACACGCTCATGGCAGACCTCGATTTCACTACTCTAGCAACGTTAGATCTACTCGAGGGGGTCCCTTGACTCATGGAAGTTACTAGCGGTACGGCCCAGTTGGAAGTGAGATTGAGAGCGCTGCGTAAAAATGGGATATGTCTTATTAAAATCAAGTGGCAATAAATTGCAGCGTCCCATCGACAACTGTGCACTCAATGACCCCGTTGCCCTGTGCATGTGTGGTAGTAGCAATAGTAGGCTTTTCAGACTTGATTAAACTTGACATGACCGCTCGACCACTTTTTCCATGGATGGCATTGTGTTCCTTCCTGTAGAAGTCTCGCGGAGGGAGACATCTGTGCTGTCTCATGATGTACTATGAAGGGCACGACGTGTGCAACGATCATCGTTGGATTGCACAGAATCAACGGTTGGTGCGCACGATCCGCGTGACAACTGTGACAACCAATCAGGGAGTAGCAGACAGGGTGAGCACAGGTTTGGGCTTCTACGAAAGATAGAGAGAGGGGGGCAAAACTAAGTAGTACCACATAAAACCAAGGGTAAAACTGAGTAGTATAAAAATGGAAAGTGTCTTATACAATGAAATACATCGTGGAATACATCAAATTATGCCAAGATAGATCCACTAGAGTTCATTGGATGTGTGTTCTTCTCATGAACCACACATGGATCCACCGGTGTCATTGCATGTTTGTTCCTCTAAACAAACCACATAAGGATCCACCAGTGTCATTGCATGTCTGTTCTTTTCATGAACCACACCCAGTGTCATTGCACGTCTGTTCTTCTAAACAAACCACATAAGTCATTGCATGTCTGTTCTTTTCATGAACCACACCCAGTGTCATTGCATGTGCGTTCCTCTAGACAGACCACATAAGGATCCACCGGTGTCACTGCATGTCTGTTCTTTTCATGAACCACATAAGGATCCACCAATGTCATTGGATGTGTGTTCTTCTCATGAACCACACATGGATCCACCAGTGTCATTGCATGTCTGTTCCTCTAAACAAACCACATAAGGATGCACCAGTGTCATTGCATGTCTGTTCTTTTCATGAACCACACCCAGTGTCATTGCATGTGTGTTCTTCTAAACAAACCACATAAGCCATTGCATGTTTGTTCTTTTCATGAACCACACCCGGTGTCATTGCATGTGTGTTCCTCTAGAAAAATCACATAAGGATCCACCGGTGTCACTACATGATTGTTCTTTTCATGAACCACATAAGGATCCACCAGTGTCATTGGATGTGTGTTCTTCTCACGAACCACACATGGATCCACCAGTGTCATTGCATGTCTACTCTTTTCATGAACCACAGCTAGAGTCATTGCATGTCTGTTACTTCCATAAACCACACATGGATCCACAGGTGTCATTGCATGTCTATTCTTTTCATGAACCACACCCAGTGTCATTGCATGTTAGTTCTTTTCATGAACCACATCCAGTGTCATTGCATGTCAGTTCTTTTCATGAACCACATAAGGATCCACCAGTGTCATTGCATGTCTATTATTCTCACAAACCACATAAGGATCCACCAGTGTCATTGCATGTCTGTTCTTTTCATGAACCACACCCAGTGTCATTGCATGTGCGTTCCTCTAGACAAGCCACATAAGGATCCACCGGTGTCACTTCATGTTTGTTCTTTTCATGAACCACACATGAATCCACCAGTGTCATTGCATGTCTGTTCTTTTCATGAACCACACCCAGTGTCATTGCATGTCAGTTCTTTTCATGAACCACATAAGGATCCACCAGTGTCATTGCATGTCTGTTCTTCTCATAAACCACATATCGATCCACCTAGTGTGATTGCATGTATGTTCTTTTCATGAACCACACCCAGTGTCATTACATGTGTGTTCCTCTAGACAAACCACATAAGGATCCACCAGTGTCACTGCATGTCTGTTCTTTTCATAAACCACATAAGGATCCACCGGTGTCATTGGATGTGTGTTCTTCTCATGAACCACACATGGATCCACCGGTGTCATTGCATGTTTGTTCCTCTAAACAAACCACATAGGATCCACCAGTGTCATTGCATGTCTGTTATTTTCATGAACCACACCCAGTGTCATTGCATGTGTGTTCTTCTAATCAAACCACATAAGTCATTGCATGTCTGTTCTTTTCATGAACCACACCCGGTGTCATTGCATGTGTGTTCCTCTAGACAGACCACATAGGGATCCACCGGTGTCACTGCATGTTTGTTCTTTTCATGAGTCACATAAGGATCCACTAGTGTCATTGGATGTGTGTTCTTCTCATGAACCACACATGGATCCACCGGTGTCATTGCATGTCTGTTCCTCTAAACAAACCACATAAGGATCCACCAGTGTCATTGCATGTCTGTTCTTTTCATGAACCACGCCCAGTGTCATTGCATGTGTGTTCTTCTAAGTAAACGACATAAGGATCCACCAGTGTCATAGCATGTCTGTTCTTTTCATGAACCACACCCGGTGTAATTGTATGTATGTTCTTTTCATGAATCACAGCTAGAGTCATTGCATGTCTATTACTTCCATAAACCACACATGGATCCACCAGTGTCATTGCATGTCTGTTCTTTTCATGAACTACGCCTAGTGTCATTGCATGTCAGTTCTTTTCATGAACCACACCCAGTGTCATTGCATGTCAGTTCTTTTCATGAACCACATAAGGATCCACTAGTGTCATTGCATGTTTGTTCCTCTAGACAAACCACATAAGGATCCACCGGTGTCACTGCATGTCTGTTCTTTTCATGAACCACACATGGATCCACCAGTGTCATTGCATGTCTGTTCTTTTCATAAACCACACCCAGTGTCATTGCATGTCAGTTCTTTTCATGAACCACATAAGGATCCACCAGTGTCATTGCATGTCTGTTCTTCTCACAAACCACATATGGATCCACCTAGTGTCATTGCATGTCTGTTACTTTCATAAACCACACATGGATCCACCAGTGCCATTACATGTCTGTTATTTTCATGAACCACACCCAGTGTCATTGCATGTGTGTTCCTCTAGACAAACCACATATTGATCCACTAGTGTCATTGCATGTCTTTTCTTTTCATGAACCACAGCTAGAGTCCACCAGTGCCATTGGATGTGTGTTCTTCTCATGAACCACACACGGATCCACCAGTGTCATTGCATGCCTGTTCTTTTCATGAATCACAGCTAGAGTCATTGCATGTATGTTACTTCCATAAACCACATATGGATCCACCTAGTGTGATTGCATGTCTGTTCTTTTCACAAACCACACATGGATACAATAGTGCCATTGCATGGGTAGCAGTTAGACCGAGTCTTATAGAAGGCACACCCTAACAAAGTTGTTCTGCTTGATGATTGTTACATACCGTTTGATTGGGGCGCTTGGACGATTGGGATGGTCTTCGTGAGAGCGATCCACGAGTAGGCTGTTCTGCGGCATGATTGGCAATGCTTGCTCTAGACAAACTGGTAACACCGGGCGCTCCCCTATTGCGAGTGTCATGTCTCACGAGTTCAGTGGGCCACATCCCAGTGTCACGTCCCCATTACTTCTCTTCCTCCCCGTACTTCTCTTCCTTACCCTCGAAGCCACTTTCCCCATTTCACTCCCATCGTGCCGTAGCCGCAAGCCAACGTCGCCTCCATCCCAATCCCCTCTCTGGCAGCCACCCCCCCCTTCCCTCTCGCCATGGGTTCAAGGGGAGACGGCGAGGAAACGCGTCGTGACGACATGGACGGTGATTTCGATGTGAGTCGTCTCATCTCTATTTCTATCATTTGTGGCCAGTTATCTATTTTTTGAGCTAGATCTAATCTGTTTACTCATGCGCGTATGATGTGTTAGGCCAACCAGACGATGTATGACTCCGACTATCACGGTTTAACGGATGAAGACAGTCCTCTGGTATGTAAACATGGATATGTGCCCGCTAAATTTGTAGCGTTCGAAGGACAAAACGCAGGCAAGAGGTTTCTACGGTGTCAAGGACATCGTGCAATGATGCAAGGCAGAAGTTTCGGTGTTGTTAAATGGGTAGATCCAGAGTGTCCCAAATCGATGCACAAAACGCTAGACAAACTATGGGAAATGACTGTCGAGTTGAAAGAATCCGTATTCAGCTCACTTCTTGATAGTGTTGAGATGAAGCTATGGGAACCAGTTGACACGACCAAGCATAAGCGAGATCTCAGGTGGGTGCAAGACAAGGTTAGCAAAGTCGAGAAGGAGAGGGACGCGGCGTTGGCCCTGAAGGCTAAAGCAGAGCAAGAACTGACTCAAGCAAGGAATGATATCCACCAGGCCAAAGTCCTGCAGTTCACAACTATGAGTATTGACAAGTGCATGAGGAAAAATGCAGAGAAACAATTGAAGCTGTGCAAGCAAGATGCTAAAAGGAAGGAGCAGATGATTCGATCTTTGCTCTCACAGGAAGATGCGCATCGGGCTAAGATTAGGAAGATCAAGGAGATGTGTGATAACTAGTTCTATTAGCTTAAGCTCCATGCCTTTTTAAGTTGTAATAGCTTTACTTGTTGACCTAGCGGTCTGAACTATTGGTCCCGGATTCCATGGAGGAAAAAAATTGCTCTGACCCCGCATTACTTCTTTTGTCTGACCAATGCCCCTTGGATATTCCGCCCGTCGCTTCGTCGTCCTCGTGTACAAATAGGAGGTGCCACAGCGTGTCACTTTGCTGTCCATCCCCTTGTCCTCTCTAATCTCCACCGCGCTGTCGCTTCATCGTCCATCCCCTCGCTCCCTCTCCAACCTCCACCGCACCGCCATGGAGATGCCCAATCTGAACTTCTACGAGGCGGTGATGTTCGCGAACTTCAACATACTCGTGCCGCCAGCCGCGATGGTGCCCCACGGATGGTGCATCAGCTCTGCGGGGGTGCCGGTGGCTCTGCTTCCTGGCCAAGCCGAGATGGAGAGCGAAATCGCGGCGTGCCGCCACCAGATGCCCGCGTGGAAGAGGGCGCTGCGCCGGTACGCGACGGCCAGCCCGTACTGGCCGGTGCTATTCAAGAAGGAGTGAAAGGCCAAGATTGGCAACCGCATCGTTGACAGGCGGGTGGTGCACCAGGATCTCCGCAACCGAGAAGGGCGAGAGAGGTTCTGGTCCGTCCCTAGACGGACCAAGTACACCATCATCGCCGCCGCTCGACGCAAAGAGGTGCTCCATCTCACGAACAATGCGAACATCATGGAGGTTCCGTCTGACAGCGACGAGGAAGCCGGAAGCTCAGAGGACAGTGGCAGCGGAAGTGAAATTGTTGACCAGTGGTTGAATTAATGTAGGATGTGAATCGCACCTTTGTTTAGAAGAATTTGTGGTTGAGTAATGAAATGCCTCAATTTAGATCTCTGTCTCGATTAATTTGTGGAAGAATTTGTGATTTAGATCAATTTCTGCCTCAATTTAGATCTCTGTCCCGGATTGGGAACATGACCGTGGACCAAAGACACATTTTCTACTAGTGTATTCTAACATTGGTGGTTTGTTTAAACGTAATCTACGTGGATTGTGACACATGCAAATGACACAACCACAATTTATAAAGTGGAAGCACGTATACCCGGTTACTGGAGATCCGGGAGCTTCGCCAGATGCAGGGGATGCAGGAGTAGAGAGGCGGTAAGATAGATGGGCTCAAGATTAGGCCAGAAAGTGGTACCGATTTCCTCCTCATCTGGGCATTATCGATGAGCACATTGGTGTTTATGTTGGCACGTAGTTGTGCATCATATGAAATAAGTTGCTGCTTCGTGGAGTGTGGCAGCTTAAATAATTTATTCCTACGCCACTTACATTCCGTCGTATTTGGAGACCTCCTGCCCCTCAGCAATCGTGGAACCGGTGGGTCCTTGTTTTCAGATAGCAGTGACACAATCATAATTTCGGATTTAACTACTGACTCGAGCGTTTCCAAACCCTAAGTCGTGGTACATTTTACTCAGAGAATGTGGTTAGATTGTTTCGCCCAGCAACGTGCCACACACAGAGCGATCAGAATTTAACAGAATTACATATATAGGTTCAAGTTCAACACATTACTATGCATCTTCATTGCCAGCAGCCTTCTTCCGCAGCCTGGGTGCCAAGCCTTCACGTCCACTGGCTTCTCCATTTCCTGCCTTCTTCCTCTTCCTAAGTGCTAATTTTCTTAGATTCACGTACTCTGCATCGCTAGGACAATGGGCACCAGAATCGTGTTCAACATCATCTTTCCACTCGTTTTTAATTTCTTCGGGCATCAAAATGACATCTTTCCACTCGTTTTTAATTTCTTCGGGCAGCAAAATGACTGACCCGATAGTCATGTTTCTAACCTTGCGGCGCTTCCTGTCAAAGAAACAAGACTGTTGCATAACTGTCCAATATCTACAGAGTAAATAAAATAAAAATTACAATTCAGCACAAACATGCAAACCCCAAGAGACCTTTGCTTACCAGGAGCTAATTGGGTTCGAGCAACCACCCTATCCAAGAATAGAAGGGTGACTCCCAGTTGCAGCGGCTTCCACATCCAGTACATCACATTTTAGCTCAAACATGGCAGCCGAAGCATACCTTTTCATCAACCCAATTAGCTGATTGTCACACTTTATTGGAACCATGATGCCACGTTCATCCATGAAGCTGAACTTTGCAGTCTGCTTCGGCCATAATTCAACATGATTACATAGAGCAGCAACCATACCAGATATAGTGTAGATCTGCGCATGCGCTTCTTCCATCGTGAAACAATGGTGTCCATACCTCTTGCCCTTAGAGTTGTACCTATAGAGGACTACTGTAACCAGGTGAGGGGGGTCCGCGCAGATCCCACTTGACAGAAAACTGTGGACAAAATATGTTTGTAAGCGTTGGACTAACAAACAATTTGAGGTTCAGTAGCCAGCTAGCAGTTGTAATTAGTGTGAATAGAAAAGAGAAGGGTAGCTCACCCGCTTGTAGACATAACTTCTTCTCTTTTGATAGTAGGATCTGCCATCCTCCGAGCTGCTCGGCTCGTCGACGACGGAGGGGGGCTAGAGCCTCGCAAGGGCGGCTACGGCATGCGCCATTGGAGCTCGGGATCAACGACTGGGCGCAGCAACTTGGCGCCGGAAGTCAAATGTCCGAAGGGATCGTCCTGCCTGGAGGGTGGATTCCGACGCCGCCAGTGCTAGGGGAAAGCTGGGAATGGATTTGCGAAATTGGTTAATGCATCCAATCCACTTAGCTGCTCGATTTTCCTAAGAGGTTGCCGCGTTAGCGCTCGCGTCACGGACAGATGTCCCACATGAGGGTCCTGACCGTCTACTTCACGGGGCAGTTTAACAGAACGTTTGAATTGGCAGGGGTGAGATGAGTTTGCCTCGAAATGGCTCCTCTCAGTAGTTGACAACCCAACTTTTCGAAACGCGGTAATTTCAGGCAACTTAGGTACCGCCATGCGTTGGCCTGCGAACTTTGGTACCGCAGATGAACTGCCCGCTAGGGAGGTGGAGGTGCCGGCGGTGGTGTGTTTGCGGTCGATCTCCTCTTCCTCCGGCGTCAGCGCTCTCTGGAGCTTGGGCATGTGTGGATTGACCTCCTCGAGCTCTTCATTCTTTGGTGTGTCAAGCTCGTCGTTCCCCATCCGGTGCTGGCGTGACGGCGGCGCCGTTTTGAAGTTCCTGAAGGAGAGGTTGCGGTTCACCAAGATGGCCTCGCTGCCCGTGGAGCAGGGTGGAGGTGTCATGTCGAGGGGAGCCTCCGAGTCCAAGAGTGCGGAGGGATGGCGGCGGGTTTCGCCGGCGCAACGTTCTGTGCCATGGAAGACAAAGCCAGAGTTCAGCAGGGGCCTCTTTATAATTTCTTTGTTTTGCTGGAATTTTCTATAAGAATCTTGGTGTAATGCAATCCAGTCCTTCTGCGCAAAAAAAATTAAACAAGATTTTGCAATGAACTAGAGGTGGGATTTTGGCGAGATCCCGCCTGACACCTATCCACCGGTGCCCCCAGTATCGTACCCGGCGGCAGTGCCGACAATAGGCTATGGGGTGCCGACACTCGAAGGGCAATTTTCAAGAGGTGATGCCCCCACCGGCGCTTCCAATCCGCCGGTCCCAATAGAGAAGATACCAAATAGAAAGAAATTTCAAACATATGAATAGAAATTAAGGGCACGCCGGACACTAAGTTCACGGCCACGCGGGCCACCAAATCCATGGCACGTGGGCCGGCAAATAGATCAAAGTTTTGGCAACTCCAACCGTCACCGAAAAAGTTCGGCTACCAAAAAGATGAGACAATCGCCACCTCTGGTGATCAGTACGTCGACATCAGCTCGAGCTCGTGGGCCACCAACATCACCATCCGTCTGGCGCCGCCGATCCGTCAGGTGCCGCGTCATCGGGGACAGGCGTCTGGCTCTGGTGGTGTCTCCATGGTCGCAATGAAAGCCGTGGAAGCCTGTGGAAGCCGTCGATGTTTCTGGTGCGGGCGCAGATGGTGGAGTAGCTGCAGCAGGTGCCTATGTCGGCCATGTCCAGGCTGACATTGCCAGTGTAGACGTCTTCTCCCCATCTACTTCCTCATTCGGGTACCCAATTGTTTTCCTTTGCAAATTTAAAAAATGATTCTATTATTAATCTACTTTAATAAAATTTCAACACATACAAATAATAATTTTAAAATAAGATTTTACATACAATTTTCAAACAAAATGAAGTTCAACTAGATGTAGGTGGCTCTCCTTCTAGCTTCCACGTATGCTCTACGATATCATTTTGCAGTTGGTCATACGTCACAAATTTCTACATGTTTGGCGAAAAAATCACCAACCTCCACCGACACCTGGTGACCAACAATGGAAAGAGGACCCTAATACTCATAGGGTAGCTCATCATTTGCTGGACACTTGTGCTCACTCTTGATGGTCATATTGTGCATGATCACACAATCATTTATCACCTCTCACATTTGATCTTTAGACCATGTAAGAGCGGGACATCAGACAATAGCAACTCGAGATCGGAGTACACCAATGCTTGGTCGACATCCTTTCGGTAACTCTCCTTACACAAAGAAATCGAGACTTCTTGTGACCTAGAGGATCGGTGATTGTCATCACAAATATGGACCATCTTGGATAACGCACTGGCTAGGTAGTACTATTTGGTATATTGGTGGCAACCGATCTCATAGATGCAAGGTGGAGCATGGCCATCAACAAGTCTTCCAAACACCGGTGAGCGATGCAACACACTAATATCATTGTGAGAACTCGTCACGCCAAAAAAAAAGCGCGTCAAATTCACAAGTCACAATTTGCCACAAACTTTAAGTACCACATTGCACGCTCCATTATGCCCATTGTACAAACCTTGCCAAGCAAATGGAATTTTTTCATGACCAATGCATGCAATTGATGCTTCTAAGCATCTTAGGAAATCCTCTCGATGAGTTTTGTGTCATGATCCTAGCGGCCGCTGCTTCATTTGGGCCTCTCAACTAGTTTGTCCAAACTTTTCCACCACCACTCTGCAGAATACAATTAATGGTTGTGAACTCAGTCATGCACATGTACTCATCTTTTGAATCTCCAATATCTCCATATGCAAGCACACTCATTGTAGCACTGCATTTCCGAATGATAAACCAGACATGTTGGTGTAGTCTTTCTTTAGCATGAAGTAGTCATCATACTCTCTCACACCATGAAGAATCCATATGAACAACTCCTACAACGCAGCCAAAAAATAATTTAGGGTATATTTTGGTTCTTGGGCATAATAGTCCGGGTGTAGCATGTCATGACCCTCCATCCTATACTTTTCTTGGTTTGTTTCTCCCAACCTTTGAACCTCCATGTCAAGGACCAGATTTTTTCAGCTCGCCCGCTTGTAATTATAGAGAAACACGAGGATCGTCAAGTTATCATCTTCATTGGTGGCTGTATCGACTTCATCTTCCATGAAGGCATGGATCATCACCTTGTAGTCTCTATCCATGTCTATGAATCAACAAAAAACAATCAATCAACCGAATGGCAGTGATAGGGTAAGCACTAGAAAAAGGAAGCCCACCGAGGCAAATGGTTGAACACCTTGTGCGAAAGGTGGGTGTGTGAGCTTGATGGGTGTTTTGTGCCTGAGTCCATGTACATAGGCAGCAGCCGAAGCAATGTGTGTGGTGAGATGTGAGGCATTTGATGGATGGGCTACCAACAACTACCGGTGTCCAAATGGGTAAATACGGCAATTTGAGGAGTGGGAGAGGTCTCGAGCAAGAGGGGGCGGGATGTGGAGGGGGAATGGGCTGTGTCGCTAGCATGTGGTACCCGCCTGTTAGTATCCTACACTATGCCATTGACGACTCTATGTTCTGTGTGATAGGAATAGCCTGAGGACATCGGGCATGGTATTATGATGCACTACAGAATGAGACGGTTGGCACGTTATTCTGTTCGACGTGTCAAAATAGACCTTTGAGGAACCGTATGGCATGCGGATGAGATGCTCTAACTTACCTGGTATTCTTATGTATTTGTCATCTTCATTTTCGCAGTAAGATGCATATTCATTCTCTACCTTGGCTAATCGACATGAAAGCTACAATTGTTGTCGAGCAACTATGAGGGAATCCCCAACGGCGGCCCGCAAACGGACCACATGCGTCTTCCTGTCAGACCAGACAGAGGTCATGGCCCAAGGCCCACCCGCAAACAGAGCCATGCCCCAGACCGGCCTGTTTTAGCATATTCCCGGAAAATGGACCGCTCGTGTCCATTCTTGTCAGACCGGACAGAGGTCATGGCCCAATGCCCAGCCGCAAACAGTGCCATGTCCCTAGAACAATCTGTTTTGGCGTATTCTTGGCCCAAACTAGTGTCGGTTTGTGGGGGCGTGGATGGCATGTGTGTCCGAGTGGTGTCCTCTCTCTAGGCCCTATTTCCAGGCACACATTCTCCTCCTCTTGCCCCCGCAACCACCAATCCTAGTACAACCATGGACATCACCATGGATGTAGCGCCACCCTAGCTGCCCTCTAGCATGCTCTTGATGCATGTAAAATGCATACATGAACTTTGTAATTTATTGATACATTTTTCACATTATTTGAAACTTATATAATGTTATATCCATGTTTTATATTAATTTATAGGGATTTACCAATGATCTCCTTTTTTTTGATTATAACTTCGCTATCGGGGGAATGACCTCCGGATACCCCAACTAGACAAGAATCATGGCAGTCGGATCGTGTCGGCTGGCTGAGCGTAGCCGGACAGGAGCAAGTCG
This sequence comes from Avena eriantha, assembly GCA_910589775.1. Taxonomy (NCBI): domain Eukaryota; kingdom Viridiplantae; phylum Streptophyta; class Magnoliopsida; order Poales; family Poaceae; genus Avena; species Avena eriantha. Next base: position 321,573,685 of record OU342740.1, on the reverse strand, counting down.
AGTCGGCTACCTCACAGTAGCCGGAACGGCGAGGAGCAGGCAGATACATCACCATAGCCGGTCTCAATCAAGAGGACAGTGCGACGTGCTGCACAGTGCACGGTATGTTGGAGATATGCCCAAGAGGCAATAATAAAAGTGGTTATTATTATATCTTTGTGTTTATGATAATTGTTTACATCCCATGCTATAATTGTATTATAAGGAAACGCTAATACATGTGTGTTTTGTAAACGTAAAAGAGTCCCTAGTAAGCCTCTTGTTGAACTGGCTTGTTGATTAATAGATGATCATGGTTTCCTGGTCATGGACATTGGATGTCATTAATAACAAGGTTATATCATTAGGAGAATAATGTGATGGACACACACCCATAGTAAGTGTAGCATAAGATCAAGTCATTAAGTTTGTATTGCTACAAGCTTTCAAATGCATAGTAACCTAATCCTTCGACCATGCGGTTATGTTAATCACCATCACCGGATGGGTACTTTGACGGCATCAAACACCACTTCGTAACTGGGTGGTCATAAAGGTGTCGTTGGGTATTCTGAAAGTATGTGTTTAAGCGCATGGACCAAGATTGGGATTTGTCCATCCATATGACGGATAGATATGCTCTGGGCCCCTCTCAGTGGAATGTCATCTAGTTAGCTTGCAAGCATGTGACTAGGTCACAAGGATGACATATCACGGAACGAGTAAAGAGTACTGTCAGTAACGAGGTAGAACTAGGTATGGAGATACCGATGATCAAACCTCGGATAAGTAGAGTATCGCGTGACAAAGGGACTTGGTTTCGTATGTTAATGGTTCTATCGATCACGAAGTCATCGTTGAGTATGTGGGAGCCGTTATGGATCTCTAGATCCTGCTGATGGTTATTGATAGGAGATGTGTCTCTATCATGTCTACATGTTCACGAACCGTAGGGTGACACACTTAAGGTTCGAAGTTGTTTTTAAGTAGATATGGAATGTGTGTTGGAGACCGAATGTTGTTCGGAGTCTCGGATTGGATTCGGGACATCACGAGGAGCTCCGGAATTGTCCGGGGAGTAAGATTCATAATGGGGATCATTTTCTAAGGTAGGAAATGTTCCGGAGTATTTATATGGGGATTCTAGAAGGTTTCGGAATGTTCGAGAAGGCTCTAGAAGATTTTTTTGGAGTTTACTTGAAAACCAGAAAGGATAAAAGGATATAAGGGAAATTTAAAAGGGAAACTTGGGGGGGAAGGACTCTCCCCCCCCAAGCTCCCTTGTGCGCCGGCCCTAGGTGGTGGGGCCTAGGGGTGGGAACCCTAGGCCGCACCCCTCCCTCTATATATAGAGGGGTGGAGGCGCCACCCCCCTAGCTCCTCCACTCTTGCCCCTAGCTGCCTCTCTCCTCCTCCTTCCTTCTGCTCAGGCTTAGGCGAAGCCCTGCAGAATCCTCTACTCCCACCACCACCACCACACCGTGTGCTGCTGGGATTCCGTGGAGAGATCTACTACCTCCGCTGCTCGCTGGATGGAACAGGGAGAGGAAGGTCTGCTTCGACTCCGCACGGTGTGACCGACTGCGGAAGCGCTGCCGGAACGCGACGCCGGAAGGATCGTCCACTCGATCTTGAGATCGGCAAGTGATCGACTACATCAACCACGAGATCCAATCTCGTAACGCTTTCGGGTCTACAAGGGTTAGTACAGATCTATCTCGTTGCACATGTCTAATAGATTAGATCTTGGCTTTTATCTAGATTAGATCTGGGTTTTGTTTGTTCTTGCGGTAGAAATTTTTTGTTTTCCATGCCGCGAACCCAACAGTGGTATCAGAGCCGTATCTATGCGTAGATCTGTTGCAACGAGTAGAACATAATGGTTTTGTGGGCGTTGGTGCTCGTGCCGTCTTTTGCGTTGTGTACTTTGCATCTTGCGGTATGGTGGGATGAAGCGGCTTGGGCTAACTTACATTCATCGCACATGAGACTGCTCCACGCTTTGACGTGTAACTTGCTTTGCACAAGTGGCTTTGCGGGTCTCTGTCTCTCTCACCATAGTATAGATCCAATTTACACTTGCACTTGATAGCACTTGTATCAACGTTGTGGTTCAGTTTCGTAGGTACGAGTCCGTTCGTATTTCGAAAGCCCCAAACCACGTAAAACATGACAAAGAAAATTAGAGGCATCTAAACTTGTTTTGCAGGGGTTTTGTGATGTGAATGTATGTCCATCATGTGATTATGATTATATTTGATGTATGCAAGGATCCTTGTTGTAATATGGCAACCGACAGGAGGCCTATGGTTTGTCTTTAATTTCTGTTAAGACCTGCGTGTCTATTCATCTTGTAATAGCTTTATTCCCAAGTAGTTGTAATAGTTGCTAGTGATGATGGACAACCATGAAGCGGCGCCACTGACCTTGACGCCAATGCTGGTGATGATGGGAGATCATGTCCGTGCTTTGGAGATGGAGAGCAAAGGCACAAGAAGAAAGGGCCATATCATATCACACTAATTATGAATTGCCTGTGATGTTAATCCTTTATGCATCTTGTATTGCTTAGATCGCGACGGTAGCATTATAAGATGATCCCTCTCACTAAATATCAAGTAATAAAGTGTTCGCCCTTAGTTGGCACCGTTGCTAAGACTCGTCGTTTCGAAGCATCTCGTGATGATCGGATGTGATAGATTCTACGTGTGCATACAACGGGTGCAAGCCAGATTTGCACATGCGGAAACTAAGGTTAATCTTGACGAGCCTAGCATGTACAGACATGGTCTCGGAACACCGAAATACCGAAAGGTAGAGCATGAGTCATATAAATGATATGATGAACATGAAGATTGTTCGCCCGACGAAACTACATCTTCTCTTGTGAAGATCGGACTTGGTGTAGTGGACTTGGTTCGTGTAATCACTAAGACAATGTGAGGGATGCTGTTTTGAGTGGGAGTTCACCTAGTTAATTTAAGAATTAAATTTGAACTCAATTCATCATAAACTTAGTCTAAACTACTTGCAAATTTGTTGTAGATTATGGCGACCCCCTCCATCAATTTCAATGCGTTCCTAGAGAAAGAAAAGCTTAAGAACAATGGAAGCAATTTCACGGACTGGTTCCGTGGACTGAAGATCGTCCTCAGGGCTGGTCAGTTGACCTATGTGCTCGAAGCACCGCTAGGTGACCCACCTGCAGAAGATGCCACCGATGACGTAAAGAATGTTTACGCCACTCGGAAAAATCATTACTCCATAGTTCAGTGTGCCATCCTGTACGGTTTAGAAGCGGAGCTTCAGAAGCGTTTGAGCACCACGACCCGTTCGAGATCATTAAGGAGCTCATGCTGATTTTTGAGACTCGCGCGGCCATGGAGAGCTTATGAGGCCTCCGAAAAGTTTCTTTTAACTGTAAGATGGAAGAGGGTAGCTCCGTTAGCGAGCACGTGCTCACCATGTCTGGCATGCAAACAAGCTCCAAGAGTTGGGGATAACGATTCCTAATGAGTTAGGGACTTCACCGTTGTCTTTCCAATCACTGCCACCGAGTATAAGAACTTTGTGATGAACTACAATATGCACTGCATGAACAAGACGTTGCCTGAACTATCGTCCATGCTGAAAACTGCTGAAGTGAGATCAACAGAAGGAGCACCAAGTGTTGATGGTTAATAAGACACCAATTTCAAGAGACAGGGCAAGCCTAAGAACCAAGGGCAACTCAAGAAGGACGGCAAGAAAGCTGCCGCACCTTGCCAAAGAAGCCCAAGGCTGGGTTCCAAGCCTAAACTGAATGGCTTCTACTACAAAGGTGCTGGTCACTGGAAGCGTAACTGCCCCAAGTACCTAGCGGATCTGACAAAACGACAACATCAAGAAGAAAGGTATATTTGATATATATGTTATTGATGTGTATCTTACTAGTTAATCGTAGTAGTGCCTGGGTATTTGATACTGGTGCGGTTGCTCAGATTTTGTAACTACCGAAAAAGTATGCCGGCGGAATATAAACGAAGGACTGGCGAGCAGACGAGGGTGACGATGCGCGTTGGAAATGGCTCCAAGGTTGATGTGGATCGCCATCGGCACGCTCCCTCTACATCTACCTTTCGGATTAGTTTAAATTTGAATAATTGTTATGGTGCGGCGTTACGCATTGAACATTATATCTGGATCTTGTTTATTGCGAGACGGTTACTCTTTTAAGTCCGAGAATAAAGGGTTGTTCGATTTATATGAGTAATATCTTTTATGGTAATGCACCTGAGATGAATGTTTTATTCTTACTGATCCAATCTCGGATAGTTGATACCATGTTCACAACATAGATGCTAAACGAACAATTGAATTATAATTCTACATATATGGGAACTGTCGTCTGGTCACTTTGGAGTGAAGCGTACGAAGAAACTCCATTCTGATGGGACGTCTGGAATCACTGATTTTGAATCACTTGAAAGATGCGAAGCATGTCTAATGGGAAAAATGACTAAGACTCCATTCTCTGGAATAATGGAGCGAGCTACAGACTTATTGGAATAAATACATACCGATGTGTGCGTCCATGAGTGTGTAGCATCGCGTGGTGGATATCGTTATGTTCTCACTTTCACGGATGACTTAAGTAGATATATGGGTATGTCTACTTTATGAACAGTAAGTCCGAAACTTTCGAGAAGTTTAAGGAATTTCAAAGTGAAGTGGAAAATCATCGTAACAAGAAGATTAAGTTTCTGCGTTCTGACCGCGGAGGTGAATATCTAAGTTATGAGTTGGCATGCTTTAAAGAAATGTGGAATACTTTCGCAGTTGACACCGCAGGAACACACAGCGTAATGGTGTGTCCGAACGTCGTAATCGAACTCTCTTAGATATGGTTCGGTCTATGATGTCTCTTACAGATTTACCGTTATCGTTTTGGCTAGGCATTAGAGACAACCGCATTCACTTTAAATAGGGCCACCATCTAAATCGTTTGAAACGACACCGTACGAATTGTGGTTTGGTAAGAAACCTAAGTTGTCGTTCCTTAAAGTTTGGGGTTGCGAAGCATATGTAAAGAAGTTACAAACCTGATAAGCTAGAACCCAAATCGGAGAAATGCGTCTTCATAGGATACCCTAAAAGAAACAATTGGGTATACCTTCTATCATAGATCTGAAGGCAAAGTTTTTGTTGCCCAAGAATGGCTCTTTCTTGAGAAGGAATTTTCTCTCGAAAGAGGTGACTGGAAGGAAAGTATAACCGATGAGGTTGATCGACCTTCTCGTCGGAACTTGAGAGTAGTCGACCAGCACCAGAAGATTGTTTTTGGTGTTGGCCTGCCCACATTGGAGAGGAAGGCTAATGATGGTGATCATGAAACTTTGAAACGGAAGTTATGCTGAACCTCGCAGGTCAACGAGGGTTCGTACCACTCCTGATTGGTATGACTCTGCCTTTGAAACGTCATGTTGGTGGACAACGCTGGATGACCCGGGCGACGTATGGATGAAAGAAGCTATGGTGAGCCCAGATTCCGACAAATGTCTAGAAGCCATGAAATCCGAAATGGGATCCTATGTCGACGAAACCCAATGTGGTGGACTTTGGTGGACTTACCGGGATTGGCCGTAAGGCTGTCGAGAACAAAGGGGATTTTCAAGAGAAAAAACACGATGCTGATGGTGGTCATGTTACCGTCTATTAAAGCTCGACTTGTCGTGAAAGGGTTTCCCACAAATTCAAGGAGTTGACTATGATGAGACATTCTCACCAGTACCCACAGCGACGCTAAAGTCCTATGAGGATTATTGTTAGCAATGCTGCATATTTCGATATGAGATTTGGCAGATGGATGTCAAAACAGCGTTCCTTAATGGGACATTGAGGAAGAGTGGTTTATGGTACAACCAAGGGTTTTGTCGATCCTAGTGATGCTGACAAGGTATGCAAACTTCAGCGCTCCATTTATGGACTGAAGCAAGCAATCCCGGAGTTGGAATCAATGTTTGAATAAAGTAATCAAAAACTTTGGATTTATACAAACTTATGGAGAAGCTTGTATTTACAAGAAGTGAGTGGGAGCTCTGTAAGCATTCCTAGTACTATATGTAGATGACATATGTTGATTGGGAATGATATAGAACTTCTTAATAGTGTCAAAGCCTATTTGAATAATAGTTTTTCAATGAAGGATCTTGGCGAAGCGGCATATATTCTAGGCATCAAGATTTATAGAGATAGATCAAGACGCCTAATAGCGCTTTCACAAAGTACATACTTAGACAAAGTTCTAAAGAAGTTTAGAATGGAAGAGAGCAAGAAAGGGTTCGTGCCCATGTTGTCAGGTAAGACCTTGAGTAAGACTCAAAGTCCAGCTACGGCAGAAGATAGAGAAAAATGAATAATATTCCCTATGCCTCGGCCATAGGTTCTATCATGTATGCCATGCCGTGTACAAGACCGGATATAGCACATGCTGTTAGTTTGACTAGCAGATATCAAAGTGATCCTGGAATGGAGCACTGGACAGCGGTCAAGAATATCCTAAAATACCTAAAGAGGACTAAGGATATGGTTCTTTCTTATGGAGGTGATGAATAGCTTGTTGTAAACGGTTACACCGATGCTAGTTGGAACACCGATCCAGATGACTCGAAGTCACAGTCGGGATACGTATTTATTTTGAATGGTGCTGCAGTGAGCTGGAGGAGTGCAAAGCAAAGCGTTGTGGCGAAATCTTCAACTGAATCGGAATACATAGCTGCTTCGGAGGCTGCACAAGAAGCCATATGGATGAAGGAGTTCATTACTGAACTTGGCGTGGTTCCTAGTGCGTTGGACCCGATGGCCATCTACTGTGACAACACAGGTGCCATAGCTAATGCACAGGAGCCAAGGTCACATAGCAAGCTGAAGCACATCAAGCTACGTTTCCATGCTATTCGCGAGTATGTCCAAGATGGTGACATAAAGATTTGCAAAGTACACACTGATCTGAATGTGGAAGATCCGTTGACTAAACCTCTCCTAGGGCAAAGCATGACCAACACCAGAACGCCATGGGTGTTAGGTATATTACCATGTAATCTAGATTATTGACTCTAGTGCAAGTGGGAGACTGTTGGAGATATGCCCAAGAGGCAATAATAAAAGTGGTTATTATTATATCTTTGTGTTTATGACAATGTTTACATCCCATGCTATAATTGTATTATAAGGAAACACTAATACATGTGTGTTTTGTAACACGTAAAGAGTCCCTAGTAAGCCTCTTGTTGAACTAGCTTGTTGATTAATAGATGATCATGGTTTCCTGGTCATGGACATTGGATGTCATTAATAACAAGGTTATATCATTAGGAGAATGATGTGATGGACACACACCCATAGTAAGTGTAGCATAAGATCAAGTCATTAAGTTCGTATTGCTACAAGCTTTCAATGCATAGTAACCTAATCCTTCGACCATGAGGTTATGTTAATCACCATCACCGGATAGGTACTTTGATGGCATCAAACACCACTTCGTAACTGGGTGGTCATAAAGGTGTCATTGGGTATTCTGAAAGTATGTGTTGAAGCGCATGGACCAAGATTGGGATTTGTCCATCCATATGACGGATAGATATGCTCTGGGCCCTCTCGGTGGAATGTCATCTAGTTAGCTTGCAAGCATGTGACTAGGTCACAAGGGATGACATATCATGGAACGAGTAAAGAGTACTTGTCAGTAACGAGGTAGAACTAGGTATGGAGATACCGATGATCAAACCTCGGATAAGTAGAGTATCGCGTGACAAAGGGAATTGGTTTCGTATGTAATGGTTCTATCGATCACGAAGTCATCGTTGAGTATGTGGGAGCCGTTATGGATCTCCAGATCCCGCTGATGGTTATTGATAGGAGATGTGTCTCTATCATGTCTAATATTCACGAACCGTAGGGTGACACACTTAAGGTTCGAAGTTGTTTTTAAGTAGATATGGAATGTGTGTTGGAGACCGAATGTTGTTCGGAGTCTCGAATTGGATCGGGACATCACGAGGAGCTCTGGAATTGTCCAGGGAGTAAGATTCATATAATGGGGATCATTTTCTAAGGTAGGAAATGTTCCGGAGTATTTATATGGGGATTCTAGAAGGTTTCGGAATGTTCCGGAAGGTTCTAGAAGATTTTTGGAGTTTACTTGAAAACCAAAAGGATCAAAGGATAAAGGGAAATTTAAAAGGGAACTTGGGGGGGAAGGACTCTCCCCCAAGCTCCCTTGTGCGCCAGCCCTAGGGGGTGGGCCTAGGCGGGGGGACCCTAGGCCGCACCCCTCCCTCTATATATAGAGGGGTGGAGGCGCCACCCCCCTAGCTCCTCCACTCTTGCCCCTAGCCGCCTCTCTCCTCCTCCTCCTTCCTTCTGCTCAGGCTTAGGCGAAGCCCTGCAGAATCCTCTACTCCACCACCACCACCACACCATCGTGCTGCTGGGATTCCGTGGAGAGATCTACTACCTACCTCCGCTGCTCGCTGGAACGGGGAGAGGAAGGTCTGCTTCGACTCCGCACGTGTGACCGACTGCGGAAGCGCTGCCGGAACGCGGCGCCGGAAGGATCGTGCACTCGATCTTGAGATTGGCAAGTGATCGACTACATCAACCACGAGATCCAATCGTGTAACGCTTTCGGGTCTACAAGGGTTAGTACAGATCTATCTCGTTGCACATGTCTAATAGATTAGATCTTGGCTTTTATCTAGATTAGATCTGGGTTTTGTTCATTCTTGCGGTAGAAATTTTTTGTTTTCCATGCCGCGAACCCAACACGGTACGCCCTGGTACGATGACAAGACCCACAACTACTCGTCCATACCGAAGACTTGCGGGGTGACGCGGGAACAGTGGCCAGATGCTGACGAACGGGCTCGCACGGCGTTCACTGTACCCACGATGACCTTACCGCTTGTACCCTGATGG